>CM060902.1:1018588818-1019213818 GCA_030737815.1 Allium fistulosum
GGTGACATGTGAATAATAAAGAATGTAACAAGATGATTTTAATCATATTAACATGACGAGGAAAATCTAGTTCAAGGGAATAAACAAAATATTCAAAACATTGTCCAAATACATAAAAATAAATGAATGGAATAGGTGAAGAATAGAAACATATATCATGAAATAATATATAAATAAAGCAGGAGTTCACCTTTTAGATGAAGCCAAGAAAACACCTTGATTTGAGATTTCTCCACAAATCTCAAGCAGATCACCACCCAGCTTTGCAAGAGAAGGATGAGCCACTTATTTTATTTATTTATTTGATGTTTACATTTTTTATTGGATTTGATGAAAATTTTGGAAATATTGATTTGATTTTCAGCCGTGGAAGGTTAAAAGGAGAGAAAAGAAACATGAATGAGAAAGAATGAAAACTGTATGTAGAAAACAATTTAGTGGATATATTTAAATTGAAAGAATGAAACATTTCTCTTTCTTTTAATTCAAACTTCCCTAATCAATTCCCTTAATTTTCTCTCTCTCCATTCTCCTTTCATATTATATGGTTGAAAGTATTTGTCATTTGCATCAAATGTACACAATTTCCATAAATAATTTCTTGCAAATATCTTTAAACTTGTTTAAAAATACACAGATATCATATACTGATGCTTGCAAATATAACTTTTATATATGCATTCAAATATTTTCAAATAACTCTCAAACATCAAATAAAATAATCAATAATTAATATTTATCAAATATTAATTAATTTAATTAACTTATAACATTTTGTAAATTAATTAAAACATATGGTTTTTCAAAGAATTCACAAATACGGTTGTGTGACTCAAAAGTGTAAATTCAATCAGCAATTAATGTTGAATAATTCAAACATTAACATTCACACGTCACCTTAGCTAGTTGTGTGACATTTTGGTTGAATTTATCGCTCACACATCTTTACTAGTAAATTAAATTTTACTTATTTAAGCGTTACCCGATAGTGACAATTATTTACACCAATTCTCTTTGTCAAAACTATATCACTTTTGGACTTATGTAATTTGGTAATCATCAAAATTCCAATATTGTCCTATTCAACACTATAGTCTGAACACGTTCCTGGTTCAATAATAATGGTTATTATTAACCGAAATGCTTTGGCCAAAGACTTTGACTTCGAGTTGACTTTAGTTGACCGTGATACTAACCTCATATAACCTAGAGACGAATCCACTCTTGAATAGTGTTCACTTCCAATGCTTCCACTCGACCCGACTATAGTCGTTCGATGGACACCGTGCCACAATTTAACTATAATTAAAGCAGAGCTTCCACATTGAAGATCAACAATATTCTCAAGTCAAGTGAACCATGTAAATTAGTCACATCAATATTTTGTTTGACCTTAGCTATATTGATCAACAAAAAACTATTGAGTGAGTCATTTCATAATTATACAATAACTATCGGTATGTAACCCCTTGGGGCCCCCAGTAGCAATGAGTAGTACACAGCCCAGTATTTGGAGAGCTTTACATACTCTAGTCTCAACGGATGTAATGATATCCAGTCTCAATACATCTTGACTAAGAATATTTAAAATGGTATATTTATTTTTGTTGTGATAAATTACTCATGGTTACAACACTTTGTACCTACTGTCACAAAACATATCATTTATGGATTTTCTATTAAATATACTTTTAATTAACTAATTAATTAATAAAACACACTAGATCAAGTATACAATGGAAAGAAAACACCTTTTATTTCGAAAAAGATTGGTTATTGAGTTAGTATATGTAACAAATTACATAATTGCCCCTAGGGCATACCCCTAACTCTATCAATCTCCCACTTGCACTTGGGGTCAATTTTGGAATCTCATTCCAACTTCTCCAATCGGTTTTCTCAAAACCAATTGAGTCAGTCCCTCAATAAACGGGTATATTATTATGTTTCAATATTCTACTCTGTCAATCAACTCTCTCCGATGTTGATAAACTACCTTTATCATTTTTAACAATTCGGAGTATGTCTCTCGACTTCTAGTAGGCTCTAAATTCTGTTATAAACCATATCGTGACATTGTTATGATATAACAATGTTACAGGATTCTCAACCTTTGGAATCACCCCTAGCTCGGTTATAAATTTGTGCATTTGTATTTATATATATTGCCTTTTTTGTGGCGCTATTCTAAGTGATGTACTTAACCTTTTTATTGAATCATCCATAGTCTTTCATTTGGAACATTTCCAACTTAAAGATTCTTAACTAGAATTTATTATTGACATATTATACTCAACATCACTTACGAAAATTTGACTCCAAACACTCCTTCATAGGGAGTTTGTTATTTATGTAAATAATTTTCTAGTATTTCATAAATACACGAGAATATTTCAAGTAACCATTTAGTGATATCAATTTGGATTTGGTATTTGCTTCATGTACCAAATATATTGTTATCCAGCCTTGTAACGACCTGTAAATTTTCGATAATTTAAATTATTAATTTAATTAAATTTTGTTATTTGATATTGGGAAAATAGAAATTGTGATTTATTAAAGGAAATTATAAACAGAATGAAATGGAATAAGGTTAAATTAAGAAAAGGATAACCTTTTAATGGAAGTTCAATTAATTGAAATAATGTAAGTGTTATAACTTAGTTATAAATTGAATGTAAATAAATAAATGTAAATGTTGTATAAACTTATGAACTAGTATATAGTTAATGGTAATTGGAAAATTTAGTGTTATGAAAACAATTGTAACATTTGTTATGAATAATAAACCTATAAATGTGATTATTGGTCAATAATGACAATTATAATATGTTACCAATTTATTTAGGCTATTAAATTAAATTGGAGATCAATTGAAATTAAATGAAATTAAATATTACATTAACATAAATTTATATGTAAATTGGGAATGTAATAAAATAAATAGAAGTGTTAATTATATTCATAATGTAATAATTGATTTAATAAAATAGTGGGATCAAGATAAATAAATCAATTTGGGATTTAAATTTTATTTAATGTGTGAAACTGACAATATCCAATATAATTGAAATATAGTAATTGATACGAATAAAAGATAGAAATTTGAGTATATTAATGGAATGAAATGTAAAACAATGTTAACCCTATCTATAGAATAATAATTGATGGGTTAAAGACTGGAATACAATAAAATCAATTTATTGGAATTAATTTGTAATTAATTGGATTAATGGCAGTTGAAATTCGAACATTGAAATTGGTAAAATAATTAACTTTAAATTGATGTGTAAATTTGTTTTAACCTATTGTAATTATACAAGAAATTGAAAATGATGAAAACGGTTGGTTATTAAATTTGAAATAAAAATGTAATTTTATTAATATAATATTAATTTATTTAATTAACGTAAAAATAACCATTTTGGCCACTGACTCGGATTTCGACGAAACCCCTTTCGTCGGATCCGTAATGGTGAATCATTGTAGGATTTCAAGTTTCGTAGCGATCGGACTTGTCGTTTGATCGTACGGACTCGAAACGCCTATAAATCAATTTGATTAAAATCAATTGAAATCAATTTGAAATAAGCTGATTCTAACATAACTTCTTCATACGATGAAATTAGGACTTGAAACATGTTCCATTGAATGTAAAAATATTGAAAACATCTATTTTGATATATAGGATGATCTATTTTCATTCCGAAGGCAGAATGGGTTTTTCGGGTCGTTCATCGTTCAGCTTTCCAAATCAATCTTGTCCATCCATTCTATTTCCAGCTTTGTCTATAAATAGCCCGTTATAAACCCTATCCACTCCTCATTTTAATTTGTCTGTACATACATTTCAGTCTTCTCCTCCTTCTCAATCAAACCAAACAAACTTCTCAATTCAATTTCAAAATCAAATTCAAATCAAAAATTTCAAACTCCCTAAACTATATCGAATTATATATCGATTTGAAGCTCTCGAAGAGCGCGTCTCAGATCTATAATTCGTTTTCCAATTTAAACCACTGTTTGTCCAGAAATTGAGGAACTAGTCTCGGTCGTTCATAGCGTCATGATCAACTTTAACCGATCGTCAAATCAGTTAAGGGGTTTTGTGGAGCTCGCTTCGTGGAGAAGATCGCGGGGGTTCGCAGCTTGTATTGTGGCCGGAGGCACTTGGAATTTGCAATTTAGGGTTCGAAACCCTAAACGTTAGGGTGGCGGCGCACGCCGTTTCAGGCGACCGGAGGGGAAGTCGAGGCCAAAGGGGGATGCGGCTCGTCAAGGTGGTGAGGTTGGTGGTGGTCGGCGACTCACATGCGGCCGGTGGCGATCGCGATCAGCGGTCAAAGTTTCGGTTAGGGTTTGGTCCATGTGCGTTCGCGTTTTGCCTGGGAGGAAATGTTGAGGTGACGTGTTTTCTTTTATTCATATTTTATAAATTCAAATTTAAATCGTTTATCTTCTAATTTACATAACTTTCACATACGAGGTCTGATTCGCGCACGGTTTCTTGCGTTAGGATCATATCGAAATTCCGGACATTTTGACGCTTGTTTGGACGATTTCGGAGACAGTTTGAATTTTGGGTTTAAATTAGATTTAAATTCGATTTAAATTCAAAGGTGAGTGTTTTGACCCACTCACAACTTCTAAAATATCTTATGTTTGTTAAATAAAATTTATGATGTGATTGAAAATTTATTTATGACTGTTTGGTATATTTTATATCGTCATCTCAGTTAATTTGAATTTATTTGAATTAAATCGTTATTTAATTTATTATTGAATTAAATTTCCACTTAAATACCTGTTATTGTAAATTAGTTCATTGCTAATATTTACTGGGTTGATTTGGATGATGATTGTGATGGATGCTTGATTGTCGATATTGGATGAAGGGATGTTGTATTTTATATCGTTATAAACTGCAAGTTCACTATGAGTTGAAATGATACATACCCGAATGATCTATAGATTTGGGAAAAATCATTATGGGTTGAAATGATACATACCCGAATGATCTATAGATTTGGGAAAAATCATTATGGGTTGAAATGATAGACTCGAGCGATTTTATGGATTTTATTGTTAAATTCGGGATTGCGGTTTGAAATTATATATAACCATAAAATTGTAAATTGCAGATTGAAATGATAAATATCCGTATCACTTGACCCTAGGGTAGAGAATTATATACAGACACTGGATTGGTTAAAATAAATGATTTTAAATCCTTAATTTTTGAATTTAATTGAATGATATTTCGGAATAAACATGTTTTATATAAATTGAATTATTATTGAAATCAAGTTATATTGAAATTTGAATTCGTTAAAGGAATTGTTTGAAGAAATTAGATTTAAAATTTTAAGCTGAATTTTGGGGTATAAATGGAATTAAACGGAATTGAGTTATTGAACCGTTTGAAATATAACTTCGAAATATATTGGAATGTGAGTGAGTTAAATTGATATTTCAAACATGGTTTGGAAGTAATATAAAATTTAATAATTTTATTGTAAATTGAATTGTGAAACTGGGATTAGTGATTTGGAAATGTGAAAGGGTTCAGATATGTTGAAATAAAATGAATAGTCAAATTTAAACAAATTCCAAATTTATGTTTCCAAAAATAAACAGTTTTAAAATATATTATTTTAAAGATTCTAAAATTTAAGATTTTCAAATTATTAAACGATTTTAATCTATATTAACTATATTAAATCAATTTAACCTATTTTAAACCATTTACTTTATTTTAAAGCTAATTATCCCACCTTAACTTGTATTAAATCTAATTAATCTAGTTTAAAGCTATTTAATCTATTTTAATTATATTTAATCTATTTTAAATCTATTCAACTATTTAAAAATCTATATTAACTATTCTAGAGTATTTTGACTATTAAAAGTTTATTTAAACTATTTACAACCATTTTGACTATTTATAACTATTTAAACCATTTCCTAAATTTCCAGACTAAGTAAAGTAGAAGGGTTTATATTCAATTCATTGGTTTAAAAGAGAATACGGTTAAATGATGTTATAACCTAAGTTGGGATTTAAATTTTATAAATAATGTTGAATATGATGATTTTGAAGTAAGGATTTAACCCATTTCGGAAGTATGATTTTTGAAAGAAATTATGATTTCGGAAATGAGATGATTTAAAAAGGTGAAAATGATTTCAAAGTGAATATGATTTCGAAAGTATTATGGTTTCGAGAATATGATATTTTGATATAAATTGTGAATTGACTTTTGAAATGTAAAAGAACCATCCGGTGTGTAGTAAACGATTGGTTGTTAAAGAGACCGGGATCGGATATTGTCATACTCTCTGCCAATACCGAAAACCACTTTAACAACTGTGCACGCGGTGGAGATTCCAGAATTAAGTAGGATGGTGGCGACGATTTCTGTATGAGGTATGACGTGACCCTGACTCCCGTGAGTCAGCTTAGATGTGACTAAAACAAGAGTAATCGACGGGCCAAGTGAGGTCATTCCTGCGATCGGGCACATTTCTTCGATACTATATTCTGACTTTGTGATTTTTGGTGGCCACCCTTGATTTTTGATTTGGGAGTGTGTTCCGAGGTGGGCGGTAGTAGCTGCTATGCGTTACCACCAGCCCGTAAGTGTAATTGGTATATCTACCCTGGCATTGCCTAGTTGTGCCGTGTTCACATGCCCTAGCGCGCCTTCTACGAGTTTGTTTTGTACCGTACCTATGGAGTGCCCTCTGACGATGCCCAGTACGGGGGAGATTACAGTACTGTATAGAATATGGCAATATATAAAATGTGTTAAGGGGGATATGGGTAATGCCTTAATGCTATTTTAATACTCTACTTTATTGTAGACACTATTATAATAGCGTATTGTACTACATAGTAGATAGTTTAACGGATCCTTAGGAGATGTGAATCTCGAACATCTCTTAAGTTATTGCACTCACGTTAGACACTGCATAAGAGATGTCAAACCCCGTAAACATCTCCGATGCCATTTACACTCATATTTATTACTGTTGATCTATGATCTAACTTACATAAGATCTTTTAGTTTTGACTCCAGTGTTTTGTCTTTTCAATTCACTCGGGTCAGCCTGAGCATTTCAGGATTTGAAGACTTGTTTCTGGAGGACGAAGACGAAGATTGTATTATTATTTACTATATTATTCCACTGCATCATACTGTTCCGCTGCATTGTTATGTATTTATCTCTGATATGTGTAACTCTGATTCTGTGTTGCATAAGTAAAATCAAGTGCATTTGTAAAAACAGCTTCATGAACTGTTATTTGATTATTATATTTTGTCATTCCGCTGCGAGATTCTATATTTATTTTATTTATTTCTTTTTTTCTTATTTACCCCATAACAATCTGCCCCTTTGAATGGTTTGAGTTTGACACGTGTGTCTGCTTAAAACGTCCAAAAAGGCAGGTCGTTACAATTGGTATCAGAGCTTTGGTTTAGCGATAACCTTAGCTTTATGGGGTCTGACTCATAAAATAGGGTAGTAATACCCTAGAATGAGTCGCTGAGTGTATATATATGAGAGAGCGTATTTGTTAGTGTTATAAAAGATTTTTTTTATATTATGTTAGTTTGTTCTATTTAGTATTTATAAATTCCGAGTCGATTCATGGGACACTATGGCATTGACAGGGATTTCTAAATACTTGATAGGACTCACCGACATAATATTTGTTTTGAAATATAGGTAAATGAAATAAGTTGCCTATTATATATTTTTGTATATAAAATAATAATTTCAGAAATGATATATTTGATTGTAATATATTTGTTTGTTAGGTAGTGAACTTTATAGGTATTGGTTGAAAAATAAGCTTGTAAATAAAATGAATATAAATTGAAATTTGAGCACTTAATTTCCGGGATTTTTGAAAACTTCTTTCAAAGGATTTGGAATATAATATTTGTATTATTTAAAAGTATTTATGATATAATATTTCAAAATAATTTGAAGGAAATGTTTTAAAAAGAAATTTTAGAAAGGAATAAGTTTTGTACTCCCCTCACTGTCGCTGGAAAATAATTTCGGTGATGAGTGCACGCATCATCGACGTTCGTTTTCGAGTTTCAAAGTGGGAAGACTGTTGTAGTAGTTTTACTGCATAATTGTTTTGATAATCTTAATTTTGAATTCCAATTTTGATTTGATATATATAAAAGATATGATTATATAGATATTATTATTTTAAATAATTGAAATGGAACCCGGCATTTAGTTCTTAAGTTTCTATAAATTAGAGATTTCAACTATTATAATGGAATAAAATTTTAACTGTTTAATAATTGGAACTTCTAATATGAAAATAAGTAATTAAATGCTGAGCTATAAATGAAATATACAAGGAATGTAAAATATGTAACCCGTAAGTAAAAAGGGATGAAAATCTTGAAGATATGATTATTGAACCTTTTGTTAGTTAAAATGAATAAGCTAAACTTGTGTAATATTAAATTTCATTCTTAGAAACATATATATAACTCACCTTAATATTAAAAGTTGTAATGTTAAGTAGGAATATGTAATGGAATATTATACAAGTAAAACTTAATGTAATGAAAGTGTTCAATGAAATTCTCTTATAAATGAGAATTTTTATATTATAATGGTTATAAACTTAAGTTATAATTGAAATACTACTAAATAAAATGTAATAGAAAAGTGAGTACTGTAAGTAAAAGATTTTAAACTTAAGTAAATGTTTGAAGCCATTGACAATTAAAGTAAATAATATATTAAACTAAATGGTTATAACTTCTGAAAAGTTGAATTGATTTAGAAAATGGATTTAATATTCAATGACATTAAATAAGAAAATGAAAGTAAATTTAAAAACTAAGAAACTTAAGTATGAACTTATGCAAATGAATATGAATATCTAATGGAAACCCGATATATAAATTAATAAATGTGAACTAAACTGCAATAAAATATATGTAATACTTGGATAATAAATTCATTGATTTTATAATCAATTGAATGGAAATAACTTATGTAAAGAAATGAATATAAAGAAATGGAAAGAACTTTCATTATATGAATAAATAAAGAAAAATGAATTTGTAACTAAATAAATGAAATTATGAAATAAATGAGTGAATGGAAATTGGATTTGGTAAGAAATAAATGTAAACTAAAGAAATGATCATTGAGAAAAGAAATTAATAAGAATAAACTTGAACTATATTTGGAATTTGCTGTTTGTTTTGGTTTATGGTTGTTTGGGAAAGGATACTTCTAATTGCTTAAGATGCATGAATAATCTATTGAGTTTTATCTAAGACTGTTGAGTAAATGGTATACATAGTAGTTTATTTGTCATTCTATGCGATTAAAAGTCTGAACCCTAACGAACCATTTGTTTGTTGATATGGATGTATGAATGATTACCTTGGTTTCATATGATGATTTCATGATGTTGGGTTGCAAGTGCTTGTTGTATGTTGTTTGCAAGTGAATGTTGTTATGATCCGTTTATTATAAATTTGAAGTAATATAAATATTTCTCTTATATAATTAATAACTTCTTTGGATTATATAAGTGAAATACAGGTTATGGAAGTAATTGCTACTGCTTTTGGTTTCATAAAAATAAGCGTTATTTGTCCGACAAATAGGTACATTCTCGGATTACGGTTTCCTAGCAATATAATATTGTTTTTCCCGTTGTTGGGATATATTATTTTGAAAATTTATGATATATATTGTTATTATTGATATTAGTATTTCTCCCAGACCTCTCCGTACAAAGGAGACTCTACCGAAATTTTTCGTGAATTTTGGACATAGAAAATTTTGAGAAATGTTTTCCAAACTTTATTACTTTGAGTATAAAAGGATTTAATGGTTATAAATTGATATATTTTATTTAAATTATTTAATTTTGTAAATTAATTGTTTATAAATTTAATATTTTAAATAAGATATATTAATTACTTGATTCCTTCTTTTCCCCTCTTTTTCCTTTTCGAGGACGAAAAGTTTTGAGTGGGGGAGAGTGTAACGGCCCGTAAATTTTCGATAATTTAAATTGTTAATTTAATTAAATTTTGTTATTTAATATTGGGAAAAATAGAAATTGTGATTTATTAAAGGAAATTATAAACATAATGAAATGGAATAAGGTTAAATTAAGAAAAGGATAACCTTTTAATGGAAGTTCAATTAATTGAAATAATATAAGTGTTATAACTTGGTTATAAATTGAATGTAAGTAAATAAATGTAAATGTTGTATAAACTTATGAACTAGTATATAGTTAATGGTAATTGGAAAATTTAGTGTTATGAAAACAATTGTAACATTTGTTGTGAATAATAAACCTATAAATGTGATTATTGGTTAATAGTGACAATTATTATATGTTACCAATTTATTTAGGCTATTAAATTAAATTGGAGATCAATTGAAATTAAATGAAATTAAATATTACATTAACAGAAATTTATACGTAAATTGTGAATGTAATAAAATAAATAGAAATGTTAATTATATACATAATGTAATAATTGATTTAATAAAATAGTGGGATCAAGATAAATAAATAAATTTGGGATTTTAAATTTTATTTAATGTGTGAAACTGACAATATCCAATATAATTGAAATATAGTAATTGATACGAATAAAAGATAGAAATTTGAGTATATTAATGGAATGAAATGTAAAACAATGTTAACCCTATCTATAGAATAATAATTGATGGGTTAAAGACTGGAATACAATAAAATCAATTTATTGGAATTAATTTGTAATTAATTGGATTAATGGCAGTTGAAATTCGAACATTGAAATTGGTAAAATAATTAACTTTAAATTGATGTGTAAATTTGTTTTAACCTATTGTAATTATACAAGAAATTGAAAATGATGAAATTGTTGGTTATTAAATTTGAATAAAAACGTAATTTTATTAATTTAATATTAATTTATTTAATTAACGTAAAAATAGCCATTTTGGCCACTGACTCGGATTTCGACAAAACCAGTTTCATCGGATCCGTAACAGTGAATCATTGTAGGATTTCAAGTTTCGTAGTGATCAGACTTGTCGTTTGATCGTACATACTCGAAATGCCTAGATATCAATTTAATTGAAATCAATTGAAATCAATTTGAAATAAGCTGATTCTAACATAACTTCTTCATATGATGGAATTAGAACTTGAAACCTGTTCCATTGAATGTAAAAATATTGAAAACATCTATTTTGATATATGGGATGATCTATTTTCATTCCGCAGGCAGAACGGGTTTTTCGAGTCGTTCATCGTTCAGCTTTCAAAATCAATCGTGTCCATCCATTCTATTTCCAGCTTTGTCTATAAATAGCCCGTTATAAACCCTAGCAATTCCTCATTTTCATTTGTCTGTACGTACATTTCAGTCTTCTCCTCCTTCTCAATGGCAAACAAACCAAACAAACTTCTCAATTCAATTTCAAAATCAAATTCAAATCAAAAATTTCAAACTCCCCAAACTATATCGAATTATATATCGATTTGAAGCTCTCGACGAGTGCGTCTCAGATCTATAATTCATTTTCCAATTTAAACCACTGTTCGTCCAGAAATTGAAGAACTAGTCTCGGCCGTTCATAGCGTCGCGATCAACTTTAACCGATCGTCAAATCAGTTGAGGGGTTTTGTGGAGCTCGCTTCGTGGAGCAGATCGCGGGGGGTCGCAGCTTGTATTGTGGCCGGAGGCGCTTGGAATTTGCAGTTTAGGGTTTGAAACCCTAAACATTAGGGTGGCGGCGCACGCCGTTTCAGGCGCCGGAGGGGAAGTCGAGGCCAAAGGGGGATGTGGCTCGTCAAGGCGGTGGTCGGTGACTCGCAGGCGGCCGGTGGCGATTGAGATCAACGGTCAAAGTTGCGGCTAGGGTTTGGTCCATGTGCGTTCGCGTTTTTCCTGGGAGGAAACGTGGAAGTGACGTGTTTTCTTTTATTAATATTTTATAAATTCAAATTTAAATCGTTTATCTTCTAATTTACATAACTTTCACATACGAGGTTCGATTCGTGTGCGGGTTCTTGCGTTAGGATCGTATTGAAATTCCGGAGATTTTGACCCTGGTTTGGACGATTTCGGAGACTGTTTGAATTTTGGGCTTAAATTGGATTTAAATTCAAAGGTGAGTGTTTTGACCCACTCACAACTTCTAAAATATCTTATGTTTGTTAAATAAAATTTATGATGTGATTAGAAATTTATTTATGACTGTTTGGTAAATTTTATATCGTCATCTCAGTTAATTTGAATTTATTTGAATTAAATCGTTATTTAATTTATTATTGAATTAAATTGCCACTTAAATATGTGTTATTGTAAATTAGTTCATTGTTGATATTTATTGGGTTGATTTGGATGATGATTGTGGTGGATGCTTCATTGTAGATATTGGATGAAGGGATGTTGTATTTTATATCGTTATAAACTGCAAGTTCACTATGGGTTGAAATGATATATACCCGAATGATCTATAGATTAGGGAAAAATCGTTATGGGTTGAAATGATAGACTCGAGCGATTTTATGGATTTTATTGTTAAATTCGGGATTGCGGTTTGAAATTATATATAACCGTAAAATTGTAAATTGCGGATTGAAATGATAAATATCCATATCACTTGACCCTAGGGTAGAGAATCATAAACGGACACCGGATTGGTTAAATTAAATGATTTTAAATCCTTAATTTTTGAATTTAATTGAATGATATTTCGGAATAAACTTGTTTTTATATAAATTGAATTATTATTGAAATCAAGTTATATTGAAATTTGAATCCGTTAAAGGAATTGTTTGAAGAAATTAGATTTAAAATTTTAAGCTGAATTTTGGGGTATAAATGGAATTAAACGGAATTGAGTTATTGAACCGTTTGAAATATAACTTTGAAATATATTGGAATGTGAGTGAGTTAAATTGATATTTCAAACATGGTTTGGAAGTAATATAAAATTTAATAATTTTATTGTAAGTTGAATTGTGAAACTGGGATTAGTGATTTGGAAATGTGAAAGGGTTCAGATATGTTGAAATAAAATGAATAGTCAAATTTAAACAAATTCCAAATTTATGTTTCCAAAAATAAACAGTTTTAAAATATATTATTTTAAAGATTCTAAAATTTAAGATTTTCAAATTATTAAACGATTTTAACCTATATTAAATCAATTTAACCTATTTTAAACCATTTATTTTATTTTAAAGCTAATTATCCCATCTTAACTTGTATTAAATCTAATTAATCTAGTTTAAAGCTATTTAATCTATTTTAATTACATTTAATCTATTTTAAATCTATTCAACTATTTAAAAATCTATATTAACTATTCTATAGTATTTTGACTATTAAAAGTTTATTTAAACTATTTATAACCATTTTGACTATTTATAACTATTTAAACCATTTCCTAAATTTCCAGACAAAGTAAAGTAGAAGGGTTTATATTCAATTCATTGGTTTAAAAGAGAATACGGTTAAATGATGTTGTAACCAAAGTTGGGATTTAAATGTTATAAATAATGTTGAATATGATGATTTTGAAGTAAGGATTTAACCTATTTTGGAAGTATGATTTTTGAAAGAAATTATGATTTCGGAAATGAGATGATTTAAAAAGGTGAAAATGATTTCAAAGTGAATATGATTTTGAAAGTATTATGGTTTCGAGAATATGATATTTTGATATAAATAGTGAATTGACTTTTGAAATGTAAAAGAACCATCTTGTAACGACCCGGAATTTTCGAACCCGAAAATTCCAGATAGTTAGGAGAAAAAGAAAAGAGATAGAAGAAAGAAACAGAACAAGACATAGATTCTCACATTCGCAGCGGATCAAAATACAATATCAAATAATAATATCAGTTATACAAAGAAATCTGTATTTGTTAATTACATTTTAATACATCAGAGTTACAACATTCACAAATGTAACGCCCCACCTCTATGCTCATAATAACAAAGAGTATTAAAAGAAATACTGTCTATTATTATGAAGAATAAGGCTGGATAGGAGCGACCATCCGTAATTGGCCTTACACTAATATTGGTTATCTCGATAGGAGTGGTATATACTTTTTATTTTTCATCTGTTATTTATTTACTCCCATCGACATATCCAATTATCAGTATAAAACAAACTACGATAGTTCATAATAGTTTAGGACATTAGATATAACAATAACATAGATAATATAATTGCGGAACACAGATAAAAACAAAAGTCTCATATATATATAACTGATGTCAGTTAATACATAGTTGACACAATACATACGATACAACTACAACTGTCGACTCTAGAAGTTATATATACACGTACATTATCGACTAATATACATGAATACATATCGTTCTATACAATGACACGACTACTACAAAAGGACGATGACAACTTCAGAAGATGCGAAAAGTCTTCAAATCCCGAACAACAACTCAAAGAAGAAAATCTACAACCTGAAATAACTCGGGTCTGACCCGAGTATTAAATTCAAAAGAAAATAATACACGGGTCAGTCTAATTCAAACTCAGTTATTAGTGCATAGCAACAATAATAATCAGATAGTCAAATAGACGATAATCACAGAAATCTCGTATATCCAACTCTCGATACGAGAATTGGATAACGGCAAATATAACACTAAACAGTGTTAATCGACAAATCAACAATCCAAATCAGAATACAACTCCAAAACATTGAAATTCACCAACGAAACAATTCAACAAATCGAACCATCAATTTAAAATTGTCAAAACTGATAGGGCTGCAGTACACGCACGCGTGTACTGCCTCGCCACTATCGTAAGAGATACACAAAAGCTCAGTGAAAGTCACAAATGATCACAAGGTCAAACCCCGAGTCGGGTTCAACTTAGGTGTGATAACAACACAAATGACTAAATTGCAACTGCGTGCAAACAGCCTCAAAAACATAAATATACCAATTGCAACATATATATATATAGTACTGTGAACTAGACAGTACTAGCATCATAATCTAGAACAAGGCAAAATGCCAAAGTCATGAAACACCGAAATGATCTAATGACAGATCAATTCGAACAAGTCTCGAAATCCGGCTTCAAAAATCACAATAAACAGGCCAACAAGTTATGAATACAGCAATGAGCAACTCAGCAATCATACAGGTGAACACGATGAAGAACACCCATACAAGTGCACAAGACATGCACATATAATCAAAACACTCAGTGATGTTCAAAAGACAAAACACAAGCCCAAGTCAAGAAGGCAAAATTTTCACTGCAGACAAGAATTATATACAAATGATCAAGCACTGGAATTGACCAGTGCAACCAAAACTGGCAACAGGGAAGTAAAGCTTAAAGAAATGCAACTAACAGCCTGAAAGGAACAAACTACAAAGGCCATCGTGATACCAGTGGAGCAGTGCCAAGAAAACCCACCAGTAACCCAACTTCACAATGATACAACATATATGCAACTATAAAACTGGTCAGTGTAAAGATAAATGCATATATGGAGATAGACATGCCAAAGTCCCCAACATTCACAAAAATATACGAATTCGAACACTGTCCAAGTAAACAAAATTGGAGCAGGTCCATAACTATCTCGAACATCCATACGAAGATCGAATGGCCGAGCGTAGTAATACCAACTAAGAAAAAGTCAACAAAAAGAAATCAACATCAATTCAATTGTAACAGTTTCAAACCCAAGTCATATGTCAATCAAGTGGAGACAGAGTGAATTGGAAAACATCAGAGAAGTCGTCAACATTTCAAACGAAATATATACTACTGAAGTCGAACCAGTAAACCAGAGTACCAATGATATATCGAAGCAATTTATCAATATCAAACAAATATAAACGAACTCAACAAAGTGCCCAAATTCATCACATAACAACCCCACAATGCCAAGCAACAGAGCTACCCAGAAACAAAACTGCAGAGAAGTCACAGTCGAAACGAAATCATATAAACTCAGGGAAATGCAGTTTCAAATCAAAACAATGCCGAGCCCAAGCTCAAAGAAAACAACCCATAACTCGAACGATGTCCATCATACTATTAAAACAATCGATGCAGGAATTTCAAATGGAGCAAGACAGTGACTGAAATCAGAGAACACATCGAACTTTCAAACACCAGAAATCTCGACAAACGAAAAGGGGCAAATTAGAAAAAATCACAAGCGTTCGAAAATAATCGAACGAAAATCTAAAATCGAACCAAGTCGCAAAAGAAATCCACAGCAGCGAGTTCAAAGTTATCGAAATCAACTCAAAACAGTGATGGGACGAAAACGACCAACACAAAATCATACAACAAAACAGTATGCAGTTCAAACAAGAATAATGTCGCAAGTATCAAAGAGTCGAGTCAAATCAGGGATCCCAACAATAACCGAAAATCGAACTGCCATAACACAGTTTGAATTAGAAGTGAGTTGCGAGCACTCACCTTCTTCGAAGAGATTGCCGCGAGCGACATGGCGGAGCAGACGTCGTGGCATCACGGAGGCGAACACGAAATCGCCAGGAGCCCCAAATCCTTTTGGGAGACGAACAAAGCAATTTGAGCGTGCCCTAATTTCGTGAAAAAGGGACAAGGATGAGCCACCATTTTCGTTTCTGATTTTTAGGGTTTCACGACAAAAAATCGAATGGGGAGCGGGTTTACACGAGTGAACGAATAAAAGGGAACGGCAATGATAAATGTCACGGCCCAAAACAAACAAGGGATCACGTTCAAAATTTTTATTTATAAAGCCCGCAAAATTCTTTAACGAATTACAAAAGAATTTTCAACTCGATTAAAAACTACAACTATCAATTAACTATCACAATAATCGTTTAATGACGATTATTAAAATGGTGCAAAACCCCGGGTTATTACAACAAATGTACTAGACAATTAGAATTAACATGTCTCAGACAACTATAATATATCACAGCGGAATATATTCCATACGTTCCTGTCATCCAGCTCGCCTCCTGAGCTCTAGAACGTCCTTCCCTGAAATCTGTAATACTCGGTCTGACCCGAGCATTACAACAAAGTAACACCCGAGTCAGGCTGGAAACCAGCGTGAGTAAACTCATCTAACATGAAATTTCAACCCATAGAACTTATTTAAAACCCGGGGTAACTCGTACTTTACTACAAGTAAACAACTTATATAATCAACACTTATTTTCACACAACAATATCTAAGTACCGTTACTTAGTTAAAATGGTCATGTTACTTAATTTATTCCATTCCAGCCTATTTGATTCCATAATCAATTTTACAAAGAATTATAGCAGATCACTAATCGAAGTGGTTTCGGATATTACTGATATCTGACTCCTGTCTCTTCGAATCCAATGTCATCTTAACCCAAATTATTCAAATGAAATACAATTCAAACCTTTAAATACATGATGTCATTTTTTTTAGCAATTCATCAACGATAGATAACCATACTATCATTGTCTATCCAATCATATCATATCCGAAAACATTCCATATCAGAGGTATCAACCAATTCAAGACATTTACATCATTCAATCATTCATAAACAAGATTGATTACTTCCAAAATTAATTTAATTTATCTCTAATTAAATCAATTACTAGTCTTTAATTACTTAGATTACTTACTTAACATTTATTAATTACAAACTGATTAATTAATCATCCTTTAATTATCATCTTAATTAACCACCCTTGATTAATTATCCTTCAATTATATTAAGTAATTAACTCTAAATTAATTACACAAATTAATTAACCTTTCCCATTCACAATAATCGCATTAATTACTTACCTTGATTAATCAACCCTTTTATTAATTACACTAATTAATTAATTCTCAATTACTTCCCTTAAATAACTTACCTTTAATTACTTTCATCAAGTAATTATCTAATTAATTAACCTCTAATTATAAATTAGTTAATCTTATTTCTTAATTAATTAATCTAGTAATTATCCATTAATTACTCACTAAGTAATTACACTTCATTAATTACATTAAGTAATTATACTTAACCATCCTTAAGTAATTCTCTATAATTAACTAAACTTAATTAATTAACTAAAATTAACCACATTAACTTAATTAATTATGCTGAGTAATTGATTCCTTTAAATTACTTCATCAAGTAATTACCTTTAATAATTCTTTTAATTAAGTAATTAACCTCTTAATTACTTATTACTTAATTATTCCTTAATTAATTTATCTTGATTTATTTATCCTCAATTTAAGAAATCAATTACACTTAACTAATTACACAAATTAATTTATCTTAATTAAATTACTTATTTACCTAAATTTTTTTTAAATTACTACACTGAGTAATTATTTTAGTTTTAAACCTAAAAATTAAAATGCTGGAAACAAATCTTTTCTGGGCAATCAACAAATTTCCGAGATAGACTCGAGACAACCCTCGCGCAGACTCGAAGCAACCAAAAACAAAACCTTCCCGCTTCGACACTCCGAGTCGAACACGTGAAAAATCACGAAACACTCCAGGTCAACATCTCCTTTCCCAAACCCATACATTCTGATGCACGCGATGTCACCGTGTACGTGCACGACAACCCCAGCCTTCTCCGATCATCATTCAGGCCTTCAACAAGTCGATGTCGAACTCGACTTCTTCCTCAATCACCCAGAAATGAAGATCGAATCGAAAAACGAAATCGAGCTAATCGCCTTCCACCTGGAACAAACAGTTCATCCAAGAACCTCCTCGAACCGCCGCCTCGATTCACCAGAACCCTCGAAACTCTGACCATAGCTTCACCGAAGACCCACGCTCCGATTCCCCCTCCTCCGAACCACTCCGGTCAACCCACGACGTCGAATTCACTTCGTCAACCCTCTCGACTCAAATAGGTTGCTAAACCCTACATCGTCATCGTCCGGTCACCACGACGATAAAAAAATTCAACCACCATTTTTCTTGTGATCTCCATACTCCCCTTTACCTCCAACATGAACCCCGACCACTCGAACCTCACCGATCGACAGAAAACGTTCGAAACCCATAATACGTTCATCTCTTGATTTCTCATGATTTACAACATTAAAAATTAAGATTTTATTGTTAAAAATCCTAGATTTCATAAACAAAATCGATTATATACTTGATTTTGAAATCCTTCAAGTCGAATATTTGAGATGATTTAAAATCCTACTATTCTTCTTCCTTTTTATTAAAACAAACTTTAGATTTAACTTGAAATTATTTTTAAAAGATAAAACATGATTATACAAACACTTTTTGTTTAGATCTTTAGATCTAACAATAATCAGAGAAGGAGAATTTGAATTTTTTTTTAAACAGGTTTGTAAACCTATAACCAAACAGAGGCCTGATATCAGACATGCACAGTCATCTCTGCATATATATAGACATGCATGCCTATTTAACAACTATACAAACATTTTTCATAGCATACATCAAGTATTTATCACATGCAAATCAAGGTATAAACAGTTTTAAGATTTTATAAAGGGTAGTTTACTCACATTTTTAATGTTTGAACAGAGAACAAAGAATAGTTTTGAAATCTGGAAACCATAACTTGATTTTGAAACTGCAGGCTTGATCTACTTTGATTAAGTTGAATTTTGAACTTGAAGCTTTGCTTGCTTTATCTTAGTTGAAACTTGAAAGAGTTGAGTTTCCTTAGCTTGATAAACTTGAAGATGCTTCAGGTTGTAATTGCAAAGATGATCGTAGTTGAATTTGATTCTATTGGTTTCTCTTTTTTTTTAGTTTCCAGGTTATTTTTTTGAAGTGAAAAGAAAAAAATGAAAACCTGGTTTATCTTTAGCATATGTTACTTAAAATTTAAATTAAGGAAAATAAAGTTTTTGCCACTTGTATCTTTCTCTAAGATAACACTTGTTTGATTTTTAAGAGTAATATTTACATTTGTTTTAATGCATGCTTCATAATTTTACAAATGTCAAGATAATTTAACTATTATATTTATATCACAAATTCATGTATCATCCCTACATATGTTTATATCCTTGCCTCTAAATTATTTATAAATTATGTCTTGTGTACTTTAAATTTTATACTTATAGTTTTAAAAGATATACACATATCAAAGCTTTATATTTATATACATATATACTAACTATATCTATTTCCAAGTATATAAAAGAGAAGGTATTTTTTAAATCTTTAATTAAATCTCACCTTATATATTTACAAACCAACCTTACATATACATATATAAATTTTAAAACATAACTTTCAATACAATATATATAAACCTATATTATTATATTAGAAAATTATTCTTATTAACTTTAAAATATAGAGTTTTTAAAATCCGATATTTATCAATTTGAATTTCAAATTCAAATTCAAACTCAATTTAGAATCAGCTCATAATAACACATATTTAATTTGCTCAACTTATAAATATAAATATTTATTTGATCAGATTCGTTTGTTCAATCAATAATTCAGTATTTCTATTAATTTACCCAATTATTATATCAATTACAGATGTCCAGAAATCCGGGTTATCACACATCTGGTGTGTAATAAGCGATTGGTTGTTAAAGAGACCAGGATCGGATATTTTCATACTCTCTGCCAATACCGAAAACCACTTTAACAGCTGTGCACGCGGTGGAGATTCCAAAGTAGGATGGAGGCGACGATTTCTGTATGAGGTATGACGTGACCCTGACTCCCGTGAGTCAGCTTAGATGTGACTAAAACAAGAGCAATCGATGGGCCAAGTGAGGTCATTCCTCCGATTGGGCACATTCCTTCGATACTATATTCTAACTTTGTGATTTTTGGTGGCCACCCTTGATTTTTGATTTGGGAGTGTGTTCTGAGGTGGGCGGTAGTAACTGCTATGCGTTACCACCAGCCCAAAAGTGTAATTGGTATATCTACCCTGGCATTTCCTAGTTGTGCCGTGTTCACATGCCCTAGCGCGCCTTCTAGGAGTTTGTTTTGTACCGTACCTATGGAGTGCCCTCTGACGACGCCCAGTACAGGGGAGATTACGATACTGTATAGACTATGGGAATATATAAAATGTGTTAAGGGGGATATGGGTAACGCCTTAACGTTATTTTAATAATTTACTTTATTGTAGACACTATTATGATAGCGTATTGTACTACATAGTGGATAGTTTAACGGATCCTTAGGAGATGTGAATCCCGAACATCTCTTAAGTTATTGCACTCATGTTAAACACTGGATAAGAGATGTCAAACCCCGTAAACATATCTGACGCCGTTTACACTCATATTTATTAACGTTGATCTAACTTACATAAGATCTTTTAGTTCTGACTCGAGTGTTTTGTCTTTTCAGTTCGCTTGGGTCAGCTTGAACATTTCAGGATTTAAAGACTTGTTTCTGGAGGACGAAGACGAAGATTGTATTATTATTTACTATATTATTCCACTGCATCATACTGTTCTGCTGCATTGTTATGTATTTATCTCTGATATGTGTAACTCTGATTCTGTGTTGTATAAGTAAAATCAAATGCATTTGTAAAAATAGCTTCATGAACTGTTATTTGATTATTATATTTTGTCATTCCGCTGCGAGATTCTATATTTATTTTATTTCTTTCTCCTTTTCTAATTTGCCCCATAACAATCTGCCCCTTTGAATGGTTTGAGTTTGACGCGTGTGTCTGCTTAAAACGTCCAAAAAGGCAGGTTGTTACAAGCCTTTTGATCAGGCAGTTTTCGGACAGACTGGATGGATGAAACTCAGAGTTACCAAGGCAGAAAGCCCAGAGAGATAGCCTAGGAGTCCAGAAACCAAGCATGGAAAGGATTGCAAGGTTTAAGCCAAAACAAACCAAAACCAAGGTAAGCACAAATGCACCCAACTTAAGGGTCAGTACCGTCCCCACACTATGGGTCAGTACCAAGTCCCACTTCAACCTTAGATGGACCCCATCTTCTACATATGCCTTCTATAATATGCCTTGAGCCATTTTCCAAAGTCGTTTTGTTGAATCCATGCAATTACCTATTGATCTCCACGAACACTTGAAACTTCAACTTTGCTCTTCAACAACTCCATTTTGACTCAGAAACAAGCTAATATTGGTGCAAACAACTATGCATCACAAAGTTAACCACAAGACGATCCGAGATGAAGACTTGAAGACAACCAGTATGGCCATCTTAGGGATCGGTACCGACCCCAACCTATGGATCAGTTCCGAACATTGTTTCCTGATGAGTTGGCATCTACTTTCTTGAGAGAATTGGTCTAAATCATGTACAACAGCTTTGAATTTTTTGGTGTGAGATATTAGGCTCCCTACCTCTATAAATAGGAAGGTAGAGCTCATTTTTCAGGATCTTTTGGCTTTAATTCCATTACTTCTTATATTCTTGTAACTTTGAAATTTGAAGTGTTGGAGTTGTACCGAACCCTAAAAACTTCTGCCTCCAAATCAAAAATATGCAATACAACTTCAAAGTGGACGTAGGTCTTGCTTTGCTGAGCCACTATAAATGATTGTGTCTTATTTATTTCCTCATTTTTATTTACTTTCTTCGTTTAATCTCTACTACATAAGTTTCTAGGTGTTTGTGCCATTTTTGGTTCAAACATTTTAGTGTTTTAATGAGAGCCTTGATTCTCAGGTTATTTGGATCCATCATCTACTATTGGATTTCCCATATCTAATAGATAATCCAATTTCTCAACCTTTTAACTCTAGAACTAATATTTGCAAAGATCTACTAGAAACTTTCTATCATGGTCCCATCAAGAAGAGACCGTTCTACCAACTTCAGAGTTACTACTGAGCTAAGAATCAGAATCCTCAATAAGGGGATGTAGTTGTCCAACCTACTCAAATGAAGATCTAGACTCCAGCTGACGTCATGACCAGAATGGAGATGGATATGATGATGAAGCAGATGGAAGATATGTTCCAAGCTAGTCATAATGAGATGAATCAAACGATGCAGTAGAGCTTGAGACTATTGAATGAGCTAACTCAAAAAAGCCATAGAAGGAGTAGGAGGAACTGTATTTCTTTATCTAAAAGTTCCACATCATATGTGCAGAGGTGGAGGGATAGGAAGTAGAAAAGGACTCACAGCACTTCTGGAACATCGTATTAAGCTGGAGGATGAGCCCCAGACTTGAATTCGGGGATCAGTGCCAAGCCAAGGTTAAGGGTCTGTACTACCCCCTCCAATGGTGTGCCCAAAGCCCATCCTTTGGAAGGTGGCATGGACTTGGCTTCGGGACGCCCTCCTGGTGGTCCGAATCTGGGGACTCATGTTGCTGCTAATGATATTGCTCAGACGAATTAAACAAGGGGAACTGCTGGACAAATGGGTCTCTTGGAGGATGGAGAACCTAGGTATTGAGAGCCAAACCGAGTGCATTCGCTAGGCCGAACACTCGGAGCAGAGCTCAATTACCGCCGGTCAATCAAACTTGTTTACCCAGACTACTTGGAGGATATAGTTAGAAGACTTGATAGCAAGAATCGTTTTAGGTGTAACGATGAACGACCGTCTCCTAACCGGACTCTGTTTACAAAGAACATTCTATGCGGGAGATACCCCCAGGGATTCGTAATGCTAACCATGCCATTGTACGGAGGAACGATAGACCCTAGGCAGCACTTGATGAGATATGAATGGCATATGGATTCAGCCAGAGCTTTCGATGCTATAAAGTGCCATTGTTTTCTAATTTTCTTAGAAGAAGTAGCTACGATGTGTTTCACTCGACTTCCATTGAGGTCCATATCATCTTTTGCTGAGTTATCAAAGAAGTTTGTAGAATAATTCTGTTTGCATATTGCATGTCCAAATCATGTGGTGTCTTTGTCGAACCTCTTCCAAGCTGAGGGAGAGTCGCTAAATGATTTCTTGAACCAGTTCCATATAGCTACGACAGAAGTTATGGTTCCTAAGGATTACATAGTGCTAATGGCATTGATTAGGGGGATTCATTTCAATAAGGAGTTCGGGGAATGGTTGGATAAGAAACCCCCATCAACCATGGATGCTTACTATAGAAAGGCTAATGAATACTTACGCTTAGAGGAAGCGAAGTAACGTCCATGGAGAACTGGTGCTAGAAAATTCGAATGAAGTGATACAAAGCAACATATCCATAAAGCAATCTAGAGGGAATTCTGGGTGTGTGGATGTGAATGTTGGTGATTAAAACAATAATCGAAAATGAAACGATAATGGAGCTAAGAAGAAGAAGCCAGACAGGAATCGTATTAGGATTCCTAAATACAATAGCTATACCGAACTGAACAACTCGATAGAGAATATCTATCTAGCAACTCAAAACACTAAGCAAAGCCGGCTTCAAGAGAGTCAATTGAGAAGGAGAGAAAGTCAAGCAAGTTTTGCGATTCCATGAAACTCACGGTTACAATCTAGCAACTCAAAACACTAAGCAAAGCTGGCTTCAAGAGAGTCGATTGAGAAGGAGAGAAAGTCAAGTAAGTTTTGCAGATTCCATGAAACTCACGGTCATAATACCATGCGTGCAGACACTTGCGTGATATGATTGAGGAGTTGATTCGCAAGAAGAAGTCATAGCAGTATCTAAAAGCCCTGCATAACGGCGAGCAAGGAAATTGTAATGCCTCCAGGCCGTCTTCCCAGTAGGGGCAAGCTGAGCCCGGTGCTGATGCATTCAAGCAGCCAGAAAAAAAATTAGTGATTAATACAATTATCGGTGGGCTATCTTGCCGATAAAAGCTTCACGGAAATGGATAGATACGTGGAGCTATAAAACATGCTGAGAATAAAAGTGGCTATGTTATTGAGGATGGAGCTCCGACGAAACAATTTCGAACCATGACAAGCGATATTGTTTTCTGAAATAGAGATGCTGACGGAGTGGAAGCTCCGATGATCAACCCACTCGTGATTTCAGCCACGATTGGTCCTATTGTCATACGGAAGGTGCTCGTTGACTATGGTAGTTTAGTCAATATCTTATTCTAGAAAACCTAAGATCAAATGATGTTGGAGGATAAAGATTTGAAGCCTTGTAGGTCTCTAATACAGGGGTTCAATGGGATGGCTACTGAAGCCATAGGATTTGTTTAATTACCGATGGTACTTGGCGAGGGTGATCGCCAGCGAGTGCGGTTCGTGCCTTTTTCGGTGTTGGATATTTCTTATAACGTATTTTTTGGCCAATCGGCCCTAGCGGAATTTTGAGCGGCTATCGCTCCCTAATGTTTAACTATGAAGTTCCTGTAGACAATGGAGTGGGAATTGTGCATAGAGATCAGGTGGTCGGTCGCACATGCTATGTCGCAACTAGAGAAGGCAAGGTGAAAGGAAAGAATGTAGAGGGGACCCTCTGCATAAAGGCTCTGGACGCATAGCAACTACAGCCTAAGCCCCGGCTCGGGCAGACTAGTCGGCTCTACGATGATATGGACCGACGAAAAGAGCCAGAAGGTGGACTAGCATCTCCCACCGAGTTGACATTCGCTATTCCAATCAGTAGGGATGATTCAAGCAAAGTCCTGAAGGTCGGGTCTCAGCTCGGCGCCAGTGTGATGAAGGAACTGGTTGGATTTCTCCAAGAAAACCTGGATGTGTTTGTTTGGACACACTCGGATATGTGTGGGATCTCACCTAGGATAGTGAGCCATGCATTAAACATCAGTCCTAATTGCGTTCCTATAAAATAGAAACGCCGCAGCTTGGGTCTGGAGAAATCTACTGCACCCAAAGAAGAAGTGAAAAAGATGAAGGACAATGGCTTCATCCGTGATGCCCTATACCCGGATTGGGTATTAAAACCTGTCTTAGTGAAAAAAGTAAACGGGAAGTGGAGGACATGCATCGACTATTCGGACTTGAATAAGGCATGCCAGAAGGACAGATTCCCACTTCTGAGGATAGGTTAGCTAGTGGACTCGACCGACAAACACGAGCTACTTTCATTTATGGACGCGTACTCCGGATACAATCAAATCCCCATGCACATCCCGGATCAGAAACACACCATCTTCATTACCGACCTCAGACTCTATTGCTACCTGGTTATGCCCTTTGGATTAAAGAACGCAGAAGCCACTTACCAAAGACTCATGAAACAGATGTTTAAAGACCAGATTGGACGATCGATGGAAGTTTACGTGGACGACATGCTTGTGAAGTCACGGCATTCGAGAGACCACATTGATGGCAGAGATTTTGGTGTCCTTCAGCAATACGGGATGAAACTCAATCCTTTGAAATGCTCTTTTGGCATTGCGTTTGGAAAGTTCTTAGGCTTTATTGTCAAATCCCGTAGGATTGAAGCTAATCCAAAATGATCAAGGCTTTGAGAGAAATCAAAGCCTTTAAGACGATTAAGGTGGTCCAAAGCTTAAATGGGAAGGTCGCAGTCCTGAGCCAGTTCAACTCCAGAGCCACTGACAAGTGCTCCACCTTCTTTGATGTGATCAAGAAATGGAAGAGAAACTTCGAGTGGAATCAAGAATGAAAAGACGCATTCCAAGCTCCGATGAATCACTTTGAGAGATCTCCCATTCTCTAGAAATCGGTGGATGATGAGGATTTGTTCTTATACCCGACGATGTCGGTGCATGCCCTGAGCGCCGCACTTGTACGTGAGGAATCTCACATCCAACAACCATTCTACTATATCAGCAAGCGGTTGATAAGAGTAGAAAGAAACTATCCAAGACTGGAAAAGATCGCTTACTGCCTATTGATTGCTTCAAGAAAATAATGCCCCTATTTCCAAGCCACCTTAATCAATATACTTACTGACCAACCTTTGCGACAAGCCTTACAACGACCTGAGACTTATGCAACCTTGTTGAAATGGAACATTGAATTGAGTTAGTAAAACATAACCTACCACCCTCGGAGAGCAATCTAGGGTCAAGACTTGGCGGATTTCATGGCTGAATTCACTGCACAAGATGATCCTTCGGAGAGTAATGGAGAAAAAGAAGTTGGATGGAAGACATAAATGGATGGGGCATCTAATGATTGGTGTTCCGATGCCAGAGTCATACTTCTCACTCCTGAAGAACACCCGATCAGTTACGCCATGAAACTCGACTTTCTGACAATAAACAACGAAGCTAAATATGAGTCCCTAATTGTAAGACTCAAAATCACCAAGGAATCAGGAATAAAGAGTTTGCACAATTTCTACGACCCCTAGCTAGTGATATGCTAGGTTCGAAAAGAGTATCGGGAAAAGGGAGCAAGGTTAGCTCCTTATCTAAACCGGGTTCTTGAGCTACTCGACGACATTGAATACTACATTATAGCATATGTTCCTTAAGACCAGAATGAAAAAGCCGATTAGTAGCTAAGCTGGCTAGTTCTAGAGATGTGCAGCTCATGAGCTTAGTTCCGGTGGAAGTACTTTCAGCTCTGAGCATCAACCAGATGGATGCTGATTAGATCCTGGAGACTGTACCTAAAAGGGAGTCATGGATGACTCCGGTTCGGAATTATTTGCAAAGACGGATCCTTTCGGATAGAAGGAATGAACGACAAAAATCCTTCGCTAAGCTTTGAGATACATCATGCAAGAACGATTACTGTATAGGAAAGGTTTCTCTATCCCCATGATTCGGTGTGTCACTCATGACGAGGCCAAATAAGTCCTAAGAGAAGTTCACATAAAGGCTTGTGTCGATCACACTGGTGGGCAAACCTTAGCAAAGAAGATTCTTCGATACAGATATTTCTGGCCAACTGTCAATTGAGACACGGATGAGTATACCTGGAGGTGTGATAAGTGCTAGAGATTTGTTAAAATTGGGATAGTCCCACTGATAAAAATTACTCAAATGGTTAGTCCTTGACTGTTTCCTGTTTGGGGCATTGATATCATCGGTGTTCTGCTAATACCTAAAGGTGGTGCGAAGTACGCCATCATGGCGGTTGATTACTTTACCAAATGGGCCGAGGCAGAGCCATTGGCCACTATTACCACGAAGAAAATGATCGACTTTGTAGTTTGAAATATTATCCATCACTTTGGAGTTCCATAGGTAATCATTACCGGTAATGGGACCTAATTCGATGGTACGGAGTTCAAGGATTTCTGCCCTCGACGTCGCATAGAGAAGAGAATTGCAGCGGTAGTACACCCTCAAGTGAATAGATAGGTCAAAGTTGTAAACAAAATTATCAAGTCCATTCTTAAGAAGCAATTGGAAAAGGCCAGGGACAAGTAGGTCAATGAAATTCTGTTAACACCTTAGGCTTATCGAACCACCCACAAGTTAGCGACTGGTCACTCTCCATTTGCTTTGGCATACAGATCGAAGGCTATGATTCTGGTCAAATTGGAAGTACCTTCTCATCGAGTGATGCATTATAATCCATAGCCTTCTGGAGTCACTCGATATGATCGATGAGTAGCGGACCAAAGCTGAGTTGAGAGCAGCTGCACATAGACACCAAGTCGATTGATATTACAATAACAAAGTCAGGAGTCGAACCTTTAAAATCAGCAACTTAGTGCTTAAACGAATTTTCCCTGGCCTTAATAACTTAGGCCCGAGTTGGGAAGGTCCGTATGCTATAGAGGAAAAGTTTGGAGATGGCATTTTCAAGCAGACAACCGTGGATGGGATGTCACTCCTAAGAGCGTGAAATAGAGAACACCTACAACGCTATTTCACTTAGAGACAAGCTTGTAAATAATTGGCTAGAGCCGTGTAATAAGTCAAATTCTACCATCTTCCATATTTTATGAAGTAAAATGGCTTTTCTAGCCCGAAAATTTGTCTCTCCATTACTTGAGAGTTGTGACTTGACCGACTCGAATGAATCTGCATTTTATTAATGAAGGTGCGTAGGTACTTGAAGATAGGTACAAATCAAATTTCTAAGGCCCATGATCGGGCCCGTAAAGTCCCTTTTGGCGTCCGAAGATTGATGCCAACCAAATCTTGCCTTTGGATTGAGGGTAAGAGTATAAACTTAAGCTGGACATGATATGACTGTCTGCACGCTAACTTTTGACTTCAGATTGCGGGTGAGAGTATAAACTAAACGGACGTGACCCAACCGTCTGTTAGTCAACTCTTATTCTCAGACTGGGGGCAGGAATATAAACCCAAACTATATATGGCATGACCATCCATAAACTAACTCTTGCCTGTGGATTGAGGGCAGCAGTATAAACTAAACTGGACATGATATGACCATCTGCATGCTAACTCTTGCCTTCGGATTGGGAACAAGAGAAGTGGATGTGATAAGACCATCCAACTCTGAACCTCTTGCCAATAGTAGGAAAATTTGAAGATCCATACCTGGAGTAAGGTGGGACTTAACGTATAAGCCTTCAGTCGATGCCCGGAGTTAGGCAGATTGGGTGTAAACATCTTGGATGAGGATGTGCGGATTACAACCCTAAGTGGTTGATTTAAACTAGCACCCAAAGTTTGGTGCGATCGAAAATTATTATCTTAGAAAAGGATACTTAAGTCACTAATCCTAAACGACTAACCCTAACTAACACCCAGAGTTTGGCATTTCATTGGTACCTTCTGTTTGTAAGGATGGTGAACTATGAAATGGGCTAAGGGCTTAGCCTAAAAACAATCATTGAAAGAAATAAACTGCAAGTATATTGAATGGAAAGCGTATTTCTTAACTACTTAGGCAAATCCGAACAAAGGGTTGACGAAGCCAAAAACTTTTATTATTCACATGAAATTCAAAAGCCGTGCAAGTGTTATCAATACTGGAAACAAAAAGCAAAAGCGTAGGGAGAACCCGCACTACACCGGCCAAACAAAACAAAAGGAGAGAACTATAATAGCCTAAGTACTGCTATATAATCAGAAGGCACAAAGAAGACAAGCAATCACTTATTAAGCCTCTTTTTTCTTTCTCTCCTCTCTTTCTTCTCCGCCGAAGAAGGTGAGCTGGATCCTTTGGATTGTTTTCTTGTACTTCCTCCACTTCCTTCGCCTTTGGATGGAGTGCTCTATGCTTTGAGGGCTACCAGGCAGAGGAATATGGACGGGAGCGAAAATAGGTAGCCCGGGTAAGGAAATGGATAGAGGAGGGTTATTAGAGTTTCTCCTACTTGACCTCTATGGCAAGGTGGATGTCCTTCTCGAGTTCCTGCTCGAGCTCGTGCATGGTGGGACTTGACATGGGCTTGGCGACCCCAGCAATAACGTCTTCATCAATCTGAGTTTTCTGAGTCTCACCAGCTCCTTCGTTCAACAAAGCATCAATCATCTGCTCGCCATGGCGAGGAGTATCATCAACCAGGACAGCTGGAATTATTGTTGAGGTGGTAAAAATAATTGATTCTGTTATAGGCACTTGCATTCCTGGCTAAGAGTCCTTGTCTGGAAGCTTAGCAACATGAGGTTGGCCTAAGGCTTGAGAAACAAAGAGAGAAAGATTATCTATGTTAATTGATGATACGTGGACTTTTAGGAATGTAAGAGAAGTCAATGAGATACCTTCTTCGCTTTGGAGTTCTGCGCGGGTCAGAGTCCCGCCGGAGTTCCCCTCAAGAACCGGGGAGAGGATGGTAGGCCTGTTGATCTCAGGCCTTTCAAGATCATACCCAGGTGTTGGAGCAGCTCGGGACCCAGACGTTTGGCTGGTAGTAGCATCATGTGGCATTGATCTGAAGCCTTCACGCAAATCTTTATGCGCTGTTGAGGCAAAATCTAGATGAAGGATAAGCTGGCCATCTTTTAGAATCTTGGGCTCATCTCCTACCAAGACTTCTCTCTCCAGCTGCTCCAAATCCACCATGACACCTTCAAGGAAAGCTTTATCTTCTTTAACTATTCGCTCCTAGGTGAGGGCAAGGATTCTGGGATAGTCATTCTTGAACCAGTCTAGATTTCAGAATTTGAGTACATTAGCATTATACGGGTTCAGTAGCAGTTCAAACTTCTCCATCATGAGCTCTTCTTCCTGCTATTCCACGGCCTCAACTTCTCTTTTGATGAGTGCATCAACATCTTTAAAGCACTTGAGTGTTTTGTCTCTTTCCTCCCTGGCATGAAGCAACTCTTCACAATAAGTCTGAGTTTGTTGAAGTGCTTCGTTATTTTCTTTTATTTCATGCTCTAGTTTGGTTTTCACCTCAACTGCATTTCTGTTTATGGTATCCCACTCCATTACCAAAGCATGGTTTCAGTGGAAAGCCTTCTCCATTTCATCTCGATGCTTAATCTGCTCCTCTTCAAGTGCCTTGGTGGCCTCCTTAGCCTTCTTCTTAGCTTCGGCTTGAGTTGTTCTTAGTTTCTTGAAATCAACATTAAGATTAGAAAGATTCTTTTGTTCTCCACTTTGTTAGGTCTCTGATTGTCGATCTCTAGTTGCCTGTCCCTAGAGATTTTGGAAATTTTCTCAGCTAACTTCGACCATTTGTTATATTGATTATGAACGTCAATCACACAATCGATGGTCATCTTTTTTACATCAGCCGAAATTATTTTTAGTTTAGGCACAAACATAAGGCCATCAAAGCAAATGTTTGGAAATTTTACTTTTAGTTTACCCATTCCGGCAATAGCAGCAAGCTGTTGCTCCAAAGAGATAGGTGGGACTATAGTAGTTTCTTTGCTCGACCTGTGTTGGCAAGTTTTAAAGCAACTCTTGTGATGCCTATGGTCGGAGGATCGACTGGAGTGAGATGGCATCGAAGGTTGCACGGGGATGGATGCCGAAGGAGGGGCATGATAAGCATTACAAGGTGGGATGTCATCGTGATGATCAGGTTGCCTGACTGGACCTCTATGAGGAGGTGATTTAGACCTAGGGTGGTGTTTGGAAGCATGGTCATGTGATGAGCGATCTCTGTCATAACTGCTTCTATCTCGGTCCTCTCTATCTCGGCTAGAACGATAGCCTGACTCATAATCGTGACCGCTTCCCTAGTGGTACGAGCTCGACCAAGGCCTTTATGCTTGGGATGCTTTCTCCTCCAAAGACCGATAAATGTATTTTCTTTTTTCCACGGATCCTGCAAGAGAAACAAGAACAAGTTAGATCCAACAAGCGATGACACAGGTCAATTGCGAGTGTTGTGATATGCACGCGACTGTCCTAGTGCCCTTCCAACGAACCGTGGATTGGAGCTTTATTCATGGGAGTAACCTCTCCTATACTAGTAGGGATGAACTCCTTGTCAACGTGAATGGGGGAGTTGATGCTCTCAATCCTAATGTTACCAACATCGAAAAAACCAAAGTCGGTCGGAATTGGCCCTAAGCCAGTGAATGTGCTTGTCGAAGGAAAAGATGGATTTTTTTCTGCATCCATGACTAGTGGGGGATGGGTGGAAGTTTATGTCTTGGAGATTTTCACGATTAACCTCTTCGTCGGAGCAGGTGGTTGGTTGTCCCTAGATTGTTCAAGCCGAGACTCATGACCTGCATCGATGTTACCTTAGCCAGCCTTGCCATTTCATCAATAATTTCATCTTCCTCGGTGTCTTACAGTGCTTATTCAATGTTTTCTTTGACTCTGACCCCAGGACTTGGGACATGGGGGACCTAGATCAGCCCCGTCTCCTTTGAGTGGGTTGTTATCATCTTCGTCGTCGTCGTCATCACTGGAAGCTATTTGGACGATGCACGACCCTCTTTTGACAAACCGTAAGCGAGAAGATGCTCATCTAACATGAGAGTTCTGATATCTTTGTCTCCCGCCAGAACTGCCAAAAGGGTGTAGATAATATCTTAAAGCACCAAATTACCAAGTCTCACTGGAACATCTGGATAGTAAAGCAAAGATTTGACTTAAGTATGCATATTATCAAAGATCGTTCATCGATTTTAGAAGTGAGAGAATCAATGAGATCATTTAATATTACTATATCCTCGAGAGTGTCAGGTGCAGGGTCTACATCTGGACCACCTACCAGCTCAACTAGATTTTCAGGAGCTTGTTGCTCGACTTCGGGATTCTCAAGATTTTGTTATTCAACTGGTGGGATATCTTATAGCTTTTCTTGCTAAATTGGATTTTGCTGTGTATTTTGTAGAGTTTTAGCTGAGCTTGACTCTACATCAGACTCAATATATCTCAAAGGTTATGTACATGTGGCTTGTGCAGCAAGACGTTTGGAACCTCTCTAGTCCATTTCTATAAATAAAACTCGACAGATAATCAACATTAGAGTGATTACAAGCTATAACCCCCACGACAAAGTGAATTCTAGTGCAATGTCATGTAGTGTCGTAAAGTTCAAGTTTCTGATATTATTCAATATTTCGTTCTTAAATTTTGAATATTACTTGAAGAGACTGTCATTGTCGACCATCCCGGCAAGTTCTACATCATTGGCCATGCTTTAGGAATGATTCAAGTCTAAGAAGAGATCTCAAGTCATAATATATATATATATATATATATATATATTCCTAAGTGTTGGAATTGTACAGTTCCAAAACAAAGGAAATTCCAATCTTCTTCTTCCGACTTCACCAGTTCTCAAATCACGACCATCCATATCCATATTCACCCACGTCCGTTCAATGTCATCCATCTCCATCGCTAAGTTCATAATCAACCTACCTAGCTCTATGCAATTTGGATTCGAAAGAAAGAGTCGGTTCAAGTTTGAAACGGGTTCTCAAGGCTAGGTTTTAGTTCGGTAGAGAGATGGGTCGGGTTTCTGAAGACGACCAAAGTTTCAAATGAGGCTTGGACGACATCACTAAGGGTGTTAAGGCGGAGGTGATGGCTGCTAATGGATAAGGAAAAACTTTTAACGGCAAGAGCTTAAAGTTTTCAATCGGTAGAGGCAAGTGAAAAGGAAGTAGAGACGAATGGGTTTTATAACCCAAGCTTAGACTCGAAGTTCAGCATTTAAACTTAGAAAATATTCCAAGTCAAGGGTCGGTACTAACCCCTAAGCTATGGATCGGTACCGAGTCCCAAAAATAAATAATATATAAAAATAGAAACATATGCATACTAAATAGATGTAAACATACATATGCCTATGCAACTGCAAGTGATGGACCATGCATGCCATGCAAACTCCTATCAACTCAAGAGTGTGCATGTGGATATGTGTATGTGTATATATGTTCAATATTCGGAGACCAGAATCGAAGGGAAATCAAATTCAAACCCGAATAGTCCATGGATGGAATCAGTTCAAAATCGTTAAGCCTGGAATAACAAATTAGGAGATCATATTCCAAATTTAATTACTGGATATTGGTTGAGCATCACGACGGATCGCTATAGACATAAATTTTCATGAAATTGGTTCACAAAAAGAATAGCGACCATTCGAAACACAGAGTGGAATCCTTCATAGCAACTATAACTTATCTCGATTCAAAGCACATCACGTAGGAAACGAGTTGTACTTTGGGAGGCAAGTGTTATCCAGCCTTTTGACCAGGCAATGTTCAGATAGACTGGACAGATCAAACTCGAAGTTACCGAGACAGGAAGCCTAGAGAGATAGACTAGAAGTCCAGAAACCAAGCACAGACAGGATCACAAGGTCCAAACCAAAACAACCCAAACTAAGACAAGCACAAATGCACCCAACTTAGGAGTCGGTACCGACCCCTATCCTAGGGTTCGGTACCTAGTCCTACTTCCACCTCAAATGGACCCCATCTTCTGCCTATGCCTTCTACAAGATACCTTGGCCTTTTTCCAAAGTCATTTTGTTAAATCAATGCAATTATCTAATCGATCTCCACGAACACTTGAAACTTCAACTTTGGTCTTCCACAACTCCCTCATTTGGACTCAGAAACAAGCTAATATTAGTGCAAACAACTATGGAATCACGAAGCTAACCACAAGATGATCTGAGATGAAGACTTGAAGGCAATCAGTATGGCCATCTTAGGGATCGGTACTGACCCCTACCTATGGATTGGTACCGAACCCTATTTCCTGATGAGTTGGCATCTATTTTCTGGGTAGAGTTGGTCTAAATCATGTACAACAGCTTGGAGATTATTGGTGTAAGATATTAGGCTCCTACCTCTATAAATAGGAAGGTAGAGCTCATTTTTTAGGATCTTTTGGCTCTAGTTCCATTACTTCTTATATTCATGTAACTTTGAAATTATAAGTTTTGGAATTTTACCGACCCCCAAGAACCTCTACCTCCAAATCAAAAATAAGTAATAAAACTTCAAAGTAGACGTAGGCCTTGGCTTTTCCGAACCACTATAAAAGATTATGTCTTGTTTATTTCCTCATTTTCATTTACTTTTCTTCATTTAATATCTACTACATAAACTTCTGGGTGTTTATGCCATTTTTGGTTCAAACATATATAAACAAATGACGATATTGTAGACAACATAACATAAATGATAATTCATATTGTTAATGCATAAGGAATCCATCTTACATGTTTCGTATTAAAGATTATAAGGTGTATGTAACAACCGACCTTTTCGACCATTAAAAGTCGACACTAACAAATCCACAACATTCATAAGTTGAGCATCTGAGTGCCGAAAAGACAAATTGTTAGGGTGAAAGAAAAGAAGACAGAACAGAATCTCACATCGTGACGAGTAATATATAATATACAACAAATCTTTATAAAAGAAAAGTTTTATATACATACAACAATAAGAGTAGCTAACCTATCATCAGCCTAGGTAGTTACAACAATCCGAATTTACAATTGCTGATAAATACAAAATAAGAAATACAACGGAAATAAAAATACGTGAATATGTCTTAGAGGCATCTAGCTTATCTCCTGAAGTTCCAAAGCGTCCATAACTTACTTAGGAAATATACTCAGATCTGCTGAGTATTATAAGAAACTAACACCCGGATCAGTCTGGTAGACCAACGTGAGAAACTCAGATCATATGGATTTTTATATCTATAAAACTCTTCAAAAAAATAAAGGTATCTCGTAAGATCACACCGCACATAAACACGGATGGGTTTTTACCGTACGATGACCAAACCATTTTTACTAAAAAATCTTTTGATATTATAATAATGTCAAGGGTTTAAAATAAGTATATAGCATAGCTGAAATGCTTGCATCTCATATTCCAGCATATTTGGTATACAACTAAGTCTGTAAGGCACATATTGGAAAATGGATTCGATCAATAACAAGGTAAGGGACTACTTTCCATACATTACAACCCTAGATAAAATATACCGAGGCTGGAAATTTTGCACCTCTACCAGTATAGAACCGGCCTACCCCTTCCTGGATAATACCGAATATGACCATCACCGCGACTGCCGACTTGACAAACCGTTTTCGTAAGCCTAGTATAAAAAATTCAGAAATATTAATCTAGATACAAGTGATGATCATACCTTAATTGTAGCGAACCACATAGCCCTGTCGCATCTCCCCTATTTTAATCATTTCCGGGTGTAAGGTTTGATGCTACGTTTTACCTTTTTAGAAAATCCCACTTGGAATACTAAAACTGCCCTCCAAGCAACCATGCAATTCTAGTATTCATCCATATAAGTTGTTCAGGATATGAAAAAACTGAAAGCACAACTTTTACTACATCCTTTTTGGAATCACCCTCAGGATTAGTAGCAAGTGGCCCTTGCACTTCAAAGAACTTCGTCTTCGATTTCCATCTTCTTCAATATGTCCTCAATTCGAACGCTTATGGTAATTCGAAATGGGTTTCGGATCATTCATGCTTATCAGATCCCGGTCACTTCGAACCAACAAACAGTAGTTCCAAAATTGGTCAAGATTTGATAGTCGGTTATTTAACTATCTTAAGCAAACAACCAAACCAGAGATTTAATTTCATATAGACCCAGCATGATTAAGCACATAAGCAACCACCAAGCCTTTTTAATTAATCATTTCATTAATTATATTCTCTTTTCAAATATATGTATTAAAATACCTTTTACAAAAGATATACATAAACATTTCTACTCTTTTCAATCCTTGACAAAGTATTCATATACTTACCTCATCGGTAGAAGTATATTCACAAAATCTTAAGACGGATTTCATTTCCAAAAATATAATTAATTGGGTTAAAACAAATGTCATTTAAAAACATTGATACCAATAAACCCAAAACACTTTTGGTGTAAATAAATGGATCATATAGAAATTAGACCAAATATACTTACTACCACTTTCCGATTTCAAATTTGTACTATCCCTCGATTAACAATGTAGTCGGATAAGATACCATACTATCCTTGCCTCGACGTACATTCTAAAACTCTCACAGATAGAGATGAGTTTCCTAACATCGGAATTTGGTGTTAATTATGAAAATAGCCTTTCCATACCACCATAAGTAATAAAAATCATTTATATAAATTGAATCCCCTACACTTGTCACATTTCTGATATTTTGACTTACTATATCCCTCGTCCAGAAACGAAGCCGGGTAAGTCAGGTCAATGATTGCTTCTTGCCTTACCTTAGTTAAACATTCAGATTCTAGATCTCACAAATAGAGGATCAATATACTCATCGGCTTTTAATGCCAAGTATAGGACTACTAAATTTTCATAAGTAACCGAATTCGTATATAGAAATAATACTTCATATACTTAACATCAACCTTCAATTTTAAACTTAAACTATCCTATGGTTTACAATGAAACCGTTCAAGTTGGGGTATTATTACCTCTCAAGCCTTAGACTCAATAACATCCTTATCTTTCAAGATAGGTAGAATTTTGCCTAGCTTAAAGTTTAATATCAAGTATAAGACCTCATACTTCTGTATACAATTTATAATAATCAAAATATTATAAACAAACTCCTTTCCTTAAAAGTATCACTTGCTTTATTATATTAAATAATTTAAGTCAACTTATATAAATTTCAAACCTCCTTCAAAACACTTTAAATAAAGTTTAAAACTTCCATTCAAAACATAATCTAAAAGTCATCATTATAAAAGCTAATTCGACTTTGAAAAGCAAAAGGATTTCCTTTATATAAACCATTTGGTTAAATAACTAAAATAAATTCTTAAAAAATATTTAAATATCAAACTCCTTTTTAAATACTTACACAACATTTATAAAATCTATTTTGAAAGAATTTACAAAATATCAAAAGTAAATAACCTTTTTAGACATTACTAAAATTTTATATTTTCAAAGTGTATCCATATCAACTATCGCTATATGGACCATAACTTTTAAAACTTTGTTTTGTAAATCAAATAACATTTAAACCATATTTCTTTCTATATTTAAACCATTATAAGTATAGAAAACACTTTCACTTTAAAATATCCATAAGTTTTAACTCAAGTTTAAAATCCATAAGAATAACTTTTCAAATACGAAAAGAGGCTTAGAGACCACTATGGTACTTAAACAAAGCTACCATTTATTTTCATATCAAAGGAGTCAACTTTCCAGATCATTTCCAAGTCATATTCAAAATTACCAAACCATATCATACAAACACGTCATATACACATATATAAATGAAATGTAAATCAACGAGGAAAGAAATCCTTTTGGATCCCTCTACTAATTTCTATTCTTCGAGGTGCTTCCATAGCAACCTATTTGCTACGAAGACATTTTGACTTCCATTTACTTTTGCTAGTGCCCTACTAATCCTTATGTGTTTTAGCTCAAGGATATACAATATGACTGTAGTCATGTTTACATGTCATTTAAGTTCCCCAAAAATAGTTGTAACAACCCGAATTCCAGTGGATCCGGATTTTTCGCAAAAATGCTAAAACCCAAGCCCACTGAAATCCAAGTTGGGAATCTGGTATCCTGCAAACAGGCAAAGACAAATATATTAGAGCTCAATTAAATATCTCACGGCGGAATTGACTAAAATATAATAGTAAGTAAATACTCACCAATATAATAACACTTTCTAAACAAGTGTCTTAAAGCTGGGAAGTCTCTGCCATCTACCTAACCTGTAGGATATGAGGAGGGGTCAGAACTAAAGTTCTGGTAAATGGATAAGTTATATACTTTTAAGCTTAATTCTACATATACCATTTTATATCCATTTACTGTTAGGTTCACTAGGTTTATCATACTCTTGCCTCTGTGTGTGAGTCGTACCTATCTACTCCTTAGTAGATTAAAACCTAATAACTGATAAATATATATATATATATATGTAGCTATATGCCCAATGACCATATTGGTCCTAGGTACCACCCATGGTACCTTTCGTATCCTCCTCGAAAAGGGCTCGAATAACTACATCTGTAAAGGACTGCTTCGTAAGGCCTACAATACAGATGCTCCATTGTCTTGCTCCGTAGCTATATCTGTAAAGGACTGCTTCGTAAGGCCTACATACAGATACTCCATCGTCTTGCTCCACGAGCGTTCCGTAGCTACATCTGTAAAGTACTGCTTCGTAAGGCCTATAATACAGATGCTCCACTGCTTGCTATGAAAACGTAAATCGCGTCCGCACTAATCTATGCCAGTGCTTGGACATCCATAATGTACCACCCAGTGCGTACATTGAGGACTACGTAATCGTTCTGTCTACTATTTGAATCCCACCAACAAGGTCTACCTTGTATGGAATTCAGTCGGGGATTTTCTATATCTTTAAAGGACTGCTTCGTTATGCCTACAATACAGATATTCTAATTGGTCTGTCTCTTTTTCATCATGGCTATGGCCCCACGCAGCCACCCCTCAACTAACTGAAAGACTTCTAAAGAGTTAATTGGTCGTGCCCTACTACAAACAATCTAACATCCAATTGGCGGTGCCCCTCATCCAATGTCTCAATAGTGAAAGAATCATTGGTCTGTTGGTTTAACTCTAGTTTTTCTCAAACTTGTTCTTGGTTTTGATGCTGGCGTGATATCCGCATGTGACTATCCTTTTGGGTCCTGCCCACTAAACTTACTTGCAAGTACTGGGACATACGAATATCGTACTCCTAACACCAAACCCTTTTGACTGCCTACAAAGGTCTGCTTCGTTTGGCCAACAATGCAAATGCAGTCAAGGCATACTCTCTTGATGGAACATCTACAGACCTGCCTCCGGGAATGCAGCTTCGTTAGGCCTACCCAGAGGGCCACCCTAAAGTACCCTCACGTCCCGTTGAAGTCTCGTACTTCCTTCTAGCCCAAAATAACTAAGTTGGACGTGCTTCTCCTATACTGAAATCTGTGATGAACTGCTTTGTTAGGCTCTTCATCCTTTGGACTGCTCCAAACACATCTCTCTCTTCTATTGGATCCTAAGTCTAACTTTTTAATTTGCGTTTAGTTTACTTTTCTTATTTTGTTGGCTACTAGTTTACCCTACTTAGCATGATCTTGCCCTCGTCTCGCTTCTGGCTATTGTGAGACCACCATTGATCTAATAGGGAATGCTATTGGTATTTCCACTTCTTGCTTATTAACTTAATTTAAGTCTTAAGTTTATTAAATAAGCATCTTTTGTTCTATTTGCTTATTAATTTACTAAAAATCTAAAATAAGCTTATACCATTTACCTTTGCTATCATTGCTTATTTATTCTAAGTTCCCAAAAAAGCCTTTCTATTCTTTTACTTAATCATAACTTATGTTATAATTATACTTGTAATTGTTACTATTATTTCTTTTAAAATATGTATATAATTACAAGTGTTTCTTTTCTGTTCTAGTATGTCTTCTTTTATTTTGATATAGAATCCTTTTTAATTCTCTTTTATTATATAAGTAACTTATCATAATAACTCTCTTCTTAAATAGTCTGTGCAGTGAATGTAGACCTAGGTTCATTATCGTTTACAGCTTCAAGTTCTTATCTAATAATTTACTTGATTCATGTCATACTTTGCTTTATTATCTTCTATTCTAGGAAGTGGTTCTTTTTTATTTAGTTGGTTATGAAAACTATATTTAAAAATCCATTTCCATATTTTAATATTAAATAATACTATAAACAATAATCCATAACTGCTGGATATTTCTTTTACTATTTTGGAATAGTGTAAAATACAGTGGTTTCTCTATTTTACACTAATTCTCTTTTTCTTTCTTTTATTCTAGCAATTACGTTCATTGTTGTCTTTTAAATATTAAATTATAGAAATGTATCCTATTTTAAACCAACCAATTAACCTTTTAGTTACTCCCAAATCCAGTTATTAGATTAATTAACTTTTCTCATTTTAACTTAATTTATTACAGTAATTCCATTCCTCAAACTTTTATTACTTTACATCTTATTTCCTTCATTTCAGTATTCTTAATTATTTAATCCATATTCACGTTTAATCTATTATAACCCATACACGAAGAAAGAGGAGAAAATAGAAGAAGAATGATGCTTGCATAGAAATCCAAAACGTAGAAACAGATGTAAATAAATACTAATACTGTAAATAAACTGTAAATTCCTTATAGTTCAGCATAACTTAATTAATAGGATTAATTATTGAATAAAATTATCTAAACGGAAATTTAACGATAATATATCTTAAACTTTAAAGATATATAAATAAATCCACTCACTTGTCGTCCTTAGCTTTGCATGTGCTCAGCTTGGCTCATGGTCCTTCTGGATCCCCCCTAAGATGCATAATATTTAAATTTAGAAGATCTTCTCCCTAGGAATATTTTCTTTTTAGGGTCCAGCCTTTTGGCCAAGGACCCAAAGAAATATTTTCTATTTAGGGTTCAGCCTTAGGCAAAGAACCCATTGGGAGAAAATCTGATTGTGAGAAAAGAGCTAGGCCTAGGGTTTTATTTATAGGGGAGCTTGGGGATCTTAGACCATTGGATTCTTGGATTGAATCTGGAGCCACCACGTCACAGGGCAGTCTGGAGCCATCGGATTGAAGAATGTACGGCTCTGATTGCTCAAAAACTAAAATTTACATCACTGGCGCGTACCTGGATGAAACTTCGTCCAGCTCGCTATGCGGGTCAACCGGGCGCTGCCCCGCTATTACCCCGCTATTACCTCGCTATAACCCTGCTAAATCTCATAGCGGATTTCTACCACTACGATTTTCCTATATAGCCCCAAATATAGCATTTCCACTTTAAGCCCCGCTATTTCCGCTATATCTCGTTATTTTCGCTATATTCCATTATTTCCGCTATATCTTCTTTTAAAAAATGAATTGAAAAATGATATTTATACATTATAAAAATTATGAAAATTAATTTATTTAATTGAATTTTTAATATATTTTAAGAAATGAAAATACTTTAACATTCTACTAAATTCAATTATGTTATATAACAGTTTTACGTTTATTTACAGTATATTCGCACATGTTTTTATTTAAAATTATTTATGTATTAATTTTAATTCAATTGAATACTAATTTTTCATTTAATTGCCATTTATATATTTGTAAAAACATTAGGTATGAGTTTTATATGCTATTTTTGAGTCATCCGCTATATCTCGTTCTATCCTCGCTGTATCCCCGCTATGACTTTTTGCACCTCCGCCGCATTGAAACTGTTGAGCGCTTTAACTGTACAGACCGGGCGGTCGACCGCCCAAAGCCACCGGTTGACCGCGCGGTCGACCGTTGAGCTAATCGGGTCGACCTACTGGTCGGCCCATATACGTATATCTTATTATTATATTTTTCTTCTTCTTCTTTTTGTTACTCGTTCTCATTTCTTTGTTCCTAACTTCTTCATATTGGCTCGGATTTTGACAAGTTATATATGGAAACTGATCAGAAAATCGCCCCGGACGCAATGGTACAAGTTCCGAAGCCATATTGCGATAATTCCAAAAATGTTTATTTTTATTACTTATCGTTATATGCTAAATTTTAATTATATAAAAATGCGGGGTGTTACAATAGTTAAATATGCCATCCGCTTAAGCGGAAATCAAATCCAAACAACATATAAGCTATACACAATTATAAACAACCATAGCAAGCGAATAAAATTATTACAACATAATGTTCTGATAAAAAGCCATCCATAGTGATTTTAACTCACTTTCAAATCGAAGTTGAAGCTGCCATAACCAAGCAAGCACACAAACCATCCTACCATTCAACAAAAACAACACAAAGCCACTACCTTCCCTTGCCTAGCTTGTTCCAACCCCTCCCTAGCTCACGTCAATGCTCCATAGCCTCCCTTATTGTTCATACCTAGCCTTCCTTCCTCCAAGTGTGTATAGCCTTAGTTAGTGTGCCATGCTTGGTAAAAGGAGGTTGTGCCTCAAAATTTGGATCTTTGAAGTACAGAATGATAGAAATGTGATTCAAGGCTTGTATATTGGTTTAGAGGAGAAAAGAAGTAATCCATGGTGATTACTTTATGTAATTTATGTGGAAGAAGAGTCAAGAAGAGAACTAAAAATGCATGAAAATGGTAAAGAAAAGTACGGAAATGTGAAGGTGTATATATAGAAAGGAGGAGAGGTGAAAGGTAGCGTAGATTTATCCTCCCCCCTCTAATGATGATTAGCCACCTAAAGTCACCTACAACAAACCGCCTTTTCGACCCCCGAATGTCGACACTGATACATCCAAGGTATTCACGTGCCAAACACCTAAGTGCCGGAAAGATAGAACTTTAGGGTAAAAGAAAAGGAAAACAAAATATAACAAGAAGAAGAACACAATATCATAATCTCACATGCGGAACGATAACATATAATATCTCAAAAGGTCTTTACCAAAAAAAACTGTGATATACATACATCAATTAGTGTAAACTAGGCTATCATCAGCCTGGACAGTTATAACAGCCTGTCCTAACAAATGCTGATAGATACAAATCAAGTAATGCGGCAGAAAATGAGTATGGTAGGAAATCATCCAGCTCCATTCTAAGAGCTCCAATGAACCACATCTAAATCTGGAAACATACTTTAGCTGACCCGAGAATTATAAGAGAATAACACCCGGATCAGTCTAGTAAACCAGCATGAGAAACTGAAATCATATGGATTGCTAGATTTATAAAACCCTTCAAATGTAAAGGTATCTCATAAGACCATGCCGTCAATAATCACGGACGGGCTTTTACCTTACGATAACCAAACCATATCTATTATAAAATCTAGTGATTATACAATAATGTCTAAGGTGTGAAATATAAATAATCACATAGCTATTATGCATGTGAGTGTACATCACAACAATAATAGAATACAATCACAACTGCTAAGGCGCGTTCGCTAATTGTGTAGGATTTCCACGTAGATCTCCTCGAATCAAAGCCGACTACAATCTACTATGCAAGGATCAGCGATATACTTTAAAAGCAACATACATCCCCATTGAATTTACCATAGGAAATGCATAGTTATCCAAACTAGCCAGTGCATCGCTCCCGCATGCATATCTATAAGTGACTCTAAGATGGAGTCTCATGCACCCACATGCGTTCTAACCCTATGGTTGTGCATCCTATCTCTGGTTTTAGTCATTACCGTTGATAAGGCTATATCCAGAGTTCCACACACGAGTCACCACTCGAACAGATCTTCCAAACGAGCTTCAACTCGAACAAATCTTGGAACCATACATGGATTCTCATATCTCAACAGATCTTGAAATCACATATATATTTCTCAAGAGATCTTGAAATCACACATGGATTCCCATACCTCAATAAGTCTCGAAATCACACATGGATTCCAACATCCTGAATAGATCACGAACAGCTACATGTGTTCGAGCATCTCGAACAGGTCTCGAATCTCCACATAGACTCTAGCATCTCGAACTAATCAATAATCAATCATGAACCTCTTCCAAAGCATAGAACACATATATGGTTTTAAAGTGGTTACAGTTTCAAGTCATCTCATATAAGTACACTCCCCCGCTTACCGGGTACTTCAAAAGTAGTCGATCAATTTTTCGGTAATCTCAACTCTGGTTCTATGGGAAATAAACGAACAATACATAAGATCGGAGATCGCCTCCTAACCATTTAAGCGGATGGATTTCCTTATCATTTGCCTTAGAAGAGCAAAAGAAGTTTATACGTACAATATAGCATCATCGAAGGTAACTGTACCATATAATTCTCGTATTTCTTCTAGATATTTCCAGAGTATATTTAGTCAAATCAAATAACAATGAGAATAATCTCATTATGGGAAACTAAGTCCCATATACTGTCCATAAGTAAGTAATACACAAAGCACGATCGAAACACACAAGCACGGTCAAGTCATACAAACGACTTTTAATCCTATTTTTTTATTAATCTTCCTTTATTAATGAAAACCCTCTTTTATTAGGAAAACTCATTTTCTACTCAATAGCTCTTTATAAATGAAAATCCATTTATTAATTAAACTTCGCTATTTAATTAAAATATCACTATACATTTCAACACATTTCAATACTCTCAAAAGTATTCATATACTTATCTCAAGCATATAAGTATATTCACAAATCAATTTCAAAAGAGATTAAGAAAAATGTTACTCAAATATTGTCACTACAAACCCAAAGCCATTTCATACTTGTGATTATCTTTAAAACATTCTTTCCAAAGATCTGTTTACATTCATAAGTATAATCAAAATGGGTTAAAGACGAATGTTATTATCACATTGCCACAACAAACCCAAAACCAATTCATACTTTTTATTCTCTTTGAAATTCCATTATTAAAGATCTAAGTATTTTCCAAGCTAATATAACAATATTTTACCACTTTAAAATATTATTCAAGGATTTAAAAACAAATGTTACTCAAACGTTATTTACAATAAACCCAAAACAACTTTACGCAACTATTACCTTTAAAGCTCCATTTTAAAGATCTAATTACTTTTCAAAAGTACAGTTAAATAGATTAAAACAAATGTTGCACAAACATTATAACTATAAACCCAAAATCACTTTTATACTTGTCATTTTACATTGAAACATCCATTTAAAGCTCCAAGCACTTCTCCACTTATTAAACAAGGTAATATAGCTTTTTAGTCAAATTTTCAAAACCATCCATTATAACATAAATGTTATAATCCAAAAATTCTTTTATATTCTTTCTGAAATACGAAACTTCCATTATAACATAAGTGTTATAATCCAAAAATTCTTTTATATTCTTTTACAAATACCAAAATTCCTTATTAAAACATTTAAATATACTAAAATATCTTTAAAAAGATATATATATATATATATATATATATACATATATATATAAGTATAATAATTTATTTATAAAACTAAGATATTTAATAAAATACTATAAACCATTTATAAAATATTTTAATATAAAAGCCTTTTTATATCTTAAATAAAACCTTTAATAAATTCTTTAAAACTATATATACCAAAAATATATACTTTTAAAATACTTGTACTATATTTTAAAACATTTGCAGTGAAACTGTGAAACTTAATTCACAAGGTGTTCGTTTCAATGTCCCCACAAGTTACTATCAACGCAACCTATGCAGTGAAAAGGTAAAACCGCTCATAAACTAGTCGAAAACAGCTATGCAAACAACAAATGATAACAATAGGATGTTATCATTTCATAACAAACAAACACATCATAAATAACTATATCAATTTATGAAAACCATCCTTTTACATATATAAAATATTATCCTAGGTAAAATTATTTCATTTACCAATTTCGAGACAATACTGTGTCAGTTTGCCTTGTTTAAGAGTTTCGAGATCCCTATCAATAATGATAGCAACTCTTATTAACCAGAACCCATAGGCCACTCTACAAACCAATCAACACAATACACGATATTTCTATATAATAACAAGTACACACTCTCGCATATATACATTACACTCATAATAAGACATTCTATTACCCTATCTCTCTATGAGTTATACCCACCAAAGTCAAGGTTCTTGCTTAACCTTCTGCTTTTTATCACATGTAACAGTCCGCCTTTTCGACCCCCGATTTTCGACACAAATACATCCACGGTATTCACATGCCGAGCACGCAGGTGCAAGAAAGACAGAACATTAGGGTAAAAGAAAACAAAACACAACAAGAAGAAGAACACAATATCAGAATCTCACATGCGGAATGATAACATATAATATCTGAAAAGGTCTTTACCAAAAAGAAAACTTTGATATACATACATTAATTAGAGTAAACTAGCCTATCATTAGCTAGGACAATTATAACAGCCTGTCCTCACAAATGCTGATAGATACAAATCAAGTAATGCAGCAGAAAATAAGTACAGTAGAAAATCATCTAGCTTCTCTTCAAGAGCTCCAATGAACCACAGCTAAACCTGGAAACATTCTCGAGCTAACCCGAGCATTATAAGAGAATAACACCCTGATTTGTCTGGTAAACCAGCATGAGAAACTCAAATCATATGGATTGCTACATTTATAAAACCCTTCAAATGTAAAGGTATCTTGTAAGACCACACCGCAAATAATCATGGACGTGCTTTTACCTTATGATAACCAAACCATATCTATTATAAAATCCAGTGATAATATAATAAGGTCTAAGGTGTGAAATATAAATAATCATATAGCTATGATGCATGTGAGTGTACATCATAACAATAATATGTATACAATCATAACTACTAAGGTGCATTCGCTAATTATGTAGGATTTTCACATAGATCTCCTCGGATCAAAGCCGACTCGGATTTACTGCAAAAGGTTCAGAGATATCCTTCCGAAGCAACATAGATCCTCAATGAATGCACCATAGGAAATATATAGCTAGCCAACTAGCCTAGTGCATCGCTCCCACATACAAATATGTAAGTGACTCTAGGATGGAGTCACATGTACCCTCATGGGTTGCTAACCCTATGGCTATGCATCCTATCTCTAGTTATAGTCATTACCGCTGGTGAGGCTACGTCCGGCATTCCAGCACACGAGTCACCACTCAAACCGATCTTCCATATGAGCTCCAAATCGAATATATCTCAGAACCACAAATGGATTCCCATATCTCAACAGATCTCGAAATCATGGATTCCTCAAAAGATCTCGAAATCACAAATGGATTCCCATACCTCAACAGGTCTCGAAATCACCCAAAGATTCCCACATTCTGAATAGATCACGAACAACTACATGTGTTCGAGCATCTTGAATAGATCTCGAACCTCTACATAAATTCTAACATCTCAAACCAATCACAAACGTCTTCCAAAACATAAGACATGTATATGGTTTTGGAGCAATTATGGTTTCAAGTTATCTCATATAAGTACACTCCTCTGCTTACTGAGTACTCCAAAGCCAATCGATCGATTTTCCAGTAATCTCAACTCTGGTTCTGTGGGAAATAAACAGACAATATATAAGATCGAAGATCACCTCCTAATCGTTTAAGTAGATGGATTTCCTTATCATTTGCCCTAGAAGGGCAAAAAGAGTTTATACGTTCAATATAGCATCACCGAAGATAACTGTACCATATAATTCTTGTGTTTCTCCTAAATATTTCTAGAGTAAATTTGGCCAAATCAAATAACAATGATAATAATCGCATGCGGGAAACTAAGTCTCGCATACTGTCCATAAGCAAGTAACACACAATGCATGATCGAAACACACAAGCACGATCATAAAAACGACTTCTAATCCCAATTTTTATTAATCTTCCTTTATTAATTAAAAACCTCTTTTATTAGAAAAACTCATTTTTTACTCAATAACTCTTTATAAATGAAACTCCATTTATTAATTATATTTCGCTTTTTAACTAAAACATCACTATACATTTCAACACATTTCAATGCACTCAAAAATATTCATATACTTATCTCAACCATATAAGTATATTCACTAATCAATTTCAAAAGGGCTTAAGACAAATGTTACTCAAACATTGTCACTACAAACACCAAACAATTTCATACTTGTGATTGTCCTTAAAACATTCTTTTCAAAGATCTATTTACATTCATAAGTATAATCAAAACGGGTTAAAGATGAATGTTATTAATACATTGCCACAACAAATCCAAAACCAATTCATACTTGTTATTCTCTTTAAAATTCCATTATTAAAGATCTATGTATTTTCCAAGCTCAATATTCAATGGTTTAAAAACAAATGTTACTCAAACATTGTTTACAACAAACCCAAAACAATTTTACGTAACTAATACCTTTAAAACTCCATTTTAAAGATCTAATTACTTTTCAAAAGTATAGTTAAATAGGTTAAAACAAATGTTGCAAAACATCATTACTATAAACCCAAAATCACTTTTATACTTTCCATTTTACTTTGAAACATCCATCTAAAGCTTTAAGTACTTCTCCACTTATTAAACAAGGTAATACAGCTTTTTAATCAATTTTTCAAAACCATCCATTATAACATAAGTGTTATGATCCAAAATCTCTTTTATATTCTTTTACAAATACCAAACTTCCTTTTCAAAACTTCTAAATATACCAAAATACCTTTGAAAAGATATATATATATATATATATATTATATACATATATACAAATTTATTTATAAAACTAAGATATTTAATAAACTACCATAAACCATTTGTAAAATATTATAATATAAAAGCCTTTTATTTCTTAAATAAAACCTTTAACAAATTTTTTAAAACTATATATACTAAAAATATATACTTTTAAAAACTTATACTATATTTTAAAACAATTATTTAAAACACTATAAAAATCTATTTTATAATTTAAAACCATCACTTTAAATCCACAATCGATTATCAGTAATATATTTAAACCTTGTTATTTTCCGGTAATAAGTACACTCATAGTACTTCTTAAAAATATGAAGAATCCCTAGGATGTCTTCCAAAGTTAACTTTTAAATCGCCGATCACAGCGATTTCAAAGTGCATCCGTAGTGACTTTTTTGCTTCTGCCATTTACCACTTCCAATTCCAATTTTCACAAATGTTCAAACCAATTCATCTATGTCAAACACACCAAAACGTATGTAGCTATATATATATATATATTCCATAATATATCACAATTTATCTAATTTAAAATGTGCCAAATATCAGGGATTTCAAAGCACGTTTATTACGACTATATCATTTCAAACATTCACAATATAAAATCAAACATGAAAATAAGTAATCTGGGCCACGGTACATGTTTTAGATGATCAAAAGAGATATTATACTCCACAATAATGTTGTCACTTATTTTACAAACAAGGCAGGGTCCAAAAGTAATAACTTGCACTATTTGTTATACAATTTATATTTTTAACAACAATTATATATACAATAATATGCAATCAACTAGCGAGTAAACTCACCTAAGCTCCAGCTAACGCTTACACATTTCTGAATAGTCCAAAATTGAACGCCGTTCGATTTTTTGATTTTGGCTAAAATTCCCACAATCTTAATCTCGACGAATCAAACTCTAATGCGTAGATATCGTTGTTACGAGCAACTATGAAAACGACGCCGTGATTGGAGGTAAGACAACCCTAAACATAATTTGCTCGGTGTTAAGTGTGGAGCGGATGCTCCATACCACCAGTTTAAAAGTCAGTTTAGAGAAACCCAGATCTCAAATTCTTTTTATATTTCTTTCGATAAATCATTTTTAATCAAATCTATTTCATTCATGAAATCTCTTTTACTTGAAATCCAAATCTATTTCAAAATACTTTCCAAACTTCCAAATTCATTTATAAAACCCTTTTATAAATATTCAAAATCATTTATATAAATTGCTTTTATAAATATCCAAACCTTTTTTATAACTCCCTTTATGAATATCCAAATCATTTTCTAAAACTTCTTTTATAAATACCCCAAAATCATTTATAAAACTTCTTTATAACCTTTCTTGTTTAAACAACTTCTTAAATAACCCTAAATCAAATTAGCTTCCTTTAATAAGCAAATCTATATTATAAATCTCCCTTATATATGAAATCTTCTTTACTTAAAAACACAAATCCATTTGCCCAAAACACCTTATAAATTTCCAAATTCCTTTAAATATCTTGTTCAAAATGCAATAATTTTGAAACCATTTTAAAAAAATGAAATATTTATCTTTCAAAATCAAACGGAGGCTTAATCACCATAATGGTACTTTTAATTTGGTTTTACTTATCCAGTCTAACATGACACCACATATAAGGGATCAACACATAACAATCAATCAACTTAAGTAAATGTCCAAATTAATTGGAAAAGAAGAATGGTGTTTTGTTCTGCTAATAGATGTCATTTAGTTTTCCTAATCATATGAGGTTACTTAAGGGTAAGCGACACATAAATCCCTTGATTTAAAACAAATTTGAAAAGAAAACAGTTTAAAACCAAACTGATTACTTAAACTCAAAGCGATTTTAAATTAATTAAACCCTTATTGATTATTTAAAATAACATTTAAGTCGTGATCAAAAAGTAATTAACTTAATTAAAACCTAATTAAACTTGGTTATCCTTAGTCAATAATCAATTAGTATTAAACCCTTTTAAATAATAATTAATTAATAATTATCTTAAAATAATCATTAAATAATAGTTAATTAATCCTTAATTAAATAATTAATAATAACTAATTAAGTGCTAATTACCTTCTTAATTACTTAATTAATTAAATCAATAAATAAATAGTTAATTAAAAAATTACTAATTACCTTCAATTATCTTAATTAAGGTTTGAAAACATGAACTGTAAAGTTTCTAAGTGTAAACACTTAAGATTTGGAAAATTAGTTTGTTTTTCACGAACTGCGCGTATAGCGGCTATCGCTATACAACCCATAATTTATAACTTTTTGAAATTTGATTTCTGAGTTTTAAAAACTTAAACTTTGGACTCTTATCATCTTTAGAACATAAAAATGAACCTTTGAAAACAAAACCAAGCTTAAAACTTGAAAAAAACTAAAACTTCAAATCAAAACCCAAACTTTTCGACAAAAAGGATTTCAAGTGTCACTTTAGTTAGCGAAGCGCTAACTTTATGTCATGAACCAACATATATCAAATACCATATCCAACATCCATATCATATCATCTCATCACAATACAACCATAAGTAAGACTAGTGTTTAAAGTTACTAACTAACTTTCTAACTTTCAAGTTATGATCAAATTGGCTTAACCACCCTTATACATAAGCAAAACACCATCAAATCCACATATACTCATGCATACACCATACATATCATATTTACACAAGCTAATATCATTATACCACAACATTTGTATTAACTTTTATATAGTTAACTAATTGAGTTAAGCGCATAAAATTTACTCACACAACACCAGAATTGTCATTTTGTAACAGTTATAACCGTTGGTATCAAATTCCCAACGGTTATAACCGTTGGGAGAAGATACGTTATATTTTTCTTTACATATTTTATAATGGTTATAACCGTTGGGAATTTTGGTATTCCCAACGGTTATAACCGTTGGGAATTACGGTTATAACCTATGGCTACTTTCATATTCCCAACGGTTACAACCGTTGGGAATTTTTCCATTTCCAATGGTTATAACCGTTGTGAATTACGGTTATAACCTATGGCTACTTTCATATTCCCAACGGTTATAACCGTTGGGAATTCCTTGCACACATAGGTAAATAAAAAAATTACCAACACTTATAAGTGTTGCAAATTAGGTATAGCTGAACCATATCTTATTCAGCATCTAATAGTATTTCATTCAACTATATCTATACGAATTTATAACAATAGAAAACACGAAACTAAATTTCAAAACTAACATATCATCAAATTATTAAAAAACATCAAACGTACGAAATTGTACATATCAAATTCTACAAAGTTCATTGTGACAACTTCAAATTTCACTACTACAACATATCTAGAAGCTTACAAACAATGAATATGACACTCCGGCCAAACTACAAAACCACCATCAACCAACTTGGACAATGTATAATGACCACTTTTAGATGCATCGAAAAGTGGCTCGTCCGGATTAAGAACATCCTCCACCCAAACAATATTTTCTCCATCTCCAACCTTTCTCCCATGACAAATCTTTTGCACTCCAAGATGTCCTTTAGCTACCACTTCCAATTTTCGTGATAATAATTGCACCGCTTATCTTTCAACCGTAGAGGATCCAATAACAGCATTATATGAAGTAGGAGTAGGAGTAGGACTAGGATGGTGCTCGGTATGTGAACCAATTTCTGTTCTTAGTGTCAACGAATTTGTTCCAATCTGACTAACAAGTTGCTTTATACATTGTTGCATTTCAGCTAGAGTTGAATTCGTTATTCTACTTTCTTCATGCATTTGATCAATCATCTGTTGCATCTGCATTTTCCATCGCTTATCTTCATTCTCTTTGTAATTGATAATTGCTTTTGAAGCTTGAGTGAGTTTTACGTGCTTCGCATTAGACGTAAAACTAATTGCACGATAATAGCTTCTTTTTTTACCATTTTCAAAAACTTCAGCAACGGCATCTCTTTCAAAATCTTCCAAACTAACTACTCCTTCGTTACCATTAACACTAGCTTCTGATTTTTGCCACTCTTCTGATGCTTCTATTAAAGCCTGAATACTAAAATGAATTGATATAAAAATTCATGAGACTATGTTATTAATGAAGAGAGTATGTAGGAGTGTGTAGGAGCTAAAGCAAAAAAAATACACTAGTCATAACCAAAAATGAAAATATAATAACACAATGCAAACTAAATAAAATCTATACATAAGGTTCTGCACATCTCCATGCGCAAGTGCTAGCTACACTATGAATTACAGTAAACTACATGGCCTCAACAATTTGCAATAGTAAAAATAATTGAGAACTAAATTTAAAATTCAGTAGATGTTTTCGATAATCATTACTGGCCAAAACCAATAGTCAATAAACACCATCCTCATCTCAGCTTCAGGAAGCACAATTCTAAAATTTTGAAAAAAAAGCCCACTCTTTGTCTAATAGCTTTGAAGCCTTAAAAACAAGATTCTGGACCCCTAAGCATGGAGGAAAGTGCATATTTTCATGTTTCTGTGAACAACAACCAGCGACTGCACTTAAACTTTCTAAAAAGCAAGGTCATGGAAAAGTTTTGGCTAAAAGACCAGGAAAAAAAGAAAAAAAATCAATATGAGTTCCAATCTGCACTATTCATCATGATGATTTTACGCGAGCAGCTTTTGTTGACATAACCATGTGTTTTTGTTAAAAGAATACTAGTTTATGTTAATATGAGTTCCAATCTGCTAGCTTTTGTTCTCTTCGTTTATCATTATCATGTATTTGCATCACAAATTCCATCAGTTTTTACTTCAGTGACTGTTGTAAGCTGAGTTTGACTAGGTATCTAGAATTCTTTTGTACATCTATTTAGTAGAAAAATTGTACTACGTTTGGGTGAAAAAGAACTATAAAATTGTCTTTTTTTCCCTGATAATAAATTTATATTCTCAAAATGAATTAGATATTATTTAAACTCAATACGGTTTAGTATTACAAAGAATTACTAATTTCAACCCTTTCAAACAAATGATTAGTAAATAAAACTTTCAAAATAATATCTAATACTCCACTCTTTTAAATTTAAAACTCCAAAGTAGATAGTAAATCCAATTATTACTTATAGAATTATTTCATAATTTGCTATAATGAAATTCTAATTCTAAATGGTCATAAAACTTTCAAAACAATGTATGTATGTCCATAATCGTTTAAATATATTTTCAAATACTTGAAATATATTTATATTAAAATCTTACATTTTATAAAAGAATCATACATACTATTTATGTAATATATTTAAATTATTTATTAATTTGATACACTCTAAACTGGTATATTACCTCAATATGAAACCAAAGGACTGGTTTTTACAAAAGTGGAAAATAGGCACAAGGACAAATTTTCATAAAAATTTTGGCTGAAGGACAACAAGTTTCATTTTTAGGCTGAAGGACAAACTTTGAAAGATAATTAGGCTGAAGGACAATGCTAATACAACTAGCATTTTATACAATATAAAACTGGATATAATGCTAGTTATAATTAGCATTTTGTACAATATTTGCACTGTACAAAATGCTAACTATATTTAGCATTGTCCTTCAGCCTAATTTTCTTTCAAAGTTTGTCCTTCAGTCCAAAAATGAAACTTTGTGTCCTTCAGCCTAAATTTTTTTCAAAGTTTGTCCTTGTGGCTAATTTAGTTTATTCCCCAAAACTAATGTAATCCTATGGTTTAGTTAAAACTGTTGAAATTTATATGTAAAAATATAGGCTATAACACATGTACCCTGTTCCCGTACTAACGCACAATCCAAAAACAAACAAACACTCAATTGAAGTTAGGTGTGCCACCAAATGCAGCAGCCTCAATACGTTATATACAAAGAAGGTAGCTAACTTTAAACCAGTAAATGCACAAATGCGTATTTAAGCATGATAATCAAGAACGAAATACAAACTTAATTTGAGAGCTAAAATATTAGTTAAAGATCATTTTATACATTTACGTTAAGTAATTTTGTTAAATAAATTTATTCTGTTTCAAACGATATTATATTTATATACTAAGTTCATGCTCCTATATGAATTCAAGTTTGTTTATTTCAATTTACACTAACGTAAAAGTATATTAATATACCCATATATCTTAACTATATATCCCTAAAGTATGTATAATCACAATAACGTAAGTGAAACAAATTAAATCCCAAAAATATGCATTAATAGTTTTGTAAATTGAAAAGTAAAGAACAAATAAATCAATATACAAGAGTATGACAAGGCAATTCTTTAGGAACAAATGCATAGAAACTAAATCAAGGGGTGTAAGTAACAGCAGTATGCAATACTTACAAAAAAACTCACTCATATATCAGTACAAGGACTCACGCCTACACGCACAATGGAAAGTCACCCACACACACAGTGTGGCGCACGCGTGTGTACGCAAGGAAGATACCCCACCACCAATTCAAGAACCAACAGAGTAGACGCATAAACAGGCTCGGGCACGCAAAACAACCTACACATACTAATCTCTGTTATAAAACTCATGCACTCACTAGCTAACCCATACATATACGTCAACGTTGGCACCGAAGTAGTCACTTGGGTGACCTGACAGTTTAAATATAAGTGTATATACTTCTAACTTAATTTTTATTCTAAAACATATGTCATTCTATAACTTAGATCAAACTGTTGAAGCATTCTCAAATATATCTATAGGACAATTTTTCAAACGAAGCTCATTCGAAAAACTTATTGTAATAATAAGCTCAACTGAAAACTTATTGCAGAAATAGGCCTCGTTTGCTTATAGCTTGCGCATTTGTGGAATGTGCAAGTTATATTTTTTGTAAAAAAAAATTAAAGCTTGCGCATTCCATAAATGCGCAAGTTATATTTTTTTTAAAAAAAAAATTAAAGCTTACGTATTCCATAAATGCGCAAGTTATAAGTAAACATATAACATTTTTGTTTAAAAAACTTGCGCATTTATGAAATGCGCAAGCTTTAATTTTTTTTTTTTCAAAATATAGCTTGCGCATTCCACAAATGCGCAAGCTATATAAAAAACTAGGCCTATTTCTGCAATAAGTTTTCATGTGAGCCTATTATTGCAATAAGTTTTTTGGAGAGGCTTCGTTTGAAAAATTGTCCTATATCTATATATTTAAGTTTAAATAAATGTTTGGCTTACACCTCATTTGTATTAACTTAAATAAGTCGTTTTTTGGCTTTTTGAAAGCCGAAATGAATAGGTTTTGACTTCCAAAAAGAAAAAAAAAACTTATATAAGTCGATTCAAACTAGCCATTAGTTTAGTCTAAATATATATAAGAATATATAAATACACACATTATATGCTTCTAAATAACAGTAGAGAAACTGAAAAAACAGATTAGCTTAGAAAATCAATTCAAGTATATATAAAATTAAAGCATGTAGGTTATAAAACAAAGAAACAGGCATATGTGAAATGATGGCAACCAACAAATTGTTAGATTTCAAAATAATATGATGGCAAAATGATTAAATATAACTCGTAAAACAAATGAAGGCAACATAAAAACTTATGTATATAATCTCACGCAAGCAGTCTCATAACAAACAAAATGAAGGCAATGGATCCCCACAGTTTATTACAAAGAATGAGTTCGCCTCGAACCTATCGGTTCCAGGTTACAGCCGGTCCCAAAGGATTGGCCAAGGCAACGATGAAGGCAAAGTCGCCTGTTTCAGGCGATGCGCCTCCTATCTTGTTCGTTTGCCACTTGATGATATTTTATAGAATGAGTTCGCCTGTTACAGCCGGTCCCATAGTTTAATTCACTCATTCTCATAGAACAAGCTACCCTCGTTTTCTTAGAATAGACTAGAGTCCTATTGTAAATCTAAAAGGCTACAACAAATCTGATGTACTATGCGAACATAGGTTAATATCAGCTAAACTGAGATGTGCAATAAAAATCTATATTGATGTGATAGGCAAATATGCAAATAAAACTAGAAGAAAAAATAACAAATGAAACATTCTTAATAACTCAACATCCGGCATGGCCATATGCATATAATAGCTCTGCTAATTATACTATTTTGTCTTATTGACAGTAAAACTCATGATTACGACTATGTAAACAATTTAAGATATGAAACTTTGAAAGGTATTGATATGCTAACAGAGAAAAATAGAGCTGCACTATGCAGACCCCATATCTTTAATAGCATCCGTATTTTTCAAGACAATGTACTGGCAAAGCTAACCAAATTGACCATATAGCATTTTGTATACCATGAAAGTAATGACCAAAAAATTGAGGGGGCTACATGTGGGTAGGTAGGCCACCATAAATACACATTATATCATGATATTATCCAAAGTAGGAGGGATTCATCTAAAGCTCTAATCCTGCCATATTTGTATCATATCATGTATAATTCTTTAAAAATGTTGAATATCGTATATGTGTTGCCTCTATGCAAAATGATGTAAGCAAACAAGCCTGCAGTCTAAATTCAAATTCATCATTTATCATCGGATAAATAAAGGATGCAGACATTGATTTCCAAAACTGTCATCCTGCAGCCATCTTTACCATTTGCAAGACGATATTTTTGGAGTTCCAACAACAACGCCCTAATTACATAAAACATTTGAAATGTACATTATAATTTAGTAAAGCCATCATGAGGTGATTTGGAGCTGGACAATGTAAGGACTTTGAAGTAGAAAACAATTCAAACAAAAATTAATTCATCGGTTTATCAGTTTGTGAACACAGTCAGTTGCATTATTCTACTAGTAGTGCATTATACTAGTACTAGTAATAAGTCTTTTTACTGCCAAAGTTTACTACTAGATGTACGGGTACATTTTGAAGAGAAGGCGTATTGAAAAAGATAATGTCGAAGCACATCGTCATTGATTTTTAAGATTTAAAATTATTATATGAATTTGATACTGTTAAACAAAGAAGAAATATAAGAAAAACTGCTGCTTGTTTCATTCGCTATTAACCTCAATATATAGTTCAACCTTACAATGACGTGGCTTCCTATTCACTAGCCTATTCAAACTCCTAAACTCATGCCTGTTTATTCAAACTTAGATATATACATAAATATATCTTATCAACTCCTAAACTCACGCACACACAAGTCTGTGCTTATTCAAACTCAGATATATACATAAATATATCCTAACACTCCCCCTCAAGTTGGAGAATGTAAATCACAAATGCCCAACTTGCGTAATAAAAATGCAAACTGCTGACGTCCAAGAGCTTTTGTCAATATATCCGCTAGTTGATGACCTGTTGGAACATATGCCGTGGAAATACTTCCAGATTGTAACTCATTACGAACAAAATGACAATCAGCTTCAATATGCTTTGTTCGCTCATGAAACACTGGATTCTTCGCAATATGAAGAGCAGACTGATTGTCACAAAACAGTCGCATCGGCATAGAATGTAGCACACCGAGAGAACGCAGCAATGATTTTAACCACTTAAGTTCACAAGTAGTAACTGCCATAGCATGATATTCGACCTCTGCAGATGAACGAGCCACTGTAGGTTGCTTCTTAGTCTTCCAAGAAATAGAAGACCGTCCAAGTAGAACAAAATAACCAGACAACGACCGACGAGTTAGGGGACACACCGCCCAATCACTATCACAAAAAGCATTCAATTGCATATCACCAGGTTGTAACAAAATACCCTGACCGGGACTTCCTTTAATGTAACGCAAAACACGAATAGCAGCATCCCAATGAGCAACCTGAGGATTACTAAGGAACTGAGCCAAAGTATGAACTGAATAACTCAACTCTGGACGAGTGACAGACAAGTATACCAAACGACCAACCAAACGCCTATACTGATCTGGATGCTGATACGGCTCCCCCTCAGCAACAACAAGGCGATGATTTTGCTCCATCGGAGTATCAATAGGCTTACAACCTAACATTCCTGCTTCGGTTAGTATGTCTAACGCATACTTCCGTTGGGAAAGAAATATCCCTTCATCACTACGAGCAACTTCAATGCCTAAAAAATATTTTAGCACACCAAGATCTTTCATATGAAAACAGGAACTCAAATATTGTTTGAATTGCAAAATTGCATCATGAGAAGAACCTGCAATAATAAGATCATCCACATAGACAAGAACATGCAGGGAAACATTAACCTGCTGATAGAAGAATAGGGAGTAATCTGCGTATGATTGAACAAAACCAAAACTCCTCAAAGCATCAGACAACTTAGCAAACCATTGTCGAGGGGCCTGCCGTAAACCATACAAAGACTTACGCAATCTGCAGACCTTCCCTGGAATAGGACTACTGTAGCCTGGAGGTAGTTGCATATATACTTCTTCCTCTAAATCACCATGAAGAAATGCATTACAAACGTCCATCTGGTGTAACTCCCAATTCCGTGATACAGCAACAGAAAGAAAAATACGAACCGTTCCCATTTTGGCAACGGGAGCAAAAGTCTCATTATAGTCTACACCTTCGACCTGTCGATTTCCAAACACCACAAGACGTCCTTTGAGACGTTCAACATCACCATTAGCTTGATATTTGATTTTGTAGACCCATCCACTACCAATAGCCTTCTTTCCAGGAGGTAAGTTTTCCAAAGTCCACGTACCACTACGTTCAAGTGCATCAATTTCCTCCTTCATAGCTTGTCTCCAACTTGGATTTTTGACCGCCTCTTTGAATGAAGCTGGCTCCTTATCTTTAGTAATTGCTGCCAAAAAACATTTGTGTCTTGTAGAAAATTTATTATAATCAACATAACAAGCTATATTAAAAGGTTTACCTGAGGAACGAGATTGAACAGGCTTTGCAGAAGTAGTAGGGTCTATCTTACGAACAGTATAAGTCACAAAACCCTTTAGCTTTGAAGACGGTTGACGAACTCGATGACCTTTGCCAAGTTGTTCGCCATCCCCTTCTAACACGATAGCACCATCGCCTACCTCACTAAGAACCTCTTCCACCACATTGCCACCATCGACCATTCGAGCATCATCATCCAAAGGTGGCTGACGCAAATATGCCTCCCATTGTGCATCATCATTATCACTCACAACATCCGTAAATGGGAAAATATTCTCGCAAAATTTTACATCTCGGCTAATAAAAAATTCACGAGTTGCCAAATCAAAAACACGCCACCCTTTCTAGCCAAAAGGATACCCCACAAACATGCATTTTCTACTCCGAGGTCCAAATTTGTCCTTTACACGAGGACGATTTGCAACATAACATAGACATCCAAATACACGTATAGCAGATAGGGATGGTGGTTGCTTAAACAAAACTTCATAAGGTGTTTTTCCATCTAAAATTGGTGTAGGAGTCCTGTTAATCAGATGAACAGCGGCTAATACACATTCTCCCCAAAACTCCATTGACAAATTAGCTTGAAATTTTAAAGCACGAGCAACATTCAAATATGCTGATGTTTACGTTCCACCCTACCATTTTGTTGAGGTGTGTCAACACAAGAAGTTTGATGTATCATACCATTCTTTGCATAAAAAGACTTTAAAATAAACTCTTGTCCGTTATCACTCCTCAAAATTTTCACCTTCTTATTAAATTGAGTGTTAACCATGAAACAAAAATTTTGAATCAACTGACTGACCTCATATTTTCCGACCATTAAGTACACCCACACAGCACGGGAACAATCATCCACAATTGTCAAAAAATAATGTGCACCACAACTTGAAGCAGTATTATAAGGACCCCAAATGTCACAATGAATAATATCAAACAAATTATCGGCTTTATTCATACTATCAGGAAAAGAAGTACGAGGTTGTTTTGCAAAATAACACACTTCACAATTGTCAAAACAATATTTATTCAAGCAACTTTTACTGCTACTGCCTACTCCAGGTAATGAAAATACTACTTTCGATGAAGGATGTCCCAAACGCTGATGCCATAACACTGCCGAATCTGCTACTAATGCTTTATTTGCTTGAAAACTACGAATTGGACGATAAGATAGACCCCATTACTCTGCACCCCTGCTCCAATCAGGTTCCTCAAAGTGTGGTCCTGTATAGTACATAGCTTGTTAGTGAATAAAACAACAAAGTTCTGCTTTTCCAAAAGTTGAGGCACATACAACAAATTACAAGTAAGAGCAGGAACAAATAATACATTTTCTAGGATCAATTTATCACTTAATTTTATACGGCCTTCTTTAGTAGCATTTGTACCTTTACCATTAGGTAAACCAACATGAGAGGAGGGTATATCACACAAATCTATGAACAATTTAATATTACCAGACATGTGATTTGAGGCACCGGTGTCGATGATCCATTGATCATCGTAGAATTTCTTACCATGCAACTTTGGAGTAGAAGATGAGAGTTTGTGCTGATTGAGAGCAGCCATCAAAGTACTGAATTGTGCATCACTAAGTGTAGGAACGGATGCCCGATCACTATCGACAACCTCTTGTGCTGCACCTTGGTTGCTGCTGCTCATATTTGCAGCGAAATTACCACTGCGACCACGACCTCTACCTCCTCCATTATGACCTCCACGCGAGCCTCGACCAGCAGACTTGCCACCACGGCCTCCTCTACCACCCGAAGTGTACCAGTCCGGCCACCCAATAAGTTCAAAACAACTCTCCTTCACATGGCCTTTATTGCCACAATGACTGCACACACGCAGGTCTGGACCACCTATAACCTCCTTGCTAGAAGCACGACCATGCGCCATAGCATTGGTTGAAAAACCAACGACCTCTGAGCGTGTCTCCGTATAATCTGACACGGTGTGATGCCTTTCAGCTGAAAGAACCTTGCCGTGTGCATAATTGATGGAAGGGAGGGGGTCCATTATCAACAAACCATCAACAACAGTTTTGTATTTATTTGAATCAAGACCAATTAAAAATTGGTGCAACTTCTCATTTTCGAGAAGAGTCTGATGCTCTTTCGCAGCGGAACAAGAACAAGTCGGAAGCTTCATAGCACTTGCTAATTCATCCCATAACCTGCATAATTCTCCATAGTACACAGCCACAGTTCTACCAAGTTGCTTGCATTCAATAATTTTATGTTTTAATTCATGAATGCAAGGTCCATTACGAAGGGAATATCTATCACGTAGACCATCCCACAACACCTTAACATGATCAGGAAACGGAACAGTAGAACGAATAGGCTCATCAAGAGTGTTAAAAATCCAAGCAACTAGCATAGAATTAACAATGCCCCATTGATCAAAATCTGGAGAGTTAGCATCCGACGCAGCAATGATACCATCAACAAAACCTAATTTGTTTTTAGCACGTAAATTGTTACGTAGAGAACGTACCCATTCATTGTAATTATCCCCTTTCAACAGTATAGGACTAATGACAGTGCCTGTACCTTCAGAAGAATGAAGATAATAGGGGGTGAATGGCTCATAGCGAGCAGATGAAGAGGGCACGTCTTTTGTCATAACTGCAGTGTTCAGTCACTAACAGTAGGTGCCAGAAATTAGCAATAATCAGCACTCCCTAATTTAGGAAAGCTCTGATACCATGTTAAACAAAGAAGAAATATGAGAAAAACTGCTGCTTGTTTCATTCGCTATTAACCTCAATATATAGTTCAACCTTACAATGACGTGGCTTCCTATTCACTAGCCTATTCAAACTCCTATACTCATGCCTGTTTATTCAAACTTAGATATATACATAAATATATCTTATTAACTCCTAAACTCACGCACACACAAGCCTGTGCTTATTCAAACTCAGAAATATACATAAATATATCCTAACAGATACATTAGAAGAAAACAAATCTGGTTTCTCAGCATCTTTGATAATCTTATTTGCTCATATTGATCTGATGCACACCTTCCAGGACAAGATTTCTAGGACTTTGGCAGGTTTATATATTAAGTCAAGTTTAAAGCAGAAACTATAAAATGAAGTGTCATTAGCATCATAGATTTTAAAAGCAAAACAACAATGGCATCACAGTATGAGACAGTGTCTTTTTTTTGTTGAGAGAGCTCTTAACGGGTAGATACATATATACAGTGCATTGCAGTTCAATTATGTCAAGGAAAATGAAAAGAAAATCAGAAGTCAGACAATAACATATATTTTTAAGATGACAACAATGCACAAGTACTAAAAAATATGGTTCGACTGCTTGCAATTCTGCAAAATTTAATGACGTTGAAAACTCATACAAATGATAATAGCGGCAAAAAAGGAAAAAAGAACTTTCCAATCCAGCAGATTTTTCATATTCAAATATGAAGTTTTGCTCAGATAAAATAGTCAAACATCAAAATTATATGAAACATTGCAAAATTTTGGCATGACTTATGTTATATGAAACTTTGAAGAAATTTACATTATTGTACTACAAGATAAAAGATGTTGCTGGGGTTGACTGATATACGTATATATGAGTTTGATATGTGAGTGCACTAATAGATCCCACATCTTAAAAGTAGCGGTTGGTAGTAGCAAGAGCAGTTTCATATTCAAGCATAACTTTTGAAAGCTATATAAGAAGAAACAACTACTATAAAATATTGACAATAAACAAAAGAAACCGTATTCTTCAGCGTTGTTTTCATTATTCTTTTTTGAATAATGATTTTTATTAATGTAGCTTTATCATGTTACTATGGTTAGCTGACAAACATGGCAAGCAATTTTATTCACATGTATTGCACACAATTAAGATGCATGTATCATAAATGTATTAAAAATATGATTATTTATGAAGAGGAAATTATTACAGTTGTATTTTTCTCCTTTACCTTTGTTCTTCTTTACTGTGTGAGTTTTTACCGTCAAAGTCTTCATGTGAAATTCAAGTAAATGCTTAACCACCCATTTATGGATCAATATGGTAAAAGTATTAACTATTAAAGATAAAGAGTTACCAAATCTATACTATACTATGTGCATTTGCATGTTTGTACTGAAACTCACATGAACAAAATTCAAATGGTATTTAAAATTTCTTATCCGCTAACTTATAAACAAAATATTAGACATTTAATAATTCATTGATTCAAGAAAACATATTTCAATAGACTACTATAGTTGTTCCTACCATCCATACTACAGGTCTACACAGATAGAGTAATGCAAACAATCTTATGTTAGCACTTCACTATGCTAAAGCCTAAAGGTGGTCACATTCAAACTACTGTTGTTTCTATGATCTGTGTTAATTTATATCTCAGTCTCGCTATTTTGGTTTTCGGATGAATGATGGTTTCCGTAGTATATTGTTTCAGACTTTATATATTGAAAGCAGCTTAAAAAAATATTTTATAGCAGCTTATAATTATTTTATACATTCGTTAACAAAATTATACCCGATTTTTCAAAATACCTCCTTTAGGAAATTAAGACAAATTATAAGATAGTTAAGCAGCAAGTTGAAGCTTTATGAGGCAATCATATACATTTTAACAATTAATATGTAAAAGATGTCACTAAAAAATGATGTACGTATCAGATGAAATTTATCACATGAAAAGTGGGTTATAAAAAAACCACAAAATTGTATTAGACACTACTATTTCTATCAATTACCATTTTTTTGTGTAGAGAAATTAAGAATGTTATCTTTCAATGTATTCATTTAGTAGAAAAGGCAGAATTTTATATAACATTGACTTGGTATTTATATATTTGCAGCAAATCTAAGCAAGAAACATGATAACAGTATCAATTCATATATATTTCCATTTATTGACAAAAATCCTTGATATATATTTCCATTTACAATTGAGAAACCCAAGCACAAATACGTTGATAAGATCTTACAACCTCACTCTCAATATAACACTATATAGGTAAATTGTTACATTGAAGCTCCTCCTGCAAACATCATAGGACATAGAAAAATGGATATGTTTTATATCAAACTCGATGTTTTTATATAAAGGCAAAATCGTAAAATATGCAAGAAAGTTTGAAAAACAAAATTAACCAAAATTCCTGTTATAAAATAACCAAAATGCATCTTTATAATAAAATGAAATGCACAATAAAATAAAATTTGATATACAATGCCCACCAATAAAACTGATGAGATGTCTGTGGGCTATAAGCAATGAACTTTTCATTTTGAATAAGACATACTAGTGACTGCTGATTTGAATAAGGTAAAACAATTGCTATACAACCAATGACGCAAGTCTAATTTCAACCCCAAATATAGAATGTGAGATCCAATGATCGAATTATATTGTCAAAAAATATTGTTTCTATTTATGTCTCAATAGCCATCCACTATCCTAAACGAAAATCAAATTATAGTAAACATTTATCCATATCTTGCATATTCAAATAAAGAAGCTAGGATATCAACAACGCTTAGAAATATGAAAAACATATCATAAGTGAAATACAAACCATGATAAAATAGATCCATAACTAAAATTAAATAAATAACAAAATTAATACAAACAAAAATGTGAAATACAAATGAAAATTATTACCTGACTTTGAAGAAGGGCGAAGGCGGTGAAAGGATGGGTGGATTTGGTAAAAGAAATGGACGGAGGCTTTGAAATAGAACGGTGGTAGGCGAAAGAGAGGGGCAACACGCTGGATCGAAAGAAGGCTTTAAATAGAACGGCTTAAACCTAATTTGATTTAAGGAAGAATGATAGAAGCAGAAGCGTGACAAACAACTGAAGTAAGCGTGACAAACAACCGAAGTAACAATTGAAACATAAATGACGACTCTTTCCTACATCTTTGAGTTATTTACGAAAAGCCCAAATTTTGTCACGAAAATAACCGTGATAATACAATGTAACAATAATAACCGTTATAAATTCCTAACAATAATAACCGTGACAAAATGAAACGAAAAAAGTGTGACAAAATGATATGTTTGGTGTAGTGTCACCAAACCAGTTCTAAACCAAGCTAAACCTTCACCGAACTTGACTATATTTCTAACTAAATGCCTTGACTTGAAAATATGAACCTTTTGAAGGCTAGGGGTGCAACTTGGCTAAGCCAAGGGAAAAAATGGGCTCAGCCCAAGGTTGTTTTGGGAGGGGTGGGGTTGTTTTCGTGGAGATTGATTTTGGAAGTGAAGTAGGAAGGTTATAAACTAGTTTTTGACTTAGGAACTTAGTTGGAATCGCCATGGAAGTGTGGATGTGAATATATGAAGAGAATGAAGATTAAGAAATGAAAAATGTAAAGTAATAAATGAATGAAGATGGAGGTGTGTGTGTGTGTGTATGTATGTATGTATATATATATATAGGCAAATGGGAATGGTAATTTAGTAAATGACTTTAGGTATAAAATAATAGTTTCTTTTTCATGAATTAAGGAACTCTATCCCCTCCCCCTACCTACATACCCATGTTACCTACGGTGTACCCCCTCCTCCTTACCCATAAAACATGGAAACATATTGTAGTGTACTTAGGTGCTTAAATTAAGGGATTTGCTTAGGTTTTATAATACACACACACATCAAAGGTCAAGTCATGCATGTATATGTATATATACTAAGTATTTACTATGTATACATGTATAAGTGTGTGTGTATATGTTACCAACCTAGTTTAAATAAGTGTGTGCATGTTAAACAAAATGTGCACAACGTTTCCTGACAACATTTCGGTGTCAAAAAGTCAAAATTCAAAAAATGTTCTTCGGTTGCATTTTCTATTTTTATTTGAACTATCTATATTGGTAAACAAATTTTGAAAACTGTTTTATCATTATTATTAAATAATTAAAATAGGTTTTTTTGCTAATAAAAATCCATTTATCGATTAAAATATATTTAAATAGCCTATTTCAAAGTGGCAAAATTCTGGGTCGTTACAAATCTATTTTACCATCATTTGTTATTATTTAAAAGAGTTATATTTTAACTATAAAACCTGTCATTTGAATATTTAAAATTTATTAAATATCTATAAATCAAGGCTGTACAATTCTGGGTCATTACATTCTTCCCCCCTTAAATGAATTTCGTCCCCGAAATTGTACCACAACCCTAATTCCTAGAAACACTCAAACTATTCATCAATCCGTATGATGTACATAGATCATTCTTATGTAAAATCTGATTTGATCATTCACTAGAACACATAACTTCCTTCCAAACTAGTATCTCTCACCCGACTTCCTAGTGTGGACATTGACCGGGCCTCTTAATTAGAAACCTCTATTCTCCTGGCATAGCCATAAACTATGACAGACAACTTTAGCTTCCACGTAAGAACCCTCACCAACGCTCGCCGTAAAAAATCGAGTAATAAATCCTTATTCAGAATGGTGTAAAACACCTCCAATCATGTACTCGAATCTAGGATCGAGAACTATATAAAAAGGAGAAATAATCTTCATACAATCTATATACTAATCTAATGATTCTTACTATCTAACTACTTTCTACCCTCCCACCAAAAGCTTCAAAAGAATCAATTTTTTAGTTTATTAACTTATATAATACTCTTTTACCTCCTAAGAGTATATATAAACATCTAATATTTATTTCTATTTAACTTTTAACTATTAGATACAGGCCAAAAATAATATGGGTCTTGAAACTAAGTCGACCAAATCAACCTCTTTACCCTAATTGGTCTAGTAAGTAGCTAAGAATAGTATGATGCCGGTACCCAAACTCCATCCTAGAATCTACTTTTTCTTAGACACTACTAAGGTAAAAATGTTTATTAGTCGGCCTAATAACATCAAATAATTCTTTACATCCTAGATTTTAAAATCAAAAGACACGATTTAGATAAACAAAGTGTATTAAATTTAACCTAATAAAACTTCATTTATTAATCCACCTTTTTAATCAAAATATCCTTTTATTTTGAAAACTCTTCCTTTTAAGGGATCTAAGAACACAATACCCAGGTTTTATTTCAAAAACCTTTTGAAACATACATATAGCCCAAGTGACTCCAAAACAATGTAAAGGAACTGGGTGCTACCAAATAGTACCATATACCCCTTTACTAAAAAGGGCAATACTTAAACAGAAGTGTTTGCCATTCGAACACATCCCTTATCCATTTTTAGTCATTTCCTAGACACTCGAACTAGTTGACAAAAAACATTTATTTTTGTTTCTAAATTTCTTCTTGAAACAATACTATTTATAGATAATTTTTTTTAACAAAATCATCCACTTGCTTTAGATTCATTCGGATTTGAACTTGTTTCAATTTGTACAATGGCAAAGAGAATAATTTACTAAGTGCACTATCCCATCTGCCTAAGCAAACATTCGATTGTTACTTAGAAGATTATTCTGATCATCACAAAACATATCAAGACTTATTCCCGAACTTTCCAAAGAAAACCTTACTCTCAAACTTTATTTTAAAATATTTATATCTTAAAATATCCTTAAGAATGATTACTACTATTTTCCAAAATCATTTGAAATTTATCAAAGCCACCGGGATTTAACATTCTCAAAACCCTTTTCATTTTTAAAACACATTTAATACTTCTGATTTGTAAAATCATCTCTCTTAATTCATCTTATAAAACTATTTGAAGATTTTCCTTTAATAAACACCTTTATTAAAATTCAATTTTTAACCCTACATATCGTCGAACGCCTTATAGTCAAATTAGGAAACTTAATTCATAAGGTTTTCGATTTAGAAATTCTATCTACCCAACCCTTAATGGTAAAAGGAATTCTACCATTAAATCTGACAATAGTCAATGCTCAAAACTGGACGAGCATGACTAGTTAAACCCTAAATGGAAATAATTTAAATATGATTAACTCCTAACCCACTCTCCTCATAGATAACTACATATATTTTAAAAATCATTCCTTTTATATATAGAAAATATATTTCTAGGTAAAATTATTTAATTTACCAAATTTAAAACAAAATTATGTCAATTTAACATGTTCAAGTGTTTAGTAAATCCCTATCGATAACGTCGATCAGGCGCATCGACCAGAATTCTTAAGTCACTCAACAGGTCAAACAACACAATATAAAACATTTTTATTCACTAGAAATATACTCATATATATATATATATATATATATTACACTAAGACTCATTTAAGGGCATTATTGACTTTATCTATAACGAGTTTACCCCACCAAAGCCTAGGTGTTCGCTCAACCTCGCTCTGATACCAAATGTAACGATCTAGGCTTTTCAACCATCAATAGTGACGACCGGAAGATTTTTCAACCATTCCAGCACCACCATGGCATACATTGTTACCTCGAATCTGGTTTTACGGCCAGCCTCGCGACTGTAAGCACCTAACAAACCAACACATAAAGGCCTTATACTACCTCTCTGGGACGTGTAGTGGTAAGAGTCTCTTGCTCGCCACCAAACAAAAAGCGAGAACCCCCTATCACGTTAATCCAACCAATGGAAACATATCTGATCTCGGTCTCTTCGAAACAACATTCGATAGTTTCGGTAAACTCAACTCCGGTTCTTTAGGAAATAAGCAGTCAAAGATAAGAGCAGAGATCACCTCCTAACCGTTAGTGGACGGATTTCCTTATCATTTGTCCTGGAGAACAAAACAAGATTTATACGCATAGTACAACATCATCGGAGATGACTGTGCCATACAACTCATGTTTTTCTGCTAGATATTTCCAAAGTTACATTTTGGGTCCATATTTGATAGTCAGTTATTTAACTATCCAACAAACAAACAACAACCAATTCTATTTGAGATTTATTTATCCATAGCAACCACTAAGCCTCAAAACAAATCTTTATCTAATAATTCTCTTCTCAAAACGTTTGTCTAAAACATTCATATACATATCTCTCTGACGTAATTATATAAACATTTGCAAATAACTTCTTGCTTCCAAATCATGTTAAAAGGATTAAACAAATGTTGTTTAATTGGAGCTAAGGACAACATTAAGCACGGTTTTAAGTGTGGAATAGATGCTCCATACCACCAGTTTAAAAGTCACTTTAGAGAAACCCGGATCTCAAATTCTTTTTATATTTCTTTCGATAAATCCTTTTTAATCAAATCTATTTCATTCATGAAATCTCTTTTACTTGAAATCCAAATCCATTTCAGAATACTTTCCAAAATTCCAAATTAATTAATAAAACCCTTTTATAAATAATCAAAATCATTTATATAAATTTCTTTTATAAATATCCAAACCTTTTTTATAACTCCCTTTATGAATATCCAAATCATTTTCTAAAACTAATTTTATAAATAACCCAAAATCATTTATAAAACTTCTTTATAACCTTTCCTGTTTAAGCAACTTCTTAAATAACCCTAAATCAAATCAGCTTCCTTAAATAAGCAAATCCATTTTATAAATCTTTTTTATTTATGGAATCTTCATTGCTTAAAAACTCAAATCCATTTACCCAGAACAACTTATAAATTTCCAAATTCCTTTAAATATTTTGTTCAAAATGCAATAACTTTGAAACCATTTCAAAAAGAAAATGAAATATTTATCTTTCAAAATTAAATGAAGGCTTAGTGACCACAATGGTGCGTTTAATTTGGCTTTACATATCCAGTCTAACCTGACACCATATAAAAACAAGTATATAAGGGATCAACACATAACAATCAATCAACTTAAGTAAATGATAAGTTAATTGTAAAAGCAGAATGGTGTTTTGTTCTGCTAATAGATGTCATTTAGTTTTCCTAATCATATGGTGTTACTTAAGGGTAAGCGACAAATAAATCCCTTGATTTAATTTTTTTTGAAAAGAAAACAGTTTAAAACCAAACTGATTACTTAAACTCAAAGCGATTTTCAATTAATTAAACCCTTATTGACTATTTAAAATAACATTTAAGTCCTTATCAAAAATTAATTAAACTTAATTAAAGCCTAATTAAACTTGGTTATCCTTAATCAGTAATTAATTGGTATTAAACCCATTTAAATAATAATTAATTAATAATTATATTAAATTAATCATTAAATAATAATTGATTAATCCTTAATTAAATAATTAAATAATAATTAGCTTTAATTTCTTAACTAATCATGATTAACTTAATTAATTAGCACTTAAGTATAAACAACCTTGTTAATTAATGATTAAGTGCTAATTACCTTCTTAACCACTTAATTAATTAATCAATAAATAAATAGTTAATTAAAAACTTACTAATTACCTTCAATTATATTAATTAAGGTTAGAAAAAATGAACTGCAAAGTTTCTAAGTGTAAACACTTAAGATTTGGAAAATTAGTTCGTTTTTCACGACTGCGCGTATAGCGACTATCGCTATATGACCCATAATTTCTAACTGTTTGAAATTCGATTTCTAAGTTTTAAAAACTTAAACTTTGGACTCTTATCACCTTTAGAACATAAAAGTGAACCTTTTAAAACCAAGTTTAAAACTTGAAAAAAAAAACTTCAAATCAAAACCCAAACTTTTCGACAAAAAGGATTTTAAGTGTCGCTTTAGTTAGCAAAGCGCTAACTTTATGTCATGAACCAACATATATCAAATACCATATCCAAGATCCATATCATATCATCTCATCACAATACAACCACAAGTAAGACTAGTGTTTAAAGTTACTAACTAACTTTCTAACTTTCAGGTTATGATCAAAGTCGCTTAACCACACTTATACATAAGTAAAACAACCCCAAATCAACACATACTCATGCATACGCCATACATACTGTTTGCGCCAAAGTTGGTCACAAACACTCAATCGCAGATGAAAGCACCAATTCACAGTCACAGTCACAGATTGAATATATAAGAGGATATAAATATGAAGAACAACAAAAATTAAAAAGAAAACAGTAGAAAGACAAAATTTATAGTGATTCGGCTAACTTCGGCCTACGTCCACTCTAGAAATTTCCTTTTTATTGATCAATCAATTGATTACAATTACAATCCAGAGTTTTTGAAATAACAATGGCGGAGTAGCCTTTAGGAAGAAGATGAAGGGAGACTTAATGCGAATCCCCTTTTCTGAAGCCCGGCCTGCGGTATTTATAAGCAAAATCCTGGTTACTGGGCTTCCTGAGTGATACGGGCCTACCAAAACCATAGTCGAGTCCATATTGTCAACCATTGCTTTCCTGGAGTATATAACTTGCCACCCCAAGAAACCCGAGTAATGACCCGAAGCAGCTTTCATTTTGACCCGAAGTAAACTCGACACTGACTCGAAGCAAAATAGTGCCGATACCCCACCTTCAATATGCCAACCCGAAGTTTACATGTAGCCGACCCAGAGAAAACACCTAGCTGACCCAAAGCAAAATGATAATGCCGATCCCTTGCATTCTCTAATATCGATCCCTTGAGTATGCTGACCTGACCCAATGCCGACCCGAAGAACCTTGGATGCTTTCCCGAAGTATATACGCTATGTCAATCCCTCAAGTTGATGTCGACCCATATCCTAGTGCCGACCCCAAAATACAATGCCAACCCGAAGAACTTTGGATGCCGACCCGATGCTTCCCTAGTTATGCCGACCAGATGTTTTGCCAAGTCCTCCAAGTGATGTGCCGACCTGTCCCGAAGCAAATGCACTGCCGACCCGAAGAAAATCTAGCACCGACCCGAAGCAACACCAACCTCATGAAAACATTCTGATCCCATCTTGACCCGAAGCCTGCCTTTTCTTGACCTGAAGAAAATTGCTTGAAAACCCAAAGCAACCCCAAAAGTATCTCGAAGCAAACTCCAAGGAACTCAATGCGACTCAACTTTTGTTGAAACTCATATTCCAAGTATCCCGTACTTTTTGCCCATCGACCATGCCAAATCCCGGCCATATATTCATGTTTATCATCCGTGATTGATCGTTTATCCATCATCTGAACCAATACCATCATATTCCAGCCTCGATAACCGAGTAGTCGATTGGATTAAATCCTCCTGTATGTTGCCTTGCCAAAAGTCGGGTTAACATTTTGCCCCCCCAAAACATACCTTGCGATAGAATGGTGTATTTTGTATTGCCATAAGTCCAAAATCCGAAGTCCATAATCCATTGTTCGCCATCATCCATCCTTGAATCCATTCCGTTACCAAACCGATTCCTTGATCTCTTCGGATCATTAACAAAATCCATGACTGTTTTGAGTCGATATCCAATTCCGAATTCATTCCAAATCCATTAACTGAATCCATGATATCTTCGGATCGTTTTATTTAAATTTAGGACCACTCTGGGTCCTTGGCCAAATTCGTGGACCTCGCCGGGTCCATATCCAAATCCGGGACTACTCCGGGTCCTTAGCCAAATCCTCAGCTGTTCAAAGTCAAATCGATATCCATTTCACATCTTGGAAGTCAGTAACCGAATCATACGATCTCTCCGGATCGTTGACGGCCTCTCTGGACCCTTGCTAAGCTCGATCCAAACTTAACAATTGAATAGGCAGATCTTGTCGTGCTTTGGCAAAGCAACCTATCCCTTGCACTTCGGTTCAGTATCCTTGAACATTAAGCGATGCCCTGGTCCTCCTAGACCGATCGTAGCCTCTCCGGGATCTTGCTGATCCCATCCTGTCACTCTTCGGTGAAAAGGAAACAACGTCGAGCGAGCCGATCTTGTCGCTCTTCGGCGAAGCGGCGTCACTCCCTGCACTCCGGTTCAATATTCCTGAACATTAAGCGATGCCATGGCCTAAGTCCTAGACCGATTACAGCCACTCCGGGCTCTTGCTGGATCCCATCCTATCACTCTCCGGTGAATGGGAAACAACAACGAGCGAGCCGATCCTATCGCTCTCCAGTGAAGCGGCATCACTCCCTACACTCAGGTTCAGTATCCCTAAACATTAAGCGATCAATTTCTAACTGACTTTTAGTATCCATCCCGTAACTCTTCGGTTAGGGATTTGTTTCATAAAATCCAAATCCATTTATTAAATCCAAATTCCAAGTGTCCAATAAGAAAAAACAGAAAAACCTAAATGATGCCTCTCCGAGCAGGGCAGTCTCTTACCATCTCAGAGCATGCCCGGGGATCGCTCCGGTTCCCTTACATGTGTAAGTGGCATAGCTGCTTTATTTTTTGAAAAAAATCAAAAAAATTATTAGATGACCGAAGTTCAAACCCTGAACTCGGCCCTTGCCATCACGATTAGTTGATGACGCATCGTGACCCCGGTACAAGGTCGTTCATGTTTGGTGCAGGCGGTAGCTGCTCATGTTCTACCGCTCTTGCCCGGTTCCTCACATAATGCGGCAATATGCCAATCCTAATGTTTTCTTCCACCACGTCCTTCAAGTGGCGGCATTCATCTGTGGCATGCCCTTCCAGCTCGTGGAATAGGCAGTACCTCCCGCTCCTATGCTCCCGTTCAATGGGATCCTTCCTAGGTGGTCTCCGATAGGGGAGTTGCCTCCGTGTTTCCAAGTAAATCCGTTCCAGATTCTCTGTCAAGTCCGTGTATGTTGTAAATTTGGGTTCCCGGTCTCTCCTCCGTTTGTCTGAACCGCCATATCCATCATGCTGCTTTCGTTTTCCTTTATCCATCCCATGTCCTTCTCCAGACATTCCTTCGCCTTGTGCGGCGTTCACCTCCTGCCTTTCGGCACGTGAATCCACTAACCGAAAAAATCTTTCCGCCTCATGATAGAACTCTCCAAGATCATATGGTGGATCCTGTGCCAATGTATCTTTGAACTTAGTGCCTTCAGCAATTCCTGCTACCGCCGCCATCAAAATCATTAATGGATCCGGGCGATCCACTAAAGCCATGGCTGCATTGAACTGCATTAGAAAATTCCTCATGGACTCTCTTGTCCTTTGCTTCATTGATGCCAATGTCACTACATTCTTGGGTCGCGTCACATGGACACTGAACTGCCTCATGAAGCATTCCACTAGCTCGCTCCATTTCCTGATCGCTCCATTCTCTAGCTACCTGAACCAGAGCGCAGCTAAATCCGTTAAGTATAAAGGGAAACATCTTGCTATCACCTCTTCAGATGCCCTCCAACACTTCCATTTGCCTGATGTATCTGGTTATGTGCATAGTCGGGTCCGACTTCCCATCATAGGCCTCCAGCTTTGGTATTTTGAATTCTGGAGGGTTCCTTGCATTTCTGATATTCGGAGTGAACAGACTCCGACTAATTTCCTCCAAGCCTCTGCTCGGTAGCCCTCCTCTTATAATCCTTCTTATCAATCCAGCCATCCGCTCGTCTCCATCCGAGGGTGGTCCCCTGTTTGCATTTCCATCTTGCTCCCAATGTCCTGGAGGATATTCTGGGTAGTACTCTTCATGTTGCTCATTCGCAATTGCATTGGCCCCAGCTTACTAAGCTCCATTTATGGGCCTTCCAATATCCAATCCCGAGGGTCTGCCCCCAGGCCTTTGTTGATTTCCTTCAAGCTCTCCATCTCGGTTCTGGTTCTGACCTCTAGAGATTTCTGCAGCTCCAACTCCTTGTTCTACATTGCCAACCGCTGCGGTTGGTCCATTTCCTAGGTTCTGTGTCCCAGCTGTTCCAATCCGCCTAAAGAGTTCCTGCATCATCTTTTCCTGCCTTTTCAACATCTATTCCCGCATGGAATCCACCATAGTCTGCATCTCATCCCTTGTGATGTAGATGGATGCTTGATCTGTTCCAGCTATGGAGGAAGCCTCCCAACTTCCCTCTTGATGGATCCTTTCTGTCACCTGCCTCCTTGCTGATTGCCTAACCATAGCTTCCAGAATCCGAGTTCCTAAGCCTTCAAATCCAAAATCCAAGCTTCAGAATCCCTAAGTGCTAGATTTCTCGGTGAAGCACCAAAATGTTTGCGCCAAAGTTTGTCACAAACACCCAATCGCAGATGAAAGCACCAATTCACAGTCATAAATCATAGATTGAATATATAAAGAGGATATAAATATGAAGAACAACAAATATTAAAAAGAAAACAGTAGAAAGACAAGATTTATAGTGGTTCGGCTAACTCCGGCCTACGTCCACTCCAGAAATTTCCTTTTTATTGATCAATCAATTGATTACAATTACAATCCAGAGTTTTTGAAACAACAATGGCAGAGTAGCCTTTAGGAAGAAGATAAAGGGAAACAAAATGAGAATCCCCTTTTCTGAAGCCCCGCCTGCTGTATTTATAGGCAAAACCCTGGTTACTAGGCTTCCTAAGTGATACGGGCCAACCAAAACCATAGTCGAGTCCATATTGTCGACCACTGATTTCCTGGAGTATATAACATGCTACCCAAGAAACCCGAGTAATGACCCGAAGCGGCTTTCATTTTGACCCAAAGTAAACTCGACCATGACTCGAAGCAAAATAGTACCGATCCCCGGCCTTCAATATGCCGACCCGATGTTTACATGTAGCCGACCCGGAGAAAACACATAGCCGACCCGAAGCAAAATGATAATGCCGATCCCTTGCATTCTCTAATGTCAATCCCTTGAGTATGCCGACCTAACCCAATGCCGACCCGAAGGACCTTCGATGCCGACCCGAAGTATATACCCTATGCCGATCCATCAAGTTGATGCCGACCCCATATCCTAGTGCCGACCCCAAAACACAATGTCGACGCGAAGAACTTTGGATGTTGACTCGATGCTTTCCCAGTTATGCCGACCTGATGTTTTGCCAAGTCCTCCAAGTGATGTGCCGACTTGTCCCGAAGTAAATGCACTGCCGACCCGAAGAATATCTAGCACCAACCCGATCAATACCGACCTCATGAAAACATGCCGATCCCATCTTGATTCGAAGCCTGCCTTTGCCTGACCTGAAGAAAACTACCTGAAAACCCGAAGCAACCCCAAAAGTGACTCGAAGCAAACTCTAAGGAACTCGATGCGACTCAACTTTTATTGAAACTCATATTCCAAGTATCCCGTACTTTTTGCCCATTGACTACGCCGAATCCCGACCACAAATTCGTGTTTATCATCCATGATTGATCGTCTATCCATCATCTGAACCAATACCATCATATTCCAGCCTCGATAACCGAGCAGTTGATTAGGTTAAATCCGCCTGTATGTTGCCTTGCCAAAAGACGGGTTAACACATATCATATTTACACAAGCCAATATCATTATACCACAATATTTATGCAACTTTTATATAGTTAACTAATTGAGTTAAAAGCATAAACTTTACTCACCAAACTGGTTCTAAACAAAGCTAAACCTTCACCGAACTTGACTATATTTCTAACAAAATTCCTTGACTTGAAAATAAGAACCTTTTAAAGGCTAGGGAGCACAACTTGCCTTGGCCAATGGAAGAAATGGGCTCGGCCCATGGTGGTTTTGGGACGTGTGGGGTTGTTTTGGTGGAGATTGGTTTTGGAAGTGAAGTAGGAAGGTTTTAAACTACTTTTTGACTTAGGAACTTAGTTGAAATAGCCATGGAAATGTGGATGTTAATATATGAAGAGAATGAAGATTGAGAAATGAAAAATGTAAAGTAATAAATGAATGAAGATGGAGGTATGTATAGGCAAATGGGAAGGGCAATTTAGTAAATGACTTTAGGTATAAAATAATAGTTTCTTTTTTATGAATTAAGGAACCCCATCCCCTCCCCCTGCCTACATACCCATGTTACTAGGGTGTACACCCTCCTCCTTACTCTTAAAACATGGAAACATGGTGTAGTGTACTTAGGTGCTTAAATTAAGGGATTTTCTTAGGTTTTATAATATATATGTATGTACATCAAAGGTCAAATCATGCATGTATGTTTATATATACTAAGTATTTACTATGTATACATGTATATGTATGTGTCTATGTTTCTAACCTAGTTTAAATAAGTGTGTGCATATTAAACAAAATGTGCACAACATTTCCCGACAACATTTCGATGTCGAAAAATCGAAAAACGTTCTTTGATCGCATTTTCTATTTTTATTTGAACTATCTAAATTGTTAAACAAATTTTAAAAACTATTTTATCATCATTGTTAAATAACTAAAATAGCTTTATTTGCTAATAAAAATCCATTTATTGATTATATAAAATATATTTAAATAGCTTATTTCAAAGTGGCAAAATCCTTGGTCGTTACAAATCTATTTTACCATCATTTGTTACTATTTAAAAGAGTTATATTTTAATTATAAATCCTATTATTTGAATATTTAAAATTTATTAAATATCCACAAATCAATGTGGTAAAATTCCGGGTTGTTACACCTTCCCTCTTTTCTTCTACACATACACAATGACACTCTCAACCCATCGAGGATGTGCATGATCTCCTATGACACAGAGAACGACTCCACTAAACCACTGTCTCCGCTTCACCCGATAACACCAAACCACCATCGTTCGCCTCCGTATGCCACCATTAACTCAATGGCACAATCAATTTCCCCTCTAGCGATCTCTTCTACAATGCGACCCAAAACCCCTAAATACGACCAAGCAAGGTCGTGATTGCCTACCCTACATCGCAACCCCCCCCCCAAACTACCCACGTAACCTTGCCTTAGATCTAGAAACTCAATAGCACTATCCCCTAACCCCATCAACTCCTTTATCACCACCAGAGTCCAACTCTAGCCTCGACTTATACGAAATCGACCATACGCCACCAACGTCGCATGCAAAACTACAAACACCATCATGACGCCCTTGTCAACATGAGTATAATGAACCAAGAATCGCTTGCTTTCGTCACTCCAAGCTCGCAAAACAATTCAAAGAGAAAGCGGCTAGTCTCTTGTTTACTGGAATGAATAAAAGGGAGGGAGGAAGAGAAAGGATAAATGAAAATAGGTGTAATTTGTTTATTTATAGGAAAATTTCTAATATTTTTTTTTGCACGCTTCAGATCCACATGATCACATAACATGTCTGATTGTCATGAAACTCATCGGCGTATAAAAATTCATTATTCTGGATCCAATGACACTGGTTTCATCAAAATCCGAGATGGTGCCCCGGAATGATAATTTCAGCCATTAATAATAGAAGGAATTATTATTAAAACCATTTTAATCACTTTTAATTCTAAATTAAAAGCTTTCCATTTTCATTATTATTTAAATGGAATGTAAATAAGCTTTCAAAATCATTTTATTCACATTACATCTAAGATTCAATTATTTAAATAATTCCAATATTTAATTATAAACCATTCAAAAATCCGGATCGTTACATCAACCCCCACATGGCCTTGTACAAACTCCATGTGATTGTGTACTCTTTTCTTAATTCTTGTGCTAAATGTTAAATCAAAAGTAAAAAGTTTCCTTTGTTAAACAAATTCTAGAAACTTTCTAATGATAGTTTAAGTTGGTAATTATTTTTTTAGAAAATAGGAAATGTTATGTGCTATGTGTATTCATTTTACTAAATTGTGTTGGTACAAAAAGTTATATCAATTTTCGTTCGACGAAAAGTCGAAAATCCAAAAAATGATTTGAGGTCGCATTTTCTATTTTTCACCGAACTATTTATTTATGTAAACGAAATTCAAAAATGAATTTCTTATCATTAGTTAAAGAGGGTTATTTGATTATTAAAAACCATTAATTGAATATATAAAATTTATTAAATATTCACAAATCTAAGTGATAAAATTCCAGGTTGTTACATCGTTTCCCCTTAAAAGAATTTCAACCACGAAATTTCATCACAGACAACCAACCCAAAAACAAGCCATATTAATTCTTAACCCTTTTGCTTAACCTCGTATGATGTGCATGAATCATCTACATGCAATATCCGACCCGATCACTTGCTCGGATACATAAATCTTTCTCTAAACTAGTATAGATAACTTAAATTATTCACTATGGAACCCTAATCCGGTTCCTTGATCTGGTACTTATATTTTCTTTACATAGTTATAAACTATGATAGAAACCACTCACATCATCTCAAGAATCCATCTCTAGCACTTCCCATCGAGAATTGAGTGAAAATGCCAAGTTCGAACTGGTGTATAACCTCTAGAAATCCTATGCCCGAACTCTGGATCTAGAATGGTCATGCGAATAAACAAGTCCAAATTACGGTTTTATCCCTTTAAGAAACTTACTAATTATACTACTTTAATTCTTTTTACTTTCCAAAATTATTTATGAATTTTTTTCATAATAATACAGCTAAAGTTTTAAACTTGTGTAATACCCTACTACATCCTGAGAGTATATACAACTATTTGATCTAATCTTTTATCTTTTCTTAAATTCAGATGCAGGCCCAAAATAAATTTGGTCTTAAAACCGAGTCGACCTCGTTACCCATCTAGTCCGGTAAGTAGCTAAGAGATTAGGATGTCAGTATCCAAATAGGGTCTACTTTTCATTAGACACCTCTAAGATAAAGGTGTTAATTAGTCAGCCAATATCACCAAATAGTTTTACTTAAAAAAGGTGCTTAACTAATTAAAAAACATTTATAACATGTTAAGATTAAATCTTTATTTTATATCAAACCTCCTTAAAGGAAATTAAAAAACTAAATACTTGGGTTTTATTTCAAACCTATTTTGAAATAACACTATATACTTTAATCCATAGAAAATATACATATAGATCGAGTAACCCCAAAATGATACCAAGGAACTGGGTCCTACCAAGTAGTATCATACATCCCCTTACCAAGATGGGTAATACTCAAGAGAAGTGCTTACCATCCAAACACGTCTCTTTCCCATTTTAGTCATTTTCGAGCCGCTCGAACAAGTTAACATAAAAATACCTTTTCTTTTGTTCAAATACCCTTTTCAAAATAATACTACATATATTTCAAGATAAAATAGTTTTTGCAAAAATATCTATTACCAACTTGCTTTGGGTTTGTTCAGATTCGAACTCATTTCGATCGTATAATAGCGAAGGGAATAGTTTACTAAGTGCACTACAACGTTCGCCTAAGCAAACATCCAATTGTCACTTAGAAGATTATTCATATTACCCCAAAACTAACAGAGACGTTTTTCCCGAACTATCTAAAGGAAATTTATCTTGCTTAAAACTCTCTTCCCAAAATATTTATACTTATAAATACTTTTAACGAATACTATTATTACTTTTTCCAAAAATCATTTTGAAATCTTTCTCAAAGACACTGGGATTTAAATTCTCAAAAATCCTCTTTATTCTAAAACATACTTTATAAATGTAATTTATAAAATCATTCCTTCTTATAACAAAATAAACTTTATAACAACATTACTACCAAAAACCCAATAGTCAAATTGTGAAACTTAATTCACAAGATGTTCGTATTTAATTCAACCAAAAAAATAAATGCCCATAAGCTATCTAAGTATAAATAATCAAGCAACAAACAATAGTCAATGCTCCTAAACTTGACAAGCATGACTAATCAAAAAATAATTGAATACTATTAATTTCTAATAAACAAACACATCATAAATAACTATATCAATTTTTTGAAAATTATTCTCTTATATATAAAATATAATCCTACGTAAAATTATATCATCTACCAAATTTCAAAACAATATTGTGTTGGTTTGCCTTGTCCAAGTATTTAGAAACCTCTATCGATACAGTTGCACCTTCTATATTGACCAGAATTCATAAACCACTCAACAGATCAATCAATAAAATATAAAGCATTTTTATAGCACTAACAAATACACGCTCTCATACACACACATACTCAAACTCATTCTAGGGTGTTACTAATTCTATCTCTAATGAGTGTACCCCACCAAGGCCTAGGTGTTCGCTCAACCTAAGCTCTGATGCCACTTTAACGACCAGCCTTTTCCACCCACAAAAGTCGACATTAAGACATCCATGGTATTCAATTGTTGAGCATTCGAGTGCCGGAAAGACGAATTGTTGGGTAAAAGAAAAGAAATAACATAACATTATCTCACATCGTGATGAGTAATATATAATATACAATGGATCTTTATGAAAGCAAAGTTTTATATACATACAAAAATCAGAGTAACTAACTATCATCAACCTGGACAGTTATAGCAGTCCATCCTTACAATTGCTAATAAATACAAAACAAGAAATAGAGTGGAAATAAATATACGTGAATACGTCTTGGAGGGATGTAGTTCGTCTCCCGAAGCTCCAAAGCATCCATAACTAACTCTGGAAATATAATCGGGGAATGATCCGAGTATTATAAGAAAAACCAACCGAATCAGTCTGGTAAACAAGCGTGAGAAACTCAAATCACATGGATTTTTGTATTTATAAAACCATTCAAAAAGATAAAGGTATCTCGCAGGACCACGTTGCGCATAAACACGGACGGGTTTGTACCTTACGATGACCTAACCATTTTTATTAGAAAATCTTTTGATACTACAATAATGTCTAGGGTTTAAAATAAATATATAACATAACTAAAATGCTTGCATCTCACATTCCAGCATATTTGGTATATAACTAAGTCTGTAGCACACATATTGGGAAATGGATTACATCAATGACAAGGTAAGGAACTACCTTCCATACGGTACACTTCTAGATAAAATGTACCAAGGTTGCAAACATTGCATCTCTACCAACACAGAACCGGTTTAACCCTTCCTAGATAGTACCAAATATGATCATCACTTCGGCTACCAACTTGACAAACCATTTCCCTAGGTTCATCATACACAATCCATAAATATCGATCTAGATACAAGTGATGATAATACCCTAATAGTACCGAATCACATAGCCCTATCGCATTTTCCATGTTTTAATCATTTTGGGATGTGTGGTTTAAGGCTACGTTTTACCTTTTTAGTGAATCCCACTTGGAATACTAATATTGCCCTCCAAAAAACAATGCAATATCAGAATTCATCCATACAATTTGTTCAAGATATGAACAAACCAAAGGCACTACATCTACTACATCCATTTTGGAATCACCCTCGGAATTAGTAGTAAGTAGACTTTGCACTTCAAAAACATCCATCTTCGATCTCCATCATCTTCAAGATGTCCTTAATTCAAACGCTTATGCCAGTTCGAAGTGGTTTTCAGATAACTCATGCTTTTCCGATCTCGGTCTCTTTGAACCAACAAACGATAACTTCAAAACTAGCCAAGATTTGATAGTCGGTTATTTAATAAATAATTTAACAATCAAATAAGTAAACAACCAAATCAGAGATTTAATTTCATGTAGACCCACATGATTAAGCACATAAGTAACCACTAACCCTCTTTAAATAATCCTTTCATTAACTAAAATCTCCTTTCAAATATTCATATTAAAATACCTTTTACAAAAGATATACACAAACATTTCAGCTCTTTTCAATCCTTGAAAAGTATTCATAAATTTATCTCACCTATATAAGTATATTCTTAAAATTTTAAGACATATTTCATTTCCAGAAACATACTTAATTAGGTTAAAACAAATGTTATTTTAAAACATTGATAACAATAAACCCAAAAATACTTTTGGTGTAAGTAAATGGATCGTATAGCAATTAAACCAAATATATTTACCACCACTTATCGATTTTAAACATGTACTATCCATCGATTGACAATATAGTCGGACAAATTAGCATACTATCATTGCCTCAACATACATTCTTAAACTCTGATGGATAGAGACGAGTTTCGCTACCTTGGAATTTGGTATTAAGCATGAAAATAATACTTTCCATATCGCCATAAGATTTAAAGATAATTTATAGAAATCGAATCTCCTTTGTCACATTTTCCATATTTCGACTTACTCTATCCCTTGCCCTGAAACGAAGCCAAGTAAGTTAGGACATTGATTTCTCCTAGCCTTGTCTTAGTTAAACACTCCGATTCTAGATCTCATAGATAGAGGATCAATCTACTTACCGACATTTAGCACCAAGTATAGGACTACCAAATTTCCTTAAGTAACCGATTCGTGTACGAAAATAATACTTTATGTACTTAACGCCAATGTTCGATTTCAAATTTAAATTGTCCTTCGGTTAATAATGAAGCCGTTCAAGTTGGAATATTATTACCTCTCAAAACTTGACTCGACAACATTCTTATCTTTAAGGATAGGTAGAAGTTAACCTACCTCGAAGTTTAATTCAAGTATAAGACCTCATAATTCTGTATATTGTTTATAATAATCAAAACATTACAAACAAACTCTTTTCCATAAAAGTACCACTTGCTTTATTATATCAAATAATCTTTTAAATCAACTTATATAAGTTTCAAACCACCTTCAAAACACTTTAAACAAAGTTTAAAACTACCATTCAAAACATAACTTAAAAGTCATCATTTTAAAAGCTAATTCGACTTCCATAAGTAAATTCTTAAAATATATTTGAATCTCAAACTCCTTTTTAAATATTTAAACAATCTTTATAAAACATATTTTGAAATAATTTAAAAAATATTTAAAGTAGATAACCTTTTATACGTTATTAAAATCATAAATTTCCAAAGTGCATTCATAACAACTATCGCTATATGGACTATAACTTTTAAAACTTTGTTTCTTAAATCAAATAGCTTTTAAACCATATTTATCTAAAGTAGAATAACTTTTAAAATATAGAAAGAGGCTTAGCAATCACCGTGGTACTTATACAAAGCTACCATTTATTTTCATATCAAAGGAATCAACTTTCCGAATCATTTCCAAGTCATATTCAACATTACCAAACCATAGCATACAAACACTTCATATACACATATATAAATAAAATGTAAATCAACAAGGTGAGGAATCCTTTTGGGTCCCTCTACAAATTTCTATTCTTTGAAATGCTTTCATGGTGACCTATTCGCTACGAAGATATTTCGACTTCCATTTACTTTTGCTAGTCCCCACTAACCCTTATGTGTTTTAGTTCAAGGCTATACAACATGACCATTTTCATGTTTATACGTCATTTAAGTCCCCTACAAAGATAGTTACATATGTCATCCGCTTCCAAGTGGGAATCAAATCCAAATAACAACATATAAGCAATATACAATTATAAACAACCAAAGCAAGCAAATAAAATTAATACAACATATAGTTCAAGTTATAAACCATTCAAAGTGAGTTTAACTCACTTACAAATAAAAATGAAGCTACCACAACCAAGCAAGCACACAACTTTCCTACCATTCAACCAAAACAACCTAAGCCCCCACCTTCCCTTACCTAGCTTGCGACTACCTCTTTCCTAGCTCACGTCCATGCTCCATAGCCTCCTCTATTGCACATACCTAGCCTTCCTTCCTCCAAGTGTGTATGGCCTTGGGTATTAAGGGAGGTTTGGGTTCAGCAATGCTTGGTGGTAAGGGGTAGTGCCTCAAATTTTGGATCTTCGTGAAGTAGAGAATGATAGAAATGCAATTCTATGCTTGCATAATTGTTTATAAGGGAAAAGAAGTAATTTTGAGGTGATTTCTTTATGGAATTTAAGTGGAAGAAGAGTGAAGAAAGGAAATAAAAATGCATGAAAATGGTAAAGGAAAGTATGGAAAGGTGAAGGTGTATATATAAAAGGGGAGAGGTGAAAGGTAGCTTAAATTTACCCCCTCCCCAACTAATGATGATTTTAACCACCTGAAGTCACCCCCACCCCCCACGTAGCCTTATACAAACTCCATGTGCTTGTGTATGCTTTTCTTAATCCTTGCACTAAAGGTTAAATAAAAAGTCTTCTTTGTTAAACAAATTCTAGAAACTTTCTCATGCTAGTTTAAGTTGTTAATTATTTTCATTAGCAAATAGGAAATTTTATGTGCTATGTGAATTCATTTTATTAAATAATGTTGGTGCAAAAATTATAACAACTTTCGTTCGATGAAAATTCGAAAATCCGAAAAACGATTTTCGGTCACATTTTCCATTTTTCACCGAACTATTTATTTATGTAAAAAAAATTTAATAATGAATTTCCTATCATTAGTTATTAATCAAAAGTGGGTTATTTGATTATTTACAACCATTAATTGAATATATAAAATTTATTAAATATTGAGAAATCCAAGCGATAAAATTCTAGGTCGTTATAGTGTCCTTGCGTATCGGTTTGGGACATTCCTAATATCTTTTATACTTACTATAAAAGATATCATTTACAAATCCATTATCGAGTATTAAAATAACTGAGGTTGATTTTAACACAAGTACATCGTTAAAAATCAGCAATATGTTGTTTACTTGTAGTTTAGAAATACAAATGTATCTTTTAATAGTTCTTTCTTATGAACATACGCTTCCTCTGCATTTTGATTGATAATCAAACTATTTGATATTTTTGTCAAATGTTTATTTAATTCTGATGCTAATAAAATGATAATTTCTATCATTTCTTCAATTATATCCATAAACTCACAAACTCAATATTGCTCACATTAAATCCGAGACACTTTGGTTATCATGTGTGAACACTCTATTCTAAATCATTTTAGAATTTCTATTTCAACACATATGTACCAAACACAAAGTCATACTAAGCAATAATTTTATGCGTAAATCTGAATTAACTTGACCATGTTGAATATCGAATCTATTACGTTAATTTCAATAATTGAAATTCACGGTAATATTCTTATTAATGTGGCTCACTACATCCCAACTGATTTTTCTTTCTCTTAAAGCACATTTCTGGCCAATGGATCATATTCTTTTGGGTACAACTATCAAAATCATATTTTTATAAAGTACTTGGAATCGATTTTGGATCTATGCATTGTAGCGACCCTAAATTCGAACACATCGCCTTCAAATATCGGAACGTTTTGAAATATAATTAAGTGTTGTAAATAAGATTTTATAACCTTTTTAAACATTGTTTAATTAATAATGATTAGAAACTTGCTTTTTAATTTTTTTACAAAAATATATTCTTCGAAGAAAAATCAATAATGTGATCGAAAATCGGTTTATCGATAAACAGCTTTTCGATCGATATAAGTTGTTCGAACTCTTGTGTGATTGTCTAATTATCAAATGAACACATTAGAAACTAATTAAAATACACACCTCTTCATAAATCTTAGAATGTTCTAGAAGCTTCCATATGGATAAGAGATATTATCAAGAGAGGGGTATAATGGTAATTAACGTAAAGAAGAAGTGATGTAAAGGAGAATTGATGGGAGGTGCAGCTTCCATGGCATGGTGGGGGTGAGTGCAAGCTTAGGCAATACCATTCTTGTGCCTATATTAGAAGAGGCATACCTAAGAGTTATAATAAAAAATTCACAAATTAAAGTTATCGTAAAATCCATGACTTCTTCTTCTTCCTCTTCATAATTTCCTAAAGTAAAATATTTGCAAATCAAATCCAAATCGACTCAAATTTGAAGTGAATCCTTACCACCACATTACAAAACATCCTACCTAGTTAGAAATTGAAAAGGTAAAGCCAATCTCCCCTCTCAATTAAAGTCTGTAAGCATTGATAGAGGTTTGGAGGAAAAGGCAAGGAAAGAGAAGAAGGGAAAGGTGTTGCTAGGATGGGTTTGGACTTTGGTTCTTGGCTCTTGGTTGTTTATTGGGTTAAAGGTGAGTTAACATCTCACTCTGAATGGAAAATGTAACATATATATATATATATATATATCTTGTATTTTGATTGTGTCTAAGTTGTTGAATTGTTGTTGACGTACGTTTAAACATTGGTTTGAATTCTTACTTTAAAAGTAAGTGACACATGTGATCCATATATATATATATATATATATATATATATATATACTTGAACGAACTTGGAATGGACTGGAATAGACTTATATAACATATGACTAGGCTTTGAACAAAGCATATAGGTTACAAAAGGACTTTGGTTTAGATTGGACTTGGATTTGGAAGTGCACTTATAGTTATAGTCACTATAGATGCAGTTGTCAATTTCCTTGTTTTTGGCGATTGCTATGGAAATTTGTAGAGAGATCCTTAGGGGTTTCTCACCATATTTATACTTTATTATATATTTTTGTTGTAATTAAAAGATTGAATAGTAAAAGGTTAAGTAACATCTCGAAAAGTGACCAAAATTTCATTTGTGCAAAACTGCCTCGTTTAGCCTTGATTTTTGAATTTAAAAGGTTTGAAAAGATATTTAAATTTAAGTATTTTGTTTCATTCTTTTTACAAATGTTTACTAACTTATACTAGAGTATTTCAAAAGTGGTTTGAGATATTTATGAATTTTTAAGAATTAGTTGTGAATTTTTAAAGAAGGGATATTTTGTTAAAATATATAGAAAACATGTTCTTTTCAAGTTTTAAGGAAAATTGTAAATTTGTTATTTTCATGTAATATTTTGGATGAATGTTTCAAAACCTATTCTAAGCATTTTAAAAGTATATACAAATGTTTTCGAAAAGGGGTTAGAATTGCTAAATGGCCAAATGGTTAATTGTTTAATTACTTTGAAAAGTAATTAACTATACATAACACAAAAGGCCGATAAATTAAGGCTTATCTATTTGTGAGAGTTAAGATTGATGGTGGGTAGGGATGGAATAGTAGAGCTCTAACCTACCTGTTTCCCCTTGGCTGAGGAATAGTAAATGAGGTAGGTTTATCTACTTGTGAGATTCAAGAATGAAGTGTCTAGGCAATGCTTTGATGCATCCAGTCCTCTAACTTACCCGACATCACTCTTGGCTGAGGAATAGTTAAGTTGGAATGTCGGAAACATGTTAAGCATACGAACGTGATTTTTATAAGATATTGGTTTTGACTAGATAATCGGTTATTTGATTATCGAACTTGATCAAATATGACTTTAAAACTTATCAAAAAGCTTAACGATTTTATATCAACAAGAACCCCTAGGGAGGTGCATTGGTATGAAACATCTCTAGCTTTCGCTTACTTTTGGAAGAACCGGAATTGAGTTAGTAGGAAATTCATCGAATTAGTTTTGAAGAAACTGGGATCAGTAAGTGTTTTACTTATCGAATACCATTTTGAAACTAGTATACGAGTTCTATGTTCTAGAAGCGGTCGAGAAGGGGAATGTTATGGAGTTGAATTGTCTATCTTAAGGTTAGGTCCAAGGGAGAGGTCAGCGTTAATATTTCAAACAATGCTATCATATGGGACTGTCTATCTTAAGGAGTATTCCAAGAGAGAGGATAGTGTTAGCATTCGTTGGAGGACTTATGTGGAGAACCTATATGGAGGTTCAAGATCTATTTGGGATGCTCATCTCCATGTAGTGATTTGTGATCTGTTCGAGATATCGGAATCAATTTGGGGATTCATGTTCTGTTCGAGTGATGAAGACTCGAGTGAGAGATACCGAATGTAGCCTCGACATCGACAATGACTAAAACCAGAGATAGGATTCATAGCTAAAGGGAACATAGCATTTTAGCAATCCCAAGGGTGCAGGTGACTCCATCTAGTATTACTTAATGGACATGCATGCAGTAGCGATGCATTTGGAACCACAAGTGTTTTGGGTGTGGTCCAATTATGTATTTCCTATATTACATTCCCTAGAGATGTACATTGCTTGAAAGGATGTCTCTGATCCTTATGTAGGAGTTCAGATTCGTCTTGATCCGATAAGATCCCCATAAAAAATCCACTATGCGAACGTGCCTTAGTGGTATTGATTGTATACCTATTATTGTTGTAGCATTCACATAGCAGCTATTTGATAAGATTTATGTGCTACACTCTAGACATTATCTATCATATCACTATATGTTAAACTTAATGAATGGTTGATTTCTTTGAGGTTAATACCGTTACAGGAATTTGTACGGTCTCAATAGTTACTGTTACTTGTCACTCTTATTTCTTGAGTTTCTTACTCTTGTTTACCAGACCGATCCGGATGTTATTTTCTTTTATTGCTCAGGTTAGCCCTATGTATGTTTCTAGATCTAGTTACAAACACTTTGGAGCTTATGGAGAAGAGCTAGATGATTACCTTTTATTTTATCTCATTTCCGCTGCATTTCTATATTGTATATATCAGCATTGTAAGGAAAGATAGTTATAACTGTCGAGGCTGATGATAGTACTTAGGTTTTAGTATCTCTGATATTTCTATATCTACAGTACTGCTTTGTACTGTGCCTTTCATATCATATATTACCGTTCTACTGTGAGATTATAATATTGTGTTCTTCCTTTCTTGTTCTATTCTTTTTTATTTTACTCTAACTTTCTGTCTTTCCGGCACTTAAGTGCTTGGTGCACGAATACCATGGATGTATTTAGTGAACATTCGAAGGTCGAAAAGTCAGGCCATTACATTTGGTATCAGAGTGCAAGGTTGAGCGAACTCTTTGGCCTTGGTTGTGTATGGCTTATTAAAGATAGGTTAAGCGACACCTTGGAATGAGTCGAATGTCTTATACATATGAGAGCATATTTGTATGTTGAAAACTAGATTTTAAAACTATTCTTTAGGAATATCTCTTTATTAAGATTCCTTTCTTCGAAATAACTCTACCTTTCATGTCCTAAAAGAAGTTTTGCTTTGATTAGGTAGTAAGAACTATAAGTACTAGAGCCATCAATGCTCGAGGAGGTAGAGATAGAGGTGGTCGAGGTAGTACCATCATAAATGGAGGAAATCAAGCACTAAGGAATGCTGTTCTGGTCGGGGAACCAAGAGTGGATATTGTGGAAGAGGTTGTGCAGGTCAGGCCACTGGTGAATTTTGCTTCGCTCTGCTACGATTATAAGAAGTAAAAGGTTTGGTGGTACGAAGACGATTATGGAAGTCCAAACTTGGATCAAATTGTGTGATCGGATATTTGGAGATATAGAGCTAGATGAAGCAATAAAGCATAGGTTCCCATCATGACATCTGACGGATGAAGCTATGGATTGGTGGAGTTCTACCACCGTAGATGTCCAATAGAACAAACTCTCTTAGGCCTAATTTTAAAATGAGTTCGAGATGAATTTTGTTCTAGAAGCTGAAAAGACTTTATTATTTAGGAGCTTCCTGGATCTGAAGCAAGGAGCCATGACCGTGGTGGAGTATGAGAATCAGTTAATTACTTTGCCCTGGTTCGGGTTAGGATTAGTTGATACGCCGCTGAAGAAGAACGAGATGTTCATTGCAGGTTTGCACCCTAAGCTCTAGCGAGATATGACTAATCATGTCATGGGATCTTTTGTTGGTTTGGTAAGAATAGCTTTAATGTTTGAGAGCTTAACTCCAAAGCCATCTGTTTCTACACCAGTTGGGGACAACAAGCGGAAGGTTCAGCCATTTAGAGATATTTCTAGTGTGGTTTATCGTAAGCGTAGGAAGAAGGGACACTTTACTTGGAGTTGTAAATCGAGGAAAGAAGGATGGGTAAATCGCAGATAGTGAAAGCATCGATTGAGAAGTTTCCGAAGCTTGAGGCATAGTTTTTACCATAAGTTTATTACAGTTGCAAACAGCCAGGCCATTTTGTTAGAGATTGTCCCATGGTCAAGAGTGGGGAGCATCTTAGGGTTTTTGCTATTTCTGCAGCTGAGAAGGGGAAGTAGATTCTTGAGGGTATACTATCTGTTTATGGTTTACCTATTCATGTTTGGTTTGATAATAGTACTTCTCATAGTTTAATATCCTATAACCTGGATTGTTTAGTCATGCACGATATGTTAGGAACATTGGGTATTGTTTGTTATTGATTTGTGCTCAACTAGTTTATGAGCAGATTTGCCTTTCTACATTATGGGGTGGGTAGACAGTAATTGTAGGACATTGAAGCGAACACCTTGTGAATTAAGTTTCACGGCTGAGTAAAAGGCGTTGTATGATAACGTTGGGTTAGGAGTTAAAATTTAGTAAAGGATGCTTACTATAATAAAAAAGGAAAGATAGAATATTTTAGAAATAAATATTTATGAAAAGAATTTTACATAAGTAAGTGATTTTATATAAATTATGGTTTATAAAATGTGGTTAATAAACGAAAAATATTTAAACAAAGAATTTGAGAATTTAAATCCTTGTGTCTTTGAAAATGCTTTTCAAGATTTTGGAGAAAATAATAATAGTATTATTTGAAAGTAAATATATGGGAAATTGGTTTAGGAAATTGAGATCATGATACAGTATTATTATACGAAGTATTCGATACTGCTTTGAAATGATTTTGGTTAAGTATCAAGAGTATGGTCTGGATGTACTGAACTAACTTTTGTCGCTTGAAAATAATTTCAGTGATGACTACAACATCATCGACATTCATTTTCAGGTTTTTATATATGGGATGTTACAAAGTTTTTTGGTAAAATGGATTTTGATTTAATCCCAAAGTAAGATTTGATATACAAAAGTTATATGTATATATAATTTTGAAATAGTTTAAAATAAAAACCGAGTGTTTATTTCTAAAGTTTTCTATAAAAAAAATTGGGACTTTATTAGGTTATGATATGTGTTTGGTAGTTTCCATTTGCTAAACTAAAATGGAATTTTTCGATGGCTTTGGATAGTTGGGAAGTTTCGGATTTTTATAGAACTAGAAACTAAGTGTTTTTTCAAAAATATAAAGTTGAGTTACGAAACACTTAAATTTGAAAAGGTAGTAAGTTAAAAAAAGTTCAAATTGTTGATCATCTTTGTTAAGTAAGATAAATTGATGGTTGTATACACTCTTAGGATGTAATGGAGTATTATATGAGTATGAACTTAAGGTATAAAATGTGGGTAAACTTGAAGTTGTGTTTTATGAAATGATTCATAAATGATTTTAGTATTGAAAGACTTATTATTTGGATAAAAGAGATGTGAGATAAAGAAGTTGGTATGGTTAAGAAACTAATATGATAAATACGTAAGTTGTATGTAGATTGTTTTATTCGCATGACTGTTCTTGATTCAGTATTCGAATACATATTTTTGAAGTGGTTTGCACCGGTCTTAACAAGGATTTTTCACTCGATTTTTGACGGCGAACACTTGATACAGATTTGTGATAGGATCCCGATGTTTTCTATCACAGTATATGGTTATGTAAGGAGAACAGAGGTTTCTAATAAAGGTACAAAACTAGAGCCCGTACTAGAGAGGTCAAGTGATCTATGCTAGTTGGGAAGTGAAATCTATGTGATCGAACAAGTGATCAGATCAGATATTATGTATGGATGATATATGTATGTCGTATGGATGATACATGTATGTCGTATAGGCTTTATTACTTTTGTATGATATGCTTTATTGACCGATGAAGAGTTTGGATAATAAACTCTTTGATTTGTTATGAGGTAGCATGAATAATCATCTAAGTAAGAACCTAAGGCTTTTGAGCGTAAGGTATGCTTAGTAGATTGTTTATCGTCCTTGGACGGTGAGAGAGTTTGTACCTTGTTAACCAAATTTGTGGTCAACACCCCAAAGTTATTCCAAATAGTGTGGTAAGTTCAGAGGGTGTGATTCCCTTAAGGATTGCTTTTGTATCCTCACCCGTAAGTGTCCAGCGAATCAGACCTTCCATTGACGCCGAAACGTTTAGAGCTTGGGCTAAGTGACCTTCCGGCTTTGTTGAGCTCGCTTGAAGTCTTCCACAAAGGCTTTTCTTTTGATTATATTAAGTTATCCTGAATTGAGTCCTCAAAAGGTCGGATTCAATCTTATTGAAAGGTTAGGGAGACAACCTTCCTTGAATTAGGGCAGGAAATCAACTACTTTGGTGAAAAGGTAGTAGCTTTCGACCTGGATGAAAGGTTTGATCACTTATATTGAGTAGATTCCAACCTTGTCGAGAGGTTAAAATAGTTGAGTCAACGGTTTCAGACAGTTTCAGTGAATCTTAGTCCAAATAGGTTGTCGAGATGAGGTTGAACCTGTAAATATAGGTTAACCCAACGAAGATTTATACAAGTAGTAAAGTAATTAACAAAGCTAAGTGCTTCCCTTTTTATTCAGGAAAAAGCTTCACTTTATTAAATTTCCCCAAATCACACTCAATTAGGGTTTCAATCCTTTAATCAAGAAGTTACAAAGTTAGAATGAGAGAAATTCGGCCCCGAAACAGAACCCCTTGGGTCTTATTTGTAGATGCCGACGGCTATGCTTCCGTCCCTGTGCTTTCAGCTGGATCGAAGGGTTCTCTTCTTATATACAATTGCTAACCTTTCGGTTTCAACGAAAGGTTTTCCTTTCACATGTCATCGTGGATCCTTGAACGCTGTCGAAGGGTCTTTTCTTTCATTTTCTTTTTAGGAACCTTTTGCCCTTGTCAGAAGGTTTGTCATCTATACAGTATGTGAACCCTTCGGAGGTGCCGGAAGGTTCCTAACTATTGTGAACCCTTCGACTTGGTCCGAAGGTCGCTTTTTTACTTAGATGTTGCCCAGAGCCGAGCTTTCCTTGTATGTTGTCGGAAGGTTGCTTTATGTTCTCCGCTGACTTATGATTGTTGCTTTCATTATAGACCCTCCGATACCATCGAATGGTATTCAGTAGGCATTCCAACCAGCCCGAAAGGTTTATTATGCTCTCGGAAAGGTTGTTATAGGGTCACATGCCCTTGTCTTGACTTCTTTGGTGGGTAGGAGCTTCTTGGATATTGTGGAACAATACCCTCAGTCTTCTCTGAAAGGTCTTGAGCCGCTTCATATTGTTGGCTGCATCCCTTCAACCTCTTCGGAAGGCCTGATCTGGATTCCTTTTCTTCTGTCCTTTGTTTGACATCTTACGACTTAAGTGGAAGGTGAATTTTTCGAGTAACAGTTACCTACCATTTTTTGCTGACTTTTGAGTATTGCTTTCTTCATAAAAACCTTTCGACCTAGTTGAAAGGTATTCTAGATGTGCTCTAACCAATCCGAATGGCTTGCTATGATCTCGAAAAGGTCATCATGGAGTTGCACCTACTTTCTTTGATTTCATCATCTTCTTTGAAAGGTAAGAACTCCCTGAACGGAACCTTTCGACTACTTCGGAAGGTTTTAAGCTATTAAATCTTGATGGCTACATCCTCTCGACTCCTTCAAAAGGTTTGGTTTGAGCTCCTTCCCTTTTGTCTTTGTTGAATGGCCTCTCCTTCTAGTCGAAAGGTGGATTCTTGGAGCATCATCCTGCCTATGGACTTTGAAAGATAGCCTTGGACTTCATCGGAAGCTCTTGTCGGAAGGTATGATTATCCAGAACATCTCGGTGCTTTCTGATCTTTCCTTATGCTCTTGTGACCCTTCTTTCATACCTACGTTCTTCTTAATATTTTATGGTTAACATTTAGCCCCCCTTTTATGAAAGAAGCTTTTGTTCTTTAGGACAAAACTCCAATGAACTTCCTTCTTTGCTTTCTACAAAATAGATTATAACTTCTATTAAGGTTGTGACTTTGTTATGAAATCTTAATGAGAAATCTCAAAATTACACAGCTAATATTCAAGATGTCACTAGAGTAATATTTCCAAATAAGTTGCTTTGTAATAACCATAATTAAACTTCCTTAAGAATGTGGAGTAACTTCACCTGATTTGCAGATATCGGTTCAAATAAATTAACCTTTGGAGAACATCTATTACAAACCCTTGATATTTTTTTCTCGAGTTAAACCTTTTCAACCTGTGGAAATCAATTTCATGCTATCGGGGACCTTTCCTTGTCCCTCTAAGTTTCCTTCATTTTTAACCTTAAACCATTGATTGGTGTAACAACCCGAAATTTAACCCATAATAAATTAATTAATGAAATAATAAAACAACTTTGTGAAATTATCAGAATCGAACGATGGTAGTTGCACCATTGTGTTTGTGGTAATTTTCTGGTCAATTTCCATATATAGAACGTCGGAATCCGAGTTAATATGAGAGAGTAACAAAATAAACAAGAAAAGAAAAAGAAATAAATAAATAAAATGGGCTAGGTCGACCGAAACGTCGACCCAACCGTGCCTGATCGACCTAAGGGGAGGGGCGGTCGACCGCCCGATCGACTCGCCTTGGATTATGGATGAAGGAAATTTTCCTTCGTCCTGTAAACGTTCGTTAGAGATTTTTTTCGTCATTTGCATTCTTTTCTCTCATCTGGTCCCTTCGTGTTTCCATCCGACAGCTCCTATTCAGCATGTGACATGGTTGCATCCTATTCAATCCCTAAATCCAATAGTCTAAGATCCACTTCTACCCTTATAAATAACAACCTAGGCCTAACACTTTTTCTCATTCTAAATTTTCTCCGCTTGGGTTCACCTTTTCAGGAAGGACCCTAAAAGGAATAAACAAGAAGGACCCTAAAAGGAATAATTTTCCAAGGAGAGAATCTTTTTAAATAAAATATTTTAATACCCTCAAGTGGATCCGGGAAGACCAAAAGGGAAGAGCTTAGGACCACAGGTGAGTGATTGTAATTATTTTAAATTTCTTTAAGTAATTTAAAATAATAGGGTTTCCAATAGTTGTAGTTTTACTACGATTTTTGGAATAACCTTTTTAGTAGTTTATTTATAGTTTTTAGGATTATTTTCGGCCTATTTCTTTTAGCTATTCTTTTCAGTTAATTTTAGTTTATTTCTATTAATTATAGCTTTTCATTTATTTACAGTTTATTTACAGTATTTTAATTTATTTACTGTTATTTATGTGTTATTTACATCTTTTTTTCTACGCTTTGGATTTTCTTCTATTTTCAGTTTTCTTTTATTTCTCTTTCATCTTCACGTATGGATTAGAATAGATTAAGCATGGATATAGGTTAAATTTATAAGAATACTGAAATAAAAGAAGATGAGATGTAAATTGTAAAGAATGTAATAAAAATGGAATTAAGACTGAAATTGAGCCTAATTATGATATTAATGTTAGAATTTAACTAATCAAAGATAATTGGCCTAGTTATAATTTAGAATTATAACTAAAAAGAGTATAAGATAAAAGAGGCTTATTTTCACACTTAGACCTTGGGTTAAGTAATAAGCATGATTATAACGTAGGTTATAATAAGAAAAAGAACGGAATGAGGCTTATTTTAAGACTTAAGATAAATTAATAAGCAAAGATAGTGAAGATTATAATAAAGGCTTATTTAAATAATTTATCTAAGTTAATAAGCAAAGATGAAAGTAGGACCTGTACCGAAAAGCATTCCCTATTAGACAAAATGGTGGTCTCACATTAGCCTGAAGTGAGATGAGGGCACACTTATGCTAATAATGGTAGTAATTGGTCAAATAGAAGTCCAAATCACAAGGGATTTGGACAAGGGGCACAACTAGATATTGTTTGGATGACGGGCCAGTACCAACAGCATTTCCCCTATTTTTCTATCGACACGGTGTTTCACATAATCCTGAAGTGAGACGAGGGGCACGCTTATGCTGGAGCACAGGTAATAAGAAGACCCAATAGGTGGAGCAACATGTTGCATGAGCATGGTGGCAGTTACGTGTGCGACTTTCATTTCGGTGCTCAGTAATCGCTATGAGTTCCAAGCGCTTAGTATGTGTGCCTTTCGTAGGCACAATTGCCTTCTATGTAGGGAGATATATAAGTGTAGTCCACAATAAATACTTTGTGCATCTTTCGTAGACACCATTGTACTTTGTGCATCTTTCGTAGATGCCATTACCTTATGTGTAGGGAGTTATATAGCGTCTAGTCCGCAGTAAGGTCTATGGAGTAGCGGGCCGATCAAAGGGTAGAATTAGGATTTCAGCCTAATTATAGGATTAGGAATTCAGCCTAATCAAAGCAACTATCAAAGACAAGTGCAAACAATCAAAGTTAATCAATCATATTTAATAGTTAATTCGTATTTATTTCCAGCTTATTCCTTCTTCTATTTCCTTTGTTTCTTTTTATATACTAGAACTGTTGTAAAGCCTATTACCTTTACTTTACTTACAGATTCTAGTAATTACTATCATTCACCAGACTTTTAGTTTGAACCACTCCTCTATTTTCCCCCTTTCCCTCCATAGGCAATCAAGGAAGAGGACAATAGGTTGCAGTTGCTTGGAGGTTTCTTTGAAGGAGATTCCACTATGTACTTCCACTTCTTTTATTTCAGCTTTTTATTCTCTATTTGTACCGGCACATGTTGGGGAATAGTTGTACTCTGATTTTTGAGACTATGGTTTTCTTTGATCTCATAAGGCATATATGTATGGTATTTTGACACGTGATGTATTTGGTATTTGGTAACTTATTTTGTTTTTAAAGCAATTATGAAGTTATATTCTAAATAAGTTATTTTTCAAATTGTTTCCGTTGTTTTTACCTATTTCTATCTTGTGAATCTTAGTCTCTGCTAGTTTTAGTTCATACCTATAACGCACCACGCCTTCCAGTGTGTCCTTTTGGGTATACAAAGGGGTGTGGGGTGTTTCACTTGGTATCGGAGCCTAAGGTTACAGGATTCCTAAAATTTTGTTTTAAAAGAAAAAGTATTTTTCAAAATTACTTATTTTAAAATATTTTTCGAAGAAAACCCTTAGAAATAGTTTGCAAGTAACAAAAAATAGTTTTCTTTAAAAATCCCCTCAAAGTTCCAGTACAATCTCCTTTCGACTCTTTCCTAAATTATCTCTCTTTAATTTGGTAGAATGGTGGATGCCCCGAACCTTCCCGAGGGCAATCTAGTACCAGCCTAGTTTCGTAGGTATCTACAAGCCATGACTCCAGAGGTGCAAGGGCAAGCACCTGATCTAGCACCAGCGGGTGGGAATCTCATCAACCCACATGTAGTAGTTAATTTCTCTAAGCTTTGTAAGGAATTTGCGAATTTGGGTGGAAAGACTTTTTCTGGTACGGAGACTTTTGTGGAGGCTCGGGCTTGGTTACGTAACACAAAGAGGATATTTGGACTATTGGGATTGGATGATCAGTAGTGGGTTCAGCTAGCATCTTGGCAGCTGAAAGAGGAGGCTTTGTATTGGTGGGAAGTTATAGAGTTGGAAGGAAGGGAAGTCACTTGGAATGGATTTCGGGAGCAATTTGATAGGAAGTTTTTATCTCAAGCAGAAGAGAGTGTTCAGTTGGAGCGATTCATTAATTTGAAGCAAGGGAGTTTGGCTGTGAAGGAGTACATCAATCAATTTAATGAGTTGTCTCGGTTTGGGATGGAGTTGGTAAATACACCGCACAAGAAGGCTATGAAGTTTGTGAAGGGATTGAATCAACCCCTTCAAGGGTTATTGCCGACTCACGTGCCGATGGGAGCTACTTATGAGTCGTTGGTAGAGATGGCGCTCATGTCTGATACAGTCAAAGATGGAGAGTCCAAAGAGGTTGTTGTTAAGGTGGAAGGTCCAAAGAAGAAATGGTGGAATAACAATAAAGAGAAGAAGAAAGGTGGAGGCCCTCAGAAGCAAATCAAGAAGGTTATAAGGTGCAACAGCTGTGGAATTATTGGACATATCGCCAAGGATTGCAGGAAAGATAAGATGAAGGGAAAGTGCTATGCTTGCGGACAGCCTGGTCATATGAGTAGGAATTGTCCCCAGAGAGCGGGGCAAGGGATGAGTGCACCAGTAGTGCAGATTCAGGCGTTAGACGCAGCACCTTCGGGCAGCATTCCAGATAGAGAAGTCACCGTTGAAGGTTTGATTTCTATTTCTGATTTTCCCATTCAAATCTATTCAATTCTGGAGCATCACACTCTTTTATCTCTAGTTCTCTTGTGGATTGTTTGCACTTAGACATATCATTAGTAGTAGACCCCATTGTTGTTTCAGACCCTATAGGAGGATTGGCACACTTATCTATGGTTTGTAGGGGATTGAAAATTTATATCCTAGGCATAGAATTTGACTACGATGCCTATGTTTTGGGATTTTCAGAGTATGGGATGATTTTGGGAATGGATTGGCTATCCATATATGAAGCTATATTAGATTGCGAGAGGAAAGTTGTTAGACTAGAGACATGCAGCGGTAGGACTCTCGAGGTTTCTTGCGACCCGCAAGGGTCAATTATGTTGAGCCTCCTTTATTCCCTCGATTCATCATCATCAGAGTTAGATTCGGTTCCTATCGTCAGAGATTTTCCAAATGTCTTTGAAGAGGTTAGGGGACTACCCCCTAAGAGAGAGATTAACTTCAGGATTTACTTGACGGATAATGCCGAGCCAGTGGCATTACCCGTTCGGCACATGGCCCCAAGGGAGAGGATGGAATTGAGCAAGCAAATCCGTGAGCTTTTTGAGAAGGGTTTCATAAGAAGGAGCATATCAGATTGAGGAGCCCCAGTCGTCTTTGATACTAAGTCGGATGGTTCTCTTCGACTTTGTGTGGACTATAGGGAATTAAATAAGCCCACAAAGAAGAACCATTATCCACTCCCTAGGATATATGACCTTTTTGATCAGTTAGTTGGCTCTTCAGTATTCTCTTAGCTTGATTTAGCCACAGGATTCCATCAGCTTAGGGTCGTTGATGACAGCATTGATAAGACCGCGTTTAGGAATCTAGATGGATTTTATGGGTGGTTGGTTATGCCTTTTAGTCTAACCAATGCCCCAGCCTACTTCGTAGATTTGATGAGCCGCGTCTTTAGAGAAGTCCTAAATAAGTTTGTGGTTGTATTCGTGGATGACATTTTGGTGTTTTCCAAGAGTATGGAGGAGCATGCTATTTATCTAGAAGAGCTTCTTCGCACGCTTCATAGTCATCATTTGAGAGCTAAATTTTCGAAGTGCAACCTTTGGAGAGAGGAGGTATGTTTCTTGGGGCACGAAGTTTCGAAAGAAGGTTTGGCAGTTGACCCAGCTAAGGTAACGACGGTGCAAGATTGGAAAGCTCCCAAGAACGTCACCGAAGTTAGAAGCTTCCAAGGATTAGTTGGCTATTATAGGAAGTTCATTAGAGATTTCGCCAAGATCTCAGCACCACTCACGCGCCTTACTAAGGAGAATAAAGCATTCATGTGGGACGTGGATTGTGAGGATTCCTTCACGAAACTTAAAAGAGCCCTTACTAGTGCACCAGTGTTAGTTCTACCCGGTGGAGCTAAACCTTTAATAGTATATACTGATGCATGTGGGACGGGTCTAGAAGCGGTGTTGATGCAAGAAGGGTGGGTCGTATGTTATGAAAGTAGGCAGTTGAGGATGCATGAGAAGAACTACCCTACCCACGATTTAGAGTTGACTGCTATAGTTTTTGCACTCAAGTCTTGGAGGCATTATTTGCTTGGAGAGAGGTTCGAGCTTTTCACTGACCATAAGTCATTAAAGTACCTATTCTCACAGAAGGATTTGAACTTGAGACAACAGCGATGGATGGAGTTTTTGGCGTCGTATGACTTTGAGATAGCTTATACCCCTGGAAAGGGTAATGTGGTTGCAGATGCGTTGAGTAGGAGGAAAGCAACCCTTAGTCCTTTGTTCGTAGAGTGGAAGAGCCTAGAGTTTATTTCTACTTTTGATTTTAAGCCCTCTACGGACAGTACCCCTGGATTGCTAGCTACACTTGAAGTGAGGCCTACCCTTGTAGATCAGATTGGCTCGAGGTAGCAAGAGGATTCAGAACTTATGGATGTGATGAATGTGATTAGCAGAGGAAAGGTCTCTAGACATCTCCAATGTTTTTCCATTGATAGCAGGGAGTGGTTTAGGATAGATGGAAGGCTTTTTGTTCCTCGCGCTGGTGACTTGTTGAAAGTGGTTTTAGAGGAAGCACACCATTCTCATATGACTATTCATCCGAGTGGTAACAAAATGTATATGGACGTAAAGATGATGTTTTTATTGGAATGGCATGAAGAAGGATGTGGCAGAGTTTGTCGCTAAGTGTCTTATATGCCAAAGGGTTAAGGTGGAGCAGTAGAAGCCTAGAGGATTACTTCAGCCCTTGGATGTACCTGAATGGAAGTGTGAGCATTTCGATGGACTTCATAAATGGTTTACCCCATTCTAGGAAGGGGAATACTAGCATTTGGGTGATTGTAGATCGCTTGACTAAAAGTGCCCATTTCATTCCCGTTAAGAGTAAGCGTACGACATCTTATTTGGCATCCTTATCTGTTCGTGAAATAGTCCGACTTCATGGAGTTCCATCTAGCATAGTGAGCGATAGAGACCATATTTTTACTAGCGAGTTTTGGAGAAGCTTGCAAGAGGCTTTAGGGACGCACCTTAGATTGAGTACGGCTTATCACCCTTAGACTGATGGCCAAACAGAGAGAGTTAATAGAGTGCTTGAGGACTTGTTGCAGATGTGCATTTTGGATCTTGGAGGAGCTTGGGAGGATCATCTTCCGTTGGTGGAGTTCGCGTACAATAACAATTACCAAGCAAGCATAGGAATGGCACCATTCGAGGCTTTATATGGGAGACCTTGTAAGTCACCTTCATGTTGGGTGGAGTCTATGGAGAAGTTGCTACTTGGGCCTGACATGGTTAGGGAGACATCGGAGAAGGTGGATTTGATTCGATGGAGGATGAAGACAGCTCAAGACAGGCAGAAATCTTATGCGGACAAGCGGAGGAGAGACATCGAGTTTGAGGTTGGAGACTTAGTTTTTATTAAAGTATCCCCGCTTAAGAAGGTGGTAAGGTTTGGGTCAAATGGAAAGTTAGCCCCTAGATTTGTAGGACCATTTCCTATCTTAGAGAGAATTGGGAAGATGGCATACCGACTGAAGCTACCAGAGAGGCTCGCAGGAGTGCACGACGTTTTTCATGTTTCGCACTTGCGAAAGTGCTTACATGACTCAGCGGAGGTTGTAGAGCCTAGTCAGTTAAAGGAGGTGGAAATAGAAAGGGAAGCATCGGTTCGGCGTATTCCTACGAAGATCATTGGACGAGACATCAAGCGACTTAGGAATAAAGAAGTTCCATTAGTAAAGGTACAATGAGGAGACAATGTTGTAGACGCTTCGTGGGAGACTGAAGAGAAGATTCGTACTTCTTATCCTCGTCTTTTCGATAGTAAGTTTTTGGAATTTTCTATTTTCCTTCTTTAGTTTTGAATAGGTTCTTTCCCTTATTATCCTTTGGAAGGGTAGAACTTAGGACTTAACCTATGGATTGTAGGATTTGATGTAAACATGTTAATAAAACATGTTATGAATGATGTATGCTAGTGGTTGCAAGTGTTTGCTAGTGGATGCTATGGACGCATATACTTACACTAGGTACTATTTTCCTTTAGGGATCGGTCTAACTAGGACACTAGATCATATGCATATAGATGTGTGCGCATTTTATTCTATTCTCCATGATTGCTATAAATGGATGATTTTCATGATTGTTGCATTTGGATTATGTTTGTAGCACACATATAGAACTATCAATTATCATTAGGAATTTTTGCATCATTTGGATACATGGCATGGACATGATTGCATAAAAGGAGGTCAACTGAATCAGTAGACCGCCTAATCTTTTGCATTAGTTAAGGACATTAACACTACACTAATTGCATAAGTATCATAAACAACATTAGAAAACTTAAGGACAATGGGTGAACGTTTGATGATTGAGTAGGTGGTCGTAGATATTGATGAAAACACTTAGTTCATTCTCTCATCCTTAGAGATTTCGGGGATGAAATCCCTTAAGGAGGGGAGAATGTAACAAACCAAAATTTAACCCATAATAGTTAATTCGTTAATTAATGAAATAATAAAATAACTTTGTGAAATTATCATAATCGAGCCAAGGGAGTTGCACCATTGTGTCCGTGGTAATTTTCTGGTCAATTTCCATATATAAAACGTCGGAATCCGAGTTAATATGAGAGAGTAACAAAATAAACAAGAAAAGAAAAAAAATGGGCTAGGTCGACCCAACCGCGCCCTAGGTCGATCGACCGGTCGACTTAGGGGCAGGGGCGGTCGACCCGCCTTGGGTTATGGACGGAGGAACTTTTCCTTCATCCTGTAAACATTCGTTAGCAAATTTTTTTCATCATTTGCATTCTTTTCTCTCATCTGGTCCCTTCGTGCTTCCATCTAACGGCTCCTATTCAGCCTGTGATGTGGTTGCATCCTATTCAATCTCCAAATCCAACGGTCTGAGATCCACTTCTACCCCTTTAAATAAGACCCTAGGCCTATCACTTTTTCTCATTCTAAAATTTCTTCGCTTGGGTTCACCTTTTCAGGAAGGACCCTAAAAGGAATAATTTTCCGAGGAGAGAATCCTTTTCAATAAATTATTTTCATACCCTCAAGTGGATCCGGGAAGACCACAAGGGAAGAGCTTAGGACCATAGGTGAGTGATTGTAATTATTTTAATTTTCTTTAAGTAATTTAAAATAATAGGGTTTCCAATAGTTGTAGTTTTACTACAATTTTTGGAATAACCTTTTTAGTAGTTTATTTACAGTTTTTAGTGTTACCCGGCTGCTTGGCCCAACTACAAGACAATAGTTGCAGAAGGTATGGTTGGGATCAAACGAGAATCGAGTCAAGAGAGGATTGGAAACATGAAGGATTGATGTAACTTATCTGGGTCGGCATTCAAGGATGGTTCGGTGTGGGTCGCTCGATCAAGGTGGCTCGGTCGTACATGGCTCGGTTAAGGAGAGGAGATCATGCATGGTTTGGTCTTGGTGCATAAGCCCAAATGGCCCGATACGACTAGCTCGGTGAGTATGGCTTGGAAAGCATAGCTCGATACGTCTGGGTCGGTGAGTATAGCTCGCTAGGTATGGCTCGGCCTTAGTTCAGCGTGTGTCGTTCGACCTAGGTTCAGAATGTATCGTTCGGCTTCAGTGATTCGGCATGTCTCGATCGGCTTGGTTGGGTCAGCATATGTCGCTCAGCACATATGGGTCAACAACTACCTAGACATGGTGGCTCAATGTACTTGGATTGGTATGCATCAGGGGAGTCACTAAATTATCAGCAAGGGGATACAACTGTTTTCTTCATGCTTCGAGTCACGTATCTAGCTACTTCGAGTCATGTGACGACTCACTTCGAGTTATCCACAGGGGACCCCTGGTTCGGACAGAGTGGCTCGGTTTACCTGGGTCGGTCGTCATGAAGCATCACTTGTGGGCCGAGTTGTCTTGGTCGTGGGCTTGCACAGGGGACCTAGCTTGTCTTCGTCTATAAATAGAGCGGCAGGGGTACAGTTAATGGGACCTTTTTTTGGAGAACTCCAGGGATACTCTGCCATTTTCTATACTCACTTCTTTTCTGTTCAAATTTGTATTCAAGTTGTTTGTTTACGGATTGTATCTGTACTCAAGTGATTGGAAAAGTAATAAAGATTATATTCAAAGTGGACGTAGGCAATTACGCCGAACCACTATAAATCTGGTGTTCTCGTTTTTGTTGTTTTTTTTGCATTCAACTGTGTTACTTCTCTGCTTTAATTTACTTTCTTCATTAATCTCTTTACAAAATTCTATTGAAGGGTGTTAGTGACCAATTTTGGTGTTAACAATTTGGTGCCTTCATTGAGAAACGTTCATTCTCAGGCTGTTAGGATCTACTTTGTTGCTACTGGATTGAGGAAATCCCCCGAAGGAGATCCAAGTTCATTCTCAAGAGTTCATAGATTCTACTTAGAGTTCCTACGGACAACTCTAAGATGATAAGACCACGTACCAGATCCACTTCCACAACGCCGATGCTAATAAGACAGCTAGCATCCAGCAAGTAAGACCTAGCAATCGGCAAGCTAATGCCGGTGCATAGCCCGCCATCATCCCAAACCAAGAAGAAGCTGTCACTAGGGCAGAATTCAATGAGCTGACGAGGGAGCTCGTGGAATGTAGGAGACATCTTAACGAGCAGATTCAAACAAACGCCAACCTGATGACCCAGATCGCTTAGCAGCAGCGTCAGAACGTTGGAGGAAGCCCTGCTTCCTACTCATCATCCGACAACTCCGCTTCGTCGGATGAACACTCCAGGCGTAGACGCCGTAGGATTGAAATGGCACAAACTGGTGCAATAGAGAAATTGGTGACGACTTGCCAAGAGCAAACCAACAGAAATGGTCCAGATTCCTTAGCTGGAACCGTGGCCCCTCAACTGCACCTGGGGAGTCGCACCCAACCTGGAGTGGGAAACTTAGGATCTAGAGCACGCTTGGGAGCTGGTCCACTACCTCGCCAGGGTCGTAGTGAAGCGGGTCCTTAGGATGCACACTTAGGTGATCGCCTACCAAGGAGGCACTAGCCGGAGCAAACGCGTAGGACGGATACCGACTTGCCACCTCCCATCCAGACTCCGGATTTATCAGCTATGGTCAGGCAACTAATAAGGGAGAATCAGGGCTTAACCAACGATGATTGGGGCATATTGAGGAGTCATACTCCATTTACAGATACCATCCTACAAGCTGAGTACCCCCGGAAATTCAGCATGCCTACTATTCTAGCTTATGAAGGGAAGACCGACCCCCGACAGCACATAATGAGATACGAGTGAATGACGGACTCGACTAGGACAAATGATGCGACCAAATGTAGATGACCCTATCCGGAATCGCTACCATGTGGTTCACCAGACTTCCCCCACGATCGATCTCCAGGTTTGATGAGTTAGCGGCGAAGTTCGTGGAGCAGTTTAGGATCCATGCCACTCGCCCAAAAGACGTGATGTCATTGTCCAGTGTGATCCAGGCTCCGGGGGAGTTGTTGAAGGATTATTTGCAAAGATTCCACGTTGCTGCTACCGAAGTTAGTAACCTGAATGACCATGCTATCCTTATGGCCATGATGCGAGGAGTAGATCCAGACTTAGAGTTTGGTGATTGGCTGGCAGGCAAACCACCGACTACCCTGGAACGCTTTTATTCAAAGGCAAACCAATTCATGAGAAGGAAATAGGCTAGGTGGTCAAAATGGAGCAGTGCGCCAAGACCCAGTAAGGAAGCAGTGCAAAGCAACATTGCGGTAAAGCAATCTGGCAAAAACTCTGGTAAGGTCCAAGTCAATGTTCAAAATAAGCCGGATTAGTCTAAAGGATCTGGAGGAGGAATTTTCGGACGAAAGTGGGAAGCAAGAAAGTGGAAACCAAGAATCCCAAGCTATAGCGAATTCACGCCTCTGAATACATCTTTGGAGAATATTTATTTATCAACTTGCAATACATTCCAATACCGAAAGCCGCGCCCAAAGGAATCGACCGAGGAACAAAAGCAGACTGGAAAGTATTGTCGGTTTCACGAGACCTACGGGCATAATACTGAAGAGTGCAGACACCTCCATGATGCTATAGAAAAGCTGATTCGCCAGAAGAAGTTACAGCAGTTTGTTAAGAATCCGCAGGAAGGTGGACATGGGACATTCGACCCCAATCACATGCAAGCTTCACAATGACCTAAGGAGCATGCTCGGACTGGAGGAAGGCTAGTCATAAACACAATAATCGGTGGACCTCATCCGACATAAGAGTTGGCAAGAAATGGAACGCTATGCTAGTTCCTTGAAGCATGTGGGCTTCGAATGCTGCTCGAACACAAAAGACGAGACTCCAGCGAAACAATAGCGAATGATGACCGATGATATAGTATTCAGGAGTAGGGATGCCAATCAGGTGGAGGCACCTACCATTGACCCGATGGTTATCTCAGCTATGATCGGACGTGCGATTGTGAGAAGAATACTAATTGATTGTGGGAGTTCTGTTAATATTATCTTCAAAAAGGCGTATGACAAAATGAAGATGTAGGCAAAGGATCTAAAACCATCTAAAGCCCGCATTCACGGCTTTAATGGTCCAGCTACTGATGCAGTAGGTTTTGTTGAATTGCCAGTTGAACTGGGAGAAGGTGAACGCAGGAGGGTACGGATCCTACCGTTCATTGTTTTGGATGTTGATTCCCTATATAATATTTTTCTGGGCCGACCGGCCCTGGTGGAGTTTAGGGCAGCTTTGGCCCTATGGTGTTTGACCTTGAAATTTCCAACGAACAGTGGAGTTAGTGTAGTGCATGGCGATCAAGCGACTGGTCGTGCTTGTTTTGTGGCTAAGCTGAGAGAGGCCCAGCGAAGAGAGAAGGGAAAGGCAGTGGACAACCCTATCTGCATCCATGTTGCTGAAAATTGACAAGTAGCGCCTGAGCCTTGGCTTGGGCAACACTATTGGATCTATAGAGATATAGATCTGAGAGATGACGATGAAAAACCCAAGGAGGCTAAGGCGGCACCGGCTGAACTGACGATTGACATTCCAGTCAGCCATGATGACCCGTCAGGAGTGCTTAATATTGGATCACAGCTCAACCCCTCGATGATAGGGGATCTTACCGATTTCCTTCGAGCAAATCTAGATGTTTTTGCTTGGACCCATTCTGATATGTGTGGGATTTCTCCAGCCATCACAAGTCATATGTTGAACATTGATCCGAAGTATGTGCCAGTGAAATAAAAGAGGAAAGGCATGGACCCGGAGAGGTCCGCTGCTCTCAAAGAGGAGGTGGATAAACTCAAAGCCACTGGGTTCATCCGCGACGCCCTCTATCTTGAATGGATATCTAATCACGTACTAGCGAGGAAGGCAAATGGGAAATGGAGGACCTATGTTGATTACTCGGACCTAAACAAGGCGTGCCCTAAGGATAGTTTTCCATTGCCCATAATTGATCAGTTGGTCGACTCGACAGCAGGACACGAGTTGTTGTCATTTATGGATGCATATTCGGGATACAATCAAATCCCGATGCACATTCCGGATCAGGAGCATACCATTTTTGTCATGGACATTGGATTGTACTGTTATGTAGTGATGCCTTTCGAGTTGAAGAACGCAGGAGCAACTTATCAGCATTTGGTGAATCAGATGTTTAAAGACCAGATTGGTAGAACGATGGAAGTTTATGTAGATGATATGCTCGTGAAGTAACAACAGTCAAACGACCACATTCGAGACTTAGCAGAGATGTTTGATTTACTCAGATTTTATAGAATGAAAATCAATTCATTGAAATGTTCCTTTGGCGTTGCATCGAGGAAGTTTTTGGTTTCATTGTTAACGCGTGGGGAATCGAAGCAAACCCAAAAAAGATTCGAGCTATTTGAGACATACAAGCACCCATAATTATAAAGCAAGTACAAAGCTTGAATGGGAAAGTCGTTGCGTCGAGTCGATTTATATCCAGAGCAACCGACAAGTGTGTTCCTTTCTTTGATGTGATAAGGAAAGGGAAAAGAAATTTTGAATGAATGCCGGATTGTGAGGACGCATTCCGAGCTCTGGTGAGACACTTGGAGAGGCCCCTTGTTCTGTCAAAGCCCGTAGACCATGAGGAGTTGTATGTTTACTTGGCCGTATCCCAGCATGCCATCAGTGCAGCTTTGGTTCGTGAGGAGGACCGAATCCAAAAGCCAGTGTACTATGTTAGTAAGCGTTTAACGGGTGTAGAGAGAAATTATACTAAGATTGAGAAGCTAGCTTATTGTTTAGTGATCGCATCACACAAGCCCCGCCCGTATTTTCAGGCACATCCGGTCAGTATTTATACCGATCAACCTTTGCGGCAGGTGCTCCAACGACTGGAGACTTCTGGAAGGCTACTCAAATGGAACATTGAGTTGAGTCAGTTCAACATCACCTACCTACCACGGAGGGCTATCCAGGGGAAAGTGCTAGCAGATTTCATTGCAGAGTTCACTATATCATACGAGCCAAGTGGAAGTGATGTGATTCCCGCTGTTCAATGGAAGCTATATACCAATGGGGCATCCAACGACCATTGTTCTGGGGCTAGTGTTATTCTTGTAACTCCCGAGAACCGATCGATTTGTTATGCTTTGAAACTTAATTTCCTCGCTACGAATATTGAAGCCGAGTATGAAGCATTGATCGTTGGATTGAATCTTACCAAGGAACTTGGAGTGAAATCGGTTGAAATCTTTTGTGACTCACAGTTGGTGGTGTACCAAGTACGGGGAGACTATCAAGCAAAGAGGCAAAGGCTTGCCCCATACCTTGCTCGGGTTCAAGAATTGTTGGCGGACCTCGAATACTGTGATATTTCGCACATTCCACGCGAACAAAACGGGGAAGCTGATTCCTTGGCAAAATTTGCAAGCATTGTTGATGCAAAGCAGATGGGCTTGGTTCTCGTTGAAACTTTACATGCCCCGAGTATAAATGAGATGGAGGTAGATTTTATGGCAGAGACGGAAACTGAAAGGGAGTCATGGATGACCCCGTTCAAAGAATACTTGCTACACGGAACCTTGCTCGAGAGAAAGAACGAGAGACGACAAGTCGTTCGCAAGGCCTCACAGTATATAATGCATGATGGAATAATGTATCAGAAGGGATTCTCCGTTCCCTTGCTTAGGTGCATCACCCACGACGAGATAAAGCAGGTTTTAAGAGAAGTCCATGAAGGAGAATGTAGCGACCATACTGGGGGGCAGACACTAGCCAAAAAGGTACTCCGTTATGGATACTATTGTCCGACCGTGAATCGGGACGCCGCGGACTATGTAAGGAAATGCGACAAATGTCAAAAGTACACAAAGATCCTGAGAGCACCGCCAACGGAACTCACGCAAATGGTTAGTCCTTGGCCATTTGCAATATGGGGGATCGATATAATCAGCTCCTTGCCAAACTCCAAAGGTGGTGCGAAATACGCAATCGTCGCGGTCGATTACTTCACTGAGTGGGAAAAAGCGGAGCCATTAGCTATGATCACCACCAAAAAGGTCATTAACTTTGTTGTGCGAAACATTATATGCCGCTTTGGTCTCCTACGGACTATCATTACTAATAACGAACTCAATTTGAGAGTAGAAAAATTCAAAGAGTTCTGCCATAAATATTGCATTGAGAAAAGGTTTGCAGCAGTCGCTCACCCTAAAGCGAATGGGAAAGTTGAAGTCGTAAATTAGATAATCAAGTCCATCTTGAAAAAATGTTTGGAGAAGGCTAAGGCAAGTGGGTGGATGAGCTTCCAACAGCACTCTGGGCTTACAGAACCACCCACAAGTCTGCGACTGGCCACACTCCTTTCGCCTTGGCATACGGCGCTGAACCTATTATACCCGTGGAACTTGAATTTCCTTCTCACCAGGTGACTCATTATGATCCTAGAACAAACCGAGATCTTTTACTGGAGTCGTTAGACTATGTCGATGAGAAGCGTGAAGAAGCTGATTTAAGGTCGGCCGCATATCGGCACCGAGTCGCCCGATATTATAATGAAAAGGTTCGAACAAGAACTTTCGATGTGGGCAACCTTGTTTTGAAGTGATTTTTTCCGGTCCTGTCACATATGAATCCCACATAGGAAGGTCCGTACGTCATCAAACGGAGGCTTGGAGAAGGAACCTTTAAGCAAGCGATTGTTGATGGCGTGACACTCCCTCAAGCTTGGAATAGTGAGCATTTGCGCCGTTATTATACTTAGTTTATTTCTTCCGCATTTGATAGCGATTATTTATGATGCATTTTTCCTTTGTTGTTCTATGTTTTCAACATGTAATAACATAACCCAGTTCATCCTTATTTTCTACAATCAATAAAAGGTTGAGGCTATTTTTTGTGAACTGTTGATGTTCCATGTTTTATAATGTTATAACGGGGTTAATTTGCATTAATCTATATGGGGTTTGAACGCACACACAAAACTAAAAGTCGATCAGCTAACGATTCAAAAATCTCTAAGTCCCCAGAGTGCGGACTTGAGTACTCTGAGTCCTCAAAGTGCAGACTAGAGTATAAACGATTCAAAAATCTCTAAGTCCCCAGAGTGCGGACTTGAGTACTCTGAATCCCCAGAGTGTGGACTATAGTATAAATGATTCAAAAATCTCTAAGTCCCTAGAGTGCGGACTTGAGTACTCTGAATCCCCAGAGTGCGAACCAGAGTATAAACGATTCAAAAAATCCCTTAGTATTTTGGAGATGAACTAGAGTTCAAATGACTCACAAAACTCTGAATTTCAGGTTCGGATTGAATTATAAAACTATGCAATGAAAGTTTGGGAATACAAAGAAGCAAATTTTTTTTTACTAATCGAAAAAGAAGTTTCATTACAACTTCTCCAAAGTCCGGAACCAAAATCTATCTACGATGACTATAAAAAAAGAGAGGAAAACAACTACATGGTTCTAAGTTACTTAAGTTGAGCAAAATGTGGCGAGGTAACAGCCACTTCTTCGGTTTTCTTTCCCTCTTTGGCTTCTCCAAAGTTTCCTCATCCGAGCACCTCTTTTTGGACCCTTTGCTTCCCCGTGACGAAGTATCCAAGTGAGGAGGAGGAACTTCCAAAGGTGTGATACCACCTGGGAGAATAACCTTCAGCGGCCTATTTAAGGGATTATCGAGCTCCACCACTTGAGGTTCTAATTTTACTTTGATTTTCTCCTTTTTCTCCTCCTCGAGTTGCTCCTTCATGCCGAGCTTGGAAGTGTACTCGGAAGCGCCCATGATTTCGACATTTATCGTGCTCCTCTATGGGTGAAGGATCTTTGGGCTTATCTTCCTCAAGAGCCCCTATTACTTGAGCGTCAAGACCGACAGTGTCACCGATATGGAGTACTTCAATCTCTTTTTCTTCCCGCTCCGTGGCGACATCGATCCTTGGAGTCGGTTCAGGGCCAGAATGACCTGTACGAATTCATGAAAAGTGAATGTTAAGATACGATAGTTATTCGCCAAAAGCGATGAATCTATGAACTTTAGAAGATGGGGTCACGTACCAGCTTCCATTTGGCTCTCAGTCGTCTTGGGAGTATCACCCTCCGGAATTGGGCATAGAATGTGGATGCCAAGTCCAGGCTTCTCCGGATCGTAACCCACATGTTGCTTGGGGGGATTAAGTGATGGAGTTTCAGTCCAGTTAAAAGGAGGAGGAATCTAGGGCTCGGAGCCAGATGGGCCAGCAACATCCTCTTTGTCATTTGATGCAGGGGAGCCTCCCCCGACTTTTGCCGTAGAAAAATCTTAGGGTTCGTTCCCTCAAAGCACTTCCCTCACTAGAGCCTCTTCATCAATCTCTTTGACACCCAGCTCCACTCTTTTAATCCTAATCAAAATAACCCATGCTTTGGCGAGTGACTTAAGATAATTCTCGCCCAAGAAAGAAAAGTCACGGTGCATAAGGACTCTTGCATTGAACTCGGCAATGAGCGGGTCAAATAAGCATTTGATTTCTTCTCTGCCGGTCTCGGTAGCTACCTCGAGTCGAGAGTCGGCCTCTGTGAGCGCTATCTTTTTGCCTTCCTCACGAGCTACTTCTTTTAGCGCTTCTACCCTGGATAGCTCTTCATCGAATTTTGTCTTTAGAAACCGTGATTCGACAATTTCATCGCAGTATCTTTGTGACTCTTCCCGCGCTGCAATTTTCTCTTCTCTCTCTTTAAAGAGCAGCTCCTCTAGTTCCTTGACTCATTGAGCGAGAATGCCTTTCTCTTTTTGGATAGAGTCTTTCTCCAAAGCTAGAGCATCGCTGCGTTGGATTGCCTTGTTGAGTTCTTTCTTGTGAGTGGCCTCCAAGTGGCTAACTGCCTCAGTTGTCTCCTTAGCATTTTTCAGGGCAGTCTCGAGCTGAGACTTGTATGAGGATAGCTCTTCATCCTAGCTCTTAATGATGTCTATGTCGTGAATAGCTTCGAGTTTGAGGCGATCAATCTCGTGTTGGCATTCAATAGAGACCTCTGAAACTTTCTCTACCAGGTGTACGAATGCATCATGCTGAAAATATACATCATTGTTGCAGGCAATGGCGCTCTGTTTGACATGTCCAGGGATAGGATGGATTATGGGGAGAAATTTCAGTTCGTCGAAATAGATCTTCAGAAATGTAGCTATGAGCACAGCTAATTTTCCACCATCGACGGATCATGAGCGGAGGCTGGGGGAGTCTGCCTAACCGGAGTCATGGATTTCTTGTAAGGCTCACGGGATTGCTTGGTACTCGAGGAGCCGGAATTTTGGTCGCGAGGGACTTCGGACTGGGAGCCTTTCTGAGCAGACTTCTCCCCACTACGCGCCGTGAGATGGGGAGGATCGTTTGGATATAAAGAATGGCCGTGGGTTCTCCTTCTGGAAGGCGACGGCGACTCTCTGCAGCGATAGTCTCTATCACCGCTTTCGTCCCTATCTCGTTGTTTGCACAATTATGAGTCTCGATCGGAATGATAAAAGATGGAGGATCCGCAAAGGCGGTCAATGCCATGTGTACGCCCCATTTCACCTGCACATAAAGTCAAACAAGGACGAGTTAGTAGGAGTCGCATGATGAATGGAATTCAAGTGCATGGTGGAGTGTAAGTGTTCGTGTGTATCCTAGTGCATCCCTTCGACGGACCAGTGTTTTTCGCTTTACTCATTGGAGTTTTCTCTCCCTGATGATGAGTCTGAGTGCCTTCATCGCTTCTCGCAGGCGAATTAAATCCCATAGCATCGGAGTTATTGAAGCCATAATTTAGTATATCGTCGATTATGGTCAAGTTAGATAGGCCCTTTAATGAGCCTTCTGAGTTTTGGGAAGACATCTTTTTCTCGATCGGAGTTATCGTGACTTTTGAAGTTCGGCCGACTTTCCTCTTTTTCAGCTTATAAGCTAGACTCTTTTTCTTTTTCAAGGGAGGCAGTGGTTGATCAGTGTCGGCTGCATCGGCTACCAGCACTGGCCTAGGACTTATATTCTCATCAGACTTTTTGATCTCGCCTTCCACGGTAGTATCGCGAGCCCCTTCAGCAGGGGCACCGAAGGTCCAGCTTGTTCTTTTCTCATTTCAGCAGTCATTCTTACTATTGTGAAACCACTTGGAAGGCTAATCCGGTGGCCCTCTCGTAGTAATCCAAACTTCGAGAGCAGTTCGTTGGTAATTACATATTTAATGTCCCGATCTCCCACAGGAGTAGCTCGAATGGATTCGACGGCCTCAGAATACCCGGTGCCTTCGGGTCGTGGGCGGATACCTATAAGAGTTGAAAGAAGTTCAGAAAAGGTGCACTACAAGCCTTAGGATAGAGATTGGGGTAGAGATGAGACTTACGTCCTTCTAGCCATCTTCTCGCAAAGCCAGGAGGACAGCGTACATAGAACCACTCTTGTTTAAACTGAGAAAAATTGTTCCATGCGCCCATCAGGACTTGGCATTTGGGATGTGACTCGAGGAATATGTAAGATGGACTATCGGTACATCTTTTGAAGCGGTAGATGTAATGGATATCCTCGGGAGTTGGGGGTCTGAGTGAGACGCTCATGAAAAGAACGCATGTACCGTGAATACATGCATGGCTATTAGGGTGTAGTTGTGCTGGAGCAATCCCTATATACTGTAACACTTCATGGATGAATGAATTGAAAGGTGGCACACTTCCGACCCAGCACATAAATTTGTTGCACGCAGTATATCCGGCTGGGGGCAAGTGAGGCCGATCTTGTGCCGATGGAACCAGAACGTCTTCGAAGGGGATTCCGTGGATAGAACACAATCGACGGAGAGAATATTCACAGATTTTTTAGGCTTGAGAGTCGATGGGGTCATCCAGAATGACGGCCCTGTCTACGGCATCGGAAGCCGGGTCTATAACCGTAACAGGTAGGTCTAGGATGCCAGGTATGGGGGCTGAAGATGGACTCAAAGTCCCCACTGCCTCCTGCTGAGAACTTAGTCCAGGCTTGTTAGAAACAGTAGTGGAGCTTGACTTTTTAGACATCTCCGAGGAGCAATTAGTGTAAATAGATACCTTTTTAAGCTATACTTGAAATATAATAGATATCAGATATAACGACAAAAAATTTCCCCGTGTGGTGTGTGAATTAGTGCGACGATTCAAACAAGAGTACATATAAATTAAGGTTCTAAAGAATAATATAGCATAATGGAGCTTAAAATTATCATCTTTGAAGACCGTTATCATTAACCGTCACCAAAGTTTGTCCTTTGGTCGGTAGCAGAAGTCCTAGGATCAAACATTGGCATCGTATGCTGCGAAGGCTATTGCTTGCTTTTATTGAGTTAAATATGCATTTACAGTCGTTAAAATTATGGAGTTATTAGTCCAAATCAATTCTATATGTTCATATGCTTTAGTTCTTGTTATCGTTCATTGTTCTGCGATCAGGCGTGGGAATAAGTGGTCTTGGTTTATATTATGTTCGAGGTGAGATGGTTCTGATTGCCAATGTTAATCCCAAAGACTCGGTTCCGACTGACCTTCATACGAGCCATCGAACGACTCTCTAGACCAAGACAGCCGACCCACTCATTCTCCTCTTTCACTCTCTAATCACCTAACAGCCCTCTAGGTCTATACCGACCCACATTCCTAATTTCCTACCGATCCATGCTCTCCCTCAATACCGAACGACTCCCTCGTCGGAATACCGACCCACTCCTCTGGACTCTGACCGACCCACAACGTCATGCATAACTACCGAACCACACTTTCATTTCTCTCAGCATGACCGACCCGCATTTACTATCGGATCACTGAACTCCTCCTTTTCTTCTGAATTCTTCACCAAGCGACACCTTCCTTCCTCCTTCTAAGTCCTGACTTTCGAATTATGAAAGCAACAACTACTCCTTCTAAGAGACTATTGCCATCAAACATCAAAGACGGCTAAAGCCCTAACTTAAAGTCCAGTCTTACTCTTGATTTATCTCTTCCTCTCTTCTCAAATATCCTCTACCTATTCCTATAACCAAAGAAAAGGGGAAGCCATCCACTCGAGCACTGAAACTTCGTATGCGATTCCAAGTTTGAAAGGAAATTCATACCTATGGAGAAAACTTGAGGTTTGCAGTAGTTTCGAGATGCTAGGTTGAGGAGTTGTTCGAATTCAAGAACAACTGAAATCACGAGGGGAGAGGTACGCGGTGCGATGGGAAGTAAGTTGGAAAATTTGGGAAAATAAGAAGAACGTAGGCTTGTGAAAGTAGAGTGAAAATAAGGAGAGAAAGGAGAAAAGGGGGAGCTTTTATATGATGAGGGGAGAAGATGAACGGGCTATACTCGATGGAACCGGTCAACACTTTATTATTATTATTATTGGGTCAGCGAAGCAAAGTTCCGATCGTGTGAGTCGGTATTGGTATTCCAACCCACCTTTTGCCCACAGAGCTGACCGAGTGGTTCGACCTTCATATGCTGACCCACTTGTTGTTATCTTTAAGAAAAAAGAAAAAAAGAAAAGATGAATGACAATAATAATGAAACAAAATGTGTATACACTAATGAAGTCACACATGATGGTAGTGTACGGAGAGACAGATGCTACAAAGTCAGTGGACAGACGTGGATTCATGAATACCGCAGTGGTTTAACCTTCGGAAAGTTATATACATTCAGCTTTTGAAAAGTTAAAACAAGATTTTAAAAGTTTCTTCGAAATTGAACTAGTACATTCGAACGACGCGAGGCTTCGTCGAGAGATAATTAAAAAGCAACAGTCAATCATCATTCTGAACGAGCTAGTTTTTGAAGGCGGATATTACTCGTTGATTCAAAGCGCGTCATGTTGGTTCACATGACGCACTTTGCGGAGTAAATGTTACTCGGCTGCTTGGTCCAGATACAAGACGATAGTCGCAGAAGGTATGGTTGGGCTCAAACGAGAATTGAGTCAAGAGAAGATTGGAAACATAAAGGATTGATGTAACTTATCTGGGTCGGCATTCATGGTTCGGTGTGGGTTGCTCGATCAAGGTGGCTTGGTCATACATGGCTCGATCAAGGAGAGGAGATCATGCATGGTTCAGTCATGGTGCATAAGCCCTGATGGCCCGATACGACTGGCTCAGTGAGTATGGCTTAGCAAGCATGGCTCGATACGTCTGGGTCGGTGAGTATAGCTCGCTAGGTATGGCTCGGCCTTAGTTCAGCGCGTGTCGTTCGGCCTAGGTTCAGCATGTATCGTTCGGCTTTAGTGGTTCGGCATGTCTCGATCGACTTGGTTGGGTCGGCATATGTTGCTTGGCGCATATGGGCCGGAAACTTGGACCCAGACATGGTGGCTCAATGTACTTGGATCGTATTCATCAGGGGAGTCACTAAATTATCAACAGGGGGATACAGTTGTTTTCTTCACGCTTCGAGTCACGTATCTAGCTGCTTCGAGTCATGTGGCGACTCGCTTCGAGTCATCTACAAGGGACCCGTGGTTCGACCAGAGTGGCTCGGTTTACCTGGGTCGGTCATCCTAAAGCATCACTTGTGGGCCGAGTTGTTATGGTCGTGGGCTTGCGTAGAGGACATAGCTTGTCTTCGTCTATGAATAGAGCGGCAGGGGTTCAGTTAATGGGACCTTTTTTTTGGAGAACTCCAGGATACTCTGCCATTTTCTGTACTCACTTCTTTTTTGTTCAAACTTTTTTTCAAGTTGTTTGTTTACAGATTGTATCTGTACTCAAATGATTGGAAACATAATAAAGATTATATTCAAAGTGGACGTAGGCAATTACGCTGAACCACTATAAATCTGGTGTTCTCATTTTTGTTATTCCTTTTGCATTCAACTGTGGTACTTCTCTACTTTAATTTACTTTCTTCATTAATCTCTCTACACAATTCTATTCAAGGGTGTTAGTGACCAATTTTGGTTCTAACATTTAGGATTATTTTCAGTCTATTTCTTTTAGCTATTCTTTTCAGTTAATTTTAGTTTATTTCTGTTAATTATAAATTTTCATTTATTTATAGTTTATTTACAGTATTTTAATTTATTTATTATTATTCATGCGTTATTTACATCTTTTTCTCTACGCTTTTGATTTTCTTCTATTTTCAGTTTTCTTTTATTTCTCCTTCTTCTTCGCGTATGGATTAGAATAGATTAAGCGAGAATATAGATTAAAATTATAAGAATACTAAAATAATGGAAGATAAGATGTAAATTGTAAAGACTGTAATAAAAATGGAATTAAGACTGAAATTGAGCCTAATTATGATATTAATGTTAGAATTTAACTAATCAAAGATAATTGGCCTAGTCTGTCCTTTTGGGTATACTAAGGGGTGTGGGGTGTTTCAATTGGTAATTCAGATTTAGTGAAAAAGTAGAAAGTAGTTTAGTAATGTTTCCATTTGGTGTCATGAAGGTCTTGTATTTTGAATTCAATGGAAAATTCATAAATCATCATAAAATTCAATAACGGGAACCAAGAAATCATGAACTCATGAAACAAGTGATCAATAGGAAACCGTCATGAAAATTCAATGAGAAATTGTAACACGTAAAATTCATGAATCATCGGAGAAATCCGTTATCCCACCTTTTAGTCAAAGTTGGAATATCAACAAAGTTGGCAAGGAAGGATGGATATCAGGATTGGAGTTCAATTGGAAACAAGGCTGCAATGGATGTCGTCAAAATTTGGCCGAGCTTCGATCAGAACGAAATCGATTGGAGATGATTATGAGGACTAGAAAAGGCTATGTTTCAAATTTCAGGTTAATCGGAGTTCGTATGGATGAGATATGATCGATACAAAATAAAGGAATATACTGTTCGTATCCATCAAAAAATTGAGGTAATGTCCATTTCGAATCCATCGGGTTCGTATCCATCGGGATGGCATCGCCTCAGTATGTTCGTATCCATCGAGTTTGGTGTTGTTCGAATCCATCCGACATTGGGCTCTTCGCATTGATCAGGTTTTGGTTCGACTCGATGGTTTCGTATCGGTGAGAGGGGGATTTGCACTTTCGTATCCATGGAAAGCTGTCGGAGTTTGTGTCCATCAGGTAAGGCCACACTCGTATCCATCAGGTAAGGCTTCATTCGTATCCATCATCCAACTTCGTGTCCCGGCCCTTCATGCCTTTTTCGTATCGATCGATATCACATACCTTTATTTCGTATCGATCACTAGATCGATACAAAACACTTTCCTGAAATTGATACGAAGAACGGTACGATGGCAGTTGGATGCAGATGCAAAGCAAAGTTATCGGAACGAACAAAGCAAAATATGGATGCGAGCGCGAATCAAGAGAAGAAGCATTCAAAGCGGCGAAGGACATGCATGGTTCGAAAGAAGAGACCTTCAACTCGGCACGAATTTAGGATCTGGCCTGGGAAGTAGTGCCATGTCAGTAGATAGGCGCGTGCCTTGATCGAGACGAAGAGGATGGATGCGAAAGCATGGGTTCGAAGACAGCAGGCTACGGAAAACATGACCTTGAATCGATCATATCTCCTAAACCACAGATCCAAATGCAACGAAATTTTCACAGTAGCTTGCGTGCAAGGTAAAGAATGTCCCTGCCAAGTTTCAGCTCGATTGGATCATTTCTTGATGGATACGAAATTGCTTCGTATCGATCGCAGATCGAGTCGAAACTTGGTAAGGTCGGTCGCGTGGGCCCTCTCACGTGCCAGAAGAAGTCTCCCGAAGTTTGAGCGCGATCTCAGCCTCCTACGCCTATAAATAGCCCCCTGAAGCCTGCCGAAAAGGGATCTTTTGGCCATCCGATAACCAGACTCTGCCAGATTTGACTTTGCACTTCATCATTACCGTTCTATTCGAATGTCCTCACTGCAATCTGCTGTAATCAACTGTAATCAGCAAAGAACATCAATAAAAGATAAAACTTCAGAGTGGATGTAGGCCGAAGATAGCCGAACCACTATAAATCTCGTGTTTCTGCTTGTTATTCCTGGATTGTTGCTTGTTGTTTGTTTGAATCTGCGATTTGTATTTGGAATATTACTGATTTATATTCATAACTTGGTGCTTTCATGATATTTGGGGTTTGTGACCATTTTTGGCGCAAACAAAATCAGTACGGAAATTCATTAAACTAATAATTCAGCAAGAAATCACCATGGTGATTTAATAAAGAAATCATTAATACAAGATCAGCAAATCATCACTAAAATCCATAGGAAGAGTAGAGTTCACTAAACCAAAAAACCAACAAGATCACCAAAAATTCAATAAGGAAACCAGAAATACGAAATTCTTAAATCATTATAAGAATCGACAAAGGAATCCAAAATTCACGAAACTAGAAATCAGAAATTCAATAAGGTGACTAGAAATGGGAAATCTTCGAATCATCATAAAAACTCATCAGGGAAATCAAGAACTCATTAAAACAAGTAACTAATAAGAAATCATCATGAAAATTCAATGGGGAGAAAATTAATATTTGGAATTAACAAAACATCATAAGAGACCAATAGGGAAATTCAAAATTCATGAAAGCAGGAATTCAATTAAAAGTTATAATGAAAATTTGACAAGATAAACATGAGTATGAAATCTATAAATCATCATAAAAAGCAACATGGAAATTCAAAATTCATGAAATCCAAACTGAAATTTGCATCAATAGAAACGGTGAAACTCAAAATTCACGAAATCAAAACTTATCCAAAGTCTCATCAGGATCTCATCTGATGAATTAAATATTCAAAGCTCCATTCAATATAAGTACGAAGCCATAGATATATCTAATAATAGTATATTTAGTAGATCTCAAATAAAAGATAACTAAGTTGATCTAACCTTAATTCTAAGGTCATTCACAAGAAAATTTTCTATTAATAAATGTATTGCTCCTAAAGTGCCTATAAGTTAGTAGTATATGTATATATGTATATACAGGTATAATAGACTCTTTTATCCAATCGTTTACTTTATCACAAAGGATTCAGGAGTGGCTTTCTTAACCTGATCTTGGAGTGAAGTACTTTATCTTTATGACTAAAAATTTATTATCTATTCCATTCCTTTAGATTTCGTATTAGTCTTTGTTTTTGTTTCCATGTTATGGATTCCTTCCATTTTCTAGTCTCATGCTTTTTTGTAGTATGAAAGCTCCTTAATCCTTTGATATAGGAATCACTTTCCTACGATTGGAAGTTCTGTAATTCATTAGCATATCCTTTGCCTCTATGTGTATCCTCTTCTAGGATTCCAACTTTGTCTCAGATGACGGATAGGTATTTTTTCTTTAACCCTTAATTCTTTTGGGTTTTGACTTTCTTCTTGAGTTGTAGACATATTTGTCTTTATTCTTTTATTTGGAGCCCCTACTGGGCTTGGACGTCTCAGTCTACTCATTGATGAGCCACTGTCTGGGCTCGAACATCTTAATCTATCAAAAGCCTCTCTTTGGGCTAGACATCTTAGTTCATTGTTTGATGAGCCTCTCTTTGGGCTTCCCTTGTCTTAAAGGGATATGTACTTAGGCGACCTTTCTCCAGAAGGCCGTTGATGAGCGCTTTACTGGATCCTCCCCTAAGAGGTAATTTGGATGTTAGGGCTTTTGATTTTGCGGGTGCTTATCTTGACCCTCCCCCAAGAGGTGATATGGACGTTAGGGCTTTTGATTTTGCGAGTTCTTATCTTGACCCTCCCTCAAGAGGTGATATTGACGTTAGGGGTTTTATTCCTCCCCTTAGGAGGCGCTACAGATTGGCCGTAGGCTTTTGATAGGTATAGGACCCCCTTCCTCTAGGAGGTGCTATGGATTGGCCATAGGCTTTTGATGGGTATTGGACCCCCTCCCTCTACGAGGTGCTACGAATTGGCTGTAGGCTAAAATTTTGTATCTGAAAATCATTTTTGGCCAATTGAAACGCTTTTTGAAAATCTTTTTTGAATGTCAGTTTCTTCTCGAGAGAAAGAGTTTTTGTAAATGAACCTTTCTAATATAAATAGAACTTGGATGTATGACCATCTTTTCTTTGTGCTACCTTCTATAAAGGTTTTTAAATCAATCTCATAGCAATGCCACAGATCACAAAATAGGAGACTGGAAGGTTATGATTCATGAACCAATAGTCTTTTAGTCGAGCGTAAGGTTCTCCAATCTGAGTTCTTGTCAATAAGCTTTTGATAGTTTCTAAAACTTTTCTTTAAAAGGTATAAATAGGCTTCTCCTTGCCAATGGTTTTAGAAAACTTTGAAATATTGAGATTGCTTAGCTGGAAATTCTTTGTGGGCATTTACTAGTGTTACATAATACCTTTGGAAGATTATTCAAATTAGTTCCTAGAATAGGTAAATATTTGTTCTTCCCCAGGTTGCGGGGTAATTGAAAATAGTTTTTCTTTGAAGATAGGTTTGAGAAATCTCTCTTTAGTAAAATAGTTTGTCAAAGATTGAATTGAAATCTATTGTTTTCTCCTTTAGATAGGCTACCGTACCTTGGTGAGCATTGCACTGTAACAGAATGGTCTATTTGTAAGTTTTCTCTCCAACATTGGTGAAGACTGACAATTGTTTAATATTTCATAAGGGTAGATCTTTGTATTGCGTTGGTTCCTCCTTTAGTAGCCACTTTACATCAGGCATTTGAGTTGTCTTTCTTAAGTTGCTAGAGATTTGTTGTGCCCTAGGAGTATTTTGAATGCCATGGAATGGCTTTGTTTTCCACTTTTAATGACACTCGAATTTTGTATTAATATATGACCAATTCTAAGTACAACTCAATTTGAAGAATTATAAGCAAAGATAATTTATAATAAATAAATGTTGCAAGGCTTCAAAGTCGGATTAGTGTCTGAAAGAGAGTAGTTATTTTGATTTTCTATCAGGACTTTTTAGTGATTGAGTCGTTCCTTCTAAGGTAGGAAATCTTCTAATCCTTTTTGACAAACTCCTTTAAAAATCCAGACTTAATTAGGTTCTAAACTATTTTTGCCAAAGCATTGCAGTTGTCAGTTTCATGTCCATTTACTTTATGATAGTCGTAGTAATTCCTTCCTCTTTTAGGCTCGGCAGGTTTTCTTGTCTTATAGGAGATAGAGAAATTGTCATCATCTTTGGTTACGGAAAAGATATAGGAGAGGGGTTTGTTTAACTTCACTGTTCTGGATTTAGATGTCACTTTTTGGATGTCCTTTCTGTTTTCCTTCCATTTAGGTCTTTTGTTGGGACAATTGAAGTCAAGTTTTTCTATCTTCTGTTTTTGCCGAGATTTCTTCATAGCATGATGCATTTCATCCATTTGAATAAAATTTTCAGTTTAGAGGTAGGAATGCTGTAGATCCTTACACCCATGAACATGAAGTTCTTTCCAAAATGGAGTTTGTTCGATTAACCCCGAGCGAACTGCCATTAGTTCTTCTTGATCAGTCGCATTTTCGGCCTTCAATGCTTCTATGTTGAATCATTTAATATATTCACCAAGCAATTCATTTGGCCTTTTCTTGATATTAGCTAACATGTAGGAATTTATCACTGAACCTCTATATATGTGGAATTTCACTTTGAACTCGTAGGAGAACTGTTCCCACGAACAAATAATCTTCCCTTGATAATTCGTGTGCCACTTAATTGCCGCTCCTTGGAAAGTAAGCAGGAAAAGTTTGCATCGAACTGGTCCAGGAGCATCATATAAGTCCATCCAATTTTCAAAAGCTGCAAGGTTATTGTTTAGATCAGTAGTTCCATCATACTTTAGTGGGGGAATCTGAATGTGAGAAGGGATGCTAGTTGCCATAATTTCTTCTGAAAAAGGAGCTTTTTGTAGCATAACATATTTCCTTAATTCGTCGAGTACATTTTTTACTGTATCCTTTATGACTTGGTTGTGAATGTTGTCATGGTGACCTCCATTGTTTTCTATGTTTAAGCTATTTGATTGCTCAATGGTTCTCCTAGCCTGGCTTCCTTGCTCCTCATATTGATCTTCATTTAGACGTCGTGCCTCGCTTTCTCCTTCCAAAACCTTTAGCAACCCTTGAGACGGTGCTCTTTCAAGAAATTCCTGAATGGCAATCATTTGCTTATGAAGATGCTGGACTTTAATTTTATTGTTTTCCAACCTCCTTAAGGGCGAGGTTGCCCGATTTTTATATTCTCCAAGTTAAAGTTTGGGACTATATTATTTCCGAATTTGATTGCGGCTTAACTTCTTAGTTTGAGATATCAATATTATTCATGACTCCTTCCATCTTCTTCTTTTTGAACGAAGTGCTATATTAATCCTTGTTGAAAGTGATTAGGGATCAGAGGTTCGGGCCCTCCTTCTAGTGCCAAAATGTTAACCAAATTTGTGGTCAACACCCCAAAGTTATTCCAAATAGTGTGGTAAATTCAGAGGGTGTGATTCCCTTAAGGATTGCTATTGTATCGTCACCTGTAAGTATCTTGTGAATCAGACCTTCCGTTGACGCCGAAAGGTTTAGAGCTTGGGCTAAGTGACTTTCCGGCTTCGTTGAGCTCGCTTGAAGACTTCCATAAAGGCTTTTCTTTTGATTAGATTAGGTTTTCCTGAATTGAGTCCTCAAAAGGTCGGATTCAATCTTATCGAAAGGTTAGGGAGACAGCCTTCCTTGAATTAGGGCAGGAAATCAACTACTTTAGTGAGAAGGTAGTAGCTTTCGACCTGGATGAAAAGTTTGATCACTTATATTGAGTAGATTCCAACCTTGTTGAGAGGTTAAAACAGTTGAGTCAACGATTTTGGAAGGTTTCAATGAATGTTAGTCCAAATACGTTGTCGACCTTGTCGATAAGAAAATTCCAATGATGTTGAACCTGCAAATATGGGTTAACCCAACAAAGATTTATACAAGCAGTAAAGTAATTAACAAAGCTAAGTACTTTCCTTTTTATTTAGGAAAAAACTTCACTTTGTTAAATTTCCCCAAATCACACTCAATTAGGGTTTCAATCCTTTAATCAAAAAGTTACAAAGGTAAAATAAGAGAAATTAGGCCCCGAAAGAGGACCCCTTGGGTCTTATTTATAGATGTCGGCGGCCATGCTTCCGTCCCTGTGCTTTCGGTTGGATTGAAGGGTTCTCTTCTTATATACAATTGCTAACCTTTCCGTTTCAATGAAAGGTTTTCCTTTCATATATCATCGTGGATCCTTGAACACTACTGAAGGGTCTTTTCTTTCATTTGCATTTTAGGAACCTTTTACCCTTGTTGGAAGGTTTGTCATCTATACAGTATGTGAACCCTTCGGAGGTGCCAGAAGGTTCCTGACTATTGTGAACCCTTCGACTTGGTCGGAAGGTTGCTTTTTACTTGGATGTTGCCGAGAGCCGAGCTTTCCTTGTATGTTGTTGAAAGGTTGCTTTACGTTCTCTGCTGAATTATAAATGTTGCTTTCATCATAGACCCTCCGACACCGTCGAAAGGTATTCAGTAGGCATTCCAACCGGCCTGAAAGGCTTATTATGCTTTCGGAAAGGTTGTTATAGGGTCGCATGTCCTTGTCTTGACTTCTTTGTCTTCTTCGGAGGGTAGGAGCTTCTTGGATATTGTCGAACAATACCCTCTGCCTTCTCCGAAAGGTCTTGAGCTGCTTCATATTGTTGACTGCATCTCTTCGACCTCTTCAGAAGGCCTGATCTGGATTCCTTTTCATCTGTCCTTTTCTTGAGATCTTCCAACTTAAGTGGAAGGTGAATTTTTCGAGTAACAGTTATGTACCATTTTTTGTTGACTTTTGAGCATTGCTTTCTTCATAAAAACCTTTTGACCTAGTTGAAAGGTGTTCTGGATATGCTCCAACCAATCCGACAGGCTTGCTATGCTCTTGAAAAGGTCGTCATGGAGTTGCACATGCTTGCTTTGATTTCTTCATCTTCTTCGAAAGGTAAGAACTCCTTGAACGGAACCTTTCGACTACTTCGGAAGGTTTGAAGCTATTAAATCTTGATGGTTGCATCCTCTCGACTCCTTCGAAAGGTTTGGTTTGAGCTCCTTCCCCTTTGTCTTTGTTAAAAGACCTCATGTTCTAGTCGAAAGGTTGATTCTTGGAGCATCATCCTGCCTATGAACTTTGAAAGATAGCCTTGGAGTTTACCGGAAGCTCCTGTCGGAAGGTATGATTATCCAGAACATCTCGGTGCTTTTTGATCTTTCCTCATGCTCTCGTGACCCTTCTTTCATACCTTTATTCTTATTAATATTTTATGGTTAACATACCTGAACAAATCATAGCTTTGTTTGCTAGTGATTGTAAATGCTATTTGAGTATTTATGTGCTTATTCCTTTGATAAGCTTAGAAAGTACCATGGAGCGAGGATGCTTGGGGTGGTACCATGGTAGACGAAGGATAGTTTAAAGAAGTTCTACCGAGTGCTTATAGACTAGGGGTTCCTTCTTTTCTTTGTATCATATATCCTTTGTGGTGTGCTCACCGCTTGAGGTGGAGTCACCTAGACTGCATTTTGATTTGCATTTTTGCTTGTATATAGTTTCATCAGTACTCTATATATGTATCTTGTTTTGTCTATCTCCTTTGGTTATCATTCTTATTTGAATATTGAGGACGAAATGTTCTAAGTGGGGGAGAATGCAGTGACCTTGAAATTCAAACATTTCGTCTTCGAATATCGAAGTGTTTTGAAATATAATTAAGTGTTATAAATATGATTTTATAAACTTGTTAGCATCATTTAATTAATAAATAATTATAAGAAACTTGGTTTCAAAAAAAATTTACAAAAATATATTCTTCGAAGAAAAATCGATAATGTGACCGATAATTGGTTTATCGATAAATAACTTTTCGATTGATATAAGTTGTTCGAACTCTTGTGCACTTGTCTAAGGATCAAACGAACATATTATCAACTAATTAACACACACACCTCTTCATAAAGCTTGGAATGTTCTAGAAGCTTCCATATGGATAAGAAATATTACTACGAGAGGGGTATAATGGTAATTAGCATAATGAGAAGTGATGTAAATGAGAAGTAATGGGAGGTGAAGCTTCCATGGCATGGTGGAGGGTGAGTGCAAGATTAGGCAACACCATTCTTGGGATTATATAAGGAGAGGCATACCTTTGAGTTATAATCACAACTTCACAAGCTAAAGTTATCATAAAATCCATGGCTTCTTCTTCTTCCTCTTCATAATTTCCTAAAGAAAAAATATTTTCAAATCAAAGCCAAATCAACACAAATTTGAAGTGAAGCCTTACCACCACATTATAAAACATCCTACCAAGATAGAAGTTGAAAAAGAAAAGCCATCTCCCTTTTAAGTGAAGGCCGTGAGCATTGACAGGGGTTTGGAAGCTAGGGCAAGACGAAGGCAAGGAAAGAGAAGGAGGGAAAGGTGTTGCTAGGTTGGGTTTGGACTTTGGTTCTTGGATCTTGGTTGTTTATTGGGTTAAATGTGAGTAAACACCTCACTTTGAATGGAAAATACAACATATATATGTTATATTTTGATTTGTGTTTAAGTTGTTGAATTGTTGTTGACCTATGTTAAAACGTTGGTTTGAATTCTTGCTTTGAAAGTAAGTACACATTTGATCCATGTATAGACTTTAATGAACTTGGACTTGAATGGATTTATATGACATATGACTAGGCCTTGAAAAAAACACATAGGTTATAGAGGTAATTTGGTTTAGATTGGACTCGGATTTGGAAGTGCGCTTATAGCGATGGCCGATATAGATGCAATTGTGAATTGCCTTGTTTTTGGTGATTGCTATGGAACTTTGTAGAGAGGTCCTTAAGGGATTCTCACCATATGTAAAACGTATTATATATATGATTGTTACTATTAAAAGCTTGGATAGTAAGAAGTTAAGTAACATCTCAAAAAGTGGACAAAACTTTAAATAAACTCTAATGCTTAGATATCATTCATACGAGCTCAACGATGAAAACAGCGCCTTGATTGGACCTCTTATGAACAAGATACAAAACTTATAAGAATTTGATTTACTAAATTAATTAACCTTAAATAAAATAATTAAATTTATTATTACCTCTAATCCTTACCTTCCCTTTCTTCTCCTACACCTACACAGCGACACGCTCAACCCATCAAGGTCGTGCATGATCTTTAGTGACACGGAGAACGACTCCACTAAATAACGATCCCCACTGTCACATTTCGCTCCGCTTCACCCGAGAACACCAAATCACCACCGTTCATCTCCGTACGCCATTGTGAACTCGATGGCACAATCAATTTCCCCTCCGACGACCTCATCTACAACATGACCCAAAACCCCCAAACACGACCAAGCACGGTCGTGATTGCCTACCCTACATCGCTACCCCCCCCCACCCAAACACCCACACGATCTCACCTTAGCTCCAAAAACTCAACAGCACCATCCCCAATGCCCATCACCTCCTCTATCACCCCCAGAGTCCAACCCTAGCCTTAACCTATAGGAAATCGACCATACCCCACCAATGTCGCATGCAAAAATGTATACACCATCATGACGCCCTTGCGAACATGAGTCTAATGGATCCAGAATCGCTTGCTTTTGTGGCTACGAGCTCCCAAAATAATTCGGGGAAGAAGGAAACTAATCTCTTGTTTACTAGAACGAATAAAAGAGAGGAAGGAAGAGAAAGGATAAATGAAAATAGATTTAAGTTGTTTATTTATAAGAAAATTTATAATATATTTTATTCTCTTTTATTTCATTGCATGTTTCGGATCTGCACGATCACACAGCATGTCCGACGTCACGAAACTCATCGGCCTACAACAATTCATTATTCCGGATCCAATAACACTGGTTTCGTCAAAATTTGAGGGAGTGCCCCGAAATTATAATTTCTCCCATTAATAATGAAAAGAGTTATTATTAAAACCAGTTTAATCACTTTTAATTCTAAATTAAAAGCTTTCCATTTTCATTATTATTTAAACAGAATTTAAATAAGCTTTCGAAATCATTTTATTTACATTAAATCTAAGATTCAATTATGTAAATAATTCTAATATTTACATATAAACCATTTGAAAATTTGGGTCGTTGCAGTCTTTCCCCCTTAAAAGAATTCCGCCTTCGAAATTCCAACACAAGCAATAATCACCCATCAATACCTAATTGTATTGCAATCACTGGCAACCTTAGAAACAATCACATAACAATACTATATAGTACTGCAATTACTAGCAAAAAAAAGCTTAAGGTTCGCCCAGATTCAGATACCATCCCATCGCATAAGGATGACAAACGATCTACTAAGCGTATCTTACGCTCAATAGCCTCAGGTATTACTCAGTCGATCACTCTTGCTACCCTAAAAAATTCGAAGAGTCATTTACCAAACTCTCCACAAACCAACACACATAGCATACAAATTTTTTAAAGCCCGTATGATGCATATATATACCATCCGTATGCAATATCAAATCCGATCACTAGCTCGATCACATAAATTCCACTTCCAAACTAGTATGTCTCACATGACCTCTCTAGTGCGGACTTCGATCAGGTTTCTTGATTACAAACATCCATTCTTCTTACATAACCATATATCATGATAGAAAACTTCAGGATCATATCAAGAATCCGTATCAAGTGTCCGCCGTCGAGAATCGAGTGAAAAATCCTAACTCAGACCGATGTAAATCACCTCGAAATCCACATACTCGAATCCTAGCTCAAGAACTGGTATGTGAATAAAATGATCTACGTACAAGTTATGTACTTTGTGTAATTGGTTTCTTAACTACACCAATTGCTTTTTCATTTTGAATCTCATTCATCTTCCATATAATATTTCTCATTTAATACTAAAATCACTTATGAATCATTTCATAAAATTTACTTCAAGTTATTAAGCATTATATAACTTAAGTTCATATCCGTATAATACTCCACTACATCCTTGGAGTATATACTAAAAGAATCCAATTTATTTTACTTAACATGAATATTTAATCAATTTAAAACTTGTTCAAATTCTACTATTTTCTAAGTTCAAGTGTTATATAAACTCATCTTTATATTTTCACAAAACACTTAGCTTCAAATAATTATACAAATTCCAAAGTTCCGACTGTCCAAAATCGTTGAAAATTCCATTTCATTCCCATAACTGAAAATTTACCGATCAACAGATCAAACCGAATGCACAACCAAACTTACCCTAATGCAAAGGATACATGCATCCATAATATAACTTAACAGAAAACTTGATAATTAAACACCCGATTTTTATTTCAAATCATTTCAAAATAATATATACTTATAACTGTTGTATACCAAATCACACTTCCAGCATTTAAATCAAAATCTATTTTACCAAAACAACTTTATAGCCAATTGCTACCGTATCATCACCCACTTAGAAACTCGAATATAAATTCCAACAATGCTGCAATCAATATCAGAATTATTTTGTAGTCACCAAAGTGAGTTCAGTATATCCAAACCTTGTCCTTTGGACTTAAACAAAATCATTTCCAAAACGATATCAAATACTTTGTAAATATTATTAAGTACAATGATATAAACTACATAAACTAATTTCCAAAATATTTACTCCCAAATAATAATAGTATTATTTTCCAAAATCTTAGAAAACCACTTTCTAAAACACCGGGATTTAAGTTCTCAAATTCTCAGTTTAAATCCTTTTCATATTTATAAACTATACTTATAAATTACATCTATATAAGTCACTTTCTTATATCAAACTATCGCACAAGTATTTATTCCAAAATATCTTTCTTTCTCAAAATCTATAATAAACAACTTTTATTAAAATTAAATTTTAATCCAATATTATCACCGAACGCCCTATCGTCAAACTATGAAACTTAATTCACAAGGTGTTCTATTCAATGTCCCTACAAGTTACCATCAATGCAACCTATGCAGTGAAAAGGTAAAACTGCTCATAAACTAGTCAAAAACTACTATGCAAACAACGAGTGAAAATAATAGGGTATTATCATTTCCTAACAAACAAACACATCATAAATAACTATATCAATTTATGAAAACCATCCTTCTACATATATAAAATATAATCCTAGGTAAAATTATTTCATTTACTAATTTTGAAACAAAATTGTTTCAGTTTGCCTTGTTCAAGAGTTTAGAGATCCCTATCAATAACAATAGCAACTCGTATTAACCAGAACCCATAGGCCACTCTACAAACCAATCAACACAATACAAAATATTGTTATAACAATAACAAGTACACACTCTCGCATATATACACTCAAAACATAATAAGTCATTCTATTACCCTATCTCTCTGTGAGTTATACCCACCAAAGTCAAGGTTCTTGCTTAACCTTCTGCTTTGATATCACATGTAATAGTCCACCTTTTCGACCCCCCGAATGTCGACACAAATACATCCATGATATTCACGCGCCGAGCACGCAAGTGCTGGAAAGATAGAACTTTAGGGTAAAAGAAAACGAAACAGAACAAGAAGAAGAACACAATATCAGAATCTCACATGCGAAACGATAACATATGATATCTGAAAAGGTATTTACCAAAAAGAAAACTTTGATATACATACATCAATTAGAGTGAACTAGCCTATCATTAGCTAGGACAGTTATAACAGCCTGTCCTCACAAATGCCGATAGATACAAATCAAGTAATGCAGCAAAAAATAAGTACAGTAGAAAATCATCTTGCTTCTCCTCAAAAGCTCCAATGAACCACAGCTAAATCTGGAAACATTCTCAAGCTAACCCAAGCATTATAAGAGAATAACACCTTGATCAGTCTGGTAAACCAGCATGAGAAACTCAAATCATATTGATTGCTATATTTATAAAACCCTCAAATGTAAAGGTATCTTGTAAGACCACACCATAAATAATCATGGACGGGCTTTCACCTTACGATAACCAAACCATATCTATTATAAAATACAGTGATAATATAATAAGGTCTAAGGTGTGAAATATAAATAGTCATATAGTTATGATGCATGTGAGTGTACATCGTAACAATAACAGGTATACAATCACAACTACTAAGGTGTGTTCGCTAATTATGTAGGATTTTCACGTAGATCTCCTCGGATCAGAGCTGACTCTGATTTATTTGAAAAGGATCAGAGATATCCTTCCGAAGCAACATAGATCTCCAATGAATGCACCATAGGAAATACATAGCTGGCCAAACTAGCCGAGTACATCACTCCCACATACATATCTGCAAGTGACTGTATGATGGAGTCACATGCACCTTCATGGGTTGCTAATCCTATGGCTATGCATCCTATCTCTAGTTTTAGTCATTACCGCTGGTGAGGCTACATCTGGCATTACAGCACATGAGTCACCACTCGAATATATCTTCCATATGAGCTTCAAATCGAATAGATCATAGAACCACAAATGGATTCCCATATCTCAACAGATCTCGAAATCACACATGGATTCCTCAAAAGATCTCGAAATCACAAATGGGTTTCCATACCTCAACAAGTCTCGAAATCACACATGGATTCCCATATTTGGAATAGATCATAAACAACTACATGTGTTCAAGCATCTCGAACAAATCTCGAACCTCCACATACACTCTAGCATCTTGAACCAATCACGAACCTCTTCCAAAACATAGAACATGTATATGGTTTTGGAGTGGTTACGATTTCTAGTCATCTCACATAAGTACACTCCTCCGCTTATTGGGTACTCCAAAACCAATCAATCGATTTTCCAGTAATCTCAACTATGGTTCTGTGCGAAACAGACAAACAATATATAAGATTGAAGATCCCCTCCTAATCGTTTAAGCAGATGGATTTCCTTATCATTTGCCCTAGAAGAGCAAAAAGAGTTTATACGCACAATATAGAATCACCGAAGATAACTGTACCATATAATTCTTGTGTTTCTCCTAGATATTTCTAAAGTATATTTTTTCAAATCAAATAGCAATGATAATAATCACATGCGGGAAACTAATTCTTGTATACTATCCATAAGCAAGTAACACACAAAGCACGATCGAAATGCACAAGCACGATCAAGTCATACAAACAACTTCTAATCCCATTTTTTTATTAATCTTCCTTTATTAATGAAAAACCTCTTTTATTAGAAAACTCATTTTTTACTTAATAACTCTTTATAAATGAAACTCCATTTATTAATTAAACTTCGCTATTTAATTAAAACATCACTATACATTTCAACACATTTCAATACTCTCAAAAGTATTCCTATACTTATCTCAACCATATAAGCATATTCACAAATCAATTCAAAAGGGATTAAGACAAATGTTACTCAAACATTGTCACTACAAACCCAAAGCCATTTGATACTTGTGATTATCTTTAAAACATTCTTTCCAAAGATCTGTTTACATTCATAAGTATAATCGAAATGGGTTAAAGGCGAATGTTATTAAAACATTGCCACAACAAACCCAAAACCAATTCATACTTGTTATTCTCTTTGAAATTCCAATATTAAAGATCTAAGTATTTTCCAAGCCCATTTAACAATATTTTACCACTTTAAAATATTATTCAAGGGTTTAAAAACAAATGTTACTAAAACATTATTTATAACAAACCCAAAACCATTTTATGTATCTTTTTTCTTTAAAACTCAATTTTAAAGATCTAATTACTTTTCAAAAGTATAGTTAAATAGATTGAAACAAATGTTGCACAAACATCATTACTATAAACCCAAACTCGCTTTTATACTTGCCATTTTACATTGAAACATCCATTTAAAGCTCCAAGTACTTTTTCACTTATTAAATAAGGTAATATATCTTTTTAATCAATTTTTCAAAACCATCCATTATAACATAAGTGTTATAATCAAAAAATTCTTTTATATTCTTTTAGAACTACCAAATTTCCATTATAACATAAGTGTTGCAATCCAAAAATTCTTTTATATTCTTTTACAAATACAAAAACTTCTAAATATATTAAAATATCTTTAAAAAGATATATATATATATATATATAAGTATACTAATTTATTTATAAAACTAAGATATTTAATAAAATACTATAAACCATTTGTAAAATATTATAATATAAAAGCCTTTTATTTATTAAATAAAACCTTTACTAAATTTTCTAAAACTATGTACACTAAAAATATTTTTTCAAAATACTTATACTATGTTTTAAAACATTTATTTAAAACAGCATAAGAACCTGTTTTATAATTTAAAACCATCACTTTAAAATCCATAATCGATTATCAATAATATTTTTAAACCTTGATATTTTTTGATAATAAATACACTTATAGTACTTATTAAAAATACAAAGAAGCCCTAGGATGTCTTCCAAAGTTAACTTTAAAATCTCCGATCATAATGATTTCAAAGTGCATCCATAGCGACTTTTTCTCTTCTACCATTTACCACTTCCAATTCCAATTTCCAAAAATGTTCCAATCAATTCCTCTATGTCAAACACACGAAAACATGTGTAGCTAAATATATATATATATATATATATATATATTTTTCCATAATATATCACAATTTATCCAATTTAATATATCTCAAATATCAACGATTTCAATGCTCGTTTAATACAGCTATATCATTATAAACATTCATAAGATAATATTAAACATGTAAACAAGTAGTCCGGGCCATGATACATGTTATAGATGATCAAAAGAGTTATTATACTCCATAATAATGTTGTCACTTGTTTTACAAAACAAGGAGGGGTCCAAAAATAATAACTTGCATTGTTTGTTATAAAATTTATATTTTTAATACAACAACAATTATATACACAATAATATGCAATCAACTTGTGAGAAAACTCACCTAAGTTATAGCCAACGCTTACACATTTTCGAACAGTCCAAAATCAAATGATGCTAAAATACCCACAAGCTTCAAACTCGATGAATCAACCTCTAATGCGTAGATATCATCGATATAAGCGCAGCGGCGAAAACGACACCTTGACTGGACCTCGTACGAACTAGATACAGAATTTATAAGAATTTAATTTAATAACTTAATTAATTAACCTTAAATAAACTAATTAAATTTATTATTACCTCTAATCCTTTCCTTCTGTAATGAACCGTCTTTCTTACTCTGAAAGACAGGTTACTAGGGGTAAAAGAACAAGAAAGATAAGAAAAAACTAAACAACACAGAATCTCAAAACGCAACGGAACAATATATATTACTCAACATAATATATTACAAAGTCATTTCAAAAGTGTTACATTAGAGTCATACTAATACAAATTCTTTCTAGGACAGTTATAACAGCCTGTCCTTATCTAATTGATATAATATAGCGGAAACAAGAAAAAAACTAGCTATCGATGAAGTCACCTGCTCCATGCTCCATGCTCCTCCAAATGAATCTGTGGAAAAACCAGAAATACTTGGCTGCCCATTCAAATTTGATCACCCAAGAGTTTAGGAAAAGGGAAAATAAACTCCTGGTTAGACATGGGTCTGGTCTGAGTAAAGCATAAGTCTTTAACTTTATATCTAAAACATTTAAATCAAAGGCATCTTGTAAGACCACGCCGCATATAAACACGGACGATTTTTTACCTTGCGATAACCAAAACATTTCTATGGAAAATCCATTGATATTATAATAATGTCCAGCGTACAAATACTTACTACCATAGCTAAAATTATTACATTAATTAAATTCCAGCATACTAGGTTCTACAATCAAAACCATAAAGGCACGTATTGGAGAATGGATTCCATACTATGACAAGGTAAGGAACTACCTTCCGATGGTACATCTCTAGATAAAATGCACCGAGGTCTGACAAGAACATGTTGTAACCCTGCCACACAGGACTAGACTACCACTTGGTTAGTAGTACAAAATATGATCACCCCACTTTGGGCCCCGTAGCATACATGAGTAAATAGTAATCGACCCAGATTCAAAATGACCATACCCTGATGGGAGCGACCCACATGGCCTTGAGGCATGTTCGATTTTTATCATTTCCTGGTTAACGAGGCTTGGGGCTACGTTTTACCTTTCATATAGCACTTTCCACTTGGAATGCTAACACCGCCCTCTAAGAAACAATGAAATGCCAACATTCATCCATACAAGTTGTCCAGGAGATGGAATAACCGAAGGCACTACTTATACTACATCCATTTTGGAAGCACTCTCAGGATTAATAGTAAGCAACCAATGTAATTCAAAGAGCTCCATCTTCAATTCCACCATCTTCAATTCCACCATCTTCAAGATGTCTTCATTTCGAAATGCTTAAGTTGGATCAAAGTGGTTTTCGGATAACATATCTGATCCTGGTCTCTTCGAAACAACATTCGATAGTTTCCGGTAAACTCAACCCCGATTCTTTAGGAAAGAAGCTGTCAAAGATAAGAGCAGAGATCACCTCCTAACCGTTAGTGGACATATTTCCTTATCACTTGTCTTAGGAGATTGAAACGAGATTTATATGCACATACAACATCATCAGAGATGACTGTTCCATATAACTCACGTGTTTCTCCTAGATGTTTCCAAGGTTACGATTTGGGTCCATATTTGATAGTCGGTTATTCAACTATCCAACAAACAAACAACAACCAATTTAATTTGAGATTTATTTATCCATAGAAACCACTAACCCTCAAAACAAATCTTTATTTAATAAATCTCTTTTCAAGATGTTTGTCTAAAACATTCATATACTTATCTCTCTGATGTAAGTATATACACAAAACATTTGCAAATAACTTCTTGTTTCCAAATCATGTTAAAAGATTAAACAAATGTTGTTTGATTGGAGGTAAGGACAACCCTTAACACAATTTTCTCGGTGTTAAGTGTGGAATGGATGCTCCATACCACCAGTTAAATGTCAATTTAGAGAAACCCATATCTCAAATTCTTTTTATATTTCTTTTGATAAATCCTCTTTAATCAAATCTATTTCATTCATGAAATCTCTTTTACTTGTAATTGTAACGCCCCACTCTGAGACCCACTGTAACAAAGAGTATTACGGGAGTAATACTGTCTGTTAAAGCGGAGAATAGAGTATAGTGGAAGCGACCATTTGTAATCAAGCTATAACTATCTACCGAATACGTCGAAAGGTGGAATCTATTTAAAATTTTCTCAATCAGGTGGTTCGACATATTCGGTAAATACTTATAACGAAATTACAAATGGCTAAAGATCTATCAGGACAAAGCATAATAACATAATAAGATAGCATCACAGAACAATATCACATAACAGCACAGAGTCTCAGAACAATACATCGTCAATACAGATCCAAATACTAAAAGTGGGTACAAAGCCACTGCTCACACATGTGGGTCAAAAATATGTACATATCAAAGTCTGAATAATAACAGAGTAGCGGAAGAGTGGACAAATAAAAGCGCTATCTATCAGCATAGCAGATAATGTCCAAGCGGAAGCACATAAGCTAAGTCCAGAGACCTAACTTGAAACAACTCGGTCTGACCCGAGCGAAAACACTCGGGTCAGGCTAGCTAAACAATCAGTAATAACTGAGATATATAATAATGCGGTACATAAATAAAACAATACTTATCCAAAGAGAAGTATATTATGAACCTCATGAATATAATGACGATCCCTAATCATCAATAAACAATAAAAATCTCCAAAGAGAAATCAACACCAAAGTGTAGAATAAATAAAATCGCCTCATATCATGATGCCCATAGGCAATAATCCCAAGAGTGACCAGAGTCTGTAATCAATGCCCAAGCAAAGATCGATGCTCAAAAGAGCAATGGGGATATACTGAAAAGTCAATGAAATCAAACACTGAAAAGCAGTGTCCAGAGACACTGTGAATCCACAACGTAATCGCACTTACATCGTATGGTTCCATAGAACCAACGCCGAATGGCGGTACTCGAATGGATATAAAAATCATCAGATAATACAAGTATTGCACGTGCACCGACCAGAGTCGTTGTTGCCAAGTATTGTAGAGTTGTGATCGATCACTCGCACCGATGCGAAACGCGCGAGACGGCGAGATCCTTCCCAGAAGGATAAAGGCCCAGAGGCACATGCCGAAAAATAAACTGCTCCATAGAGCAGGTGTCCAGAGATGGTTGCCCAGAGGCGTGGTGACCCAGAGGTCCAGTACTGGCCGCCCAGAGGCTAATGTGTCACTAACTTCTTGGAGAGGAACCCGCAAAGTGTTAACAATGAGTCCCATACCCCACGTTCGCACTAAACGGTTTCCTAACCAATAGCAAGCTCACACTCCAAACAATAAAAAGTCTACCTCATATCATCGGTAAACTAGACCCAAAGGTCAAAACGATCAATCGAATAGGTCGGGGATTAACCGGAAAGAAAATACACACGGTTTCCATAGGCCGGAGATTTCCTAACCGTTTAAGCACCTTTCCACTTCGCTCGACGTGCTAAAAGTGAGTGTGAGATTTTTATTATAGAAAATAATGGTGTAAAACGGATTTATAATTGATTTTCGAAATCACTTTTAAAACGCTCTTTTGAAAGGTCTCCTATTATGGAGTAATTAATTTAATAATTAAAATAATATTATATAATAATTTTCAAAAGCCATTTAGGAGTGAAAAATCTTTTGAAAATGATTCATAAAACCGGTGTACGAAATCTAGAGACAAATCTCAAAGAAATCAATGAAAACCAGAAAATCACTGAAAATATTCTAAGTGTTTGTAAACATTCAAAAACAGCTGTGAACCCAAGTTCGGCAATTTATTTGGACCAGCAAACAGTGTTCAAATGTCATGAAAATTTGCAGGCATGTAGTCCAACATCCCTACTTTAAGATGCAAAAATAATTTCTGGATTCCGAGTTGAGACGAAGCGGCAGCGACGTCTCAAAGTTGGACCCAGAACAAGATTAACACTGTTTACAAACAGCGACCAGAGTTCAACTTCGACACGAAATTCGAAGTACCAAACGAACTCCAATGTTGTCCAAATTTTCCTGAGATGGAGTTCGGAACTCCACCTTTCTAATGAGACCAACAACGTCGAATTCCGACTTCCGATGAGAACGTGGCGGCATCGCGGAGTGGCGCTCAAAAGCTGGAAACAGAAGGGATATTTGATTTTCATTCTAAGTGTTTGACCATTCAAAAACTGCTGCGAACCCAAGTTCGGCAATTTATTTGGACCAGCAAACTGAATCCAAATGACATGAAAACTGGTAGGCATATAGTCCAACATCCCTACTATAAGATGCAAAAAGAATTTTTGGAATCCGAGTTGAGACGAAGTAGCAGCGACGTCTCAAAGTTGGACCCAGAACAAGATTCACACTGTTTACAAACAGCGACAAGAGTTCAACTTCGACACGAAATTCGAAGTACCAAAAGAATGCCGATGATGTCTAAATTTTACAGAGATGGAGTTCGAAACTCAACCTTTCCAACGAGACCAAAAACGTCGAATTCCGACTTCGGATGCGATCGTGGCGGCATCGCGAAGTGGAGATAGAAAATCTGGAACAGGGTTTAAAAAAAAAATTATTTATTATTATTATTATTATTTTTTTCGACGCGGGCTTCGGCCCGCGTCAGCCTGCCCCAGCCCAGGCGGGCTGTGGACATATAACATGCCCCAGCCCGCTTGGGCTGGGGATATGGGACGCGGGCCAAGGCCCGCGCCCGTATGCCCCAGCCCAGGCGGGCTGGGGACATGTAACTTGCCCCAACCCGCCTGGGCTGGGGATATGGGACGCGGGCCAAGGCCCGCGCCTGTATGCCCCAGCCCAGGCGGGCTGGGGACGTTGAGAAATCCCCAGCCCGCCTGGGCTGGGGCTGGGACGCGGGCTTCGGCCCGCGTCTCCTATTCCCCAGCCCAGGCGGGCTGGGGAGGGGGTGCAAACCCCCAGCCCGGGCGGGCTGGGGGGTATGATTCGCGGCCAGCCCACCAAGGGCTGGCCTGCCTCTGGCTAGCCCAGCTGGGCTAGCCTACTGTGTCTGGGTGCAGCCCAGGTCTGTCCTGGTGCACTCAGGGCATTGTTTTCAGCCCTGCACAATTCCAGCCAACATAATTTGATGTTTTAGGTGATTTAGGGGTGTTTTTTTTCAGTTTTTGGCAACAAATTTTCACCAAAATTTTAACTAGCAATAATCACTAATCAATAGTAATTACCAATATTACAACTAGCATTAATTACTAATCAATAGTAATTACCTCTAACAATCAAGCAAATAAGCAAACACTTCAAGTGCAACTTTCCAAAGCAAAGAGGATGTGAATTAGAGAGCTTCAAAATTAAAAAGAGAACAAAACCAAGGATTACAAAGAGATTTCAAAGATTAAAATAAAGATTAGAAGGTGATTAGGCCTAGGATTGCATTACCTTGCTAGGATTAAACAAGTCTAATTATGAAGAGATGGAGATGGGTCTTCTAAAGGGAGGCCATTAGTTTTGCTTAGGTTTAGGTTTAGGAATTTGTGAAGAGAATGAGGGTTAGGGTTATGAAATGGGTTTAAGATATTATATAGAGTGGGTAGGCTAATGGGTTTGTTATGAGGGTTTTACAACCCAATAAGGCTTAGTTCAATTACTTAAGTGTATATGTAAATTTAAAAGAAAATTTTCTAATGTTATCATTTGAACAAAAATCCTAAGTAGTAACCTAGTTTTAATCAAAACCATATAATTGTCTCATTAGCCAATTAAACCCATTATCACATTTAAAAATTCCCCTTTTAAATATTAAATTCCAAAAATATTAATTTTCCCATTTTAAACCCAAAATATTTTAATTTGCAAACAATTGTAAATTTAACTTCTCCAAAAATTTGTTTAGCCCCTTTTTAACTTAAAATCATAATTTTACTCCATCATTCGGTAATTGCAATCTCAGGGTTGTTACAGTAATCCAAATCCATTTCAAAATACTTTCCAAACTTCCAAATTCATTTATAAAATCCTTTTATAAATATTGAAAATCATTTATATAAATTGCTTTTATAAATATCCAAACCTTTTTTATAACTCCCTTTATGAATATCCAAATCATTTTCTAAAACTTCTTTACTAATACCCCAAAATCATTTAGAAAACTTCTTTATAACCTTTCTTATTTAAACAACTTCTTAAATAACCCTAAATCAAATTAGCTTCCTTTAATAAGCAAATCTGTTTTATAAATCTCCCTCATCTGTGAGATCTTCTTTGTTTAAAAACTCAAATCCATTTACCTAAAACACCTTATAAATTTCCAAATTCCTTTAAATAACTTGTTCAAAATGCAATAACTTTGAAACCATTTCAAAAAAATGAAATATTTATCTTTCAAAATCAAACGGAGGCTTAATGACCATTGTGCTTTTAGTTTGGTTTTACTTATCCAGTCTAACATGACACCACATATAAAGGATCAACACATAGCAATCAATCAACTTAAGTAAATGTCCAAATTAATTGTAAAAGTAGAATGGTGTTGTTTTGTTTTGCTAATATATGTCATTTAGTTTTCCTAATCATATGGGGTTACTTAAGGTTAAGCGGTACATAAATCCCTTGATTTAAAACAAATTTGAAATGAAAAATGTTTAAAACAAAACTGATTATTTAAACTCAAAGCAATTTTAAATTAATTAAACCCTTATTGATTATTTAAAATAACATTTAAGTCCTGATTAAAAAGTAATTAAACTTAATTAAAGCCTAATTAAACTTGGTTATCCTTAATTAACAATTAATTAGTATTAAACCCTTTTAAATAATAATAATTAATAATTATCTTAAAATAATCATTAAATAATAGTTAATTAATCCTTAATTAAATAATTAAATAATAATTAACTTGAATTTCTTAACTAATCATGATTAACATAATTAATTAACACTTAATTATAAATAACCTTGTTAATTAGTGACTAAGTGCTAATTACCTTCTTAATTACTTAATTAATTAAATCAATAAACAAATAGTTAATTAAAAAATTACTAGTTGTCTTCAATTATCTTAATTAAGGTTTGAAAACATGAACTGCAAAGTTTCTAAGTGTAAACACTTAAGATTTGGAAAATTAGTTCATTTTTCACGAACTTCTTATATAGCGGCTATCGCTATACAATCCATAATTTCTGACTTTTTGAAATTTAATTTCCGACTTTTAAAAACTTAAACTTTGGACTCTTATCATCTTTAGAACATAAAAATGAACCTTTGAAAACAAAATCAAGTTTAAAACTGAAAAAAACTAAAACTTCAAATCAAAACCCAAACTTTTCGACAAAAAGGATTTCAAGTGTCTCTTTAGTTAGCGAAGCGCTAACTTTATGTCATGAACCAACATATATCAAATACCAAATACAACATCCATATCATATCATCTCATCATAATACAACCATAAGTAAGACTAGTGTTTAAAGTTACTAACTAACTTTCAAGTTATGATCAAATTCGCTTAACCACCCATATGAATAAGCAAAACACCATCAAATCCACATATACTCATGCATACACCATACATATCATATTCACACAAGCTAATATCATTATACTAGTATATTTGCATAACTTATATATAGTTAACTAATTGAGTCAAAAGCGTAAAGTTTACTCACCAAACTTGTTCTAAACCAAGCTAAACCTTCACCGAACTAGATTATATTTCTAAAAAAATGCCTTGAATTGAAAATAGGAACCGTTTAAAGGCTAGGGTACAACTTGGCTTAGCCAAGGGAAAAAATGGGCAGGGCCCAAGGTGGTTTTGGGAGTTGTGGGGTTGTTTTGGTGGAGATTGATTTTGAAAGTGAAGTAGGAAGGTTTTAAACTAGTTTTTGACTTAGGAACTTAGTTGGAATAGCCATGGAAGTGTGGATGTGAATATATGAAGAGAATGAAGATTAAGAAATGAAAAATGTATAGTAATAAATGAATGAAGATGGAGGGGTGTGTGTGTGTGTATAGGCAAATGGGAAGGGCAATTTAGTAAATGACTTTAGGTATAAAGTAATAGTTTCTTTTTCATGAATTAAGGAACCCTATCCCCTCCCCTTACCTACATACCCATGTTACCTAGGGTGTACCCCCTCCTCCTTACCCATAAAACATGGAAACATATTGTAGTGTACTTGGGTGCTTAAATTAAGGGATTTGCTTAGGTTTTATAATATATATATATATATATGTATGTATGTATGTATGTATATCAAAGGTCAAATCATGCATGTATATTTATTTATACTAAGTATTTACTATGTATACATGTATAAGTGTGCGTATATGTTACTGACCTAGTTTAAATAAGTGTGTGCATGTTAAACAAAATGTGCACAACGTTTCCCGACAACATTTCGGTGTCGAAAAGTCGAAAATTCGAAAAACGTTCTTCGGTTGCATTTTCTATTTTTATTTGAACTATCTATATTGGTAGAAATATTTTGAAAACTATTTTATCATTATTATTAAATAATTAAAATAGGTTTTTTGCTAATAAAAATCCATTTATTGATTATATAAAATATATTTAAATAACCCATTTCGAAGTGGCAAAATCTTGGATCGTTACAAATATATTTTACCATGATTTGTTATTATTTAAAAGAGTTATATTTTAACTATAAAACCCGTCATTTGAATATTTAAAATTTATTAAATATCTGTAAATCAAGGTGGTAAAATTCCGGGTTATTACGCTCTTCCCCCTTAAAAATAATTTCGTCCCTGAAATTGTACCACATAACTTCACTTCCAAACTAAAAATAAATCAAGGTGTAAATCAATCCGTATGACGTACATAGATCTTTCCTATGTAAAATCTGATTTGATCATTCACTCGAACACATAACTTCACTTCCAAACTGGTATCGCTCACCCGACTTCCTAGTGTGGACTTTGACCAGGCCTTTTAATTAGAAATCTATATTCTCCTGGCATAGCCATAAACTATGACAGACAACTTTTGGTTCTGCGTAAGAACCCTCACGAATGCTCACCGTAAAAAATTGAGTAATAAATCCTTATTCGGAATGGTGTAAAACACCTCCCTCCAATCATGTACTCGAATATAGGATCGAGAACTATATAAAAAGGAGAAATAATCTTCATACAACCTACATACTGATCTAACGATTCTTACTATCTAACTACTTTCTACCCTCCCACCATGCTTCAAAAGAATCAATTCTTTAATTTATTAACTTTTATAATACTCTTCTACCTCCTAAGAGTATATATAAACATCTAATATTTATTTCTATTTTACTTTTAACTATTAGATACAGGCCAAAAATAATATGGGTCTTGAAACTAAGCTGACCAAATCAACCTCTTTACCCTAATTGGTCTAGTAAGTAGCTAAGAAGAGTATGATGCTGGTACCCAAACTCCATCCTAGATTCTACTTTTTCTTAGACACTACTAAAGTAAAAATGTCTATTGGCTGGCCTAATAACATCAAATAATTCTTCACATCGTAGATGTTAAAATCAAAAGATATAGTTTAAATAAACAAAGTTTATTAAATCCTCTTATTAAATTTAACCTAATAAAACTTCATTTATTAATCCACCTTTTTAATCAAAATATCCTTTTATTTTGAAAACTCTTCCTTTAAAGGGATTCAAGGACACAATACCCAGGTTTTATTTCAAAAACCTTTTGAAACATACATATAGCCCAAGTGACTCCAAAATGATGTCAAGGAACTGGGTGCTACCAAATAGTACCATATACCCCTTTACTAAGAAGGGCAATAGTTAAGAGAAGTGTTTGCCATCCCAACACATCTCTTATCCATTTTTAGTCATTTCCGAGACACTTGAACTAGTTAACAAAAAAACATTTATTTTTATTTCCAAATTTCTTATCGAAATAATACTATTTATAAACAAAAAGTTTTTAACAAAATCATCCACTTGCTTTAATTTCATTCGGATTTGAACTTGTTTCGATTTGTACAATGGCAACGAGAATAATATACTAAGTGCGGTATCCCATCTGCCTAAGCAAACATTTGATTGTCACTTAGAAGATTATTCTGATCATCACAAAACAAATCAAGAGTTATTCCCGAACTGTCCAAAGGAAACCTTACTCTCAAACTTTATTTTAAAATATTTATATCTTAAAATATCCTTAAGAAAGATTACTGCTATTTTCCAAAATCATTTGAAATTTATCAAATCCATCGGGATTTAACATTCTCAAAATCCTTTTCATATTTAAAACACATTTAGTACTTCTGATTTGTAAAATCATCTCTCTTAATTCATCGTATAAAACTATTTGAAGATTTTCCTTTAATAAACACCTTTATTAAAATTCAATTTTTAACCCTACATACCGTCGAACGCCTTATAGTCAAATTGTGAAACTTAATTCACAAGGTGTTCGATTCAATGTTCCTACAAATTCTATCCACCCAACCCATGATGGAAAAAGGAAATATACCATTAAATTTGACAATAGTCAATGCTCAAAACTGGATGAGCATGACTAGTTAAACCCTAAATGGAAATAATTTAAATATTATTAACTCCTAATCCACTCTCCTCATAGAGAACTACATATATTTTAAAAATCATTCCTTTTATATATTGAAAATATTTTTCTAGGTAAAATTATTTCATTTACCAAATTTAAAACAAAATTATGTCAATTTAACATGTTCAAGTGTTTAGGAACTTCCTATCGATAACGTTGATCAGGCGCATCGACCAGAATTCTTAAGTCACTCAACATGTCAAACAACACAATAAAACATTTTTATTCACTAGAAATACGCACTCACATATATATATTACACTCAGACTTATGCTAGGGCAATTGTGATGAACCGCAAATCCGTACGCTTTGAATCGACAATAAACCACACATATCCGACCCAAAAAGCACAGACTGATAGAAAGTCATGAGAAAGAAAAGAAGAGAGAAGAAGAGAAGAGAAGAAAGAGAGAAGAAGAACAAAACAGAACAATACAGAATCTCACATCGCAGCGGAAAACATATAATATCATATCAGTGATTTTTACAAAACAGAAACTGTATATACATACATCAATCAGAGTTCAACAATCAATCACCAATCATCAGCCTGGACAGTTATAATAACCCGTCCTTACAATTGCTGATAATATAAATAACAAAGCAGCGGAAAATAAACAAATATGGGAATACGAAAACGAAGATCTCCAGCTCTCCTGCTGAAGCTCCAAAAGCACCAAATCTGAACCTGTAAATATACTCCATCTGACCCGAGCATTGAATGGGAAGAACGCCCGGATCAGTCTGGTAAACCAGCATGAGAAACACACTCAACTGAATTTATTAAATTACCAAACTTTCCTTTCAAAAAAAAGTATCTCGTAAGACACGCCCACATATAAACACGGACATGTTTTTACTTTATGATAACCAAAACCTTTCATATCAAATCATCTTATATTATAGTAGTGTCTATTGCACAAATAATATTAATCATAGCCGAAATGGTTACCCATATAGCATTTCGGGGCTATTCATTACGCCAATACAAACAAAACCGCAAGCTCATAGTGGAGTTTGGATTTCCATACAAATGACCAGGTGAAGGGACTACCTTTCGGCAGTACATCTCTAGAGGAATGTATCGAGGAACATCACAAAGGAACCTCTACCAACACAAGACCGACCTACCTCTATAACTAGGTATTACCGAATATATCATCCCCCGGTCGTTACCGACCTTTCCGAGGGCCCTCATAGCATAAAAACCATAATAATTTACATCCCGAACGTCATAGCGGAAATAAATATATCTAGAAGGGGATGATCATATCCTAATTGGGAATGACCCACTTAGCCCTGCTGCATCTAACCATGTTTCGATCATTTTCCGGGGAGTGAGGCCAAAAAGGTATCGATTACCTTCCATATATCATATATCACATCACTTTTGAATGCCACATTTGTCATTTCCGTTGACTACTAATTGCCTTTTACAAAAATACAACCCTTGAGCTCGTACGTTTCAATGAAGGGTGTTAAGCTAAGAGAAGTTGCCTTCTCCGCCACCAAACAGATGTATGTTTGTAAAAACCAATGTACGTAATCTCAGAAAATGCAATGTCAGACACTCATCCATACAAGTTGTCCAGGAATAGGACAAACCGAAGGTACTCTCCTACCACATCCTATCAGGAAATCCCTAGGATTAGTAGCGAATAGTCCTTGCATTGGATATTTCATAACGAAGAGACTACTGCTACTATATGTATATTGGGATTTTAACCCCAAATGATCAACAAGCAGTCCTTCATTATGAAAATCCTAAACATCAATATCATCAATAACCTGCACAATTGAACACATATACGTTGGTCCGAAGTGGTTTTCGGATAAACCGATCCCGAACTCTTCGCACCAACAACACAAAAGCGTTTCTCAACCTCACATAGAAACTAAGTCTTTATAGACTTATTACGTCTCCAACTTTCAACTTGCTATCCTTCGGCCAAGAAGGAAGCTCGATAGATTGGAGTAATACTCCGCACTACACGAATCAACATCCTCAACACAAACGATAATCAAGCCTACACAGTTGGCTACGTACTAAGTGTACGACTAAATAGTTCACACATCAAGTCGAGGAACTAAAATGGCCAAATTTGATAGTCGGTTATTTAACTATCAAAGAAACAAACAAATATTTAACACCATAAGCAATCACTAGGCCCTTTTAATTAACCTTTTGTTAATTAAATCACTTTCCAAATATTCACTTCAAATTATCTATAAAAGGATATATTCTCAAAACCATATCAATATTTCACTATTTGGAAAACATTTCCATATACTTATTTTAGTAATAAGTGAATTCACAATTTACCTTACTTTTAAACCATTCAAACTCAATTTTAAAATATCACTTCTCAAACCATTCATTTTATTAAAAGATTATTCATTGTCCAAAATCATGAATAAAATTCCTTCACCAAATTCATTACTACTACACATTTATTAAAGGATTATTCACTGTCCAAAATCATGAATAAAATCCCTTTAATAAACTTTTATATTTAACTTATCAAAATTAGTTGATTTCACCTTTATAAAACAGTGTTAACAAATTCCATTTATATTTTATAAACTTCCATTTATAAAATTCCTTTATTAACAAATTCCATTTATAAAATTCCTTTATTAACAAATTCCATTTATATCTTTATATGCCAAAATCCAATTATAAGTTAATTTACTTATAAATCCCTTATTTACAAATTCATTCTTTTTATAACTTCATAAATTTATAAATCTTATTCACTTATAAGATCCATTTACAACTTCATTTTAACACTTATAAAACTCCTTATAATTCCATTATTTTTATTTATAAAATATCAATTTTATAAATCTTATATATATAACCCATTTATAATAAGTTAAAAATTCCAATTTAACTTAGTTTAACAATTTTATAATCTTATAAATAAACCATTTATAATAAATTCAAAATTCTCATTTTAAATTATTTTACAAAATAGTTAAATACATATCTCAAAAATCATATTTTGATTCCATTTAAATAAACTTCTTCGTTTAATAATTTACAAATCATTATTAAAACTCATATAACTTCAAAAATCACTTAAACAACCTTTTTAATTTGAAATCATCATTTTAATATTTTTAAAATTCCAAAATATGGCCCAATGCTACAAAAATGCTAAATAAGATGATTCACAACAATCATATCCATCATGGCATCCAAAACATCATATATCATATGATAACAACATATATCACAATGCCTGTAAATAAAAATCACACTGGTGAGGAATCTAGTTGGATCCCTCCAACCTGTCTGAGAATAAGTATACAATGTCCACTTCGAGGCAAATGCGCGTACAAAAGGTCATCCGCTCATACACGAGAACGTATAGGGTCTCATATGCTCCAATAGGCGGGAATATATCTAAACCAATATATATATATATAATATCAGATATCATCCAAATAATCATCAACCAACACAAAATAAATTTATTCTCACTTATATAAAAATATAAGTGAGTCGGAAAGAGTGAGTTGTACTCACATTGATTCCAATAGTAGTTTCAGCTTTTTATTCCGAATATTTTACCCAAAATTTTCACTAGCTCCAATCAACTCCAAACCAGCTCCATCGCGTAGTGTTCGTGAATATGAACCCAACGCAATTTGTTTAGTCCGATTTTGACCTCGTATGAAGAAGTTATGATATTTTAAACATTACACGAATTAATATATAAATAATTTACAACTTTTTTTTATTAAACCTTAATCAAATCACAGCCGCACGTTCCATCATAAGCAAATCACGGCCATGATTTCTTTATTCTTCCCAGGTTCATTCATACGCACTCGAACCCATCACGCCGCCTCTTCATCATCGTGTCGCTCCACCTACGATCATCGAGAGGACGATCAGGGACCCCCATGTTATAGCCCATCACGAACACCATCAATGCTTGCAATATGGAAGAACTCGATGCCCTATATTTCTCGAAAATCGTGCATGGATGGTGTACGTTTGAACGAGAATTGTCGTTGATCCTCTTTGTAGTTTTTTATCATAGCCGTTATATTTGAAGCTCTCGACGAGCACGACATTTTTGCAGTAGAAAGTTTTCCCTAATTGTGCGTGGATGTGGAGATAATTGAGGAAGACCGAGGTGGATTTCTGGCCTTCAATCATTTAGGTGGCGACTAGGGTTAGTTTGATTAGGGTTTTGCAAATGCGAAGAAATTGTGGCCTTTTATAGTAAATTTCAAAACACTATTCATCCGAAAATTTTTCGAACTCGAATCGAAGCGTGCCGCCTGCCATTTGTAATATTTTATCCCTATTTCGAATACAATGGAATATATATCGGGATCCAATTCCATTGTATTTGGAAGGTAGATTTTCGAATCGATTTATTTTAATTAAAATTTACTTAAATAAATTTCTACACATTTTAGCTTCGTACGACCAAACCGTAAATCCGATTGACACGAAATTTGAAATCCTACAATAATATAACATTACGGATCCAATGAAACTGGTTTCGTCGAAATCCGAGACTGTCTCAAAGATGACTATTTTTACACGTTAATTAAATATTAGAATTTCCAATTTCTATAATTTATCTTTTAATTCAATTTCAAAAGTTTACCAACATCATTCTAATTCAATAGAATTTAATTCAACTTTATAAATCATTTTCCATTCACATTAGACTCAAAATCAAATTATTTCTACAATTTCAAATATTAAATTAATGATTTAATTATCCAAATAAATTATTATATTTGAAATATAAGTTATTCAACTTATAAAATTAACTTTTAAATATTTAAAATCAATTAAATATTTGAATTTCGAATGACTGAAATTCTGGTCGTTACAGCAATGCTGACCTTACCTATAATGAGTTTACCCCACCGAAGCCTAAGTGTTCGCTCAACCTCGCTCTGATACTAAATGGAATGATCTAGGCTTTTCAACCATTAATAGTGATGACCAGTAGGTTTTTCAACCATCACAGCACCACCATGGCATACATTGGTACCTTGAATCCGGTTTAACAGCCAGCCTCACAACTGTAAGCACCTAGCAAACCAACCCATCAAGGCCTTATACACCTCTTTGGGATGTGTAGTGGTAAGAGTCTCTTGCTTGCTACCAAACAGAAAGCGAGAACCCCTAATCATGTTAATCCGACCAATGGAAATAGATCTGATCTCGGTCACTTCGAAACAACATTCGATAGTTTCCGGTAAACTCAACCCTGGTTCTTTAGCAAATAAGCAGTCAAAGATAAGAGCGAAGATCACCTTCTAACCGTTAGTGGACGGATTTCCTTATCATTAGTCCTAGGAGAACGAAATAATATTTATACGCATAGTACAACATCATCGGAGATGACCGTGGCATACAACTCACGTGTTTCTCCTAGATATTTCCAAAGTTACATTTCGGGTCCATATTTGATAGTCGGTTATTTAACTATCCAACAAACAAACAACAACCAATTCTATTTGAGATTTATTTATCCATAGCAACCACTAAGCTTCAAAACAAATCTTTATTTAATAAATCTCTTTTCAAAATATTTGTCTAAACATTCATATACTTATCTCTCTGACGTAAGTATATACACAAAACATTTGCAAATAACTTCTTGCTTCCAAATCATGTTAAAAGGATTAAACAAATGTTGTTTAATTGGAGCTAAGGACAATGTAACAACCCGGATTTAGATTCAAATTTATAATCGTCATTTAGCGATTAGAGTGTGGATAAAATTGCTATCAAAAATTGCAATTGGATTTTATAGAGTTAAAACTCTTTTATAAATTGTTAAATTGCTAATTGGGCTTTACAAATTTGAAATAGCGTGGCCCATAATTGTTGACACCGAGATAGTATCAGAGGAAAACCCGACCCCCCTTTCTCCCATTCCTCATTCGAACCCTAAACCTAAAAATCAAAACACGAACGAGATTAAAAATGGTGGCCACGATTTCTTCTTCGTTCGCATTTCAAATGAGGGTTTCGATCATCTTAATGTTGCCACGGCTTCGACTTGAATGGCTTGAGCGATTGATGACTTCATCTCCTCGCTTGGCACTCGACTGCTTCGTTTGTGGCAAAGGTGAGTGAATTATTTCACTCACATCCAATTCAAACTCATGTGGTTTCCGATTTGTTCAAACTTGTGATTTTCGTGGTTGATTAATTGATGCTCACGTTTTGGTTTCTCTGATTACATTGTATTTTGATTTCATGAGTTTCTCCTGTGACATCATTGATATCAGCACTCGAAATCGTCGAGCTTCACTCTGACTTGTTCCATTTCATATATACTTTGCTTGAGTTCATTGACTAGTACATTTGTTGTCGCTTGATCTCGTGCTGTCGAGCTTCGTTCGAACTTGCTACCACTGTTTGGTAACTCCCTGTTTTTGTTCGTCTGAGTTTGTTTGAATTTGTCAAGTGGTTATTCTCGACCACTTGATTAATATTAAGGTTGGGGATTTTGCAGACTTGCTCAATTTCGTAGATGTATTTGTTTGTTGGTCACAGTTTTGATTTTTGACTTGTTGATTTCCTTGGCTACCTTGGAGTTGGTTTGAAATGATTAATTTGAATTCGTTGAGCTTTGTTCGACTGTGATATTGAACTTGCACTTAAACTTGTAATTTATGGATATATATATATATATATACACACAAACATTCATGTATGTATATATATATACAGTGTACGAGTGCAATTTCGATCACCCTGCTTTGATTTGATATCGTCTTTGACATTTTAACAGTGGCTTCTGCTCTTGATACTGTTCGAACTTGTGTTGATTAACTTCGACAGAGCCTTGAGTTTTAAATATTGACTTTATTTTGTGAATTTGTGTTGACTTCGGTTTTGATTGAAATGGTTGCTATATCATAGTCGACTTCGACTTGTTCACCATATTAGTGTTAGCCACGGCTTTGAGTTCTTTGGTTGTAACTGGACTTGTTGCCTTATTGATAACCACGGCTTTGATTTGTGTTTTTTTGTGATAATATTGACTTAGACTTGTTCAGTTCTTTTCCTTTGATTGACTTCACTATGACAGATAGTGTTCGATTTCTTCTTTTTAAAACATTGACATTGTTTGTTTCGACTTGCCTTGGTTATTGATTTTGGCATTTCCTGAGCACAATTGACTATGGCCATTCTTGTTAATCGCCTCTAGTCATTTGGTTCTCTGTAGTATATTTGGATGTCTTCACTGTTGACTGATGCCTTAGCCCCATGCATTCCTGTCTCAGTGATGCATCCAGCTGTAACTGGACTTGTACGCTTTGTACCCTTGAGTCTGGTGGCTTCACTTTGTAAATTTAACTAGTTCGATACTCATTTATTTTTGTTGCATGTGCACTATGATATGTTCTGCTGGTTTGTGATGGGGTTCCACTTTACTGCGTCTTTGGCTTTGCTTATTTGTGGCTCCACTACTCTTGTTGTTTTTACTGAGATTAGAGTATTCTTCTTCACATTTGAATGGAGTAGTACTATGGCCTTTGGTCATGATTTACTAGTGTGCTTAGGCATGCTGTTATTCCAGTTTTTGCCTGTATATGTTTTGAGAGTGCTGTTACATTATATTTGGACTTTCTCTGATTCATTTCATGTGCAATTTTTGTTCACTTTCATCTTCATTCTGTAGTATCTTCATGTTGGACCACTGCCATGTGCATTCGGTCATTTGAGCCTTTGTGCTCTGTTTGTTCAGGTTGCGTGTTATCAACCGTAGCCTTTGGCTCTTGATCTTTATTGCTGTATTTCGTGATATTTGAGTCTGTGTGCACTTTTGTCCCTGATTTGGCGACACTGTAAGTTGGGTTTGGTTACATTTGTTTGATGTCTTCATGCTATGTATATGTTGACTTGGGTTTCATTTCTTTGTAGTTGAGTTGAGTCATGAAAGGCGTGACTTGACCTCTACAATTTTGGATTGCTGTTAGTTTTCACTGTTGTGATGGTTTCACGTACTGTGTGGCGAGGTAGTGCACGCGTGCGTGTACTGCAGCCACACAGAAATTTGATTCGATTGATCATTTTGAGTTTGCTGATTTGTTATTTAACACTGTTTAGTGTTATATCTGCCGTTATCCGATTCTCTTATCGAAGAGTCGGATATACGAGATTTCTATGACTGTCGTCTATTTGATATTGATTATTATTGCTTCTGTACATTAATAACTGAGTTTGAATTAGACTGACCCGTGTATTATTTTCTTTTGAATTTAATACTCGGGTCATACCCGAGTTATTTCAGGTTGTAGATTCCCTGTTTTGAGTTGCTGTTGAGCTTTGAAGACTTTTCATATCATTTGAAGTGGTCTGCGTCTTTTTGTAGTAGTCAGTGTGTCTGTTTTAAGTTGATATGTATTCACGTATATTAGTCGATAATATACTTGTATATATAACTTCTTGAGTCAACAGTTGTAGTTGTATCATATGTATTGTGTCAACTATATTGTAACTGACATCAGTTATATATATATATATATATATATATATATATATGAGACTTTTGTTTTATCTGTGTTATTATTATATCTAATGTCCTAAACTATTATGAACCATCGTAGTTTGTTTTATACTGATAATTGGGTATGTCAATGGGAGTAAATAAATAAGATGAAAAATGAAAAGTATATACCACTCCTATCGAGGTAACCAATATTAGAGTAAGGCCAACTACGGATGGCTGCTCCTATCCAGCCTTATTCTTCATAATAATAGACAGTATTTCTTTTAATACTCTTTGTTATTATGAGCATAGAGGTGGGGCGTCACAGTTGGTATCAGAGCTTGGGGTTTATGGACATAATATAAAACATAACTTAGATGGAACATATGTTACAACTATCGGTCGATGTTTTATTTGTGATTTGAGTCAAAACTAAAGTTTTGAAATTTTGATGAAATTTTTAAATATCTTATTTAAAAATAAAAGTGGAATTGTGTTCTGATGATTTGATTGATTTGGGTTCTGTTTATCATAGTGCGCAGCGGAAATAGTAAAACTGTCTTTGCTGAGTACAACTGATAATCTTTTTGATTTAAAAATCAAAATATGAAATTGAAATAAATTTCATTTGTTGTTTACATAACTGTATTTATTTTGTTTCTTTGAGAATTTCGAATCCGAATTGAGAATTCGAAACGATTGCAGTTATGTGATTCTTGTTGAGATTTTTGCTGATTTTCTTTTATGCTAATCACATGTTGATTAGATCTTTGCTGTTTTAAATTATCTTCATTGAAGATAACAGAGTAAATTTTTTTTGTGTATATTGTAGTGTGCGTGCAAATATGAATTGCGCGTTACTGCATTAATTTTACGTTGAACCGATGCTTGGTTATGAAACGTATTTTGTTGCCGTTATTTTATAACGGGATTTTTACACCAATGCTAAAATTTTGAAGCACGGTGTTTTGTGGCATTTTTGATAAATGAAAATTCACCGATATTACATTTTGATGTAAATTGTTTTGATGAGATTTTGACGTTTAAAAATTACTGTCGCTTTGACTTCAGTAACCGTCAAATTTTAAAAGTGGATTTTCAAGCGGTTATACCACAATACTATTTTGTGACCCGTTTATACGATGTTTTGAGAAGTACAATTTCCTTATCGAAATTGTTACTAATATTGCTGCTTTAATCACGTGATTGGAAAATTGTTTATAAAATTTTTAACAGTTTGCGCTTTCAAAAGAATGAGGAAGCGACTTAAACGTTTCAGCAAAATCGAGGACTATGACCCCTTTCTTTTACTGATTCGCTTAACTCCGGACTTGTTCAGTTGAGAATGTGAATTGTTATTGGTATAAAATAAATAAAATTGTTTTAAAATTTTTACAGTTTGCGCTTTCAAAAGAATGAGGAAGCGATTTAAACGTTTCAGCAAAATCGAGGACTATGACCCCTTTCTTTTACTGATTCGCTTAACTCCGGACTTGTTCAGTTGAGAATGTGAATTGTTATTTGTATAAAATAAATAAAATTGTTTTCAAAATTTTTACAGTTTGCGCTTTCAAAAGAATGAGGAAGCGATTTAAACGTTTCAGCAAAATCGAGGACTATGACCCCTTTCTTTTACTGATTCGCTTAATTCCGGACTTGTCCGTTTGAGAATGTAAAGTGTATTTTTACAAAATACACAATTTTGCACTTTCAAGGAAACGATGAAGAGAATCAAACGATTTAGTAAAACACGTGGTATGGGACATGTGCGTTTGCTATTTCGGTTAATTCCGGACTCGTTAATTGAAATATTTGATGATTTCGTGTGCTTTCGAGCCACTATGAGGACCTTCGGGTCATTTGTTGGACCTTCGGGTCAAATACCAGTACTAGACCTTCGGGTCACTCTGCGGACCTTCGGGTCAATTTGTTGGGCGCCAAAATTATGTTGAGTACTTGGTAGGCTTCGGCCATTTGTTGATGCACATGCGGCGAATTAAAAACTCGCCATCTGATGGGATCGATCCAAGCTTTTATGTTGATTTTCTAGTCTTCTTAATTGATTTCTAGATATTTGTTGTTTCTAATTATCTGCAGGTAATTAGATATCTGATGTTATGAGATTTAATTATCGTATCGGTAATTAAATATTTGTGTTTCTGATTATCGCTTGTGATAATTAGATATTTGTTGATATGAGTTCTGATTATCGTTTTTGATAATCGGATATTTGTGTTTCTAATTATCGCTTGTGATAATTAGATATTTGTTGATTCTGATTATCGTCTTTGATAATCGGATATTTGTTGCTTTTAATTATCACTTTGGATAATTAAATATTTGCTGATTTGAGATTTAATTATCGCTTTTGATAATTAAATATTTGCTGATTTGAGATTTAATTATCGCCTTTGATAATTAAATATTTGCTGATTTGAGATTTATCTATCGCCTTTGATAATTAAATATTTGCTGATTTGAGATTTAATTATCGCCTTTGATAATTAAATATTTGCTGATTTGAGATTTAATTATCGCCTTTGATAATTAAATATTTGCTGATTTGAGATTTAATTATCGCCTTTGATAATTAAATATTTGCTGATTTGAGATTGATTATCGTTTTTGATAATCGAATATTTGTTGATTTGAAATTTGATTATCGTTTTTGATAATCGAATATTTGTTGATTTGAAATTTGATTATCGTTTTTGATAATCGAATATTTATTGATTTGAAATTTGATTATCGTTTTTGATAATCGAATATTTGTTGATTTGAAATTTGATTATCGTTTTTGATAATCGAATATTTGTTGATTTGAAATTTGATTATCGTTTTTGATAATCGAATATTTGTTGATTTGAAATTTGATTATCGTTTTTATAATCGAATATTTGTTGATTTGAGGTTTCTGATTATCATTTTTGATAATTAGATAATTGATGTTTTTTTATTATCGTTTTTGATAATTAGATATTTGATGTTTTCTGATTATCGTTTTTGATAATTAGATATTTGTTAATTTGTTTTCTGACTATCGTTTGGATATTTGGATTTTTGCTGATTTTATTGATATGAGATTTTCTAGTCTCTAATTGATTCTAGATTATGTTGATTTTATTAAATTGCTATTTTCTGTCTACCTCTGTTGATAGTTAGAGTTTGCTGATTATGAAGTTCGTATTTTCTATTTATCTGTTAGATAACTAGATGTTTGCAGTTTTGCGATTTGCGAATTTTGTTTTCTAATTATCGTATCGATAATTAGATATTGCTGTTTTGTGAACTTCTGTATTTTTAATTATCTAGTTGATAATTGAAGATTGCTGATAATTGTATTTATCCAGTTTTGTTGTTTTCTGATTATCTACTGATAATTAGACTTTGTTGAGAATTTGTGAATTTCCCTTATGAAATTAAAAGATTACTTTGACATTTGAATTCTCGACTTTTATTTTTCTAACTTAACCAGTTTATGTTAGAAGAATAATAGTGGTTGACGACCTTAATTATGAAAATTGCGGGGACACAATTTTTATAAGAAGGGGAGTCTGTAACAACCCGGATTTAGCTTCAAATTTATAATCGTCATTTAGCGATTAGAGTGTGGATAAAATTGCTATCAAAAATTGTAATTGGATTTTATAGAGTTAAAACTCTTTTATAAATTGTTAAATTGCTAATTGGGCTTTACAAATTTGAAATAGCATGGCCCATAATTGTTGACACCGAGATAGTATCAGAGGAAAACCCGACCCCCCTTTCTCCCATTCCTCATTCGAACCCTAAACCTAAAAATCAAAACACGAACGAGATTAAAAATGGCAGCCACGATTTCTTCTTCATTCGCATTTCAAATGAGGGTTTCGATCGTCTTAATGTTGCCACGGCTTCGACTTGAATGGCTCGAGCGATTGATGACTTCGTCTCCTCGCTTGGCACTCGACTGCTTCGTTTGTGGCAAAGGTGAGTGAATTATTTCACTCACATCCAATTCAAACTCATGTGGTTTCCGATTTGTTCAAACTTGTGATTTTCGTGGTTGATTAATTGATGCTCACGTTTTGGTTTCTCTGATTACACTGTATTTTGATTTCGTGAGTTTCTCCTGTGACATCATTGATATCAGCACTCGAAATCGTCGAGCTTTGCTCTGACTTGTTCCATTTCATATATACTTTGCTTGAGTTCATTGACTGGTACATTTGTTGTCGCTTGATCTCGTGCTGTCGAGCTTCGTTCGAACTTGCTACCACTGTTTGGTAACTCCTTGTTTTTGTTCGTTTGAGTTTGTTTGAATTTGTCAAGTGGTTATTCTCGGCCACTTGATTAATATTAAGGTTGGGGATTTTGTTGACTTGCTCAATTTCGTAGATGTATTTTTTTGTTGGTCACAGTTTTGATTTTTGACTTGTGGATTTCCTTGGCTACCTCGGAGTTGGTTTGAAATGATTAATTTGAATTCGTTGAGCTTTGTTCGACTGTGATATTGAACTTGCACTTAAACTTGTAATATATGGATATATATATACACACACACAAACATTCATGTATGTATATATATATATACAGTGTTCGAGTGCAATTTCGATCACCCTACTTTGATTTGATATCGCCTTTGACATTTTAACAGTGGCTTCGGCTCTTGATACTGTTCGAACTTGTGTTGATTAACTTCGACAGAGCCTTGAGTTTTAAATATTGACTTTATTTTGTGAATTTGTGTTGACTTCGGTTTTGATTGAAATGGTTGCTATATCATTGTCGACTTCGACTTGTTCACCATATTAGTGTTAGCCACGGCTTTGAGTTCTTTGGTTGTAACTGGACTTGTTGCCTTATTGATAACCACAGCTTTGATTTGTGTTTTTTTTTGTGATAATATTGACTTAGACTTGTTCAGTTCTTTTCCTTTGATTGACTTCACTATGACAGATAGTGTTCGATTTCTTATTTTTAAAACATTGACATTGTTTGTTTCGACTTGCCTTGGTTATTGATTTTGGCATTTCCTGAGCACAATTGACTGTGGCCATTCTTGTTAATCGCCTCTAGTCATTTGGTTCTCTGTAGTATATTTGGATGTCTTCACTGTTGACTGATGCCTTAGCCCCATGCATTCCTGTCTCAATGATGCATCCAGCTGTAACTGGACTTGTACGCTTTGTACCCTTGAGTCTGGTGGCTTCACTTTGGAAATTTAACTGGTTCGATACTCATTTATTTTTGTTGCATGTGCACTATGATATGTTCTGCTGGTTTGTGATGGGGTTCCACTTTACTGCATCTTTGGCTTTGCTTATTTGTGGCTCCACTACTCTTGTTGTTTTTACTGAGATTAGAGTATTCTTCTTCACATTTGAATGGAGTAGTACTATGGCCTTTGGTCATGATTTACTAGTGTGCTTAGGCATGCTGTTATTCCAGTTTTTGCCTGTATATGTTTTGAGAGTGCTGTTACATTATATTTGGACTTTCTCTTATTCATTTCATGTGCAATTTTTGTTCACTTTCATCTTCATTCTGTAGTATCTTCATGTTGGACCACTGCCATGTGCATTCGGTCATTTGAGCCTTTGTGCTCTGTTTGTTCAGGTTGCGTGTTATCAACCGTAGCCTTTGGCTCTTAATCTTTATTGCTGTATTTCGTGATATTTGAGTCTGTGTGCACTTTTGTCCCTGATTTGGCAACACTGTAAGTTGGGTTTGGTTACATTTGTTTGATGTCTTCATGCTATGTATATGTTGACTTGGGTTTCATTTCTTTGTAGTTGAGTTGAGTCATGAAAGGCGTGACTTGACCTCTACAATTTTGGATTGATGTTAGTTTTCACTGTTGTGATGGTTTCACGTACTGTGTGGCGAGGCAGTGCACGCGTGCGTGTACTGCAGCCACACAAAAATTTGATTTGATTGATCATTTTGAGTTTGCTGATTTGTAATTTAACACTGTTTAGTGTTATATCTGCCGTTATCCGATTCTCTTATCGAGGAGTCGGATATACGAGATTTCTGTGACCGTCGTCTATTTGATATTTATTATTATTGCTTCTGTACATTAATAACTGAGTTTGAATTAGACTAACCCGTGTATTATTTTCTTTTGAATTTAATACTCGGGTCAGACCCGAGTTATTTCAGGTTGTAGATTCCCTACTTTGAGTTGATATGATTTGAAGACTTTTCATATGATTTGAAGACTTTTCATATCATTTGAAGTGGTCTGCGTCTTTTTGTAGTAGTCAGTGTGTCTGTTTTAAGTTGATATGTATTCACTTATATTAGTCGATAATGTACTTGTATATATAACTTCTTGAGTCGACAGTTGTAGTTGTATTATATGTATTGTGTCAACTATATTGTAACTGACATCAGTTATATATATATATGAGACTTTTGTTTTATCTGTGTTATTTTTATATCTAATGTCCTAAACTATTATGAACCATCGTAGTTTGTTTTATACTGATAATTGGGTATGTCGATGGGAGTAAATAAATAAGATGAAAAATGAAAAGTATATACCACTCCTATCGAGGTAACCAATATTAGCGTAAGGCCAACTACGGATGGCCGCTCCTATCCAGCCTTATTCTTCGTAATAATAGACAGTATTTCTTTTAATACTCTTTGTTATTATGAGCATAGAGGTGGGGCGTCACAGACAACACTAAACACAATTTGCTCATTGTTAAGTGTGGAACGGATGCTCCATACCACCAGTTTAAAAGTCAGTTTAGAGAAACCCAGATCTCAAATTCTTTTTATATTTCTTTCGATAAATCCTTTTTAATCAAATATATTTCATTCATGAAATCTCTTTTACTTGAAATCCAAATCCATTTCAGAATACTTTCCAAAATTCCAAATTCATTAATAAATCCCTTTTATAAATATTCAAAATCATTTATATAAATTGCTTTTATAAATATCCAAACCTTTTTATAACTCCCTTTATGAATATCCAAATCATTTTCTAAAACTTATTTTATAAATACCCCAAAATCATTTATAAAACTTCTTTATAACCGTTCCTATTTAAGCAACTTCTTAAATAACTCTAAATCAAATTAGCTTCCTTTAATAAGCAAATCCATTTTATACATCTTTTTTATTTATGAAATCTTCTTTGCTTAAAAACTCAAGTCCATTTACCCAGAACAACTTATAAATTTCCAAATTCCTTTAAATATCTTGTTCAAAATGCAACAACTTTGAAACCATTTCAAAAAGAAAATGAAATATTTATCTTTCAAAATCAAACGAAGGCTTAATTAACACAATGTTGCATTTTATTTGGTTTTACTTATCCAGTCTAACATGACACCATATAATAACAAGTATATAAGGGATCAACACATAACAATCAATCAACTTAAGTAAATGTCCAAGTTTATTGTAAAAGTAGAATGGTGTTTTTTTCTGCTAGAAGTCATTTAATTTTCCTAATCATATGGGGTTACTTAAGGGTAAGCGACAAAGAAATCCCTTGATTTAAAATAAATTTGAAAAGAAAATAGTTTAAAACCAAACTGATTACTTAAACTCAAAGCGATTTTCAATTAACTAAACCCTTATGGACTATTTAAAATAACATTTAAGTCCTTATCAAAATGTAATTAAACTTAATTAAAGCCTAATTAACTTGGTTATCCTTAATCAGTAATTAATTGGTATTAAACCCTTTTAAATAATAATTAATTAATAATTATATTAAATTTATCATTAAATAATAATTGATTAATCCTTAATTAAATAATTAAATAATAATTAACTTTAATTTCTTAACTAATCATGATTAACTTAATTAATTAACACTTAAATATAAACAACCTTGTTAATTAGTGATTAAGTGCTAATTACCTTCTTAATTACTTAATTAATTAAATCAATAAATAAATAGTTAATTAAAAACTTACTAATTACCTTCAATTATCTTAATTAAGGTTAGAAAACATAAACTGCAAAGTTTCTAAGTGTAAACACTTAAGATTTAGAAAATTAGTTCGTTTTCACGAACTGCGCGTATAGCGACTATCGCTATACGACCCATAATTTCTAATTTTTTGAAATTCGATTTCTAAGTTTTAAAAACTTAAACTTTGGACTCTTATCACCTTTAGAACATAAAAGTGAACCTTTGAAAACCAAGTTTAAAACTTAAATAAAAACTAGAACTAAATCAAAACCCAAACTTTTCGACAAAAAGGATTTCAAATGTCGCTTTAGTTAGCAAAGCGCTAACTTTATGTCATGAACCAACATATATCAAATACCATATCTAACATCCATATCATCTCATCACAATACAACCATAAGTAAGACTAGTGTTTAAAGTTACTAACTAACTTTCTAACTTTCAGGTTATGATCAATGTCGCTTAACCACACTTATACATAAGCAAAACACCACCAAATCAACACATACTCATGCATACACCATATATATCATATTCACACATGCCAATATCTTTATACCACAATATTTGTACAACTTTTATATAGTTAACTAATTGAGTTAAAAGCATAAACTTTACTCACCAAACTTTTTCTAAATAAAGCTAAACCTTCACCGAACTTGACTATATTTCTAACAAAATGCCTTGACTTGAAAATAGGAACCATTTAAAGGTTAGGGAGTGCAACTTGACTTGGCCAAGGGAAGGAATGGGCTCAGCCCAAGGTGGTTTTGGGAGGTGTGGGGTTGTTTTGGTGGAGATTGATTTTGGAAGTGAAGTAAGAAGGTTTTAAACTAGTTTTTGACTTAGGAACTTAGTTGAAATAGCTATGGAAATGTGGATGTGAATATATGAAGAGAATGAAGATTAAGAAATGAAAAATGTAAAGTAAGAAATGAATAAAGATGGAGGTATATATATATAGGCAAATGGGAAGAGCAATTTAGTAAATGACTTTAGGTATAAAATAATAGTTTCTTTTTTATGAATTAAGGAACCCCATCCCCTCCCCCTACCTACATACCCATGTTACCTAGGGTGTACTCCCTCCTCCTTACTCTTAAAACATGGAAACATGGTGTAGTGTACTTAGGTGCTTAAATTAAGGGATTTGCTTAGGTTTTATAATATATATGTATGTACATCAAAGGTCAAATCATGCATGTATGTGTATATATACTAAGTATTTACTATGTATACATGTATAAGTATGTGTCTATATTACTAACCTAGTTTAAATAAGTGTGTGCATATTAAAAAAAATGTGCACAACCTTTCCCGACAAATTTCGATGTCGTAAAGTCGAAAAACGTTCTTTGGTCACATTTTCTATTTTTATTTGAACTATCTATATTGGTAAACAAAATTTAAAAACTATTTTATCATCATTATTAAATAATTAAAATAGGTTTATTTGCTAATAAAAATCCATTTATTGATTATATAAAATATATTTAAATAGCCTATTTCAAAGTGGAAAAATCCTGGATCGTTACAAATCTATTTTACCATCATTTATTATTATTTAAAAGAGTTATATTTTAGTTATAAATCCTATTATTTGAATATTTAAAATTTATTAAATATCTGCAAATCAATGCGGTAAAATTCCAGGTTGTTACACCTTCCCTCTTTTCTCCTACACCTACACAACGACACGCTTAACCCATCGTGGTCGTGCACGATCTCCTATGATACGGAGAACGACTCCACTAAACCACAATTGCCACTACCTCCGCTTCACCCGATAACACCAAACCACCATCGTTCGCCCCCGTATGCCACCATGAACTCAATGGCACAATCAATTTCCCCTCTGCCGACCTCTTCTAAAACGCGACCCAAAACCCCTAAATATGTCCAAGCACGGTCGCAATTGCCTACCCTACATCGCAACCCCCAAAACTACGTACATGACCTCGCTTTATCTCTAGAAACTCAATGGCACTATCCCCTAATCCCATCACCTCCCATATCACCAGCAGAGTCTAACTCTAGCCTTGCCTTGTACGAGAGCGACCATACCCCACCAACATCGCACGCAAAACTACACCACCATCATGACGCCTTTGCCAACATGAGTCTAACGGATCAAGAATCACTTTATTTCGTCGCTCCTAGCTCCCGAAACAATTCGGAGAGAAGGCGACTACTCTCTTGTTTACTAGAATGAATAAAAGGGAGGGAGGAAGAGAAAAGATAAATGAAAATAGGTTTAGTTTGTTTATTTAGAGGAAAATTTATAAGATATTCTGTTCTCTTTTATTTTGCTGCGCGCTTCGGATCCACACGACCACACAGCATGTTCGATTGTCATGAAACTCATCGGGGTACAAAAATTCATTATTCTGGATCCAATGGTACTGGTTTCATAAAAATCCGAGATAGTGCCTCGGAATGATAATTTGACCCATTAATAATATAAGGAATTATTATTAAAACCATTTTAATCACTTTTAATTCTAAATTAAAAGATTTCCATTTTCATTATTATTTAAACAGAATTTTAGTAAGCTTTCAAAATCATTTTATTCACATTAAATCCAAGATTCAATTATTTAAATAATTCCAATATTTAATTATAAACCATTCAAAAATCCGGGTCGTTACATCAACCCCCACATGGCCTTGTACAAACTCCATGTGATTGTGTACTCTTAGAAATCCTATGCCCGTACTCTGGATCTAGAATGGTCATGCGAATAAAATGATCCAAGTCCAAATTACGGTTTTATCCCTTTAGGATAACTTACTAATTATACTACTTTAATTCTTTTTATTTCCCAAAATTATTTATGAAAATATTTCATAATAATACAGCTAAAGTTTTAAACTTGTATAATACCCTGCTACATCCTGAGAATATATACAACTATTTGATCTAATCTTTTATCTCCTTAAATTCAGATGTAGGCCCAAAATAAATTTAGATCCTAAAACCGAGTCGACCTCTTTACCCATCCAGTCCTGTAAGTAGCTAAGAGATTAGGATGTCGGTATCGAAACTTAGTCCTAAAGTCTACTTTTCATTAGACACCTTTAAGATAAAGATGTTTATTAGTCAGCCCAATATCACCAAATAGTTTTACATTTTCAAAACTAACTTATAAATTTAAATTTCCAAACATATAATTTAAAAAATCTAATTTTACAAAATAAAATATCTTTATATTATATTTAAAAATCAATATTTAATAAAATCCTTTCTTCCATAACTTTGGAAATCATTTCAAAATATAGACCAACGGTGTCCGTATATATAATTTTCTATCATATGGTCAAGTGAAACAGATATTTATCATTTCAATCCGCAATTTATAAATTGATGGGTATATATCATTTCAACCCGCAATCCCAAAATTTCAAAATCAATGAAAATCGCTTGGGTTTATCATTTCAACCCATAACGATTTTCCCCTATTCTAGAATATCATTCGGGTATGTATCATTTCAACCCATAGGGAATTCTAAACTAACAGGGAACTTGCAGAGTGAAAACAAATATAATAATAATATAACATATCAACAATAGGCATATAACATCAGTGATAAATAAAATAAAATATATACAACAACATATGGTGTCATATATCACAGGTGAACAATTGCAGATAATAGCACATCATCTTTAACATTTAAATAACTAACAATTCAAATTTAACAGCATATTTCAAATTTTGTTTCAAGTGAAATCAAATTTACTAATTATAAGAATGTTAATCATGAGTGATTGCTCACCTTTCGAGGATAGAGAATGACGAAGGCAAAGAAGATGACACGAACACGCACACGGGCTAGCGGGAAATCGACAAGCTAGGAATTGCTACGACAAATTCGATATTGAGAAAGTAAGTTAAGATGGACCAGAGATTGATGAAACCAATATATATAGCTATATATTTCAAAGTCAAAATAACAAAGGTGCTTAGCCAATTAAAAAACCTTTATAACATGTAAAACCTTCTTTTTTTTTTATCAAATCTCCTTAAAGAAAATTTGAAAACTAAATACTTGGGTTTTATTTCAAACCCTTTTTGAAATCAACTATATACTTTAGTCCATAGAAAATATACATATAGATCGAGTAACCCCAAAATGATACCAAGAATTGGGTTCTACTAAGTAGTATCATACATCCCCTTACAAAGAAGGGTAATACTCAAGAGAAGTGCTTACCATCCAAATATGTCTCTTGCCCATTTTAGTCATTTTTGAGCCGCTCGAACCAGTTAACATAAAAATACCTTTCCTTTTGTTCAAACACCCTTTTCAAAATAATACTATATATATTTCAAGATAAAATAGTTTTTGCAAAAATATCTATTACCAACTTGCTTTGGGTTTGTTTAGATTTGAACTCATTTCGATCGTATAATGGCGAAGGGAATAGTTTACTAAGTGCACTACAACGTTCGCCTAAGCAAACATCCAATTGTCACTTAGAAGATTATTAATATTACCTCAAAAATAATAGAGACGTTTTCCCCGAACTATCTAAAGGAAATGTATCTTACTTAAAACTCTCTTCCCAAAATATTTATACTTATAAATACTTTTAACAAATACTATTATTACTTTTTCCAAAAATCATTTTGAAATCTTTTTCAAAGATATCGAGACTTAAATTCTCAAAAATCCTCTTTATTCTAAAACATACTTTATAAATGTAATTTATAAAATCATCTTTATATAAAATCATTCCTTCTTGTAATAAAATAAACTCTATAACAACATTACTACCAAACACCCTATAGTCAAATTGTGAAACTTAATGCACAAGGTGTTCGTATTTAATTCAACCAAAACAATAAATGCTCATAAGCTATCTAAGTATAAATAATCAAGCAACAAACAATAGTCAATGCTCCTAAAATTGACAAGCATGACTAATCAAACAATAATTGAATACTATTAATTCGTAACAAACAAACACATCATAAATAACTATATCAATTTTTTGAAAATTATTCTTTTATATATAAAATATAATCCTACATAAAATTATTTCATCTACCAAATTTCAAAATAATACCGTGTTAGTTTGCCTTGTCCAAGTGTTTAGAAACCTCTATTGATACAGTTGTACCTTCTATATTGACTAGAATTCATAAACCACTCAACAGATCAATCAACAAAATATAAAGCATTTTTATTGCACTAACAAATACACGCTCTCATACACACACACACACACACTCAAACTCATTCTAAGGTGTTACTAATTCTATCTCTAATGAGTGTACCCCACCAAAAGTCAACATTAATACTTCCATGGTATTCACACATGAGCATTCGAGTGTCGAAAAGACGAATTGTTGGGTAAAAGAAAAGAAATAACATAACATAATCTCACATCGTGTTGAGTAATATATAATATACAATGGATCTTTATGAAAGAAAAGTTTTATATACATACAAAAATAAGAGTAACTAACAATCATCAACCTGGACAGTTATAGCAGTCCATCCTTACAATTGCTGATAAATACAAAACAATAAATAGAGTGGAAATAAATATACGTGAATACGTCTTGGAGGGATCCAGTTCGTGTCTTGAAGCTCCAAAGCATCCATAACTAACTCTGTAAATATAATTGGGGAATGATCCGAGTATTATAAGAAATAACACCCGGATTAGTCTGGTAAACAAGCATGAGAAACTCAAATCACATGGATTTCTGTATTTATAAAACCATTCAAAAAGATAAAGGTATCTCATAGGACCACGCCGCACATAAACACAGACGGGTTTGTACCTTACGATGACCAAACCATTTTTATTAGAAAATCGTTTGATATTATAATAATGTCTAGGGTTTAAAATAAATATATAACATAACTGAAATGCTTGCATCTCACATTCCAGCATATTAGGTATATAACTAAGTCTGTAACACTCATATTGGGAAATGGATTCTAGCAATGACAAGGTAAGGAACTACCTTCCGTACCGTACACTTCTAGATAAAATGTACCGAGGTTGCAAACATTGCACCTCTAACAACACAGAACCGGCTTAACCCTTCCTAGATAGTACCAAATATGATCATCACTTCGGCCATCAACATGACAAACCATTTCCCTAGGCCCAGCATACAAAATTCATAAATATCAATCTAGTTACAAGTGATGATCATACCCTAATGGTAGCGAACCACATAGCCATACTGCATTTTCCCTGTTTTAATAATTTTGGGATGTATGGTTTAAGGCTATGTTTTACCTTTTTAGCAAATCCCACCTAGAGTACTAATACTGCCCTCTAGAAAACAATGCAATATAAGATTCGTCCATAAAATTTGTTCAAGATATGAACAAACCAAAGGCACCACAACTACTACATTTGTTTTGGAATCACCCTTGGAATTAGTAGTAAGTAGACCTTGCACTTCAAAAACATCTGTCTACGATTTCCATCATCTTCAAGATGTCCTCAATTCAAACGCTTATGCCAGTTCGAAGTGGTTTTTAGATAACTCATGCTTATCCGATCTCGGTCTCTCTGAACTAACAACCGATAGCTTTAAAACTAGCCAAGATTTGGTGGTTGGTTATTTAGTAAATAATTTAACAATCAAATAAGTAAACAACCAAATCAGAGATTTAATTTCATGTGGACCCACATGATTAAACACATAAGCAACCACTAACCCTCTTTAAATAATCCTTTCATTAATTAAAATCTCCTTTCAAATATTCATATTAAAATACCTTTTACAAAATATATACACAAACATTTCAGCTCTTTTCAATCCTTGAAAAGTATTCATAAATTTATCTCACCTGTATAAGTATATTCTTAAAATCTTAAGACAGATTTCATTTCCAGAAACATACTGAATTAGGTTAAAACAAATGTTATTTTAAAACATTGATAACAATAAACCCAAAAATACTTTTGGTGTAAGTAAATGGATCGTATAGAAATTAAACCAAATATATTTACCACCACTTATCGATTTTAAACATGTACTATCCATCGATTGACAATATAGTCGGACAAATTAGCATACTATCATTGCCTCAACATACATTCTTAAACTCTCATGGATAGAGACGAGTTTTGCTACCTTGGAATTTGGTATTAAGCATGAAAATAATACTTTCCATATCGCCATAAGATTTAAAGATAATTTATAGAAATCGAATCTCCTTTGTCACATTTTCCATATTTCGACTTACTCTATCCCTTGCCCTGAAACGAAGCCAAGTAAGTTAGGACATTGATTTCTCCTAGCCTTGTCTTAGTTAAACACTCCGATCTCGGTTTCTCTGAACCAACAACCGATAGCTTTAAAACTAGCCAAGATTTGATGGTCGATTATTTAGTAAATAATTTAACAATCAAATAAGCAAACAACCAAATCAGAGATTTAATTTCATGTGGACCCACATGATTAAGCACATAAGCAACCACTAACCCTCTTTAAATAATCCTTTCATTAATTAAAATCTCCTTTCAAATATTCATATTAAAATACCTTTTACAAAAGATATACACAAACATTTCAGCTCTTTTCAATCCCTGAAAAGTATTCATAAACTTATCTCACCTATATAAGTATATTCTTAAAATCCTAAGAAAGATTTCATTTCCAGAAACATACTTAATTAGGTTAAAGCAAATGCTATTTTAAAACATTGATAATAATAAACCCAAAAAAAACTTTTGGTGTACGTAAATGGATCGTATATAAATTAAACCAAATATATTTACCACCACTTATCGATTTTAAACATGTGTTATCGCTCGATTGACAATATAGTCAGACAAGTTAGCATACTATCATTGCCTCAACATACATTCTTAAACTCTCATGGATAGAGATGAGTTTCTCTACCTTCAAAACACTTTTAAAAAAGTTTAAAACTACCATTCAAAACATAACTTTTAAAAGCTGATTCGACTTCCAAAAGTAAAAGGATTTCCTTTATATAAACCATTTTATTAAATAACTCAAATGAATTCTTAAAATATATTTGAATCTCAAACTCCTTTTTAAATATTTAAACAACCTTTATAAAACATATTTTGAAATAATTTACAAAATATCTAAAGTAGATAACCTTTTATACGTTATTAAAATCATAAATTTTCAAAGTACGTTCATAACAGCCATCGCTATATTGACTGTAACTTTTAAAACTTTGTTTTGTAAATCAAATAGCTTTTAAACCATATTTATCTAAAGTAGAATAGATTTTCAAATATAGAAAGAGGCTTAGCGATCACTATGGTACATAAACAAAGCTACCATTTATTTTCATATCAAAGGAGTCAACTTTTCGAATCATTTCCAAGTCATATTCAACCTTACCAAACCATAATATACAAACACTTCATATACACATATATAAATGAAATGTAAATCAACAAGGAGAGGAATCCTTTTGGATCCCTCTACAGATTTCTATTCTTCGAAATGCTTCCATGGTGACCTATTCGCTACGAAGATATTTCGACTTCCATTTACTTTTGCTAGTCCCCTACTAATCCTTATATGTTTTAGCTCAAGGCTATACAACATGACCATTGTCTTGTTTATACATCATTTAAGTCCACTACAAAAATAGTTACACATGTCATCCGCTTCCAATTGGGAGTCAAATCCAAATAACAATATATAAGCAACATACAATTATAAACAACCAAAACAAGCAAATACAATTATTACAACATATAGTTCTAGTTGAAAACCATTCAAAGTGAGTTTAACTCACTTTCAAATCAAAAATGAAGCTACCACAACCAAGCAAGCACACAAACCTTCCTACCATTCAACCAAAATAACCTAAAGCCACCACCTTCCGTTGCCTAGCTTGCAACTACCTCTTTCCTAGCTCACGTCCATGCTCCATAGCCTCCCCCATTGCACACACCTAGCCTTCCTTCCTCCAAGTGTGTATGGCCTTGGGTATTAAGGGAGGTTTGGATTCAGCCATGCTTGGTGGAAGGGGGTAGTGCCTCAAATTTTGGATCGTCGTGAAGTAGAGAATGATATAAATGCGATTCTATGCTTGTATAATTGTTTATAGTGGAAAAGAAGTAATTTTGAAGTGATTTCTTTATGGAATTTAAGTGGAAGAAGAGTGAAGAAAGGAAATAAAAATTCATGAAAATATTAAAGGAAAGTATGGAAATGTGAAGGTGTATATATAAAAGAGGAGAGGTGAAAGGTAGCTTAAATTTACCCCCTCCCCAACTAATGATGATTTTAGCCACCTGAAGTCACCCCCCACATGGCCTTGTACAAACTCCATGTGCTTGTGTATGCTTTTCTTAATCCTTGCACTAAAGGTTAAATAAAAAGTAAAAAGTCTCCTTTGTTAAACAAATTCTAGAAACTTACTCATGCTAGTTTAAGTTGTTAATTATTTTCATTAGCAAATAGGAAATTTTATGTGCTATGTGAATTCATTTTATTAAATAGCGATGGTGCAAAAAGTTATAAGATCTTCTGTTTGATGAAAAATTATTTTCGATTACATTTTCCATTTTTTAACGAACTATTTATTTATGTAAACAAAATTTAATAATGAATTTCCTATCATTAGTTATTAATCAAAAGTGGGTTATTTGATTATTTAAAACCATTAATTGAATATATAAAATATATTAAATATTGAGAAATCCAAGCGATAAAATTCTGGGTCGTTATAGTGTCCTTACATATCGGTTTGAAACATTCCTAATATCTTTTATACTTACTATAAAAGATGTCATTTACAAATCCATTGTCAAGTATTAAAATAACTAAGGCTGACTTTAACATAAGTACATCGTTAAAAATCAGCAATATGTTGTTTACTTATAGTTTAGAAATACAAATAAACCTTTTAAAAGTTCTTTCTTATGAACATACGCTTTCTCTGCATTTTGATTAATAATCAAACTACTTGATATTTTTGTCAAATATTTATTTAATTCTATGCTTATAAAATGATAATTTCTATCATTTCTTCAAATATATCCATAAACGGACAAACTCAATATCGCTCACTGTTACCTGAAGGTTTGACCATGAAACTAGGCACTCGGCACTTACATCCCGTTTGGCATTAAGCGTCGTTCGGTATTGTATATCGTTCGGCATTCTAGAGTGATCGGCATAGTAGAGCGTTCGGCATACCTGGATCGTTCGGCATGGTAGAGCGTTCGGCATACCTGGATCGTTCGGCATGGCAGAGTCATCAGCATACCTACATCGTTCGGCATGGAAGAGCGTTCGGCATACATGGATCGTAAGATATTCGAGAACGTTCGGCATACCTGGATCGTTCGGCATTCGAGAGAGTTCGGCATACATGGATCGTTCGGCATGGTAGAGCGTTTGGCATACATGGATCGTTCGGCATTCGAGAGTGTCCGGCAAACATGGATCGTTTGGCATGGGAGAGTCATTCGGCGCTCCATACTGCTCGGCATCCACACCTCGTTCGGCATTCAGAGTTGTTTGGCATCTAGAGATGATTGACATCCAGAGGTGTTCGGCATTCAACCAATCTCGACCGGCTTCAACTATTGCTTGGCCTGAACTCTCCACTCAACACAACACTTCGTTCGACATGATGACATCGTTCGGCATCAGTTTGTTCGGCCTCTATGGTTCGACACACAGAACTCACTCTTTCTGGGCCGAGGTATTCATCTGCCAGGCCCACTAGGGAAGTCCAACCCATCTTTGTCTATAAATAGAGAGGCAGGGGCACAGTGAAAAGGACCTTTTTTGGAGTACACTGGGGAGACTCTGCCGCTTTCAAGATTCATTCTCTTTACTTAGCAACTGTATTTAAGTAGTTGGTGAACGGATTGTATCTGTAATCAGTTATCAAGTAAAGCAATAAAAGATTAACTTCAAAGTGGACGTAGGCAGTTACGTCGAACCACTATAAATCTAGTGTTCTCGTCTTTGCATTCAATTTAGCATATTGTTCTCTGTTTAAATTTACTTTCGTCATTTATCTCTCTACACACACTTTCTCAACAAGGTTAGTGACCAATTTTGGTGCTAACGCTTTGGTGCTTTCACCGAGAATCGAATTCTCAAACCTCAGGGATCTGCTTTGAAGCTACTGGATTGAATAAATCCCCCGAAGAAGATCCGAGTCATTCATAGGACGTCCGTTGATTCTACTCAGAGTTCATACCAATAACTCTATAATGGCAAGACCACGTACCAGATCAGCCTCTCATAATGCAGACACCCATGAGACTGCTAGCGTACAACAAGCAGGGCCCAGCAATCAGCAAGCAAATCTAGGTGCAGGGACTATCGCCCAGGACCAGATGCCAGTAGTCACCAGAGTAGAGTTCAACGACTTGATGAGAGAGCTCAGGGAAAGCAGGAGATAACTCGGAGAGCAGATGCAAGCTAACGCCAACCTCATGGCACAGCTCACTCAACAACAGCATCAGAATGCTGGGGGCTTTACAGCTCCTTATTCTTCATCTGACAGCTCGACTTCGTCCGATGAACCTCCCAGGCGGAGACGCCACAAGACTGAAACTACACAGGCAAGTGCTGCTGTCCGAACAGCTGGGGACCATTTACACCTCGGAGACCGTGACCAAGCAGGAACTGGAAACTTAGGAGCTGGAGTGCAGGTGGAGGCTGGACGCCTGGCTCACCAAGATGCTAATGAGGTCGAACCTCAAGATGCACGTTTGGTAGATCGCCAGTAGAGGAGGCATCAGCATGATCAATCCCATAGGATAGACGCCAACCTTCCATACAAACCCCAGACCTGACAGCTATGATCATACAGTTGATGAAAGAGAATCAGGGCTTGTCAAACGACGATTTGGGAGTGTCCATAAGTCATACTCCATTCACAGACGTTGTTCTACTAGAATCAGGGCTTGTCAAACTATCCCGTCTTATGAAGGAAAGACTGATCCCAAGCAGCATGTGATGAGGTACGAATGGATGATGGATTCAGCTAAAGCGAATGATGCAACCAAGTGTAGGTGCTTTCCAATAACTCTATCTGGGATCGCTACCATGTGGTTCACCCGACTCCCTCCACGGTCCGTATCCAGTTTCGAGGAGTTGGCAAAGAAATTTATAGAACAATTCAGAATACATACTACTCGTCCCAAGGACGTGATGTCACTATCAAGTGTAATCCAACCTCCTGGGGAGTCATTGAAGGAGTATTTACAGAGATTCCATGTCGCGGCTACTGAAGTCAGTAATCCCAATGATCATGCAATTCTTATGGCTGTGATGTGAGGTGTGGATCCGGATTCAGAGTTTGGAGATTGGTTGGCAGGAAAACCTCCAACTACGCTAGAACGTTTTTACTCAAAGGCACATCAGTTCATAAGAAGAGAGGAAGCCAGGTGGATAAGGCGAGATAAGGCACAGGGGCCTGTTCAGGAGTCCGTAAAAAGCAACATTGCTGTGAAGCAGTCCGGAGACAACTCGGGGAAAGTTCAAGTCAATGTCCAGAACAAGCCCGGGCAATCTAAGGAATCTGGAGGAAGAAATCAAGGGAAGAAGAGAGAAGCGGGGAAATGGAAGCCAAGAATTCCAACCTACAACGAGTACACCCCGCTGAATGTGTCTCTTGAGAACATTTACCTATCAACCTACCATACCTTTCAGTACAGAAAGCCGCGCCCAAAGGAGTCAACCGAGGAACAAAAGCGGACTGGGAAATACTGCCACTTCCATGAAACTTATGGGCACAATACTGAAGAGTGCAGACACTTACATGATGCTATAGAAAAGATGATTAGACAGAAAAAGTTACAGGAGTTTGTGAAGAATCCGCAAGAAGGTGGACAGGGAACGTCCAATCCCGGTCGTGCACCAGCTCCACGTCATCCGAGGAGCCTGCTCGGACCGTGGGTAGACTAGTCATCAACACAATCATAGGCGGACCTCACCCTACGGATAAGAATTGGCAAGAGATGGAACGGTATGCTAATTCCCTGAGACACGCAGACTTCGAGTGTTGTTTTAACGTAGAGGATGGGACCCCCGCTAAATAGCTATGCATGATGACGGACGATATAGTATTCAGGAGCAGAGATGATGACCAGGTGGAGGCTCCTACCATTGACCCGATGGTCATATCTGCGACAATCGGACCAGCTTTTGTGAAAAGAATTTTGATTGGTTGTGGAAGTTCTGTCAATATCATCTTCAAGAAGACTTATGATCAGATGAAGATGGAGACGAAGGATTTGAAGCCATCTAAAGCTCGTATACATGGCTTTAATGGTGCAGCGACCGATGTAGTGGGATATGTTGAGTTGCCAGTTGAACTGGGACAAGGTGAGCGTAGGAGGGTGCAGATCCTACCTTTCGTAGTTTTGGATGTGGATTCTCCGTACAATGTGTTTTTGGGCCGACCGGCCCTGGCTGAGTTTAGGGCAGCGTTAGCCCCGTGGTGTTTGACTTTGAAGTTTCCGACTGACAAAGGAGTAGGTGTTGTTCATGGTGACCAGGCGACCGATCGTGCATGTTATGTGGCTGAGCTCCGAGAGGCCCATCGGAGAGAGAAAGGAAAGGTTGCGGACAATCCCGTCCGCATCCATAATACCGACAATTGACAAATAATTCCCGAGCCCTGGCTCAGGCAAAATCCTCGAATCTACAGAGACATAGATCCGAGAGACGACAATGAGGAACCCAGGGAAGAAAAGGCAGCGCCGGCTGAATTGACAATTGACATTTCAGTCAGCCGAGACGATCCATCGCGAGTACTGAAGATTGGATCACAACTCAGCCCCTCAATGACTGAAGACCTCAGTGATTTCCTCCGAGTGAATCTCGATGTTTTCACTTGGACACATTCCGACATGTGTGGGATTTCTCCCGCTATTACGAGTCATATGTTAAACATAGACCCAAAATACGTCCCGGTTAAACAAAAGAGGAGAGGGATGGACCCGGAGAGGTCCGCTGCTCTCAGAGAGGAGGTGGACAAACTCAAAGCCAATGGGTTCGTCCGCGACGCCCTCTACCCTGAATGGGTATCAAACCCCATGCTGGTGAAAAAGGCGAACGAGAAATGGAGAACTTGCGTAGATTATTCCGATTTTAACAAAGCATTCCCCAAGGAAAGTTTCCCATTACCTAGGATTGATCAGTTGGTCGACTCCACTGCAGGACACGAGTTTTTGTCATTCATGGATGCATACTCGGGATACAATCAGATCCCGATGCACATTCCAGACCAGGAACACACCAGTTTCATCACAGACGTTGGGCTATATTGCTATGTAGTAATGCCTTTTGGATTGAAAAACGCGGGAGCGACCTATCAGCGTTTGGTGAATCGAATGTTCAAAGATTAGATTGGTAGAACGATGGAAGTCTATGTGGATGACATGTTCATGAAGTCAGGACAGTCAAACGACCACATTCGAGACTTAGCACAGATGTTCGGTATACTTAGATGTTATGGGATGAAGATCAACCCTTTGAAGTGTTCCTTCGGCGTTGCGTCGGGGAAGTTTTTGGGATTCATTGTTAATGCCAGGGGAATTGAAGCTAACCCGGAAAAGATTCAAGCTATTCGAGATGTGCAAGTGCTCAGAACTATAAAACAGGTACAAAGCTTGAATGGCAAGGTGGCTGTGCTGAGTGGATTTATATCCAGAGCCACAGACAAGTGCATTCCCTTCTTCGATATAATAAAGAAAGGAAAGAGGAATTTCGAATGGACATCCAACTATGAGGAAGTGTTCTGAGATCTGGTGAGGCATTTGGAGAGTCCTCCAGTGCTGTTGAAACTAGTAGACCACGAGATGCTGTACGTATACTTGGCCGTATCCCCGCATGCTATAAGTGCGGCTTTGGTCCGCGAGGAGGACCAAGTTCAAAAGCTGGTGTATTACGTTAGTAAACGTTTAACGGGGGCAGAGAGGAATTATCCTAAAATGTAGAAATTAGCCTATTGCTTGGTGATTGCATTAAGCAAGCCGCGTCCATACTTTCAAGCGCACTCAGTCGGTATTTATACCGATCAGCCCTTGCGACAGGTACTCCAACGACCAGAAACTTCTGGAAGGATGTTAAAATGGAATATCGAATTGAGTCAGTTCGATATTACCTACCTGCCGCGAAGAGCCATACAAGGGCAAGCATTAGCAGATTTCATCGCTGAGTTTACTGTACCAGACGAACCAGATGGTCACAATGTCATTCCTCCCGTTCAATGGAAATTGTACACCGATGGGGCATCAAACGACCGTTGCTCCGGGGTTGGTGTAGTCCTTGTGATTTGTTATGCTTTGAAACTCAATTTCCCGGCTACGAATAACGAAGCAGAATATGAAGCATTAATTGCTGGCTTAAAGCTCGTTGGAGAACTCGGGGTAAAATCAGTTGAAATCTTTTGTGACTCGCACCTCGTGGTGTACCAAGTGCGAGGAGACTACCAAGCCAGGGGACAAAAGCTTGCTCCATACCTTGCTCTGGTTCAGGAACTACTGGCGAACTTCGAACATTATGACATTTCGCATGTCCCGCGTGAACAGAACAAGGAAGCCGACTCGTTGGCCAAATTCGCAAGCACTGGTGATGCGCAGCAAATGAGATTAGTTCCCGTCGAAACCTTGCACGCTCCAAGCATAGATGTTATGGAAGTCGATTTTGCGTTGGAAACGGAAATCGAGGAGGAGTCGTGGATGACCCCATTCAAACAATACCTGCTAAACGGGACTTTGCCCAAAAGAAGAAGCGAAAGATGACAGGTCATTCGCAAAGCCGTGCGATATGTGATGCAGGGAGGAGTAATGTATCGAAGAGAATTCTCAGTCCCTTTACTACGGTGCATTGCCCGTGATGAGACAAAGCGGGTCGTGGATGAGGTTCACGAAGGAGAATGTGGCGACCATACTGGAGGGCAGACACTAGCAAAAAAGATCCTCCGCTACAGATACTATTGGCCAACTGTGAATCGGGATGCTGCAGATTACGCAAGAAAATGTGACAAGTGTCAAAGATATGCGAAAATCCCGAGAGCTCCACCAACGGAACTCACACAAATGGTTAGTCCCTGGTCGTTTGCAATCTGGGGAATCGACATAATCGGTTCTTTGCCTATATCCAAAGGTGGTGCAAAATACGCGATAGTTGCGGTCGACTATTTCACAAAATGGGCCGAGGCAGAGCCTTTAGCCACAATCACCTCCAAGAAGGTCACTAATTTCGTTGTACGAAACATTATATGCCGCTTTGGCCTCCCACGAACCATCATTACGGACAACGGAACTCGGTTTGAAAGCAGAGAATTCAAAGATTTTTGTTTAAAGTACGGCGTTGAGAAAAAGTTCGCCGCCGTTGCTCATCCGAAAGCTAACGGACAAGTCGAGGCCGTGAACAAAATAATCAAGTCCATATTGAAGAAGCGTTTGGAAAAGGCTGGAGGCAAGTGGGTAGATGAACTCCCAACAACGCTATGGGCTTATAAAACTACCTACAAGTCCGCGACTGGCCACACTCCATTCGCATTGGCATACGGCTCGGAAGCTGTTATACCCGTGGAGCTTGAAGTTCCATCGCATCGAGTGACATATTATGATCCTAAGACGAATCAGGATCTCTTGTTGGAATCACTAGACTGCATCGATGAAAAACGTGAAGTGGCTGAATTAAGGGCGACAGCATATAGGCACCGAGTCAAGCGATATTACGACGACAAAGTCCGCCCAAGAATCTTTGATGTGGGTGATCTCATTTTGAAACGGGTTTTCCCGGTACCATCACGTATGAATCCCAACCGGGAAGGTCCGTATGTCGTTGAACGGAAGCTTGGAGAGGAAACTTTCAAGCTAGCGACCGTTGATGGCGTGACACTCCCCCGAGCGTGGAACAGTAAACATTTACGACGTTATTATATTTAGCATGTTTCTTTTCTGTTTTAGGTGCAATTGTTTCCCGTATCTTTATATTCCATTGATTCTTAGTTTCATTTTTAGCATGTAATCGAAAGGTTTAGTTTGTTTTCATTAATAAAGGCTTGAAGCCATCCTTTCTATGAATTATTGATGTTTCTGCACCTTATAGTCCGGTGACAAACAACTGAAGTTGCATTATTCTACCTGACGTACGAACTCGCATAAGCTACTTGAATCTTCGAGTCCCCTGAATGCGGACCGGAGTACTCTAAGTCCTCGGAGCGCGGACTAGAGTATAAACAAATTGAATCTCCGAGTCCCCTGAATGCGGACCGGAGTACTCTAAGTCCCCGGAGAGCGAACTAGAGTATAAACGACATGAATCTCTGAGTCCCCTGAATGCGGACCGGAGTACTCTAAGTCCCCGGAGCGCGGACTAGAGTATAAACGACTTGAATCTCCAAGTCCCCTGAATGTGGACTGGAGTACTCTAAGTCCCCGGAGCGCGGACTGGAGTATAACGAATTGAATCTCCGAGTCCCCTGAATGCGGACCGGAGTACTCTTAGTCCCTGGAGCGCGGACTAGAGTATAAACGACATGAATCTCCGAGTCCCCTAAATGCGGACCAGAGTACTCTTAGTCCCCGGAGCGCGGACTAGAGTATAAACGACTTGAATCTCCGAGTCCCCTGAATGCGGACCGGAGTACTCTAAGTCCCCGGAGCGCGAACCAGAGTATAAACGAATTGAATCTCCGAGTCCCCTGAATGCGGACCAGAGTACTCTAAGTCCCCAGAGCACGGACTAGAGTATAAACGAATTGAGTCTCCGAGTCCCCTGAATGTGGACCGGAGTACTCTAAGTCCCCGGAGCGCGGAGTAGAGTATAAACGACTTGAATCTCCAAGTCCCCTGAATGCTGACCGGAGTACTCTAAGTCCCCGGAGCGCGGACTAGAGTATAAACGAATTGAATCTCCGAGTCCCCTGAATGCGGATCGGAGTACTCTAAGACCCCGGAGCGCGGACTAGAGTAAAAACGACATGAATCTCTGAGTCCCCTAAATACGGACCGGAGTACTCTAAGTCCCCGGATCGCGGACTAGAGTATAAACGACTTGAATCTCCGAGTCCCCTGAATGCGGACCAGAGTACTCTAAGTCCCCGGAGTGTGGACTAGAGTATAAACAAATTGAATCTCCGAGTCCCCTAAATGCGGACCGGAGTACTCTAAGTCCCCGGAGCGCGGACTAGAGTATAAACGACATGAATCTCCGAGTTCCCTGAATGCGGACCGGAGTACTCTAAGTCCCCAGAGCGCGGACTAGAGTATAAACAAATTGAATCTCCGAGTCCCCTAAATGCGGACCGGAGTACTCTAAGTCCCCGTAGCGCGGACTAGAGTATAAATGACTTGAATCTCCGAGTCCCCTGAATGCGGACCGGAGTACTCTAAGTCCCCGGGGCATGGACTATAGTATAAACGACTTGAATCTCCGAGTCCCCTGAATGCGGACCGGAGTACTCTAAGTCCCCGGAGCATGGACTAGAGTATAAACGACTTGAATCTCCGAGTCCCCTAAATGCGGACCGGAGTACTCTAAGTCCCCGGAGCGCGGACTAGAGTATAAACAAATTGAATCTCCGAGTCCCCTGAATGCGGACCGGAGTACTCTAAGTCCCCGGAGCGCAGACTAGAGTATAAACGACATGAATCTCCGAGTCCCTAGAATGCGGACCGAAATACTCTAAGTCCCCGGAGTGCGGACTAGAGTATAAACAAATTGAATCTCTGAGTCCCCTGAATGCGGACCGGATTACTCAAAGTCCCCGGAGCGCGGACTAGAGTATAAACAAATTGAATCTCCGAGTCCCCTGAATGCGGACTGGAGTACTCTAAGTCCTCGGAGCGCGGACTAGAGTATAAACGACATGAATCTCCGAGTCCCCTGAATGCGGACCGGAATACTCTAAGTCCCCGAAGCGCGGACTAGAGTATAAACAAATTGAATCTCCGAGTCCCCTGAATGCGGACTGGATTACTCAAAGTCCCCGGAGCGCGGATTAGAAAATATTCTAAGTACCAAAAATGTGAAACAGGAGATGTACAATTCCAAAGAATGTCCGAACAACGTAAGAATGGATTGGGAATTTATGTAACTCATAAGAACTTGAGTTTCAACCACAGTTATACAGAAAGCTAAAAAGCAGAAATCGTTCAAATGACAAAGAAACTAAACTTTATTCATTAATCCAAAATGGGGTTATACAACCACTCCTCCAAAACTTGGAGTTGAAAATCTATCTACATAAACTACGAAAAAGAAAAAGAAAAAGTAGTTACATGACCTAAGCAAAACCTCGTTGAACGAGTATAGTGGCTACTTCTTCGGCTTCTTTAGTTTCTTGTCCTCTTTTGCTTTCTCAGATGACTCCTCTCCTTCACGCTTCCTCTTGGACTTTTTTCTCGCCAAAGAAGCGGAGTCAGGAGTGGGAGGAGGAACATCCAGTGGTTTGGATTTGCCGGGAAGAATGACTTTCAGAGGCCTGTTCGGCGGGTCGGTAAGTTCTAGTACTTGAGACTCGACCTTGATCTCAACCTTCTTCTTCTTCTCTTCCGCGAGTCGCTCCTTCATACTCATCTTCGAAGTGTGTTCTAAGGCTCCCGTGATTTCAATTTCATAACTCCCTTCAACGGGAGATGAAGTGTCAGACTTATCATCATCTAGCGCCCCGATCACTTGAGCTTCAGGACAGGGAGTTACTCCCGCTTGAGTAACATCGCTTGTTTTCCCCGTCTCCTCCTTGGCGTCATCGCTCCTCGGAGTCGGTTCAGGATCAGAGCGGCCTGCATAAAAATATGAAGAACGAACATTAGAACCAATAACCACTCGCAGAAAGTGACAGATCTTTGAACTTCTAGAAGAAGAGTTTTATACCGGTTTCTTGCTGGCTTTTAGCTGTGCGCGGAGTTTCACCCTCTAGAATGGGAGATAGCACATAAATGCCGAGACCGAGGTCTTCCGGATCATAGCCGGCGTGCTGCTCGAATGGGTCAAGTGTTGGACGATCGGCCGATTGGGTAGGAGGAGGAGCTGCAGCCTCGGTTCCAGATGGACCAGCTTTGTCATCTTTCTCCTTTGATGGAGGAGAGCCTTTACCAAAGAGAGCCATAGCTGCGGACAAGTCCGATGGCTCATTACCCCTGAGGAACTCTTTCACTAAAGCCTCCTCGTCGACCTCCTCGGTGCCCGACTCCACCTTTCTAATCCTTATTAAAGTTTCCCAAGCCTCGGCCAAAGATTCAAGGTAGCCCTCGCCTAAGAAAGTCAAGTCCCGGTGCATGAGGACACGGGCATTGTATTCGACAATCAGTGGGTCGAACATACACTTGATCTCTTCTCTGCCGGCCTCTGCAGCCGCTTCAAGGCGGGAGTCGATCTCTACGAAAGCTATTCTCTTGCCCTCCTCGCGGGCTTCATCCTTCATTGTCCCAACTTTAGAAAGCTCATCGTCAAGCTTTGCCTTTAAGAGACGTGTATCGATGATCTCGTTACAGTACCGTTGAGACTCCTCTTGAGCCGCTATCTTCTCTTCCCTCTCCTTAGAGAGTAGCTCCTTCAACTCTTTAACCTGCAGGGCGAGTGCATCCCTTTCTTTTTGAATAGAATCTTTTTCTAAAGCTAGGGCCCCACTGCGTTGGACTGCGACGTCAAGTTCTTTCTTATGAGTCGTCTCTAGACGAGCGACGGCCTCCGCAGTCTCCTTAGCACTCTGTTCTGCAGCTTCAAGTTTGGACTTGTATGAAGCGAGCTCTTCGTCCTAATTTTTGATGATGTCTTTATCGAAGATAGCTTCGAGCTTCAAGCGGTCGATTTCTTGTTGACGCTCAACGGATACTTCCAAGACTTTTTCGACTAAATGAACGAACACGTCATGTTGAACATAGACATCGTTGTTGCAAGCGATGGCACTCTGCTTGACATGCCCCGAAATGTGATGAATAGCTGGGAGGAACTTCAGACCGTCATAGAAGATTTTGGGAAATTTGGCTTTAAGATCGACCAGTTTCTCTGATATCATTGGGTCTGCCGAACAGGGGGAGGAGGTTTTGAAAGTTCAGTTCTCTTACGATGTTCCCGAGATTGTCGTGTGCTTGATGAACCGGAATGTTGATCTTGGGAAACATCGGGTTGAGACCCCTTCTGCGAAGATTTTTCTCTGTTTGGTTCTGTTTGAGAAGGGAGATCGCGAGAGTATGAAGACTGGGAATGTGATTTCTTTCGATAAGACGACTCTCGGGGACGGTTGTCACGATCTCCGTAGTCGTCCCTGTCCTGGCGTTTACCGGGGCCCGAATCCCAACCAGAATGGTGAAAGATGGAAGAGCCGTGGAAACGGTCAAATCCGTGAGAGTATTCCATGTCACCTGCATAGAATGAGAATAACAACAAGTTAGAAAAGATCAGGGTGACGGTTAAGATTGAAGTGCAAAGTGAAGTGCGCGTGTCCGTGTGTGTCCTAGTGTTTCCCCCCGACAGACCAGTTTCTTTACTAATTGGAGTTTTATCTCCCTGGACTTGGGCTTGAACTCCCGTACCGCCTCTAGCGGGCGAATGAAGCTTGAGGGCCTCTGGATCGTTGAAACCGTAGTTGAGTAAATCGTCAGGAATGGTAAGGTTCGACAGGCCCTTCAGAGAACTTTCTAAGTGCTCCGAGGAAGTTTCCTTTTCCGTTGGCATAAGGGTAACTTTAGAAGTTCCGCCCACAATTTTCCTCCTCAGCTTGCACGTCAGTTTCTTCTCTCCCTTCGAAGCGGAAGATGACGTTTCTATGTCATGAACTTCAACCGATGGTCCCCGAGATGGACTAATATTCTCGCCTTGTACTTCGGGCGTCTCAGTCTCCTTAATTTCCCCCTCTTCAAGTGCATCAGGAGCATTGCGTGCTGCAGACTCAGCTTGTTTTTTCCCTTTACCGGAGCCAGGCCTGGGAATGGTGACGCCTTAAGGAAGGCTTATCCGACGGCCTTCTACCAACAGTCCGAGCCTTGTAAGTGACTCATTCGAAATGAGATTTCTAATGTCCCGTTCTTCGGCAGGGAGGGCTCGAATGGCTTCGACGACATCAGAATATCCACGGCCGTCGGGATGTGGGCTAATACCTGAAAAGATGGGTAAAGTTTAGAAAAGGTATGGCTTTGACTAAACATGAGTAACAGACCAAGAAAAAGGCTTACTTCCTTCAACCCATCTACTCGCAAAGCAAGGAGGACAATGCACATAAAACCATTCCTGTTTATACAAGGCGAACTTGGTCCACACCCCGGTTAAGATTTGAAATTTGTTATGCGGCTCGAGAAACATGAATGATGGGCTATCCTTCCGCTTCTTAATGCAATATATGTATCGGATATCGCCCGGAGTTGGGAGCCTAGAGAAGACATTCATAAAGAGGATGCATGTACCGTAGAGGAATGCTTGGCCGTTCGGGTGCAGTTGCGATGGGGCAATGTCAATATATTGCAGCACATCCCGAAGAAACAAGTTGAATGGTGGCACACTGCCAACCCAGCATTTGAATTTATTACAAGCTGTGTACCCGGCTGGGGCAAGTGTGGACGATCATGCCTCGATGGAACTAGCACGTCGTCAAAGGGGATTCCATGGACAGAGCATATCCAACAGAGTGTACTTTCATTGATCTTTGAAGCATGTGAATCGACAGGGTTGTCCAAGAGAATGGCTACCTCCAGAGCATCGAGAGCTAAGTCATGTGCAGGGGAAGTTGATGGGTTTGAAGTATCTGCAACTTCTCGTCGAGAGGATGGCCCAGGCCTGTCTGAAATCGTGGCGGAGCTAGATTTCCTAGACATCGCTGATAAAGATTGAATCTAGCAAAGTACATGTTCGAACTATACTTAAAAAATAATCAACGTTAGAATTAACAATACGAATTCCCCCCCCCCCCCCGTGTAGTGTGTGAACTAGTGTGATCATTCAGGTGTAAACGCTGAGAAATTATAAGTCACAGAATTGATGATATAAAGTTGAGCTTTGAACTATCGTCTTCGAAGACCGTCATCGCTGACCGTCTCCGAAAGCCAGCATTACAATGTTTTCAATTTTGAACTCGGATATTGGCACTGCGTGTTAAAAGCTTTAATCCATTTTTATTGGTTTAAGTTCAGGCTTGTGATTATTGAAACTAGGAAGTTATCAGTCCAGATTAGTTCGATATGCTGGTATGCTTAAGTCCTTGTCCTTGTGTTTGATGTTTGATTAGGCAAGGTGAATAGGAGTTTGGTTAAAATTCTGTTCGGCTTAAAGTTCTGTTCGGTTTAAAGTTCTGTTCGGCTTAAATTCTGTTCGGCTTAAAGTTCTGTTCGGCTTAGATTCTGTTCGGCTTAAGTTCTGTTCGGCTTAAGTTCTGTTCGGCTTAGATTTTGTTCGGCTTAAGTTCTGTTCGGCTTTAATTCTGTTCGGCTTAGATTATGTTCGGCTTAACTTTTTGTTCGGCCTTCGTTCTGATCGGCCAAAATTCTGTTCGGCGAAAATTCTGTCCGGCCAGAATTCTGTTCGACCTCTCTTCTGCTCGGCCTTCTGCCCTTAACATCACTTCTCCTCTTTTCCTCCATCTCTCTCAACCAGCATGACCAAGTCTTTCGGCAAGCCGTGTCAAACCACGGTCATGCCGATCCACTTCACTAGGCCTTACCTCCAATTCATCACCCACACGCCTCTTACTTCCTTTAATCTACGGAGAATTTACGAATTCGAGTTTTGTGTTAAGCTTCCTAATTCGAGAAAGTGATCGAGAGATTCTTACCGAAGGAAACGACAGGAGCTTGGGGATCTGTGGACTTAAGATTGACAGAGTGTTCATGCTTAACTTGAAGAGAGCTTGTTGGATTCGAAGTAAGAAGGAAGGATTGTAGGAGGTGAATAATATTTAAGGGAGGTAAGTTATGTTTCTTGGAGGGTCGTGGAGGTAAAAAGTGAAAAAGAGAAGAAGAAGAAGAATACCAACTTTTATAGGGGAGGAGAGGAAGTCGAAGAGAGGTTTTGGAGGTTTTGAAGAAGAAGAATGGCCTTGGGTATTAAGGGAGGTTTGGATTCAGCCATGCTTGGTGGAAGGGGGTAGTGCCTTAAATTTTGGATCGTCGTGAAGTAGAGAATGATATAAATGCGATTCTATGCTTGTATAATTGTTTATAGTGGAAAAGAAGTAATTTTGAGGTGATTTCTTTATGGAATTTAAGTGGAAGAAGAGTGAAGAAAGGAAATAAAAATTCATGAAAATGTTAAAGGAAAGTATGGAAATGTAAAGGTGTGTATATAAAAGAGGAGAGGTGAAAGGTAGCTTAAATTTAACCCCTCCCCAACTAATGATGATTTTAGCCACCTGAAGTCACCCCCCACATGGCCTTGTACAAACTCCATGTGCTTGTGTTTGCTTTTCTTAATCCTTGCACTAAAGGTTAAATAAAAAGTCTCCTTTGTTAAACAAATTCTAGAAACTTACTCATGCTAGTTTAAGTTGTTAATTATTTTCATTAGCAAATAGGAAATTTTATGTGCTATGTGAATTCATTTTATTAAATAGCGATGGTGCAAAAAGTTATAAGATCTTCCGTTTGATGAAAAATGATTTTCGATTACATTTTCCATTTTTTAACGAACTATTTATTTATGTAAACAAAATTTAATAATGAATTTCCTATCATTAGTTATTAATCAAAAGTGGGTTATTTGATTATTTAAAACCATTAATTGAATATATAAAATATATTAAATATTGAGAAATCCAAGCGATAAAATTCTGGGTCGTTATAGTGTCCTTACATATCGGTTTGAAACATTCCTAATATCTTTTATACTTACTATAAAAGATGTCATTTACAAATCCATTGTCAAGTATTAAAATAACTAAGGCTGACTTTAACACAAGTACATCGTTAAAAATCAACAATATGTTGTTTACTTATAGTTAGAAATACAAATAAACCTTTTAAAAGTTCTTTCTTATGAACATACGCTTCCTCTGCATTTTGATTAATAATCAAACTATTTGATATTTTTGTCAAATATTTATTTAATTCTATGCTTATAAAATGATAATTTCTATCAATTCTTCAAATATATCCATAAACGGACAAACTCAATATCGCTCACTGTTACCTGAAGGTTTGACCAGGCAACTAGGCACTCGGCACTTACATACCGTTCGGCATTAAGAGTCGTTCGGTATTGTATATCGTTCGGCATTCTAGAGTGATCGACATAGCAGAGCGTTCGGCATACCTGGATCGTTCGGCATGGCAGAGTCATCAGCATACCTAGATCGTTCGGCATGGCAGAGCGTTTGGCATACATGGATCATTCGACATTCGAGAACGTTCGACATTCGAGAGCGTTCGGCATACATGGATCGTTCGGCATGGTAGAGTGTTCGACATACATGGATCGTTCGGCATTCGAGAGTGTTCGGCAAACATGGATCGTTCGGCATGGCAGAGTCATTCGGCGCTCCATACTGCTCGGCATCCACACCTCGTTCGGCATTCAGAGTTGTTCGGCATCTAGAGATGTTTGACATCCGGAGGTGTTCGGCATTCATCCAATCTCGACCGGCTTCAACTATTGCTCGGCCTGCACTCTCCACTCAGCACAGCACTTTGTTCAGCATGACGACATCGTTCGACATCAGTTTGTTCGACCTCTATGGTTCGGCACACATAACTCACTCTTTCTGGGCCGAGGTATTCAGCTGCCAGGCCCACCAGGGAAGTCCAACCCATCTTTGTCTATAAATAGAGAGGCAGGGGCACAGTGAAAAAGACCTTTTTTGGAGTACACTGGGGAGACTCTACCGCTTTCAAGATTCATTCTCTTTACTTAGCAACTGTATTCAAGTAGTTGGTGAACGGATTGTATCTGTAATCAGTTATCAAGTAAAGCAATAAAAGATTAACTTCAAAGTGGACGTAGGTAGTTACGCCGAACCACTATAAATATAGTGTTCTTGTCTTTGCATTCAATTTAGCATATTGATCTCTGTTTAAATTTACTTTCTTCATTTATCTCTCTACACACACTTTCTCAACGAGATTAGTGACCAATTTTGGTGTTAACACTCACATTGAATCCGAGACACTTTGGTTGTCATGTGTGAACACTCTATTCTAAATCATTTTAGAATTTTCTATTTCAACACATATGTACCAAACACAAAGTCCTACTAAGTGATAATTTTATGCGTAAATCCAAATTAACTTGACCATGTTGAATATCGAATATATTACGTTAATTTCAATAATTGAAATTCATGGTAATATTCTTATTAATGTGGCTCACTACATCCCAACTGGTTTTTCTTTCTCTTAAAGCAACATTTCTGGCCAATGGATCATATTCTTTTGGGTATAACTATCAAAATCATATTTTGATAAAGTACTTGGAATCGATTTTGGATCTGTGCATTGTAGCGACCTTAAAATTCGAACAGTTCGCCTTCGAATATCGGAACATTTTGAAATATAGTTAAGTGTTATAAATATGATTTTATAACCTTTTTAAACATTGTTTTATTAATAATGATAAGAAACTTGTTTTTGAATTTTTTTTACAAAAATATATTCTTCGAAGAAAAATCGATAATGTTACTGAAAATCGGTTTATCGATAAACAGCTTTTCGATTGATATAAGTTGTTCGAACTCTTGTGCAATGGTCTAATTATCAAATGAAAATGTTAGAAACTAATTAACACACATACCTCTTCATAAATCTTAGAATGTTCTAGAAGCTTCCATATGGATAAGAGATATTATCAAGAGAGGGGTATAATGGCAATTAACATAAAGAAGAAGTGATGTAAAGGATAATTGATGGGAGGTGCAGCTTGCATGGCATTGTAGGGGTGAGTGCAAGCTTAGGAATACCATTCTTGTGCCTATGTAAGAAGAGGCATACCTAAGAGTTATAATCAAAAATTCACAAATTAAAGTTATAATAAAATCCATGACTTCTTCTTCCTCTTCATAATTTCCTAAAGAAAAATATTTGCAAATGAAATCCAAATCAACTCAAATTTGAAGTGAATACTTACCACCACATTACAAAACATCCTACCTAGTTAGAAATTGAAAAGGTAAAGCCAATCTCCCCTCTAAATTGAAGTTCGTAAGCATTGATAGAGGTTTGGAGGCAAAGGCAAGGAAAGAGAAGAAGGGAAAGGTGTTGCTAGGTTGGTTTTGGACTTTGGTTCTTGGCTCTTGGTTGTTTATTGGGTTAAATGTGAGTTAAAACCTCACTCTGAATGGAAAATATAACGCATATATATATAGTATTTTGATTGTGTCTAAGTTGTTGAATTGTTGTTGACATACGTTTAAACATTGGTTTGAATTCTTACTTTGAAAGTAAGTGACACATGTGATCTATATGTATAGACTTGAACCAACTTGGAATGGACTTGATAGACTTATATAACATATGACTAGGCTTTGAACAAAGAATATAGGTTACATATGGAATTAGGTTTAGATTCGACTTGGATTTGGAAGTGCACTTATAGTGATAGTCGCTATAGATGCAGTTGCAAATTGCCTTGTTTTTGGCGATTGCTATGGAAATTTTTAGAGAGATCCTTAGGGTTTTCTCACCATATTTATATTGTATTATATATTTTTGTTGCTATTAAAAGATTGGATGGTAAAAGGTTAAGTAACATCTCGAAAAGTGGCCAAAATTTAACTTGTGCAAAACTGCCTCGTTTAGCTTGATTTTGGACTTTAAAAGGTTTGAAAAGATATTTAAATTTAAGTATTTTGTTTCATTATTTTTACAAGTGTTTATTAACTCATACTAGAGTATTTCAAAATTGGTTTGAGATATTTATGAATTTTTAAGACTTGGTTGTGAATTTTTAAAGAAGGGATATTTTGTTAAAATATATAGATACATGTTCTTTTCAAGTTTTAAGGAAAAATGTAAAGTTGTTATTTTCATGTAATATTTTGGATAAATGTTTTAAAACCTATTCTAAGCATTTTAAAAGTATATACAAATGTTTTCGAAAAGGAGTTAGAATTGCTAAATGGCCAAATGGTTAATTATTTAATTACATTGAAAAGTAATTAACTATACATAACACAAAAAGCCGATAAATTAAGGCTTATCTATTTGTGAGAGTTAAGATTGATGGTGAGTAGGGATGGAATAGTGGAGCTCTAACCTACCTATTTCCCCCTTGGCTGAGGAATAGTAAGTCGAAAAATGTTGAAAACGTGTTAATCTTGTTGATTTCTTATTTGTTTATGGAAATCATTAATATTATAATTAACACTAAAAGCCAACGAGGTAGGCTTATCTATTTGTGAGATTCAAGAATGAAGTGTCTAGGCAATGCTTTGATGCATCCAGTCCTCTAACTTACTTGACGTCACTCTTGGATGAGGAATAATTAAGTTGTAATGTCATAAACGAGTTAAGCGTACGAACGTGATTTGTATAAGCAATTGTTTTTGACTAGATAAACAGTTATTTAATTATTGAACTTGATCAAATATGAATTTAGAAGTAACCGAAAAGCTTCATGATTTCATATCAACAAGAACCCCTAGGGAGGTGCATTGGTATGAAACATCTCTAGCTTTCGCTTACTTTTGGAAGAACCGGAATTGATTTAGCAGGAATTCATCGAATTGGTTTTGAAGAAACTGTGATCAGTAAGTGTTTTACTTATCGAATACCATTTTGAAACTAGTATATGAGTTCTATGTTCTGGAAGCGGCTGAGAAAGGGAATGTTATGGAGTTGAATTGTCTATCTTAAGGTTAAGTCCACGGGAGAGGTCAGCGTTAATATTTCAAACGATGTTATCACGTGGGACTATCTGTCTTAAGGAGTATTCCAAGAGAGAGGATAGTTTTAGCATTCATTGGAGGACTTATGCAAAGAACCTGTATGGAGGTTTGAGATCTATTCGAGATGCTCGAATCCATATAGTGATTCGTGATTTGTTCGAGATATGGGAATCCATTTCGGGATTCATGTTCTGTTAGAGTGATGAAGACTTGAGTGAGAGATACCAAATGTAGCCTCGACATCGATAATGACTAAAACCAGAGATAGGATGCATAGCTAAAGGGAACGTAGTATTTTAGCAATCCTAAGGGTGCATGCGACTCCATCTAGTATTACTTAATGGACATGCATGCAGCAGCGATGCATTCGAAACCACAAGTGTTTTGGGTGTGGTCCAATTATGTATTTCCTATAGTACATTCCCTAGAGATGTACATTGCCCGAAAGGATATCTATGATCCTTATGCAGGAGTTCAGATTCGGCTTGATCCGATAAGATCTCCATGGAAAATCCACTATGCGAACGTGCCTTAGTGATATTGATTGTATACCTATTATTTTGTAGCGTTCACATAGCAGCTATTTGATATGATTTATGTGCTACACTCTAGACATTTTCTATCATATCACTATATGCTAAATTTAATGAATGGTTGATTTCTTTGAGGGGAACATCGTTATGGGAATCTGGACGGTCTCAATAGTTACTGTTACTTGTCACTCTTATTTCTTGATTTTCTTACTCTGGTTAACCAGACTGATCTGGATGTTATTTTCTTATAATGCTCAGATTAACCCTATGTATGTTTCTAGATCTAGCTACGGACACTTTGGAGCTTATGAAGAAGAGCTAGATGATTACCTTTTGTTGTATCTCATTTCCGCTGCATTTCTACATTATATATATCAGCATTGTAAGGAAAATAGTTATAACTATTGAGGTTGATGATTGAACTTAGGTTTTAGTACCTCTGATATTTCTATATAGAAATATCTATAGTACTACTTTGTACCGTACCTTTCATATCATATATTACCGTTCTGCTATGAGATTCTAATGTTCTGTTCTTCCTTTCTTGTTCTATTCTTTTTTATTTTGTTCTAACTTTCTGTCTTTTTAGCACTTCAGTGCTCGGTACACGAATACCGTGGATTTATTTAGTGTCAACATTCGAAGGTCGAAATGTTGAGTCGTTACATTTGGTATCAGAGCGCAAGGTTGAGAAAACTCTTTGGCCTTGGTTGTGTATGGCTCATTAAAGATAAGGCAAGCGAAACCTTGGAATACGTCGAGTGTCTTATACATATGAGAGCTTATTTGTATGTTGAAAACTAGATTTTAAAACTATTCTTTAGGAATATCTCTTTCTTAAGAATCCTTTCTTTGAAATAACTCTACCTTTCATGTCCTAAAAGAAGTTTTGCTTTGATTAGGTAGTAAGAACTATAAGTACTAGAGCCGTCAATGCTTGAGGAATAAAATTGTGTGATCGGATATTTGGAGACATAGAGCTAGATGAAGCAATAAAGCGTAGGTTCCCATCATGACATTTGACAGATGCAGCCATGGATTGGTGGAGTTCTACCACCTTAGATATCCAATGGAACAAACTCTCTTAGGCCCAATTTTAAAATGAGTTCGATATGAAGTTTGTTCCGGAAGCTGAAAAGACTTTATTATTTAGGAGCTTCCTGGTTCTGAAGTAAAGAGCCATGACCGTGGTGGAGTATGAGAATCGGTTCATTACTTTGCCTTGGTTCGAGTTAGGATTAGTTGATACGCCGCTGAAGAAGAACGAGATGTTCATTACAGGTTTGCACCCTGAGCTCTAGCGAGATATGACTAATCATGTCATGGGATCTTTTGTTAGTTTGGTAAACATAGCTTTAAGTTTTGAGAGCTTAACTCCAAAGCCGCCTGTTTCTACACCAGTTAGGGATAACAAGCGGAAGTTTCAGCCATTGAGAGATATTTCTAGTGTGGTTTATCGTAAGTGTAGGCACAAGGGACACTTTGCTTGGAATTGTAAATCGGAGAAAGAAGGGCGGGTAAAGCGCAGATGGTGAAAGCACTGATTGAGAAGTTTCCGAAGTTTGAGGCACAATTTTTACCATAATTTTATTACAGTTGTCATCAGCCAGACCATTTTGTTAGAGATTGTCCTATGATCAAGAGTGGGGAGCAACCTAGGGTTTTTGCTATTTCTGCAGCTGAGAAGGGGAAGTAAATTCTTGAGGGTATACTATTTGTTTATGGTTTACCTATTCATGTTTGGTTTGATAATAGTACTTCTCATAGTTTAATATCCCATAACCTGGATAGTTTAGTCATGCGCGATATGTTTAGAACATTGGGTATTGTTTGTTATTGATTTGTGCTCAACCAATTTATGAGTAGATTTACCTTTCTAAATTATGGGGTGGGTAGACAGTAATTGTAGGACATTAAAACGAACACCTTGCGAATTAAGTTTCATGATCTAACTAAAAGGCGTTGGATGATAATGTTGGGTTAGGAGTTAAAATTTTGTAAAGGATGTTTACTATAATAAAAAAGGAAAGATAGAATATTTTGGAAATAATTATTTGTGAAAAGAATTTTACATAAGTAAGTGATTTTATATAAAGTATGGTTTATAAAATGTGGTTAATAAACGAAAAATATTAAACAAATAATTTGAGAATTTAAATCCCGATGTCTTTGAAAATGTTTTTCAAGATTTTGGAGAAAATAATAATAGTATTATTTGAAAGTAAATATTTGGGAAATTGGTTTTGGAAATTAAGATCATGATACAATATTATTATACGAAGTATTTGATACTGCTTTGGAATGATTTTGGTTAAGTATCAAGAGTATGGTTTGGATGTACTGAACTCACTTCTATCGCTTGAAAATAGTTTCGGTGATGACTACAGCATCATCAGCATTCATTTTCAGGTTTCTAAATGTGGGATGCTACAAAGTTTTTTGGTAAAATGGATTTTGATTTAATCATAAATTAAGATTTGATGTACAAAAGTTATATGTATATATAATTTCAAAATGGTTTAAAATGATAACCGGGTGTTTATTTCTAAAGTTTTCTATAAAAAAATTGGGACTTTATTATGTTATGATATGTGTTTGGTTGTTTCTATTTGTTAAAATAAAATGGAATTTTTCAATGGTTTTGGATAGTCGAGAAGTTTCGGATTGTTATAGAACTTGAAACTAAGTGTTTTTTCAAAAATATAAAGTTGAGTTATGAAACACTTGAATTTGAATAGGTAGTAAGTTAAAAAATAGTTCAAATTGTTGATCATCTTTGTTAAGTAATATAAATTGATGGTTGTATACACTCTTAGGATGTAATGGAGTATTATATGAGTATGAATTTAAGGTATAAAATGTGGATAAACTTGAAGTTTTGTTTTATGAAATGATTCATAAATGATTTTAGTATTAAAAGACTTACTATTTGGATAAAAGAAATGCGATCTATGCTAGTTGGGAATAGAGGTTTCTAATAAAGGAACCAAACCAGAGTCCCTACTAGAGAGGTCAAGTGATCTGTGCTAGTTGGGAAGTGAAATTTATGTGATTGAACAAGTGATCAGATCAGATATTGCGTATGGATGATATAAGTATGTCGTATTGGCTTTAGTACTTTTGTATGATATGTTTTATTGACCGATGAAGAGTTTGGAGAATAAACTCTTTGATTTGTTATGAGGTAGCATGAATAATCATTTAAGTAAGAACCTAAGGTTGTTGAGCGTAAGGTATGCTTAGTAGATTGTTTATTGTCCTTGGACGATGAGAGAGTTGTACCTGAACAAATCATGAGCTTTGTTTACTAGTGATTGTAAATACTATTTGAGTATTTATGTGCTTGTTCCTTTGATAAAGTTAGAATGTACCATGGAGCGAGGATGCTTGGGGTGGTACCATGGAAGACGGAGGACAGTTTAAAGAAGTTCTACCCAGAGTGCTTATAGACTAGGGGTTCCTTCTTATCCTAATATCATATATCCTTTGTGGTGTGCTCACCGCTTGAGGTGGAGTCACCTAGTATGCATTTTGATTTGCAGTTTTGCTTGTATATAGTTTCATCAGTAGTCTATGTATGTATCTTCTTTCGTCTATCTCCTTTGGTTATCGTTCTTATTTGAATATCGAGGATGAAATGTTCTAAGTGGGGGAGAATGTAGCGACTTTGAAATTCGAACACTTCGTCTTCGAATACCGAAGTGTTTTGAAATATAATTAAGTGTTATAAATATGATTTTATGAACTTGTTAGCATCATTTAATTAAAAAAAATGATAAGAAACTTGTTTTTGGAAAAAATTTACAAAAATATATTCTTCGAAGAAAAATCGATATGTGACCGAAAATTGGTTTATTGATAAACAGCTTTTCAATTGATATAAGTTGTTCGAACTCTTGTTCACTTGTCTAAGGATTAAATGAACACATTAGCAACTAATTAACACACACAGCTCTTCATATGGAATGTTCTAGAAGCTTCCATATGGATAAGAGATATTACTATGAGAGGGGTATAATGGTAATTAGCATAATGAGAAGTGATGTAAAGGATAAGTGATGGGAGGTGAAGCTTCCAAGGAATGGTGGGGGGTGAGTGCAAGATTAGGCAACACCATTCTTGTGCTTATATAAGGAGAGACATACCTTAGAGTTATAATCACAACTTCACAAGCTAAAGTTATCACAGAATCCATGGCTTCTTCTTCTTCCTCTTGATAATTTCCTAAAGCAAAATATTTGCAAATCAAAGCCAAATCAACTCAAATTTGAAGTGCAGCCTTATCACCACATTATAAAACATCCTACCTAGATAGAAGTTGAAAAAGAAATTCCAGTCTCCCTTTTAAGTGAAGGCCGTGAGCATTGATAGGGGTTTAAAGGCTAAGGCAAGGGAAAGGCAAGGAAAGAAAAGGAGGGAAAGGTGTTGCTAGGTTGGATTTGGACTTTGGTTCTTGGATCTTGGTTGTTTCTTAGGTTAAAGATGAGTAAACACCTCACTTTGAATGGAAAATACAACATATATATGTTGTGTTTTGATTTGTGTTTAAGTTGTTGAATTGTTGTTGACCTATGTTAAAACATTGGTTTGAATTCTTGCTTTCAAAGTAAGTACACATTTGATCCATGTATAGACTTGAATTAACTTGGAATGGACTTGAATGGAATTATATGACATATTACTAGGCCTTGAAAAAAAAACACATAGGTTATAGAGGTACTTTGGTTTAGATTGGACTCGGATTTGGAAGTGCGCTTATAGCGATGGTCGATATAGATGCAATTGTGAATTGCCTTGTTTTTGGCGATTGCTATGGAACTTTGTAGAGAGGTCCTTAGGGGTTTCTCACCATATGTAAAATGTATTATATATACATGATTTTTACTATTAAAAGCATGGATAGTAAAAAGTTAAGTAACATCTCAAAAAGTGGACAAAACTTTACTTGTGCAAAACTTCCCTATTTAGCCTTGATTTTGGCTTTGAAAGGTTTGAAAAGATATTTAAATTTAAGTATTTTGTTTCATTCTTCTTATAAGTATTTACTAACTCATATTAGAGTATTTAAAAAATGGTTTGAGATACTTATGAATTTTTAAGAATTAGTTGTGAATTTTTAAAAAGGGATATTTTGTTAAAATATATAGAAAACGTGTTTTTTTAAGTTTTAAGGAAAATGGTAAAGTTGTTATTTTGAAGTATATTTTGGATAAATGGTTTAAAACCTAATATAACTATTTTCGGGTATTTCAAAAGTATATACATATGTTTCTGAAAAGGGTTAGAATTGTTAAATGGTCAAATGGTTAATTGTTTAATTACTTGTCTAAAATGTAATTAACAATGCTTAACATGAAAAGCCGACGAAGTAAGGCTTATCTATTTGTGAGAGCTAAAATTGATGTCGGGTAGGGATGGAGCTATAGAGCTCTAACCTACCGGTTTCCCTCTTGGCCGAGGAATAGTAAGACGGAAAATGTCGGAAAATTGTTAATTGTGTTGATGTCTTACTTGTTTATTGAAATCATTAATACTTTACTTACCACTAAAAGCCGATGAGGTAGCTTATCTATTTGTGAGATTCAAGAATGAAGTGTCTAGGCCAGGCTTTGATGCAACTTGTGCTCTAACTTACATGGCTTTACTCCTGGACAAGAAATAGTTAAGTTGGAATTGTAACGACCCGGAATTTTGGACCATTCGCATCCATTATAAGTGTATAGGTAGACACTCATGCCGGAGTTGAATTGCTCAAAATACCGCGTTGTTAATTTAAATTTGGCAAAACTGAACATATACAGTAAATAAGTAATCACAGATCACAGACACAGAGTAATAAGTGCAGCGGAAATAAAAGAGATAGTAGTTCATGAAGCTACTATATAAATATATGAGTTACATCAGAGTTTACAACAGAAGAGTAATACGATACATCAAAGTTAAACCAGATACAACGGAAGAGTAACACGATACATCAGATACAAATCAGAATACATCACTGGAATCATCGAATACTGAAAGTAGAATAGATGGCTGGATCTTCAAGCAAAGCTCCAACTTCAAAGGTGAGTCTCGAATACTGGTACACTCAGTCTGACCCGAGCGTAAAGCAAAAACACAAGACACTCGAGTCAGGATTAACATTCTTATATTAATAAATCCAACTCAAGTGAAATAGCAATTGAAATACAAGTAACTTAAAGGATGTTTGGAATAACCATCCTTTAAGGATCCGTCAAACTATCTACTATGTAGTAATGTATGATAAGTAGATAATGTCTATCAGTAATAATAAGATATCAAAATAGCGTTAAGTCATGGCCCATTCCACCCTTAACACATTTTTATTCCCAAAAGCATATACAAGACCGTAGTTTCCCCAAAACCGGAAGTCACCAGAGGGCAATCCATATACTAAAGGTACAAATCAAAATCGTAGTGGTCGCGCATAAATGGAATACAAGTATGACAAGGCACATGAGGCAATACCCAAGGTAGTGATACTACCGTTCGCCTGATCCGGACTGGTGAGAACGCAACGCCGTAGCGCCCGCAACACCGTGAAACAACACTCCCAAAATCAAGGGTGCACCAATCGACAACAAGTATAAGAAGTTTGAAGAAGTGTGTCCACTTGAGGTAGCTAATCCTCCATTGGCCCGACACAGCTCCTGTTTTAGTCATTTCCAATTTGACACAAGTGTCAAGGCTATCCATCATCGTTCTCTTTCTTCAGTCAACACGTACATCAATCCAACCACTTCATTCTGGATCATCACTCCGCGTATAGTTATTAAAGTGGTTTCCGGTTTAGATAGAGAGTATATCCATAACCGAATTCCGGTCTCTTTAATCACTTCCGTAATTATTTCACCGATTGGTCGTTTATTTATTTCAAAACCAAATCAATTTCAATTTCAATTTCAATTCGTAAATCAACATTTCATTTGTCTTTCAAAACCAATTTCTAATAATTTACGTTTCAAAACTTCCAAATTACCATTTCAAAATCTTATAATTCAATTTCAAACTTTATTTAAAACAATTCAAATATTGATTCAAATTCGTATATAAGTTTCATCCCGAAATCATTTAAATCAATTTATTTTAACATTCAAATCAATTTAAATTCATTTACCGATTTCTTTCAATATTCGTTAAGTTACTTTATCATTCAAAACAATTTCTATCAAATTTTCAATTCATTAAATCAATTTCTTAAGTTCAACTTCATTAAATCAAAACTTACAATTTTGAATTAAATTAAATTCATCAAATCAAATTCTTTAAATTTCAAGTCTTACATTAATTTCAATAAATCACATTTTATTTCTTATTAAAGAAATTCAATTTCACTTATTTACTTACTTAAATGATTTTCCAAACTTAATTAATAAAGAAACTCAATTTCAATTATTTACGAAGTAAATTCACTTATTCAAAAGTTCAATTTTACTTATTAAAGAATTCAATTCAATTTGATCATTAAATCATTCAATCTTATTTAATTATTAAATAATTCAAAACTTAATTATTAAATAATTTCAAAGTTTAATAATTTCAAACTCAATTATAATTTCAAACTTGATTATTAAATCATTTCAAAGTTTAGCAATTTCAAACTTAATTACACTTTCAAACTTAATTATTAAATCATTTCAAAGTTTAATAATTTCAACTTAATTCAATAATTTCTCAAATTAAACAATATTCTTTCATCAATTACATTGTTAACATTTGGTTTCAGATTTTTAAATATTAACATTTTCCTTTCATTAAAAATTCAAATTTCAACTACATTTCAAAACCATATTATTTATTCAAAGAAAATCTTCATTTTATTTTTAAATCAAATTATTGACCAATCGGGTTTTATTTAATTTTCTATCCTAGGTCAAAGTTTAATTTGGGTATTTATCATTTCAACCCGATTCCAATTCAATTCAAAATCAAAGCATAGTAAAGGGAACTTGCAGTGTGATATCTGGGATGGTGTCAAAGTAAATAAACAAGTAATAACAACAATCCATAACAATCCAATAATCAATTCAAATAATCCCGAAATAACCGTACTAATTCGCATTGTTATTTGTACGAATTAATGTAATCATTTCTAGAATCTACACTATCATTTCACGTAGATTAAAGATTATTACATTACGGTTTTCACTTGTCATTCGATTTACAATTTCATACATCATCCATTTAACAACATACATTCAGTGGTTCAATATGTAATTAAACAAATCCTACGTGTCAATAAACTCAACAGTTAAAGGGGTCATATCATACAAATGTCAGTTAATCAAATTTAACATTTAATTATCCTATATCAAGTTCAATTGCATACTAGTTATCAATTTAACATTAACAATTTAACGTCCAATATAGACATCAACAATCAATCAATTATCAGCCAAACTGTATTATCATCGCATAAATAATTAACAGATAATGGTGTCAGATGTCACAGGTGAACTGATACAGTTAATAGCATATATAACAGTGTAATTAACTAATAGCAGCATATTTCAATTGTCGTTTCAATTGAAATCAAATTTAATAAATAAAAGAACGTTAATCGTGAGTGAGTGCTCACCTTTCGAGACTAGAGAGGAGATAGACAACATATCCGGCTATAATTTGAATTGCGAAATGACCGATCTAAACACGATTTCCAAAGCAAGGTGAGATGGGCACGAATTGGTCGATCAAAGCTGAGAAATAGAAATTGACGAAATCAAATCAGAACTGGATCGATGATGATAAATAGTATAAGTGCACTTTATATATATATATAACTATATATATAACTATTTACATGTAAAATCATATTTAAATTCAAAACGTATTAAATTAAATGTATATATATAAACTAATATAGTCTACAGGTGTCTTGAAACTATGTATATCTATATATAAAATCAAACTTTCAAAATCAATATCTGAGAATATACAACACTACAACCATATATTTTATAAACCAAGAATCTAAATATAAATACAAGTATGAGTTCTGAAAAATGTTTTATATAAACAGGTATATCGGTAAACATGTATATACAGTTGTAAACTATATACATAACCTACACTATATACAGTAACCATATATATAAGATTCCAAATCACAGGACTGCAAACTTTACAAAATAGATATGCGCATATATAGGTAGGCTATTCACAAAATCTACAGACACTAAATATTTACAATAGCCGTATGAATATATAGAAGTTTAAACAAATAAATTTAAACTAACCTATCACTTTTCTATATATGGATTTATAAAATCTAACCTTTTGTATGCTTACATATACTGTCTATATACAAACGAATTAACTTTATATATGTGTAAGAAAAATATATATTTAACACGTACGTACAAACTGTACCTACACCCTCAAAATTTTAAACATTGATTCGAAACATGCTTTATCAAAATATATATCAGATATAGATTACAGTCCTATATATATATATAACAAAAGATTAGTTCCTTATACTTTTTTACTATTAAAATAACCCAGCCTAAGACCTTCATATTAATAAATATATATACTAAAAGTATTAACAAACTGTTATATACAAATACTTACATAAATTTACATAAACCACTAAAATATCCTATCATACAGTAAATAGCATATTATACATGTAATCTATTATGAGCTACTACAACAAACCTCAACTGATTGTATATATAAAAATATTCTTGTACGAAATAACCATAGGCAGCTATAAGACTTTATAAACAACAGGTATTACATATATATAATAAACATCCTTTATTAAGGTAACAGACATATGTATATCATAAATTTAAAGCTCTGTCTATATTCTTAAGGATCAAAATATCATATGTATAAAATAAAACACATCAATACATATATATTTTATTAAAATATAACATATACTCTTATGTATATAAACGTATGATGTACACATTATATAATATATATATATAACACTTAAACATGTAATTAGAAAATTATACGTTCAATACACTAGCAGCATGCAACCTATAACCAATATATATTTTATATTGAAATCAAATAAAAGTCGAAATATCTATATATAGAATTATATAAACTAGCAGTATATTAAACTAGGAATGCGAACTCAAGTGCAGACCATATACTTTGAAACAAATATTACTATAACCTATAATAAAATAAGTATATGCCTTAAACACATATACATGCAGTCCAATATTTGTACGAAGGCTAAATATATATACGCATATGCACTGATCAACAACATACATGCCGACTCTAATATATATATATGCATGACTTATAACATACTTTGGTAAGGAGATCGCAAGGCAGAAGGGAAGCCGTTTGCTGGAGATGACGTGGAGGGAGGGAAGAAAACGGAGGTGACTAGGGCGGAGGGTTTGATTGCGACCGAGATGGAGGATGGAGTTCGAACGGCGGAGGGGCAGTAGAGAACGGTTGTTGCATGTGTTTGCTTCATGGTGGTTGGCAAGTCTACGAGGGTGGAGCCTGGAATCTTCGGCTGGAGAGAGGGGTTCGGCATGGGTTTCTGTTTGGGGTCGGAGATGGTGGAGTGGCAACAGCGGTCATGTGGGAGGAAGGAGCTAGTGGGCTGGAGAGTGGCTGGCGGTTGAAGTTTGTGGACGAGGTGGGGTTGCTGGAATCGACTGTGAAGAGGAGGAGATGGGAAAAGTCTGGAGGAGAATTAATGTGAATACATGTTGAAGAAGAATGGGAGTTAGAGAAAAAAAAATGGAGCTGGCAATTAGAAAGGACAATGGAAGTGGAAGTGGAAGGTATGAGTAAAATGTTTTGAACGCTTGCAAATGAACAGACACGTGAATACAATTAATGGGCGTGTCCTTTGATATTTGAATAAGTGGATGACAGCTTGTTGCACGATGGAAACTGAATAGACAAAGGAGATAAAAGGACCCAGAGGAGAAAGGACACAAAACAACGGGTACCGATACGGTAGGCGTTACGCAAAGTGCAACGTACACCGGACTTCGAATTTGACAATCGAATATACCGTAGAGATCAGCACGAGGAGACGATCAAAACGGTATACAAACATCAGTGGTATGATTGAATTTATAAAAATTCAAATTTTTTCTAATGGCGGAAAATGCAAGAAAAACGCTGGAAAATAAGATCGACGGAGCTAAAGATGTCCGAATTTGGAAAAACGACAAACTGACATCTTGCTCAGAAGATGATTTAGAATTTTTCTATGTAAAAATATTTTGGTTTTGAAAACATTTTATTTTCAACGCTTTTTAACTGATTAAATTGAAGTAAATTTACGCGCGAAATAAACTTCGTATTTTCGGACGAAAATTTACCAGTTGCTATGTTTAACTAGACGCATTTCAAATATCAAATTTATATTTCAAAATTTTATCGTTTGAAATTTCGTAAAATTTCAACTAATTACGTTATTAAAACAGTTGAAATTTACGGGTCGTTACACTCTCCCCCACTCAAAACTTTTCGTCCCCGAAAAGGAACGAGGTAGGAGAATAGAAACAACTAGAAAGAAAACAGATTTGAAAACAAAACAAAATAATTGGTTTAAACCGTATAAATTTCAATTTACCTTAATTAATACTCAATATTTGATTTAAAATTCAGGGTATTTCAATAAGTTGATTTAATTCCAAATTATTAATATTTGATACCAAAAGATTTCTTCAAAACAAAATTTTATTTTATTTATCTCATTTATTCATTGCTTTATTATCCAATTATCCTTTATTACCAATTTCTAAAATCATAAACTTGAATAGTCATTTATTACAATCATATTTTATTCAACAAATTTAATTTTCTTTACTCCAAATTATTATTAAATTTGTTCCACTTAATATCTTATTACATATATTTAAACCATATAAATTAATTTAAACCATATAAATTTCAATTTAAATTAATTTATATTCAATAATTGGTTTAAATCTGAGGTATTTCCATAAGTTAATTTAATTTAAATTTTGTTAATTCTTAGAGAACAAAATTTATCATATTCATCTCATTCAATTAACTTATTATTCTATCAACTTATTAGCATATTTTTTATAATAAAAATCTAAGTGTATAACATTTATTATAGACACTCAAATTTTATTTATAAAATCATTTTATATTGTATATTATCCAATTACATTTTAACTTCTGAATAATTTAGGTAAGTTATATTGAAATGCAATTTAGTACTATACAAATAATATTCTCAAATCCAATTATTTCAAGTTTAAATATTTATCAAAATTTTGGTTTCATTTATAATTAAAATCATCCTTTAACAAAATTTAAGAATTAGATTTCCGATTAACTTTAAACAATTTAGAGATATATATAATATATTTATATCAAATCAAATTAAATTTAAAAATAAGATACCTATATATATGTAAATCAAAATATACTGAAAATTTCAAATCAAAATATTTTTCAAAACAAACCATAGCAAAGCTACAGAATAGTATCTCCACTTCAAAACTCGAAAATGAACGTCGATGATGCGGCCGCCATCACCGAAAATATTTTCCAGCGACAAAGAGAAGAGCACTGATTTCAACATTTTAAAATTCTTTGAAACGATTCTATTCGAAAATACTTTAAATACTCTATACTTTAAAATTTGAAAACCAAAGTTCGAAATCACTGGAAACTAAATTCTCAAATTTCTGAATTAAAATCATTTCGAATTCCAATCAATTTATAACCAAGTTTATAAATTCATTTATATATATTTATGCAATAGTCAATGGTTTACAAAACAATAATTGAAAATCAAATATTATTATTTCTGACAACAAATTCATTAACAATTTAATTTCAGAAAACTTATATTTATATATAATATAATCATACAAAACTTTTATTTTATTTATCAAATTTGAAAACGATATTTTAAAATTAATTTTCAATACACTTCTTTGCTCGACGATACAGGAATGAGTTTTCAAAATAAGGATAGGGTTTCAAATTTGATGGGCTCAAATCAAAGAGAATTTTGATTCGAAAATAAGTTTGAAACAGAAGATAAGATAATTCAATTATCACAATCGGGAGATGGATGAGTTTATTTAATTCACGGGCAACCTTAACCGGTCGTCCGTAACTTCAAGAATAAGATCGATGCTGAATTCCGAGGTAAATCCACACTCGATCTCAAGAGATGGAATTTAGGTATAGCAGGGAATAGATAGCATCGTAAACCGAGGATACAGAAATCTCCGGTAAGTCGATGTCTATTGTAAAGGAGTTTCACCCCTTTATAAGTCAGTTAGAGATTGGCAAGACCGCCGACTCATTATAAAAATCATTCGAAGTAGAGTTATCGGATTCTCCAGAATTGGAAGAAGACGAATAGTGAGGGACCCGAATGAAATTTGGAACCGTAGGGAACGTTCCAAAATTCAAAGGAATTGAGTCAAAGGAAGAGATTGAAACTCAAATGAGAGTGATTCTGTAAATATATTTACCCTATATGTTAAGTTTTGCCTAGAGCTACCAAAGCTCTGATACCAACTGTAACGATCCGGAATTTTGGACCATTCGCATCCATTATAAGTGTATATGTAGACACTCATGCCGGAGTTGAATTGCTCAAAATACCGCGTTGTTAATTTAAATTTGGCAAAACTGAACATATACAGTAAATAAGTAATCACAGATCACAGACACAGAGTAATAAGTGCAGCGGAAATAAAAGAGATAGTAGTTCATGAAGCTACTATATAAATATATGAGTTACATCAGAGTTTACAACAGAAGAGTAATACGATACATCAAAGTTAAACCAGATACAACGGAAGAGTAACACGATACATCAGATACAAATCAGAATACATCACTGGAATCATCGAATACTGAAAGCAGAATAGATGGCTGGATCTTCAAGCAAAGCTCCAACTTCAAAGGTGAGTCTCGAATACTGGTACACTCAGTCTGACCCGAGCGTAAAGCAAAAACACAAGACACTCGAGTCAGGATTAACATTCTTATATTAATAAATCCAACTCAAGTGAAATAGCAATTGAAATACAAGTAACTTAAAGGATGTTTGGAATAACCATCCTTTAAGGATCCGTCAAACTATCTACTATGTAGTAATGTATGATAAGTAGATAATGTCTATCAGTAATAATAAGATATCAAAATAGCGTTAAGTCATGGCCCATTCCACCCTTAACACATTTTTATTCCCAAAAGCATATACAAGACCGTAGTTTCCCCAAAACCGGAAGTCACCAGAGGGCAATCCATATACTAAAGGTACAAATCAAAATCGTAGTGGTCGCGCATAAATGGAATACAAGTATGACAAGGCACATGAGGCAATACCCAAGGTAGTGATACTACCGTTCGCCTGATCCGGACTGGTGAGAACGCAACGCCGTAGCGCCCGCAACACCGTGAAACAACACTCCCAAAATCAAGGGTGCACCAATCGACAACAAGTATAAGAAGTTTGAAGAAGTGTGTCCACTTGAGGTAGCTAATCCTCCATTGGCCCGACACAGCTCCTGTTTTAGTCATTTCCAATTTGACACAAGTGTCAAGGCTATCCATCATCGTTCTCTTTCTTCAGTCAACACGTACATCAATCCAACCACTTCATTCTGGATCATCACTCCGCGTATAGTTATTAAAGTGGTTTCCGGTTTAGATAGAGAGTATATCCATAACCGAATTCCGGTCTCTTTAATCACTTCCGTAATTATTTCACCGATTGGTCGTTTATTTATTTCAAAACCAAATCAATTTCAATTTCAATTTCAATTCGTAAATCAACATTTCATTTGTCTTTCAAAACCAATTTCTAATAATTTACGTTTCAAAACTTCCAAATTACCATTTCAAAATCTTATAATTCAATTTCAAACTTTATTTAAAACAATTCAAATATTGATTCAAATTCGTATATAAGTTTCATCCCGAAATCATTTAAATCAATTTATTTTAACATTCAAATCAATTTAAATTCATTTACCGATTTCTTTCAATATTCGTTAAGTTACTTTATCATTCAAAACAATTTCTATCAAATTTTCAATTCATTAAATCAATTTCTTAAGTTCAACTTCATTAAATCAAAACTTACAATTTTGAATTAAATTAAATTCATCAAATCAAATTCTTTAAATTTCAAGTCTTACATTAATTTCAATAAATCACATTTTATTTCTTATTAAAGAAATTCAATTTCACTTATTTACTTACTTAAATGATTTTCCAAACTTAATTAATAAAGAAACTCAATTTCAATTATTTACGAAGTAAATTCACTTATTCAAAAGTTCAATTTTACTTATTAAAGAATTCAATTCAATTTGATCATTAAATCATTCAATCTTATTTAATTATTAAATAATTCAAAACTTAATTATTAAATAATTTCAAAGTTTAATAATTTCAAACTCAATTATAATTTCAAACTTGATTATTAAATCATTTCAAAGTTTAGCAATTTCAAACTTAATTACACTTTCAAACTTAATTATTAAATCATTTCAAAGTTTAATAATTTCAACTTAATTCAATAATTTCTCAAATTAAACAATATTCTTTCATCAATTACATTGTTAACATTTGGTTTCAGATTTTTAAATATTAACATTTTCCTTTCATTAAAAATTCAAATTTCAACTACATTTCAAAACCATATTATTTATTCAAAGAAAATCTTCATTTTATTTTTAAATCAAATTATTGACCAATCGGGTTTTATTTAATTTTCTATCCTAGGTCAAAGTTTAATTTGGGTATTTATCATTTCAACCCGATTCCAATTCAATTCAAAATCAAAGCATAGTAAAGGGAACTTGCAGTGTGATAACTGGGATGGTGTCAAAGTAAATAAACAAGTAATAACAACAATCCATAACAATCCAATAATCAATTCAAATAATCCCGAAATAACCGTACTAATTCGCATTGTTATTTGTACGAATTAATGTAATCATTTCTAGAATCTACACTATCATTTCACGTAGATTAAAGATTATTACATTACGGTTTTCACTTGTCATTCGATTTACAATTTCATACATCATCCATTTAACAACATACATTCAGTGGTTCAATATGTAATTAAATAAATCCTACGTGTCAATAAACTCAACAGTTAAAGGGGTCATATCATACAAATGTCAGTTAATCAAATTTAACATTTAATTATCCTATATCAAGTTCAATTGCATACTAGTTATCAATTTAACATTAACAATTTAACGTCCAATATAGACATCAACAATCAATCAATTATCAGCCAAACTGTATTATCATCGCATAAATAATTAACAGATAATGGTGTCAGATGTCACAGGTGAACTGATACAGTTAATAGCATATATAACAGTGTAATTAACTAATAGCAGCATATTTCAATTGTCGTTTCAATTGAAATCAAATTTAATAAATAAAAGAACGTTAATCGTGAGTGAGTGCTCACCTTTCGAGACTAGAGAGGAGATAGACAACATATCCGGCTATAATTTGAATTGCGAAATGACCGATCTAAACACGATTTCCAAAGCAAGGTGAGATGGGCACGAATTGGTCGATCAAAGCTGAGAAATAGAAATTGACGAAATCAAATTAGAACTGGATCGATGATGATAAATAGTATAAGTGCACTTTATATATATATATAACTATATATATAACTATTTACATGTAAAATAATATTTAAATTCAAAACGTATTAAATTAAATGTATATATATAAACTAATATAGTCTACCGGTGTCTTGAAACTATGTATATCTATATATAAAATCAAACTTTCAAAATCAATATCTGAGAATATACAACACTACAACCATATATTTTATAAACCAAGAATCTAAATATAAATACAAGTATGAGTTCTGAAAAATGTTTTATATAAGCAGGTATATCGGTAAACATGTATATACAGTTGTAAACTATATACATAACCTACACTATATACAGTAACCATATATATAAGATTCCAAATCACAGGACTGCAAACTTTACAAAATAGATATGCGCATATATAGGTAGGCTATTCACAAAATCTGCAGACACTAAATATTTACAATAGCCGTATGAATATATAGAAGTTTAAACAAATAAATTTAAACTAACCTATCACTTTTCTATATATGGATTTATAAAATCTAACCTTTTGTATGCTTACATATACTGTCTATATACAAACGAATTAACTTTATATATGTGTAAGAAAAATATATATTTAACACGTACGTACAAACTGTACCTACACCCTCAAAATTTTAAACATTGATTCGAAACATGCTTTATCAAAATATATATCAGATATAGATTACAGTCCTATATATATATAACAAAAGATTAGTTCCTTATACTTTTTTACTATTAAAATAACCCAGCCTAAGACCTTCATATTAATAAATATATATACTAAAAGTATTAACAAACTGTTATATACAAATACTTACATAAATTTACATAAACCACTAAAATATCCTATCATACAGTAAATAGCATATTATACATGTAATCTATTATGAGCTACTACAACAAACCTCAACTGATTGTATATATAAAAATATTCTTGTACGAAATAACCATAGGCAGCTATAAGACTTTATAAACAACAGGTATTACATATATATAATAAACATCCTTTATTAAGGTAACAGACATATGTATATCATAAATTTAAAGCTCTGTCTATATTCTTAAGGATCAAAATATCATATGTATAAAATAAAACACATCAATACATATATATTTTATTAAAATATAACATATACTCTTATGTATATAAACGTATGATGTACACATTATATAATATATATATATAACACTTAAACATGTAATTAGAAAATTATACGTTCAATACACTAGCAGCATGCAACCTATAACCAATATATATTTTATATTGAAATCAAATAAAAGTCGAAATATCTATATATAGAATTATATAAACTAGCAGTATATTAAACTAGGAATGCGAACTCAAGTGCAGACCATATACTTTGAAACAAATATTACTATAACCTATAATAAAATAAGTATATGCCTTAAACACATATACATGCAGTCCAATATTTGTACGAAGGCTAAATATATATACGCATATGCACTGATCAACAACATACATGCCGACTCTAATATATATATATGCATGACTTATAACATACTTTGGTAAGGAGATCGCAAGGCAGAAGGGAAGCCGTTTGCTGGAGATGACGTGGAGGGAGGGAAGAAAACGGAGGTGACTAGGGCGGAGGGTTTGATTGCGGCCGAGATGGAGGATGGAGTTCGAACGGCGGAGGGGCAGTAGAGAACGGTTGTTGCATGTGTTTGCTTCATGGTGGTTGGCAAGTCTACGAGGGTGGAGCCTGGAATCTTCGGCTGGAGAGAGGGGTTCGGCATGGGTTTCTGTTTGGGGTCGGAGATGGTGGAGTGGCAACAGCGGTCATGTGGGAGGAAGGAGCTAGTGGGCTGGAGAGTGGCTGGCGGTTGAAGTTTGTGGACGAGGTGGGGTTGCTGGAATCGACTGTGAAGAGGAGGAGATGGGAAAAGTCTGGAGGAGAATTAACGTGAATACATGTTGAAGAAGAATGGGAGTTAGAGAAAAAAAATGGAGCTGGCAATTAGAAAGGACAGTGGAAGTGGAAGTATAAGGTATGAGTAAAATGTTTTGAACGCTTGCAAATGAACAGACACGTGAATACAATTAATGGGCGTGTCCTTTGATATTTGAATAAGTGGATGACAGCTTGTTGCACGATGGAAACTGAATAGACAAAGGAGATAAAAGGACCCAGAGGAGAAAGGACACAAAACAACGGGTACCGATACGGTAGGCGTTACGCAAAGTGCAACGTACACCGGACTTCGAATTTGATAATCGAATATACCGTAGAGATCAGCACGAGGAGACGATCAAAACGGTATACAAACATCAGTGGTATGATTGAATTTATAAAAATTTGAATTTTTCCTAATGGCGGAAAATGCAAGAAAAACGCTGGAAAATAAGATCGACGGAGCTAAAGATGTCCGAATTTGGAAAAACGACAAACTGACATCTTGCTCAGAAGATGGTTTAGAATTTTTCTATGTAAAAATATTTTGGTTTTGAAAACATTTTATTTTCAACGCTTTTTAACTGATTAAATTGAAGTAAATTTACGCGCGAAATAAACTTCGTATTTTCGGACGAAAATTTACCAGTTGCTACGTTTAACTAGACGCATTTCAAATATCAAATTTATATTTCAAAATTTTATCGTTTGAAATTTCGTAAAATTTCAACTAATTACGTTATTAAAACAGTTGAAATTTACGGGTCGTTACAGGAATGTTGAAAATGAGTTAAGCCTACGAATCGTGATTTGTATAAGCAATTGTTTTTACTAGATAATCAATTAGTCGATAATCAAACTTGACCAAACATGACTTAAGAAGTTACCAAAAGGCTTCATGATTTCATATTAATGAGAACCCCCGGGAAGGAGAATTGGTACAAAACGTATCTAGCTTTCGCTTACTTTTGAAAGAACTGGAATTGAGTTAACGAGAAATTCATCGAATTAATTTTGAAGAGACTAAGATCGGTAAGTGTTTTACTTATCAAATACCACTTCAAAACTAGTATACGGGTTCAATGTTCTGGAAGCGATTGAGAAGTGGAATGTTATAGAGTTAAACTGTCTATCCTAAATGTTAGTGGCAGAATTATGGATCTTAAGGCTTAACTAAACACTAGAGGGAGGTGAATAGTATTTTCTAACTTCAATGAATTTTTATATTCTTTTTAAGTTTATACTAAGTTAAGACAGAATAAATGCAACGACCCAGAATTTCACCACTTTGATTTACGAATATTTAATTAAGTTTAAATATTCAAATAATATATTTTATAATTAAAATAAAACTCTTTTAAATAATAAATAATGATGGTGAAAAAGTTTTCCAAATTTGTTTACAAAAATATTTAGTTTGAAGAAAAATCGAAAATGTGACCAGAAATCGTTTTTCGAATTTTCAACTTTTCGTCGGCTAAAAGTTGTCGGAAACATCGTGTATACTATTGCATAATTATACACATATATTTATAAATGAAGTAGGATATATTTTGATATATATTCATATACTTAAGTTACTAAAAAGTGTGAATTGACTTATATATAAAATAAGATTAAGTGAAAAAGTAACTATCAGTTTGCATGAAACATTAAGTACTAATGTAATTAATGCATGTTGGGTCAAAATGAGAGAAGGGGACAAGAATTTCGTGTGGAAATGATGTGTAAGGGAGGTATGGTAATGAGGTGGCATGAATGTGGTGGAGGGTATTTACAAAATGGTATTTTAGTAATTTACCAAATGCATTTAATATAAAAGCAATTTCCAAAATTTCTCTTTCTCATTTCTCACTTCATTCCTAGCATTTCAAAGCTTTCACTTTTTATTTTTCATGGCTTCTTGGTTTTCCAAAGTTAGAAAATATCATTTCTCCCACCTTTTAGTTTCTAAAAAGTTGTTTAAACCTCTCTCCTTCCTTACTACATCTTCTCTTCCAAAACAAGCCACTAAACCCATCACCACCATCATGGCCGAAACCTCCTTGGCCTTAAGGCCTTCACAATCCATTTTTGGTTAAGGGAAATTAAGGTTTTAGGTCATATTCTTCTAATCATAGTGGAAGATCGGGTCGAGTTAGCAAGCCTTTGGTAGCTTTTGGTGAGTTAAAGCTCAGCTGTAAATAAAGTTTTAATTTTATTTTTGATGTCTACTTGGTTGCTAAGTATGCTACTTGTTGAATGAAATTAATTTTGATTGTATATATGTGTGTGTGCTTGGGTATGTTTGTGATATAAACTTGGAAAAGTAATGTTAAAGTTAGTAAAGTTGAAAGTTAGTTTAGTAACTTGTGGTATGTGGTGATGATATGATTATATGTTGTGTTCATGAATCTAGGTTTGTGGTCTTGCTTATGATGTGCTAATCCAAGAAAGTTAGTATTAAAGTGGTTAGTTTGTGACTTCGAAATTCTTTGGTCAAAACTTGTTTATTGATTTTAATTTACTAAAAAGATTACAAGTTTCTAACTTTATTTAGTTTCAAAACCTTTTACTTATGTTTATAAAGTAAGCAAACTCATAAAGCAAAAGTTTTGAAAGTGATTTGGAATATAAAGCAAGATTTGAAATTACGAGTCGTATATCGATAGTCGCTATAAATGCAGTTCGTAAAAAAGAACCCTTTTTAAAATTATATTTTGTTTTCATCTTAAGTATATATTGCAAAAAAAATTTACTTAGAAATATTTTTGGAAAATGTTTTTAAACATATTAAGTAATAAAACGTAATTATTATAATTTTTAATTAATTAATTAATTAATTAAGTGAGTTAATTAATACTTAATCATTAGTTAATAAAGAAAGTAGTACTTAATTATTAATCAATTAAGTTAATTATAATTAGTTAAGTAATTAAAGATTAATTATTATTTAATAATTTACTTAAGAATTAATTATTATTAAATTAATAATTAAAGATTAATTATTATTAAATTATTATTTAAGAAAGGGTTTTTAATATTTAATTAATTACTAATTAAGTTAAGATTAATTAAGACTTGGTTAAGATTTAATTATTTTTAATGAAGGTTTAATTTATTATTTAAGTTAAATTAAGGATTATTTAATTAATTAATTGAGATTAATTAATATTTAATTATTACTTAAAAGTTTAAATTATTATTTAATAATTAATTAAAGATTAATTAGGGTTTAATTATTTATTTAGAAGTTAATCATGGTTTAATTAATAATTAAAGGTTTAATTATTATTAATAAAGAGTTTAAATGTTATTTAATTATTAAATAAATGTTTAAAGTTTTAAATCACTTTATTTCTAAAGTTCAGTTTCCTTTTTTAGCAACTCTCTTTTAGAGAATGTTTTAAATCCAAAGGACTTCTTTGTCGACTACCCTTAACTAACTTCAAATGGATATGAAACCCAATGACTTCTGTTTAGCAGAATCAATCATCGTTCTGCTAATTGAATTATATTTGACATCTGTTTGGCAAAATAAATCACAATTCTGCTATAATTCACCAAGTAGATTTTGTTAACATCTATTTAAGCAGAAATAAAACCCACTTCTGTTATTATGGTCACATGGACATTTACCTATATGATTGATTGTTATTGTCTAATTTCCTTTTACATACCTGCTTGTTATGTAAATACCAATATCATAACTTGAAAAGTTAAACTCAATTAAATGAGAACCGCTGTGGTTACTAAGCCTCTTTCTGATTTTGTGAAGTCAAATATTTAAATTTTATCCTTTTTGAAAATGACTAAATGTTTATTATCATTTTGAAATACGATATTTAAAGGATGATTAAGCAATTATTTTATATAAAATATTTGAAGTTAATTTAATACTTTTGAATGATTATTTAAAATCATTAATTTTTTAATGAGGTTTAAAGCTAAGTTAAATGAGGGTTGTTTTAAATAATGACTTTTTTATTTAAAGGTGCTTTAAATAATTGATTGTTTATCAAGGAACTTTATTTATTAAAGTTTATTAAAGAAGTTGTTTTAAATAAGGAAAGTCTATAAAAGAAGTTTTTAAATGGTTTTGGATATTCTTAAAAGAGTTTCATAAATGATTTTGAATATTTTTAAAAGAGTTTTATAAATGGTTTTGATAAAAAAGGTTTATAAATAGACTTGGAGATTTATAAAGCATTATAATGGATATGGAATTTTAGTAAAGGAGATTTTCATAAATGAAAGGGATTTATCAAAACGATTTATTAAAGAAATTTATAAAAGAATTTGAGATGGGGTTTCCCTTAATTGACCTTCTTAATTATAGTAGTGTGGACATTTGTTCCACACTTAACACCAAAGGAATAGTGTTTGGGGTTATTCTTATCTCTATTTTAAATAATGCTAGTTTTGATACTTTTAAAATGATTTTGTAATAACAAAAATCTTCCATAATGTTTTGTGAATTTACTTATGTCGGTGAGATAAGTATATGAGTATTTAATAAATATTCTGAAAAGAGATTTAAATAAATGAAAGATATATTTTGAGGATTAGTAGTTACTGTGGGTAATTAAATCTCTGATTTGTTGTTGTTTGTGTATTGATAGTTAAATTATCGACTATCAAATCTTGACATGTTTTAACTCATGAAGTATGTTATGTATATTCGAGTTCCCAATGAGGACTCGAATACTTGTTGCATACTTCCAAAGAACTAGAATTGAGTTAGCCGAGAATTATCGCTTAGTTTGGAGACACCAGTTTTCGATTTTATCTGAACCACTCCAAACTAATTATGTTCGTGATGGACAATTATGAAGTATACTATGGTGTTGTACTATTCTTCATGAGATTGATTCCAAAATGGAAGATAATAAATGTTAAATGTTTGTTCGATCCAAGAACAACTTGTATTGATGAATGCTAGCATTGCATTTCTACGGGGAGTACAATGTTAGCATTCCAAGATGGTCTACTATGAGGAAAAGGTAACCGTGGCCTCTCAAGCCTCACACCCGGGAATGGAAAAAACAGGATAGATGCAGCAGGACTAATGTGGGTTGCTTCCATTAGGGTATGATCATCGCCTTATCTAAAGTCAATATTTATATGTATGCTTCGGGGCCAATTTTTAATTGTTGATCACAACCTAGGGGTGATCATATTTGGTACTATCCAGTCAAGGGTAAACCGGTCCTATATTGGTAGGGTTGCAAAGATAACTGCGGCCCTAAAGGTGTACTGCTTTAGAAGGTAGTCCCTTACCTTGCCATTTGTTGGAATCCATTTTCCATATATGTGCCTTAGTGGTTTTAGATTGTATACCTATTATTGTTGTGATGTACACACATCACAGCTACTTGATTATTAGTATTTTAAAACCTAAGACATTATTATAATGTCATTGAATTTTATATGAAAATGGTTTGATTATTGTAAGGTAAAAACTTGTCTGTGTTTATGTGCGGCGTGGTCTTACGAGATACCTTTGATTTTGTGAGGGTTTTATAAGTTATAATAAAATTTCTGGTGATTTGAGTTTCTCACGCTAGTTTTACCAGACTGGCCCGGGCGTTGTTTTCCTATAATGCTCGGGTCAGCCCGAGTATATTTTCTAGATTTAGTTGGACTCTTTGAACTTTCAAGAGATGAGCTGGATTTTCCAAGACGTATTCACGTATCTTATATTCTTCCGTTGTTCAGTTGTTCTTGACGTTTGTTTGTTGTATTTATCAAATTATAAAGACAGGTTGTTATAACTGTCCAGTTGATAATAGGTTAATGTACTTTGATGTTGTGTATAACAAAGATGATTTCTTTTTATAAAGACTTGTTCATCTTATATATTACTCATTACGTTTCATGCAATTATGTTCTGTCTTTTTTTCATCCCCAAACGACCTATCATTCGGAAACATAAATGATCGGCACACGAATACTGATGATGTATTAAGTGTCGTCATTAGGTGTAAGAAAGGCAGATCGTTACAATAAACAATCACAGATTTAAACATAGATAAATATAAATGTAGTAAAGTAAAAGTAGAGAATCGAAGAGATCACACCAGGGATTTTATACTGGTTTGAAGTTACCCTACATCCAATCCTGTACAATTACTTGTACAGATTTCTTTTCAAATGCCAATCTTTCAATGGGCAGAAGGCAAACTCAATACAATCTTGATTTCAAGGCTATGTGACGCAGCGGATTATACAAAACAATGTAGATCGATGAATGTAGTAATCAATGGATTGGAAGATACTGAAATGCCCAAATTCGTTGATCCGAAGAAACCGAATTCTGGCTATCCCGAACTCATTGATCGCGCACGATACGGGGTTCAAAGATCTTCAATTCTTCAAGCGTTGATCAAGCGCACTTGATTCCGCGAATTGGCTTCTGCAATCGTTGAATCGAGCGCACTCGATTAACCGAAAGAGGAGATAGGAGATTACACTCAACTACCAATTGGAATGAAAGCACAAAGCTAACAAAAGAGAATTTTATTCAAAAATCAACAACCATTACAAATGACTCACACGGCCTATTTATAGGCGTTTTACAACTCACGCAAAGAAAACACAACTCATAAGTCGGCTCCGACTCATCACTTATCCGACTTACGACTTAGCACTCCTTCCGACTTACGAATCAGCCAAAGCACACGACTTACAAGTTACAGATGACTTAAAAACAAAGGCGACTCAACATACATGTATATTGCAAACGACTCACGACTTATAAAAGTTGTGACCTACGACTTAGTATAAGTCGGTAACGACTTATCAACAGCTCCGACTTAACCCACACGACTTAACTAGTAGCGACTCTAAAATAGACGACTTATCAAATAACGATTCAGATTAACTCGGCATAAGAATCAATGGCTCCAGGCTTCTGCGACTTAAGATGGTACGACTTAACTGAGTCGTAACTCGATGCCGACATAAGATGGCTTCAGTTTTCCCTAAGTCGTATCCGACTCATCCCTTGGGCATTCTCAACTGTTCCTCCCATATCTCCCTTGTTAAGTCGTTGATGACTTATCTCCTCGCCTTTGTTAGGTCGTAGACGATTTAACCCCTCATTTTCGATAAGTCGTGAACTCAAAGTAACTCCTCCCCCTTGTTTCCAGTTAAGTCGTGGACGACTCAAAATAATTCCTTTAAGTCGTAGCCGACTTAAACCTTCAACACACACAGCTAATTTGTTATCTCGTGGATCTTCTATAAGTCGTGGACGACTTATATCTAACTCCTTAAGTCGTGTACGACTTATGCCTTTGAAGGTTGTGGGTTGCGCTGCATCATCCTCCCCAGGCTGAGAAAAATTCGTCCTCGAATTTGTAAATTCTTCCACGTCGGATCGTTCATCTCTATAATATGGTACGAGATGCTTAACATTGAATACGTCAGACGTGTACACATCCTCTGGCAGCTTCAATTTGTAATCATTTTCATTAATTCGTTTCACGACTTCTACAGGACCAATTTTCCTGGCTTTCAATTTTTTATAAGCGCCTACTGGAAAACGATCCTTTGTTAACACATCATATACCATATCACCTTCATTAAATTCAACATTTCTTCGCTTCAGATCTACCGAACGTTTATACTTCTCATTCGCTTTCTCCAATCGTTCCTGAACGATTTTATGACATTCGGTCAACCCCTCAACAAAATCAGCAGCTTTCTTAATTGTCCCTTTCGAGTGTGGTATTACCGTTAAATCCAACGGTCCTTTTGGTAAGCTCGAATAAACAATCTGAAACGGACTGAAACCCGTACTACGGTTCACAGCATGATTATGAGCAAACTCCGCTTGACATAACTTTACATCCCAACTCTTCAGATTGTCTTGCACAAGATACCTCAACAAATTTCCCAACGATCGGTTCACAACCTCGGTCTGTCCATCCGTTTGCGGATGATAAGCGCTGCTAAAATTCAACTTCGTTCCCACCATCTTCCACAAACTTAGCCAAAAATGACTCAGAAAACGAGTATCTCTGTCCGACACAATAGATTCTGGCAATCCATGAAGTCGATATATCTCCTTGAAAAATAATTGAGCAACATGAACAGCATCCGCCGTCTTCTTACAAGCAATAAAATGTGCCATTTTCGAAAATCGATCCACTACCACATAAATGGAATCGTTTCCCCGCTGTGTTCTTGGCAACCCCAACACAAAGTCCATACTCACATCAACCCATGGTTTAGTTGGTACCGGTAACGGCATATATAAACCAGCATTAGTCGCAGTTCCTTTCGAAACCTGACAAATATGACAACGCTCCACAAACCTCTCCACCTCTTTCCTCATCGATGGCCAAAAGTAAGATTGCAAAATTAATTGCAATGTACGGTCTCTCCCAACATGTCCTTCTTTATGTAGCTCTTTAACAATTTTCATTCTCAAACTACAATCAGGTATGCACAATCGATTTCCCTTGAACAGAAAACCATCTACCATCACGAACTCATCCGTCTCCCCATTCTTGACTTTATCAACAAACTTCATAAAGTAAGGATCTTCAACAAATAATTCCGGTAGTTCTTCAAACCCTGTCACTTCAACCTTCAATGTAGTTAACAAGTGACTTCTTCTACTCAACGCATCCGCAACACGATTCGTCACTCCTTATTTATGTTTCACAACAAATGTAAACTGTTGCAGATATGCAATCCATGATGCATGTCTCGCTGAAATCTTGTCTTGTCCTTGTAAATGTTTCAACGCCTCATGGTCAGTGTAAAGAACAAACTCTTTCTGGAATAGATAATGTCTCCAATGTTTAATAGATTGCACAACCGCATAGAATTCCACATCATATGTGCTGTATCTCTTTTTCGCTCCTGATAACTTTTCACTAAAGTATGCAATCAGACGTCCCCTCTAACTCAACACCCCTCCAATTCCAACCTTTGACGCATCAGTGTGTAGCTCAAACAACAACTGAAAATCTGGTAATACTAGAATTGGTGCAGACGTCAGCAACTCCTTTATCTTTTCAAAAGCATCCCCTGCTTCCTCTATCCATGAAAACTGTTTACCCTTCATACAATCCGTCACAGGTGCCATCACACTACTAAAGTGTGGAATAAATCTTCGATCGAATGAAGCCAACCCGTGAAAACTACGAACTTCCGTTATCGTCTTGGGCTGCGGCCAATCTCTAATTGCTTCGATTTTACTTTGGTCAACCTGTATTCCTTCTTCCGACACAACATACCCCAGAAATAGAACACTCCTCGCCATGAAAACACATTTCTTTGTAGCAACATAGAATTGTTCTTCACGAAGAATAATTAACACTTTCTTCAAATGCTGAACATGCTCTTCTTTACTAGCACTGTAGATCAGAATATCATCAAAGTAAACCACCACATATTTTCCAATGTACGGTCTGAAATTTGGTTCATCACCCTCATGAATGTACTTGGTGCATTCGATAGACCAAATGGCATTACCAGCCATTCATACAATCCTTCCCTTGTCTTGAATGCTGTCTTCCATTCATCCCCTGGTCTAATGCGAATCTGATGATAACCGCTCTTTAAGTCAATCTTAGAAAAGATTACGGACCCAATGATTTGATCTAATAAATCATCAAGCCTCGGCATCGGAAATCTGTATCTGACTGTGATCTTATTCAATGCTCTACTATCTGTGCACATCCTCCACGTTCCATCCTTTTTGGGTACCAATAAAGCTGGTACAGCACAAGGACTTAAACTCTCATGCACACGCCCATGTTCAAGCAATTCTTCCACCTGCCTCCGCAACTCTTCATGTTCCTTCGGACTCATTCGATAATGTGGTCTGTGTGGCAACACAGCACCTGGAACAAGATCTATCTGATGTTGTATATCCCTCAACGGTGGCAATTCCGTTGGTAACTCCTCTGGAAATACATCGTCAAATTCTTTCAAAACTGGTTTTACTTCTTCTGGGATTTCAACCTCTTCTTGACTCTCTCGCCTAATCAACAAGAACACTTCAGGCTCCTCCTCTACTTCCTTCACAAACTCCTTCAAAGATAACAAAGTTTTGAGCTCTTCAATCTCCTCCAACTTGTTTTCCTCTTGTTGTCGCTTCTTTGGAACTAGAGTAATCTTTGTGCCTTCAAACATGAAACTGTAACTGTTGGTACGCCCATCATGTTGCACCGCCCTATCATACTACCATGGTCTCCCCAGCAACAAATGACAAACGTCCATATCTACCACATCGCACCAGATTTCGTCTTTATATTTCTTCCCAATTGAAAACTTCACACAAGCCCTTCGTCCAACCTTCACTTCCCCGCCTTTCCTCAACCAAGCTAGCTTGTACGGTTTCGGATGTTTCTCAGTCTTCAATGCCAACTTCCTCACAGCTTCTGAAGAAATTATATTATCACAGTTCACAACTTCCAGCATCAATAACAAATTTGCAAACCTTCCCCAAAATGGTACATGTTGACTGAAAAATATTGCTCCTCAACCAACTACAATCCTCCTCTTGCTTTGGTGTTAAATAGGACCTCTTCATCATTAGATTATAACCTTCGTCTCCCGACACTTCTTCTTCCTCCTCTTCAGATGGTGAATTGGAACATTCAGCTTCTTCATCCTCATCCTCAACCTCTTCTATCATAGCTCTCTTCTTCGGCTTTGGACATTCGCTACTTTTGTGACCAAATTCCTGACAATTGTAACATTTGAAACCGTTGTTAACCTTTGTCTTCTCAGCCTCCTTCACTACTGGTCTACTGATAGGTTTAGAAACATTAGAACTCCCACCAACACCCTTCACTTGATTGTTAGAATTAGTAAACACACCACTTCCTCGTCGTCCCTGTTTCTCCCAAGCCAACGCTTTCTGATGTGCTTCCGCTATAGATCTGGGATCAAACATGTTAACCATATCCTGAATCTGCATTCGCAATCCCCCAATGAATCTAGATGTCAGCTGCTCTTCCGTTTCCATAATATCATTCCTTGCAATAAGCTGATAAAATTCATCTGCGTAATCATTAACATTCTTTGTGCCCTGCCTCAAATTCTACAAACGTTGATACATCAAAGATTGATAATTGTAAGGTAAGAACGTTGCTTTCATCAATTTCTTCATCTTCTCCCAAGATTCAACTTTTGACTTTCCCATCCGTTCACGTGTAAGTTTGGTTTGCTGCCACCACGCCAAAGCTCTACCTCTCAACCTCGTAGCAACCAACTTCACTCTACGATGTTCTGGAACTTCTTTGAAGTCAAAAATCTCCTCAACATTAGCCACCCAATCTAGAAACTCCTTCGCTTGCATACCACCTTTGAATTCAGGAATTTCAGTCTTCATCCCCGACTCCCACTTGTGATCATACTCAGAGTGATTTTTTCCTTGTCCTCGTCCTTGTCCTAGAACACTACCACCATCATACTCCTCTTCAAAATCAGATGTATATCGTTGTCTATCTCGTCCACCCACATCTCTACTACCATCACGTCTACCACCATCATCCCTTCTATCTACATTCCTCCGTTCACGATCATCCACGTTCCTCCCACGCCTTTGATCATTGTCAAAACTTCTTTCTTGATTGGATTGTGGTGAGACTCTACTTCCTCCATGGTTAGATTCAGGTGAAACCCTTCTCCGATTTTGATTCATCTCTAACATCATCTTCTCTAACCGACCAATTCCTTCGTTAAGCTTTTCACTAAAGTTTTCATTGATTCTTTGCTCCATCTCGTCAGCTTCTTCTCTTCGATACAAAGCTTCAACATTTTGGTGACGATTAGCTCTCCTTGGCGTCATACTTGAAACTTTACAAACTCTTCAAATTCAAACACAATTCGAACTTTGATCCAAATGAAATGGATCGAAAACTCCACACTTGTTGCAAATCGCGATGAACACAACTTCTCCAAATGATAAGATCCGATCTCTAAACTTCCATACAACGTCGAACAACTTCAACTTGCTCTCGACCGTGATAAACAAAAACTCAAATCTTCACTTCGATTCAAACTTCTTCAAGATGATTGGCTCCAAGACTCGATTTAGCTATGATTGGCTAAAACAGGCTCTGATACCAAAACTGACGCAGGGGATTATACAAAACAATGTAGATCGATGAATGTAGTAATCGATGGATTGGAAGATACTGAAATGCCCAAATTCGTTGATCCGAAGATACCGAATTCTGGCTATCCCGAACTCGTTGATCGCGCACGATACCGGGTTCAAAGATCTTCAATTCTTCAAGCGTTGATCAAGCGCACTTGATTCCGCGAATCGGCTTCTGCAATCGTTGAATCGAGCGCACTTGATTAACCGAAAGAGGAGATAGGAGATTACACTCAACTACCAATTGGAATGAAAGCACAAAGCTAACAAAAGAGAATTTTATTCAAAAATCAACAACCATTACAAATGACTCACACGGCCTATTTATAGGCGTTTTACAACTCACGCAAAGAAAACACAACTCATAAGTCGGCTCCGACTCATCACTTATCCGACTTACGACTTAGCACTCCTTCCGACTTACGAATCAGCCAAAGCACACGACTTACAAGTTACAGACGACTTAATAACAAAGGCGACTCAACATACATGTATATTGCAAACGACTCACGACTTATAAAAGTTGCGACCTACGACTTAGTATAAGTCGGTAACGACTTATCAACAGCTCCGACTTAACCCACACGACTTAACTAGTAGCGACTCTAAAACAGACGACTTATCAAATAACGATTCAGATTAACTCGGCATAAGAATCAACGGCTCCAGGCTTCTGCGACTTAAGATGGTACGACTTAACTGAGTCGTAACTCGGTGCCGACATAAGATGGCTTCAGTTTTCCCTAAGTCGTATCCGACTCATCCCTTGGGCATTCTCAACTGTTCCTCCCATATCTCCCTTGTTAAGTCGTTGATGACTTATCTCCTCGCCTTTGTTAGGTCGTAGACGATTTAACCCCTCATTTTCGATAAGTCGTGAACTCAAAGTAACTCCTCCCCCTTGTTTCCAGTTAAGTTGTGGACGACTCAAAATAATTCCTTTAAGTCGTAGCCGACTTAAACCTTCAACACACACAGCTAATTTGTTATCTCGTGGATCTTCTATAAGTCGTGGACGACTTATATCTAACTCCTTAAGTCGTATACGACTTATGCCTTTGAAGGTTGTGGGTTGCGCTGCATCACTATAAGACACACCCTCTAGATTTTCCAAGCTCTGGGTACATTCACTTGATTTGAATCGGGACATAAGCATATCCACTTGGATTTTCAAGAAACCAAGCACAACCAATTGATTTGAATCGGGAAGTAATCATAACCAATCAACTATAACTTGAGTTTTAATGATTTTTCCATAAACAATGTTTGATCGTTGGATACAATTGATCCTATAGCCTCTTGGATAGCACTTTGATCTTTGATCGAGTGAAAGAGATGATTGAAATCAAAGAGTAAATAGTAGAGAATCAATACAATGAAGATTGAATTGATTCTGGTTTGAATTTGAGAACATTTGAATATATTTTCAATAGAAATTCTGGTCGAGTAAGAGAAGAGAAGATAATAAGAAAGTAGTTGTTAAAAATTCATTTGGAAATCCCTTATATATAGAGAACAAACAGACATTTCCATTCATGAAGAGTTACGGCAAATAGACACTTCATTTCAAATGTGAATTTTGAAAATTGCGGCATGTATGTCGACATACAATCTGCCTATATGTCGACATATCCTAGTATATTTTGAAAACTTGTTTATTTTAAAATGTTTTTGAAAATCTAATGCTTTGCAAAATATTTTGATACATTGCAAAATAGTCTAAGCATAGTTTATAAACATTTTAAACTTTATAATACTTTTATAAAATATTTTTAAATATATTTTAAAAATATGTTTTGATTTAAAAATAAATGATAAGAAAGGAGAAATTGAGATCAAAGATTACTACCAGGCACTTGAACAATATTCTATGACTCTATACATTGTACCATAGTCTTGAAATCTTCATATCTTGATCTTTATACTCATGAGTCTTCAAGTCCAGTTCTTGAGTCTTTATACTGTATAGTCTTCAATTCAAAACCTGGATAATATCCTGCACTATACGCTATATAACTTGGAAAAATCATTAGTATCCATATTTTATATGAAAGTATATTTGTTACCATGGTTGTTATCATCAAAATCAATATAAGAGATACTAACAATCTCTCCCTTCCGATGATGACAACCATTATTATTTTGTATATATAAATATGATATAACTCCCCCTGAATTAGATAACTCCCCCTTAATATGTGCATATGTATATTTTATATTTTTATGCCCCCTTATCATCAACAAAAATGGGTTAAAACAAACAATTACTCCCCTTAAATAAAGGACATAGTGATATATGACGGTATACTGTATTCGAAATCAATAATCAAAGTAAAAATGATTATATGACAAACTACTAATAAACGTGATGATATATGATTATATGATGAACAACGTATGAAATAAAGTGGATTTTTATTCATATAATTCAACGTATACATGATTTTATTTATGTATAAGTCAAATAACAATCCAAACTAATCAAACATCAAATCTAATAGTCACACAAAACCAAACTAAAACACCCAAATCCTAAAAACTTAAAAAGCACATAAAGCCAAATTAAATCTGGCAAACCAAATTTATTACAAATTATAATATATCTATGGTTTTCTCCTAATTATGGGAGAGTTGTGGATGGGGCAGAAAGGGTAGTGAAGGCAAAAGTTTTCTCTTTGGTCGATGAGATTTCCATCTTGATCGAAGCAAACTTCTCCAACGCATTTGACTTCATTGTCATCTTCGTTATTTCCCTTACCTTCCTCTTCCTCCTCTTTTTCTTCTTCCTCTTCTTCATTCAAAGATTTTGAGTTTCTTGATTAGGAATATCTTCTTCAATTACTATTGAATTTGTTTGATTATCTAATAGGTATTTCTGAAGATTTCACAGAGTTTGGCCTTGTTTCTCTTGTTCCTTTAAGAGACGAAGTTGAACCACTTCAATTTCGGTAAGCATATGCAGTATATGCTTCATGTCATCCTCTATTTTTGTTACTTTGGCTATGGTGATGTTTATGAGAGGGCCTTACATGGGTGTTGGGAAAGAAACGCGTGGATTAACTTCTCTTAGGCGTTTGGAATTCGAGGAGGACGTGGGTTTATTTTATTTCAAAAATTAAAGAAGTAGGAAGACAGAAAACTGGATTTAATTTCGAAATTTGGTAGTAATATAAGCAGTTTTTGAATTTTGGAGGGAAATTTGTTTTCATAATTTTCCAGTATATGTCGACATATTGGAAATGGGTATGTCGACATACGTAGTATAATTTTGACAATTTTATTTTTCTTTCAATTCTTTAAATTTTATACTATTATATCTATATCTCAGAGAGCGAACATATTCATAATTCTCTTCTAAGCTTAATAAAAGATGCTTGAGGTAATGGATTTGTTAAAATATCAGCTATTTGATTTTCAGTATTTATAAATTTGAGTGAAATTACTTTTTTATTTACATTATCTCTCAGAAAATGATGTCTTACATCTATATGTTTTGTTCTACCATGATGTATTAGATTTTTAGATGGATTTATTGCACTAGTATTATCACAGTATATTGGTGATTTAGTGAAATTTAAACCAAACTCTTTTAAAGTTTGTTGCATATAAATTACTTGCGAACTGGCTAGTGCGGTTGAAATATATTATGTTTATGTTATGGAAAGAGATACAGAATCTTTTTTTTTTGCTAAATCAGGAAACTAGAGATTGTCCTAAAAAGTGATAAGTTCCACTTGCACTTTTTCGGTCCGATTTGCATCCAGCATATTCAACATCACTATATGAAATTAAATCAAAAGGATATTCTTTTGGGTAGTGTTTGCACCAAAAATTGGCACAAACATCCAGTAGAAGTTTTAAAGAGAAATAAATAAAGAATATAAAAATGAAAATAGAGGATAATAGTAAAGAAATAGGAGTAAATTGAAATAATAACACACACACAACGATTTATAGTGGTTCGGCATTGTTTGCTGACGTCCACTTTGAAGAGATTGCTTTATTAATCACTTCATAAACTGAGTACAATAGGGATCGGATGAAAATCCTTAGTTACAAAAGAGTATAAAGTAGCTAGCAGCATAAAAGTCCAGAAAATGAACAACCAAGCCTGTATTTATAGATGAAGATGGCCAAATATCTCCCTGAAAATTCGGCAGAAGGACCTCCAGAACCATATGGACCCATAAGAGGGATCGCATGGACCAATTCCTAAAGAAGGGGGATCGGTACCGATCCTTACTTTGGTGGAATTTCATCGTGCGATCCCTATGGTAGCTTCCTCATTCTAAAATATGCTTAGCCTCCAAATTTCATGCCTATTGGATTAGTATAACTTGAGTTATTGCTTGATCTTTGCTTCAACATGGGTTGCTTGCTGATTCCCGCCGATCCCTACCAAGGGAAGAGTGTCGATCCCTCTGACTTCATGTTCTTGAGGTGCGATCCCAAGGGTAGGCTTCCTAGGGTACCCATATCTTTCTCACAAAATTTCATATGCATTGGACTTGTGGATCTTGAGATATTCAATGTTTTCTATTGAAATACACTTGCTCCCTGAACCATGCTAATCCCTATTATGGAAGTTAATTTATGTCGATCCCTCCTACATGTTGAACCATATTCCATACTTTGAACATTCTGCCTTGCATATCCATCAATTCCATTTAAACTCAACTTCATGTTATTATATGTACTTGATTTCTAGGCCCCACAATCATCACTTTGGACTCATTAGCGTTGACAGCAGTTGAATCTAACTTTTCCAATCAGTTCAATATAACCGGGTCAAAATGCCAGATAACACTTGCCTCCAAAGTACATCTTGTGCTGAACACAACGTGCTTTGAGTTAAAAAAAGTTAGAGTATTCGGAAAGAATCCCATCCAGTTTTCGGAATAGTCGCTATCCCTCTATTGAATTATTTTTCCAGAGTGTTGTACGTCTCTTTGATCGTCATGACGCTTGGTGGATTTCTGATAGTATAAATCCAGGGTTATATTCCATCAGTAGATATCTAAGTTTGGTTCCACGAGACTACTAAGCTTTGGTTATTTGGTCCAACCTTGAACTTGAAAGCTTCAGGTTTGATTTCAATTTCTGTTGATTTCACAAATTAAACTTTTAGAGCATACAGATGCATGTTCAGATACATGTTCTTGTCATTGACTCTCGGACGCATTTGTATGCTCATGGGTCATCGCCAATTTTCATTGAGTTAGATGCAATTTCATGGCATTTGGGATGTATGTACTTTACATAATCTTCATGTCCATGTTTGTATGCACACATGCTCATAGGTGATCCCTACTCTTTTCTTCTTCTTTTTTTTAAACGTTTGCAGGGATCGGCGTATTTTTAGTCGATCCCCCTTCCTTCTTTTTTGTTTATAGGGATCGGCATATTTCTAGCCAATCCTTTCCTATTTTCTTATATATACATGCTTATAGGGATCGACATCTTTTTAGCCGATCCCTCCCTCCTTTGCTTCGAATCGAAAGCATGGGCTAAACCCTCGTCCCCATATATAAACTAACACTCCTCCCTTTCAATCTTCACATATCTATCTTCTTCCCATTTACTTTCTCACGACCGAACCCTTCCTTGCCTTTAAAAAACCCAATCCCTTCCTTTCCACTTAAACATCGCCTTCATCTATAAATCAACCTTCTTATTTGGCTTTCAATTATCATTTTTCCTTCCATTCGAATCATAATCCAATCTTTCTCCTCGAACCACTCGTCTTTGATATATTTAGGTAAGTTACTTGACAATAATTTTTGATTTTATGATGAGACAATGGATTCTATTCCATTGGCAATGGTTTGGAGTTCGACGTGATGGAGAGTTGATGGCCGAAGCTGCTTGGAGGAGATGAGATGTGGGATGTGGTAGGGTTCGGCAGAATAAGAAAGAAAGAGGGAAAAAGGAGCATAGGACATAGGGTACGGTCAAAAAGTTTGAAGGATAGCATGAGAACGTGGAAGGATAGGATTCAACCGTCTTTGATTCGCATGGAGGGATCAGTAGTTTTGTTGAATAGAGGAAGGATTGGTTGGAATGTTGGAAAGTTATAAAGGCGACCAAGCGGAGGGGTCGGCAGTAATGGATGGAGGGATTGGTAATTGTGCTCCGTGATAGGGATTGGTCAATTTTGGTAGCATGGAGGGATTGGTAGTTTTGTTAAAGGAAAGAGATCGGCATGGATCATTTGGAGAGAGGTATCGGTTTTCTTGCTTTGGGACAGGGTTCGGCATATACAGGGATCGACTATATAGGGATCGACTATTTATACTTGGCTAATTCTGGGCTTTGAATTGAACTTGGAAACCAATCCATAATCCCTTGCTTGAGCAATTAGAACCAATCCTATCCCAATGTACTTGAACATATGACGATGATGAACAACAGGACTTGCATATCTACTATAGAACTCAAAATTGAACGACCAAATCCCCGGGTCTTAGAACTTGAAATAAAACTTAACATATGGACTTTAATAATGGATTTCACCCTTCGATATGTCGATGATCGATCCTAAAGCTTACACAACCAATCAACCTATTTGCCAGTTAAGACGGTCGGAGATGACGGTCACTCTAGTCGGAATCCAAAGTGTCACATTTAAATTTGCTTTTTTATTTTAAGCTGCTTATATCTACACTATACGACACTCCACCAAAATAGCTTACACTTAGCATGGGGGGATAGGTAAACTTTTCTAATCTCGATTATCTACCGAGAATAGTTGACATGGACTTCAGACGTTCAGAGTGTCTAACTGCAATGTCTTTTGGACCAACTTCACAACATAGTAATGCTGAAGCTGAGTCAAGTTCTGCAACTAGAACTATATCTGGCAAGCTTTCCCCTGGCCGTCAAACTGAACAACCGTAAGTTTCCGGCCCGTTGGTCAACCTTTTCTCTAACGTTCCCATTCTTTCGACGGATGATATATGTCCTGTCCCCGATGCTGTAGAAGGTGCTATATTTATGGATAACTTGATAGATTCTCAAGCCTCCAGAATTGGTGAGGTTGCTCTTCGCAGACTATGTTCTAGACACAGGATTCCCTTTGAAGATGTTCTGGTTCCTTCGGTGAACGACAGGGCTCATTCGCCCACGAAGGGGTATACGGCATGCAATAAGTTCATGTACTGAGCCAGATGCGTGGCGCCCTTCAATTCTTTTATCCAGGAGATGCTAAAATATCTTGGAATAGCTCCTACTTAACTACACCCAAATAGCTATGCCTTTCTCCATGACACTTTCTTACTATTTTTGAACGTCATGTTTCGCCCGCTAACTCCTAAGGAAATCAGGTTTATTTACAACTTTAAACGACGGACATGGAGGCTTTCCTACATTTTCCTTGAGCCCTTGCCCAACTGTCAAGTCTTAATGGGTGCTTGGAACAAAGTCAGCCTCTTCAAACACAAATGGTTCTATGTCCGATGTCCGCCTGGCTTTACAAGGCAATGATTGGAAGGATATAAGTGTCGTCTTCGCTCTATTCTCAAATTCTTTAACCCAAGTCATATCCTGAATAAACTAACATTCTGAAAATCTAAAAATGTCCATCCACGTCCAAAGGGTGATACTTTTTCAAGGGCAATCTCTGCAATTTCACCCCGGTCAAAGACAGGGACATTAGACTCCTTGTAACCGATGAATGGTTATCTCTGTTCGGGTTGCTGGAGGCACTGTTTTAAATCTCGGCTATCTCGGCCAAGCTCTCGGTTGAAGGCTTACGCGAAACGAAACATGAGATATCGTTTGATATCTCGTCTCGATTATATCGGCCGAAATTTACATATATCGGCCGATATTTGGAGCGAAACGATATTATGAGATATCCCCGATATATTGTTTTTTACAAAAAAAAATAGGCCCACCTCAGTCTATCATAAAAAAATGAACAACGCCCTTTTCTTTCTGATTCAACTTCTTAAAAGATCACATTACTCGTCAAAATATCGAACTCCCTCTTCTAACATCCGATAGCTCGCGGTTGCTTCCAATTTTCGACTACTCGATCTCGCTTTTGACAGTCTGCAGCTTCGTCTTCGACCAATCTCTTTACTCTCTACATGTATGTAAATTAGGGTTGTTTCTATTTTAATTAAATTCAATTTTTCAGAAAATTGAATATACAATATAATTTAGAGTAGATTTGCAAGTAGATTTAGTTTGTTATTCTTACTGCATAACCTTCTGCATGTAGATTTGCATTGCCTGAAACCCTTCGATTCCTTATATCTCTTATATGCATTTGCTTTTATTTGCATCAGTTCCCGATACTGTTATTATGTTATTCTTACTGCGTATATGTAATTGTATAGAACCCGCTTTTTTCAGTTAATTTGTCACCTTCCATCTACTTATATGTAATTGCTAAAACTGATGATGTTTTGTAACTTTTGTTGAACAATTTCATATAGTTGAAGTATAATTGCATTATTTTTTTTCAGTTAGAATAGTGGAGATTAGTTGTAGTAATTCAGTAAATGTTAAATAAACCGATACCATGCATTTTTTGCTATAAATTATGTGATGTGTTATACTCCGATATGGTCTCGAGATGAACTTTAGGTCCGAGATGTAAATCCGATATTGGCGCCCAAGATCCACTCGTTTCGTCCGAGATCTCGCCCGATACGATACCGAGTCACTAAAATCACTGAGACGAAACATGCCTGATATCCGAGACTTAAAACCTTGAGTGGAGGAAGGTCGCAACATTGGGCTTCTAGGAAGCACTGCACTGTCAGGATATGTTGTAGAACAAGAAGGTGATATCAACAACCCTGTTGTGCCCACAGTCAAGAGGACTCAGGATTACACTGACGATGGCAAAATTAGGGGTGCCAAGACCAACGATCCTAGCGATGCTGATGCAATTCCGAGCAATGCGCCTGTGGTCGAACCATCACAAGGCGCGCTACTTCACATGCTAGCTAGGAGAATAAAGAAGCTTGCATATAAGCTCCTTTGGAGAAAAATCGCTAAGGAGCCTGAGTTTATTATCACTTCTGTCGACGAAGAGTTATCCTCCAGATGTTTAGAAAGCTCGATGAAAGGGTTTTAATATCTTCAAATCCCTGATGACATCATGACTTATGACTTCCCCAACATCAGTATCGAGGGGCTCAATTCTCCCACCAGAAGTGGTGATGGCATTCTTCCCACCGGCAAAGGAGAGGAAACTCCTATGAGCAAGGCTGCAACAACTGGTCCATCGGGAGGACACTAGGACACTCACAATCACGTGCACTTCACCACACAATCTCAATCTATCTTTTGTAAAATGTTCGCTTATACATTTTTGTTTGGTTTTTGCAGGTGCAATGTCTCGATCCCCAGCTTTTGATCGCTTGAGGGGCTCCTTGACGCAATACGGATCTAACCGTGATTCAGAATCTGGTAGGCGCGGAGAGAGGGATGCCGATCGAGAAAACGTTATCGTTCGAGGGAATCTTCATCTTCCAAACATAAGTTTCAATCTTGGTTATCCCATCAGGAAGTTCAAACCTATCTTCCTGTATACAATGGCGATCAGACCTCTTTCCATGGTCCTCATATTGATGTACCGCCTAAGTAGTATTCCGGTTCATCTAGCTTCAAACAATCCCGTAACCGTAGGTCGAGCAAATGCACAATCGACACTTCTGATCCATCTTTTCCAACTGCGGCTCTTGAAGCTTCCACAGCAGAAAAATTGGCCGAACTTAAGGTCAATTTTCGGGTCAATTTTCCAAAGATTTATTTCGACGGGGTTAAATTCCTCCCCTCCATTCATACAATCCTAGGGAATGCTAAAGCTAGTTCTCTTGCATGCCTCAATGATGTTGTTGTGCAACATGAATAATTCCAGCACTTAGTAGAGAAGATCTTCGAGGTTTCTATCGAGAGACGGCACGAAATCGATCATCTCAAGCTAGAGGCGATCCATGATAAAGATATAATTAAACATCAAGATAATGAGATCTCAAACTTGACGATGAAGCTGACCGAGGCAAAAAAAAAGTTATGGAAACATCTAAGGAGGTGAGTTGTCTAGAAGCTACCCACAAAATGGAACTTGTTGTTGCCCTCAACCGCAGCGGTGCGCTTGCCTTGGAAAAAGATACCTTGCAAAAGAAGAAAAATATTTTGGTCCGCCACATTGAGGAGCTCGAAGAACTTCTTAAGAAGGAGAGGGAAGAGAAAATTGAAGCTTAAGAGGTGTCGCGAAAATATTGCGAAGAGGCCGTTGAAGCCCAGAAGATGAAGATTAAGCTTGATGAGCAACTTGCTCAAATTGAAGTTCTCAAAGAAGAGGCAAGAGAAGCAGCCCGCACTAAGATGTGGGAATAGATCGAGGCCTGGGTAGAGGATGCCAAAGAAGCCTGTCGAAATGAAATTAAGAACATGTTCGATCCCCTGATCATTGAATGCAATGCTATAGTCCTTATCCACCACGATCTGAGCTTTCTTGGTGAGGGTTACCTAAAGTCGCTCAACGAGGCTTGGGAATACATTTTTAAAATGAAAAAGAGAACCCTCGGCGAAGCTAATTTAAATGAAAAGAAACTAGTACGGGAGATTCTTCGTGGGGATGAACCTCTAGAACTTGTTGCTGCAAGACTTTGATATTTTGACATTCTAGCACCCGGGCAAAGGGAAAAACACTGCTGAGTCTTCATAGTCCGGTCCCAAAGGCCCGTCTTCTCTTCAAGCAGCCGGAGCGTCAGTTTCTCTCGGCCCAGGACATGATCTAAGCTACGATCCAGACAAACCCAGTTATCAATCTAAGGTGCTAACCCCTATTCTGGAAGGGAGCACTCCGACAACAATTGAGAGTCAGCCAGACGCAGGTATTCCACTTTACTCTCCACTTTTCGAGAGGTTTCATTCTTCATGCCCAATATTCATGGGCTTATCTTCTTGTTTCCACAAATCTGCAGGTATTTTGGGGCCCAGTCAACTCCAAAAGGTGATGTCAATGTAGAACAACAATCGACATCTACTGAGATTCCAGTGGCCATCGATGCTCCAGGGCTCGATGCTCAAGTTATAAGAGCACTTGATGATGATAAAGCTGAAGACTCGCCGTTGCCTGATGGGTCGGATGATGTTGCAATTACTAGTGCCACTAAACATACCGATGAGCTCAGCTTAAAAGAGCATATCGAGAGGGAGGAATTGCTGAAGAAAAAAGCTAAGGCTGAACCTGCCGACGTGGACATTAACGATCCAAATCTCATCCTATTACAAGTCATTCCACCTGGTGGGTTGATTCCCAAAGAACTTCCTCCAACCTTTGAAAGCTCTCCTGCCAAGGGTGATAAAGGATCAAGGAAAAGGATAGGCGGAAGCTCGGGTAGTGCCACTCCTAAAAAATCCAATTTTGTATGGGTAGTTGTCGCTTTGGCTCAGTTTGCACATAGCATGTATAGCTATTTTCCCTTTCATTGGCTATGATTGTGTGGGTACGGCCCCCGTTTTTTGAATAAACTTGTATCACAATTTTGTAGTTTATTATGAAAATATAATTTTTTGTTTCTTGTTAAACTCTCATGTGAATTGTTATTTAAGTAGTTGAGCTATTACTTTTCCATTCAATATCCTTGTAATTCGTCGCTTGTAGAATTGAGTGATAATTCGTTAATTTTATCCCAAGGCCTCCATGCAATCGTGGCCCTGAGTCACAGAGCTTGAGTCCTAATGTTGCGCTATTGGAATCAGCGGTTTGAGGGATTATACTCCTGCCCCCAGTCTCGGGTTAGCGGAGTTAGACGGTGGATGGTCGAATTCCATCCTTAGCGAGTTTATATTCGTCCTGTCGATTTCAGGCCGGAGTTTTGGAATAGTGAGTGGTCGAACCGCACTCGTCTATTTTTTTATACTCATATCCGTACTCTGGGGATAAGAGTTAGTTAGTGGGTGGTCGAATCGCAAATGGCTTGTATTTATACTCCAGTCTATGCTCTTGGGACTTAGAGTTATTTCAGAAAATAGTCGGGTTGTACTTTCCTTAATTTGTTGATTTACCTAAAGTCCGGGGTTTGACTTAGAAATTGATCAGTTTTATCACGATCGCTTTTGACTCATGACTATCCCATTGCTTGATGGGATTAACTTGGTTATCAGATGGTCGAGTCACATCCATTCCTTGTTATGTATTCCATCCATCGAGTTGTAAACGAAAATTATCAAATGAATGGTCAGACCACGTTCGTCATGTTTATTTCAATCGGGAACTAACGTAATTGGCTAGCTCCAAACTCTAGGAACCTACTTGGACATGTCAATATCAGTCAGATTTCAAATGTAACTAACATATAATGCTATAACAAACACAGATGTGAAGGAAGTTCAAAACTTTACCTGCCAAACGAAAGGAAATGACATAATTTTTCTTATTACATATATGAAAAATAAAATGCTAAAGCAAATCCTGAAACTAAATACAACTGAATGGAAAAGAAATAAATTAAGTGAAATAGTGTCATAAATGCTCGCTATTCCATGCCATTGGGAGTGTGATGCCATCAACAGTTGCTAGCTTGAAAGTTCCCTCTCCAAGCCTTTGTTCAATGACATACGGTCCTTCCCAAATTGGATTCATATGCGATGGGGCAAGAAAAACCCATTTCAAGACAAGATTGCTGGTTTCAAAGATTCTAAGTAGGACTTTAGTGTTGTAGTATTGGGCGACTCGGTACTTGTGCGTAGCTGCCCTCAAATTTGCCTCTTCACGCTTCTCATCTATAAAGTCTAGAGATTACAAGAGGAGATCTCTATTCGTTCTTGGATCTTAGTAGGTCAATCAATGAGAAGGAACTTCAAGCTCAATAGGAATAACGGCTTCGGAACCATAAGCAAGGGCGAATAGAGTATCGCCAATCATGGACTTGTGGGTGGTCCTATAAGCCCATAGTGCTGTCGGGAGTTCGTCCACCCACTTGCCTCTAGCCTTTTCCAAATGCTTCTTTAGAATGGATTTTATGATTTTGTTCATAGCTTCAACTTGCCCATTCGCTGAAGGGTGAGCGATTGCTACAAATCTCTTTTCAATATGATGCCGACGACAGAAGCCTTTAAATTCAGCACTATCGAATTGAGTCCCATTATCTGTTACAATAGTTCATGGAAGACCGAAACGACAGATGATTTTTCAAACGATGAAGCAGATTACTTTCTTGGTTGTGATCGTGGATAAAGGTTCCACTTCGGCCCATTTTGTGAAGTAATCAACTGCGACGATAGCGTACATCGCACCGCTTTTAGAGATCAGTAAGGAACCGATAATATCTATAACCCACATGGAAAACGGCCATAGGCTGACCATATGTCTAATTTCCGTCGGCGGAGCTCTTGGAACTTTCACATATATCTAGCACTTGTCGCATCGTCTTACATAATCAGCAGCATCTCGATTGACAATCGACCTAATACCCATAACGGAGTATTTTTTTGCTAGAGTTTGCCCCCCAATCCGATTGCCACATTCTTGTTCATGGACTTTCTTCAGACTCATTTTATTTCGTCATGAGCGATACACCAGAGCAGGGGAATAGAAAACCCTTTCTGTATATAACTCCTTCATGTATGATATATCATGAAGCTTTACGAAGGACTTGTCTTTTTTCATTCCTTCGATTGGGAAGAACTCATGGTAGCAAATAGACTTTAATCAGAGTCATCCACAACTCCTTCTCAGGCTTCGTCTCTAGTACCTGATCGCTTTCCATTGGGCTTATGCTCAGAGAGTTTAATACTTCGACTGGAACCAAGCCCATCTGTTGTGCATACCCGGTGCTAGCAAACTTTGCTGATGAGTCATGTAACACCCCTAATTTTTTATAACATTATTCAGGAGATTTAATTAGATAAATAAAATAAAATATTGTAAATGTAAGTGATAAGGGGATTGAGACTTGAATTTACTAATTAAGGTCGTGCCTAATGAACTAACTAATGGGCTTAAGAGTGGTTTTAGGTTAAACAAATTACATAAGGGTATAATTGGAAATTGCCACCTAATGACCCTTACCCATGTATATATATATTTGTTCCTACCTTTTTCTTCTCATTCATGTCATTTTAAAAACTAAAACGCAAATCAAAAGAGAAGGAACGGCCGGCCATTAAGAGGAAGAAAAAATCCAAATTTAAAGCTAGAAAATCAAGCTTAGGGGGAATCAATCTCAATCCAATCTCCTTATCTAGATCAAGGTGAATAATAATTTCATCTTTATTTTGTTTTAAATAAAATATTTTCAGATTTAAGGGTAAATTCTTTTTTATGATATATTTGATGATGAAATGCTTGATTGGTGCTTTATATGATTTAAACATGATTGTTTAAATGAGCTTTTATACGGTTTCAGATCTAAACCGAGATTAAATGATGATTAAATGCCATGGAAAAAATTTATGTTATGAGAAACATGATTTTGGAGTTGGGTTTCAACTTTGATAATATTCCAAGCTATGGAAAGATTATTATGAATTTTTAAAGGAAATATGGTTATTTGGGTTTATAAATTTATTTGGAAAATATATGAAGAATTTAGGTCTGAAATTTTGATATGTTAGATAACTTGATTGAAGTGAATATCTGGAATTTTTGGGAATTTTTCCAAAGTGATTTGCTATTCGAAATAAATTGTTTTAGAAGAGGGACTTCTTTGCAAAAATTGGGAAGGCTTAATTGATAACTTAACCATGGTTTAGACCTGGATTAGCTGCAGTTAATTTTGAAAAAGAATTTGAAAAGGTTAAGGCAACCAATCTAGTGTTGACATGTGGCAGGTAGTTAGAGAAAAGTTTGCTTAAAGTGGTAAAAAACCAGATTTACATTAGAAAATTGGTTCCGCCTACTTAGGAAAGCACCTTTCGACACAAAAGCTTCTGCCTTCTTCCTTGTCGAAACCAACTATGCCAAAACCAATACACAAGGTATCAGTATGATGGTACGCAGTGGATTGGAGATAGGCCTTCTTAGGAAAGCATAGCTTCCGAAGGAGTCGTAACCTTGGTTTGTTTTTAAAAGAAAAGTGCCTGCTTTTGTTTTGTTTTAAGCCTTCGACAGAGTCAAAGCATTTGGTTTCGAAAGAGGTTTTAAAAGGTTTCAAAAGGGTTGCCATTAACTTAAGATTGCTTTTGACTGGGCTCTTTTACTTCTGAAAGAATGTTTTAAAAGAAGGGGTTCCGACCTGGTCGATACCCTACTGCCGTTCTTTAAACTTTCGAAGGTGTTGAAGATATCAATGCAGTCGAAAGGGTACTATGTTTTATAAAGTTTATGCCACTTCTAGTAGCTTACGAAAGGGGTTAGGGGTTTCGAAGGTGATGGTTTCGAAAGGGGTTTCGACGCCAACCTTCAAATGTTTTTATCCAGATGTTTAATGCTTTCGGAAGTGATGGTGTCGACGCCATCAAGTTTTTCCCCAATATTTTTATATGATAAAGGATGATTTTGAAAGAGTTTCTTTTGCCTATATTCACTTTGACCCAAATAATGTTTTAAGTATAAACCTAATGCTTTCGAAAGAGGTACTTTTAATGATTTCGAAAGGGTTACTTACAACAGTGTCGAAAGGGATACTTTAACTGGTTTAGAAGTTAAGCTTCTAAAGGTTAATATTAATACTTTAATATTTTCGAAAGGTTGATTTTAAAGTATTAAAAGGAAGGAGCCTAATTTTTTGAAGACATGTTTTTAAGGCTTTTGAAGGAGGCTATCCAATGAAGTTGGAAGCGAGGTTTCGAAGGTATCGAAAGGTTTTATGACCCAAACTCTATTTTTAAAGGAAAAACTCATGGTTATATTAAAGGAGTTTTTATAATGGTTTTAAGAAGAAGCTGTCTTTGATAAATTTAAACCCACAGGAGTGGTATTGCTATGTTGTTATGTTGCTTCTTCAAATATGAATATATTCACTTTATAAACGGACCCATAATTGCATTTTGGGGATAAAGGGTAGAAGTGCCAGTTAGGTTAACCCAGTAGTGAATATAAATTGATAAAACTTCTGAATGGATAGAATTGCATCCAGGTCAGGGAGACCAGAATATATGATGCTAAAATATAAAAGAAAGATATTGGCAGGGGCCAATAGGTTCTCAGTAAGCCCGTGAAAACTGTGTATAGGAAAAGATATTGGCATGGGCCAATAGGTTCATAGTTAGTCCATGAAAACTATGTATAAAGGAAGATGTCAGATAGACAGGTTCATAGTTAGCCCATGAAAACTATGCATAAAGGAAGATGTCAAATAGACAGGTTCATAGTAAGCCCATGAAAACTATGATTGGATACTGGCATGGGCCAGTAGGTTTGTAGTTAGCCGATGAAAACTATATACAGATGAAATATTGACAGATTTCAATAGGTTCTTAGTCAATCCATGAAAACTAAGGTAAGATGAAAGTATATTAGGGTTACCGATAGGTTCCTAGTAAACCCATGAAAACTAGGATAAGAGTAAGATATTGGAGTTACCAATAGGTTCATAGTGATCCCATGAAAACTATATAATTGGACAGAGAGTCCTTAAATGTTTAACCGGTTATTAGTCAGCCCATGAAAACTAAAAGGTTAATAGTAACCCTAGAAAATATAATTGAGACAGATAGTCTAAAATGAATGGGAATGGGTAATCCAGAATTGATTCATTTTTTTGCATATCATCGTATTATACTATTTTGAATTGTTTTAACCATTGTTGATGCAGGAGCACAGTATATGGTTTTATAAAAGGTTTTGAGATGCTAGTGAGGGGAAACACGTTCCGCTAAGCGACGTGGTCTCACTAGATATCTAAATGATTTGAGATGGTAGATTATTATTCATACCAGGCTTTATGTCTGACTCGAAGTTTATGTTTTCCCCTTAAACTCTCGGGTACTCAATTGATTTTGAGTAGTTTGAGAGTTGAGGTTTTCAGGTACCTCTTTAGACGAATAAGCTTCAGAAGACGTGCAGGAGGCATAATAGCTATTTAGAGTTCTCTTTTCTTTTGATTCCGCTGTGTTGATTGTAATGGAAAAGTTTTTATATTGCTTGTATATACACTGATCATTCAAAGGGACATCTTCATATGTCGCTCTTGGGCGGATGTTGTAATAAATATATTTTCATTGAGCATGATTTGCAAAGTTTGGATTATGTAATGGATTGGAAATGCTTTGATATGGAATGTGATTTTATTTGAAGTTTAATTTTTTTTCCATATTCATGTGTTTTTATGTATCAGTGAATCTAACACCACCGTATTTGGTCGCCGAGGATTAATAACTATGGATGACTGCAACATCCGTAGTCATTAGTTTTGGGCCTTCAAGTAGGGGGATGTTAAAAGTTGGTATCAAAGCATAGGTTTATAAAACTTTAAAAGAAAGTTAAACCTGAAGGTTTTTGAAACATAATCCAATGAATTTGAAAATATGATCGGGGTTTGGGTTAACACTACAGGAACGTACTTGTATTTGATTTATATATATATAAGTACGTGTTCCCCCCTCTCTTAGACCATTCTTCTATATCTTACTAAGGCTCGTTTGCAAATTTATGAGAAAGAGGATATTGAAGCAGGAAACGGAAGAGGAAATTTAGGTGTAGGAAGCACCACAACCAATGAAAATGCTCGACCTAATACCAGGAGGAATCAAGGTCGACGGGCTAATGCTGAAGCCAATACTAGGGGAATTTTTTTGCTATTGGATCATCAGCTAAGCCCACTGCAACTTATAAGGGAAAGACTGTGGTAGAAGGTACGTTTTTGATTCAAAGTATACCAGTTAGGATACTTTTGATATCGGTGCATCACATTCATTTATATCCCAGTGTTTAGTTGATAGGTTATGCTTAGAACCCACATACCATGTTACTTCCTTAAGGGCTGAGAGTCCAATAGGAGGGTATGCAACTCTGGGGACAAGATGTGACTAGTTAGAACTTGATTTGTTAGGTCATAAGTTTGCATGCAGTTTGTATGTGTACGATTTTTTAGATTTTGGAATCATTTTGGGTATGGATTGGTTGAGAAGGTATGAGGCCAGAATATTCTGCCAGGATTGGGAGATATCTTTGAGACACCCTAATAGTCATAACCGAATTATATTCTCAGTAGAGAATTCTGACAGGAGTTGTTGTGCTTTGTTAAATGCAATGGAAGTGGAAGAAGATCTAAGTTAGGTTCGAATTGCAAGAGAGTTTGCAGATGTGTTTGAGCCAGTCACAGGGCTACCACTGAAATGAGCTATTGAGTTTCGGGTAGATCTTGTGCCAGGAGCTGAACCTGTGAGTAGACCACCTTGCAGGATGACACCGACTGAGATGAAGGAATTGAAGGTGTAGCTAGTGGATCTAGAAGGAAGGAATTTTATTAGACCTAGCAGTTTGCCTTAGGGAGCGACCGCGGTATTCGTGAAGAAACCAGATGGGTAGTTGAGGATGTGTATCAACTATCGTAAGCTAAAGAAAGAACGATAAAAAATAAGTATTCTTTGCCGAGAAATGATGATCTGTTTGATCAGTTGAATGGAGCCAGAGTGTTTTCCCAGTTGGATTTGGCGACAGGGTTCCATCAGTTGAGAGTGGAAGTGGATAGTATTCCTTTGACAGCATTTCGAACTAGATATGGTTCATATGAGTGGTTAGTGATGCCATTCGGATTGACGAATGCTGCACCTGCTTTCTTTGTGGATTTGATGAACCGATTCTTCCGAGAGTATTTGGATAGATTCGTGTTGGGGTTTATAGATGACATTTTGGTATACTCTAAGGATGAAAGAGAGCATAAGGATCATCTTAGAGTGGTGCTAGAGCCACTGAGGCAGAATCGGCTAAAGGCGAAGTTCTCCAAGTGTCATTTTTGGAAGAAAGAGGTTAAGTTTCTTAGTCATGTGGTTTCATATAAAGGATTGTCAATCAATCTAGATAAGATTGAAGCTGTGAACAATTGGAAGAGCTAAAGACAGTGACTGAGATCAGAAGTTTTCTTGGACTTGCTGGCTACTACCGGAGATTCATCAAGGATTTCTCGTGGATAGCAGCGCCTTTGACTAAGCTTACTAGGAAGGAAGTGAAGTTTGTTTGGTCTGACAAAAGTGAGGAAGCATTCCTTAAGTTAGAGCATTTGTTGACCAATGCTTCAGTGTTAGTAGTTCCGGATGGAAACCAAGGGTTGGTAGTATACACTAATGCGTGTGGGACTGGATTGGGAGCAGTGTTGATGCAGAAGGGAAAAGTCATTGCTTACGCATCTAGGTAGCTTAGACCGCACGAAGTAAGATATCCTACTCATGATTTGGAGTTGGCAGCGGTGATTTTTACCTTGAAGATTTGGAAGCATTATCTCTTGGGGGAGAGATTTCAATTGTATACCGATCATAAGTCTTTAAGATATCTATTCTCTTGGAAAAAGTTGAATATGAGACAGTAGAGGTGGCTGGAGTTTTTGGCTGCTTATGATTTTGGTATAGAGTATACACCTGGGAAAGGTAATAAGGTAGCTGATGCTCTAAGCAGAAGACATCAGAATGTGGTGTTGACTATGTTGGCAGAGTGGAAGGATCTAGAAGCTTTGGCTAGTTGTGGTTGAAAGGGAGTGCAGATTAAGGATCTTAAGGCTAATTTAACACTAGAGGGGGGGTGAATAGTGTTTAAGGGATTCTACGACTTATATGGACTAAACTAAAATTATGACACAAACAAATGTAGAACTTAATCAAAGAATCAAACGCAGATGCAGAAAGTAAATAAAAAGCAGTAAAAGGAAATAAAACACCGGATTTTATACTGGTTCGGAGTTACCCTACATCCAGTCCTGTACCAAGGCAGAACACCTCATACAGATTTTTATTATACCAAAGTCGAGATTACAATCCTCAGTTTCTAAAGGCCTTGAGGTACCCTCCTGTCTCACGAGTCCGGGGCAAACTTCTTGATTTACGGGCCACAAGATTACCCAATTGATTTCCAGGCACAACCACACCTTATAGAGAGACTCGATAAACTTTTGATTACAAATTGATCCTATAACTCTGAATAGAACTTTGATCTTCGAGAGAGGACAGAGAATCAAACAAGAATGAGATTCTAATTTGATTCACTTGAGAATTCGGTAGAATTTCGGCACGATCTTAAAAATATGAAAACTTTAGAATATGGATTTGTGGGGAAGAAGGGGTGAAGAAAATAAGAAAATAGTTAGTTAAAAAATTAGTTTGTGAAAGCTATTTATAGAGCACCAAGTCATAACCATTCGTGAAGAGATTTAAATGAATAGACACTTCTTTTGAAAATTGAAACTTTTGAATTCAATGGCCACCATGTCGACATGGGGTATCCCATGATGTCGACATCCCTATGTTAAGAATAATATAAAATTTGTTTTGAAAATGGTATTGAAATGAAAACAAAATGAAATGACTCTGGAGTAAAATAAACTAATTTTACTATGTTTTAAAACACAAAAACAAAGAATATTTTAAGGCTAAAACATCTATTTGAAAATCATTTGAAAAGGTAATTTGAAGGCTAAAATATTTTGAAAAGCAGTTTTGAAAATCGTTTTGAATTCAATCTTGAGTCTTGAGTCTTCATACTGATCAGTCTTCAGTAATCAATACCTGCATATATATATATATAGACAATAGTGTTAGTATATATTTTATAATAAGATAAGTTAAAAGGGTTGTTGTCTTCAAAACCAACATCTCAGTTCCTAACAATCTCCCCCTTTTTGATGATGACAACCTATATTTATAAAATATACTTATTGTACAATAACTCCTATCATAACTCCCCCTTACTCTAAGCCATCATAACTCCCCCTTACTCCAAGCCAACTAATATTTTATAACTTCTCCCCCTTTGTCATCAACAAAAACTTTTAACTAATAAATTCCCTGAACTTGTTATAAGATAATAAAATAGAGTAATCCATATATAAGTGTAATAAGTGCTAAGTGTGATCATAAGTATGAAATGTGAACATAAATGTGAAATGTGATCATAATCCAGAAGTAAACCAATAATCATTCATATATAATCATATATTTACAGTAATTATTCAAACATATATACAACCATACCAAATAAGTTAAGTCAATCAAGTTTCAAACACACCAATCAAATATCATACAGAATAACTAGACATTTCTTGGTACTTCCACCCATCCATCTTCTCCAAAGATAGGGTCTGCTTTAATGGCATCCCATTCTTCTTTATCTTTGTTGAGAGTGACTGGTGGAATTCCTTCGAGATCGTCCTTGTTAAGGGCTGAGATCATCCAACAAAGGGCGTCGAAATGTCTCTCTTGCTCCTTGATCATCTGCATTTGACTCAATTCTAAGTGGCGCCGATTACAAAGTATGAATGTAAGGATATTCTTGAAGGAAGTGAGAGTTTCCTGAAGATTATGACTTAGATTCTTAATCGGAGAAGCCATAATTCAAGAAATAGGAAGAAATATGAAAAGAGAGTGATTAGAAATGAAGTTTGATAATTTATTCTGGAAGCAACATATATAAATAGGGATAGAAAGTCGTTTGAAATGAATAGACATAAGTTAGTTACATGAAATTAAAATTTGAAAGTGTAACTAGTTTCTGCCCGTTGGATGTCGACATGGGGGGATGGTGTATGTCGACATGCCTCTGCCTAAAGTGACATTTTGCTTTGTTTTAAATATTATTAACAAATCTATTAAACTAAAATTTGTATAATATAAAAACAAGCAATTACAGAAACAAGTGAACATGAATAACAGGAAATGAACGATTTCATTAATAATTCTAGTTAACATTACATAATATAATATTAACTAAAAGAAAATATAAAGATAGAACATAAGATAACATGAACTAAAACTAGTTAGATGAAGATGAAGAAGATGATAGTCCAAGCTTTCTACTAACTTTCCCGAAGAACTTGTCGATTTTAGTGGAAATCTTATCCGTTTTCTTACTCATTGATCTTTTAAGTGTCTTTTGATTTTCCACTATAATTCTTTGTTTATTGAGAATGGCCTTATTGGATGGATTAGCGGGATTAGTAGGATATTCAGTACTCTCTAAGGAAGTTTCTTGATCTTCCTGTTCCTCCTCTTCAATTTCCATTTCTTCCTCTTCCTCTTCTTCCTCCATTTCTTCCATCTCTTCGTGAGCAAGCCTTTCTTCCTTTTCCGTAAATGTTTCATATGGTTGAAACACTAATGGAATTTGCATAAGGGAAATGTTTCCATGGTTGAACACTTTTCTAGTTATAAATTCTTCCCTTTTGAAATCAACTCCAAAGTAATTAAAAATCTGAGTGAGATAAACTCCATGATATAATGTGTTTTTACCCATAGTAAAATTCTTGGGCCTTAGCTCATCCAAAATAACTTGAGCCCAATTGATATCATAATTTCCAAAAATTGCAAAAAGAGCTTTGCAAACTTTCAAAGTTGGGTTGTTGTAGTTTCCCGATCTTGGTATAAGGGTGTGTTGAATAAGAAGGTTAATAATTCTTGCTTTTGGATGAAAATAACGATTTTTGAATTCAAAATTGTCATCCCCTTCAAAGTTGTGATGAAATATCTCTCGATCATTTTCATTTATTTGAAATTCCGAGAGATTCATTCCGGTATACTTGCATCCCAAAATATTTCCTAAAATTTCACAATTCAAAATTATTTGTGTTCCTTTAACACTACTCCAAATTTGTCCATCTTGCCCATCATAAAAACCACGATTCAAATTCGCATAAAACATCTTAACAAGATTTGGATAACATACAAAATCATTTTGTTTGTTATCTACTACACTAAGAATATAACATTGTTGGAAAAGATTTTCAATTTCATAAGAAGGAAAATCTTCAAAAATAGCAAATTTCCCCGTATGTATTATACCAAAGTTTACATAGTTGATGTAAGCTTTGATAGCTTCCGGGTCATTAAAGAGAAAGTTTTTGATAGATTTTGAAAGTCTAATGGTGTTAGGAGTGCTTGAAGAGGCCATTGAAGAAGTTTGAGAGGAGTTGAAGATAATGAAGATAAGTTTGAAATTTGAAATGGAAGTGAAAAGTGATGATAAAGAAAGTGAGATAAATAAAGATTCTATAGACATGTTCTCTGGTCAAGAGGCATCTTTCCAAAGCATTGAAGTTGGTGAAAAGGTGGAGGGAAATTCAAAAGTTTGAATTCAAATTTTGAATCAAATTTTGAGGGGCATGTCGACATAGGGTATCCGGGCATGTCGACATGTGCCTATTGAATCAAAGGACAAGTGTTTAATCCTAATTTCTAATAAATATATATATATATATATATATATATTATATCCTATATCCTATATCCTATTTACATAATTCCTGTGATAACATTAAACATAATAATACTTAAATATTAATAATTTAATATTTAAAATATTATTAATATTATTTTTGAATTTAAAATTCAAATTTCAAGGGATAAATTTGAATTTAAAATTCAAGGAAATTAAAAAAATCAAGCAAGCAAACAAGCATACATTCAAAAAAAATTAAAAATAATGTAAATGCGTACCTATTTTTAGATCCATACTCCCATCGTCATCTGATTCATGAATAGCAGTGAAACACAGATTTGAATTATCCATCTTCTTTTCATCGTCACTAGATGATGAGTCTGAGTCATCAAGAGTTGCTGTGTATGCTTTCTTTCTTTTCCTTGACGAATAATTATTTGGAGGGAACAGCTGTTTATCTGGATACGGACAATCTTTCCTATGATGCCTGACTTTATTGCAATTGTAGCATCTATCATTGTTGACGTTCTCCGTTTTATTTCTGGAATTCCTTTGATCGTTTCTTTTATAATTGTTCATTTTTCTATATTTAAGGAATTTCCGGAAGTTTCTTATCATGAAAGCAATCTCCTCATCATTGTCTGGTTCCGAATCTTCAGTTGTTGCATTGAATGCTAATAACTTCTTTTCTGTAACCTTGTTTTCTCTTCTTCCTTGCAGTTGAACTTCATAAGACATCAGATTCCCAATTAATTCTTTTATTTTCATTAGACTGATATCATTTGCTTCTTCGATTGCAAGTGTCTTTTGATCCCATTCTGGAGTGAGTGAATTTAGAATTTTTCTGACTTGGTCTTCCTCCAAAAAGCTTTTTCCCAGTGCAATTAATGAATGGACAATTCTTGAAATCGACAATACATGTCGGAAATGGACTCATTTGCATGCATTTTAAACAATTGAAATTGATTAGTTAATATGGAAATTTTAGTCTGTTTAACTTAATTTGCTTGTTCCTTCATGAGTAACTTGCAAATTTTTCCAGATTTCAAATGCAGACTTACAAACAGACACTCTATTAAACTCATTCCTATCTAGTGAACAAAATAATATATTCATGGCCTTTGAGTTATTTTATGCAACATTTTTTTGCTCAGTAGTCCACTGGGAAAAATTGGTAGTTGGTTCAATATACTCAGTTTGTGTGATATTCCAAGTGTCTAATCCTACTGATTGTAAATAAATTTTCATTCTACAAGCCCAATATGCATAATTACTGCCATTGAAAAATGGTGGTCTGACAGTAGACTGACCTTCTACTAATGAACTAGTGTTAGTGTTAACAGAACTAGTGCCAGAGTTGACATTACCAGTGTTAGTAGCCATTAAAACAATTTTCAAGTTTTAGATTATGAAAACTATGAAAACCTATGCTCTGATACCCATTGAAAGGGAGTGCGGATTAAGGATCTTAAGGCTAATTTAACACTAGAGGGGGGGTGAATAGTGTTTAATGGATTCTACAACTTATATGTACTAAATTAAAATTGTGACACAAAAAAATGCAGAACTTAATCACAGAACAACCACAGAATCAAACACAGATGCAGAAAGTAAATAAAAAGCAGTAAAAGGAAAGAACGCACTGGATTTTATACTGGTTTGGAGTTACCCTACATCCAGTCCTGTACCAAGGCAGAACACCTCATACAGATTTTTATTATACCAAAGTCGAGATTACAATCCTCAGTTTCTAAAGGCCTTGAGGTACCCTCCTATCTCACTAGTCCAGGGCAAACTCTCTTGATTTACGGGCCACAAGATTATCCAATTGATTTCCAGGCACAACCACACCTAATAGAGAGACTCGATAAACTTTTGATTACAAATTGATCCTATAACTCTGAATAGCACTTTGATCTTCGAGAGAGGGCAGAGAATCAAACAAGAATGAGATTCTAATTTGATTCACTTGAGAATTCGGTAGAATTTCGGCACGAGCTTAAAAATATGAAAATTTTAGAATATGGATTTGTGGAGAAGAAGGAGTGAAGAAAATAGTTAGTTAAAAAATTTGTTTGTGAAAGCTATTTATAGAGCACCAACAGTCATAACCATTCGTGAAGAGATTTAAACGAATAGACACTTCTTTTGAAAATTGGAACTTTTGAATTCAACGGCCACCATGTCGACATAGGGTATCCCATGATGTCGACATCCATATGTTAAGAATAATATAAAATTTGTTTTGAAAATGGTATTGAAATGAAAACAAAATGAAATGACTCTGGAGTAAAATAAACTAATTTTACTATGTTTTAAAACACAAAAACAAAGAATATTTTAGGCTAAAACATCTATTTGAATATCATTTGAAAAGATAATTTGATGGCTAAAATATTTTGAAAAGCAGTTTTTAAAATCATTTTGAAAAACCATTTTGAATTAGTTTTGCAAGCTTCTTCCTGCAGAATATCTCATCACATCAGGACTCGAGAACTTGTACAAAACCAGGATGTTCGTGGGTTTGTAAGCCACTTGTCGTAGGTTTGTAACCTACTTATCGTGGGTTTGTAAGCCACTAAGAAGGTAGAAATGGGTTCCATCCCAAATGAAATTTGGAATGGATATTTCCGTGCTATTATGAAGTTTTAACAATAAACTAGACACATATCTTGAAATCTTGATCTTGATACTCTAGAGTCTTCAATCTTGAGTCTTGAGTCTTTATACTGATCAGTCTTTAGTAATCAATACCTGCATTTATATATATATATATATATATATATATATATCTAGACAATAGTGTTAGTATATATTTTATAATAAGATAAGTTAAAAAAGTTGTTGTCATCAAAACCAACATCTCAGTTTCTAACAGTGGTGTGCAGTTAAGATCTACTGCTAGTTCTAGTCAGAGTACTTCCATGTTGTCCTTTTTAGAAATTTGATCAGTGTTGATCGAGAGAATTGCTTCCAAGCAAAGGGAGGATCCATTATTAGCTGAGAGGATCAGAAGGCTTGAGGTTGGAACTGAGGTCGATGATTTGAAAGATTTTTGTCTTGACCAGAGAGGATGGTCATGTGCTCTAGATGTGGAGAACTTGAGAAGAGAAGTTCTTGAGGAGTGTCATCGATCCAAGTTTACGATTTATCCTGGAGGGACCAAGATGTATTAAAATATGAAGAGAAGCTTCTATTGGGAAGGCATGAAGAGGGATGTTGGCTTGTGGGTTAGGCAGTGTGTAAACTGTCAACAAGTGAAGGTCGAACATCAAAAGCCGAGTGGGTTACTTCAGCCTCTAGATATTCCAGTTTGGAAATGGGATTCGATTTCCAAGGATTTTATAGTGTTTCCTGGAGATTTGACCAGGCAACTGAGTGCTCGGCATTGGACACTACTCGGCATGAAGGACTGTTCGGCATCCAGTGGGACTCAGCATCCATAGCGTTCGGCATCCGTAGTGCTCGGCGATCAGGAGACTCGGCGTCATTTAGTGTTCGGCGACAACCAATGCTCGGCGCTAGCGTTCGGCATACAAAGGTGCTCGACATCGAGACTGCTCGGCATCAGGTAGCACTCGGCATCAGAGAGTGTCCGGCATCCAGGAGTGTTCGGCGAAGCATTTAGCATCCAGGAGTGTTCGGCGAAGCATTTGGCGTCAAGTAGTGTTCGGCATCGACTAGCACTCGGCTACAGGAGTACTCGGCATCCCAAGGTACTCGGCGTCAAGTAGTGTTCGGCATCAACTGGCACTCGGCTACAAGAGCGTTCGGCATCCCATGGCACTCGGCATCCCTAGGTACTCGGCGTCAGTAGAACTCGGCGATAGGATAACTCGGCAACGAGAGCGCTCGGCATTCAGAAGGCATTCAGTATGCACAACTTCACAAGGACCGTTCGGCATAGAAAGCATCGTCCGGCAGGGGAAGGGCTGCTCAGCATCAGAGCATTCGGCATACCAGGATCGGCATGCAGCGACCACTGTACTGGGGCTAGAGTGTTCGGCCATCCAGCCCATTTGGGAAGTCCAGCCCATATTTGCCTATAAATAGAGGGGCAGGGTCACAGTGAAAGGGATCCTTTTTTGGAGAGAAAACACCGGGGAGACTCTGCCATTTTCAAGACTCATCTTCTCTACTTAACAACTTCATTCAAGCATTTGATTCACGAATTGTATTTGTAATCAACTATAAAGAAGATCAATAAAGTTTAACCTCAAAGTGGACGTAGGCAATTACGCTGAAACACTATAAATTTGGTGTTCTTACTTTCTGTATTTAGATTAGCACTGTCTTCTCTGTTTAATTTGATTTCATCACTTATATCTCTTCACAATCTTCTTCTACGAGGTTAGTGACCAATTTTGGTGCTAACACTTTGGTGCTTTCACTAAGAATCGAATTCTCAGACCTCAAGGATCTGCTTTGAAGCTACTGGATTGAACAAATCGCCCAAAGAAGATCCGACTCACTGATAGGACATCCGTTGATTCTACTCAGAGTTCATACCAATAACTCTACAATGGCAAGACCGCGTACCAGGTCAGCTTCTCACAATGCGGATGCCCACGAGACTGCTAGCGTGCAACAAGCAGGGCCTAGCAATCAACCAGCAATTCCAAATACAGGAGTTGCCACTCAGGACCAAACTCCAGTTGTCACCAGAATAGAGTTCAACGACTTGATGAGAGAGCTCAGGGAAAGTAGGAGACAACTAGGAGAGCAGATGCAAGCCAATGCCAACCTGATGGCACAACTTACTCAACAGCAGCAACAGAATGTTGGGGGCAATCCCGCTGCTTACTCCTCATCTGACAGCTCTACTTCATCAGATGAACCTCCCAGGCGTAGACGCCGCAAGACTGATGCTGCGCGAGCAGATGCTGCTGTTCGAACAGCTGGAGACCGCAACCAAGCAAGAGCTGGAAGCTTCAGGACCGGGATACAGATGGAAGATAGAGGCCCAGATCATCAAAATGCTAACGATGTCGAACCTCAAGATGCACGATTGGCAGATCGCCAAGAGAGGAGGCATCAGCATGGACAGGCGCGTAGAACAGACTCCAACCTTCCGCCTTCCATACAGACACCAGATCTGACAGCCATGATCAGGCAGTTTGTAATATCCCGGAAATTTTAACAATATCAATTTAATAATCTGTTAAATAATTAAATTGATATTGATGATCTTTGATAATAAAATTTGAATTTAATTTAATAATCTAATTAAATAAGTATCAAATATGTTATTTCCAAATAATAAGTATAATGTATTATTTTTATAAATATGAATGGATTTTAAAGACTATGGAATTGTTATTTTAAATTGATAAGTAGTTGTATATGAATATATATATAACTTAATTTTTAAATTGAATCTTAGGATTTAATTTGATTTGAATTTAATTTAAGTTTTGAAATTCAAAAGAATAGATATTTAAATTGTTTTGGATTTTAGAATATTTGTATAAACTTTTATTTATAAATATAGTTAGTTTTGTTTCTTTTAAAAAGTAATTTATATATAGGATAAATATTTAATAATTAAGAAAAAGGTTTTTATTTACTTTTAAATAAATAAAAATATATAGTAATTACTTAAATGACAAGTGTCATTATCTAAAGCTTCATTTTAAACATGTGTAAATAAATGGTAAACTCTAATGACAAGTGTCTTATCTAATTTTTATTTTCTTTTATTTTTATAAATCATAAATTTACTTACATATGAACATTTGCATATCTTCATTTCATTCTTTCTATTCTTATTTTTCAAAACAAGATAAACTCAGTTTTCTCTAATCGAAATCTGAAACAAATCAAATGTCTCAAATAGTAATCAAAATCAACTTCTAAATCAAAGATCAAAACCTATCTGCATATCTCAAAATCAAAACAAAGCTGCCTCCATTTTCTTTCAATCTGGAATCATGTTCAAAACAAAAGGGGATGCACTGCATCATCTTCAAAAGCTGTTTGCCTTCATTTCTTAAATCTGGTAGTTGCATGCATACAGCTCTAAATCCAATAAGTAAAGAACAGCAATTCAAGTTTTTAAATCAAGTGAGGCATTCCAGTTTAAGTCAAAGCCTGTTCAAGTTTTCAAAAGCTAAAATCTGCCTCTGTTCATTTGCATGTCTGGTGAGTAACTTTTAAACCTAAAATAAAATATGGTTGCATGTTAAATCACTGTGACATATATATGTATTGATGTATGAATATACAAGTGCATTTTTATTTTCTGTTTGTTATGGATGAATTATATGAATGTATGAACATGAACTCTGTTTTTGTTTGTTGCCCAGACTCAGGAATTCTATTTGAAAATCCTTACCACTTGATTTAGTTTTTATTAGGACTTAATTTATAAATAAGAATGGTTTGATTTATCATATACTAAGGTTTAAAAATCTTAGTTAAGTCAAATTTAAGATCTGAATGTCTCTGTAACCAAAACAACAGTATATGTTATATAAAAGTAGAAATGTAAATCTTGTAATTTATAAATTTAGGTACATAAATTGAAAACATAAACTATAATATGATTTTTAGCATTGAAATCATAATTTTTAGCTTAGTATTAAAGGAGCAGTTCTGTGATGAACTAAATATGAAGTTTTGGGTAATTCGTTTGATCTAGATGGTTTGATATGTTGAAATCTTCAGTAAGGATAGAGGGATGATCAAAGATGTAGGGAAAATTATTAGAATTTGAATTAAAGGATCAAGGAGGATATGATTTAGGATTTAATTTTTTTAAACCTAGTTTTACTGGGTTAGGGGAAGATGATCGAAACGGGATCTGTGGTCGATCGAGTTGAACGGGGATTTGGTAGATGGAAGTTTGGTCGTGGATGAAAGCATGGTCGGAGTTGCTAGATATCAGGTGGTCGGAGGTTGGCGAACGACGCGTTGCCAGGTTTGGTGTGTTCGAGCTGTTGATGTTCCAGGTTTCGATTTTTAGGCTCGAATTCTCGTTTTCGATTTCGAGGGTTGATCGAAGGTTGGATGATCGTAATCTGGTGTAGGGATGATCGTCGATGTGTGGGAATACTCGGTGATGGTCGGAGGCGTTGCTGGTGACCGTGCACGTGCACGCGATCGTGTATGTTTCTCTGGTGAAATCTGGGTTTGCAGAGGAGGGAAAGCTCGGGTGAGACTCGAAGGGTTTAAGGGTACGACTCGAAGTAATTAGTGGTCTCGAGTATGTTAGGTTGACAGGTTTAAAACCTGTATGTTTAAAAAGTTTAAACTAAAATTTAATTTGTAAAGAAATATTTAAACATGTTTTAAATTTAAATTTAAATCTGATTCAAGTTTAATTTGAATCTCAGTTCAAAATAAAATAAGTTTTTAAAATTTAAAATATTTTGAACAACCTCAAAATGTTTAGATAGCTAAATTTAAAAATAAAGTTTTAAATTGGAAGTAAGTTTAAATCTAAACTTAAAACTGGAATCAAATGTAAATCTGTATTTCAGAATTGAAATAAAAAGGAAGTTTTAAATGAAATTGTTTTTAATAACTTAAATTTTTTTTAATTGTATATTAAACGGTTGAAATTAAAAAGTAAATTTAAAATCCTTAAGTCCTTTTATAAAATGAGCATTTCTTCAACATATGATTTGAGGGTTGTAAATGGATTTTAAAGTTTGTTAAGGTTAAACTTTTATTCATTTTAAATCTCATATTTAAAATGGAATTTAAAGGAAATATGAAAGTTAAATATTTCAAATATGTTTTAAATGATAAATATCATTATAAGGAAATGTTTTCTTAAGACTTAATTATTTGTGAGGAAATTAATGGATAATTAATTTGTTTGATTAATTAATCATTTGGATTAATTAAATAAATAATAAATTAAAGATTTAAACTAATTTATTTATGATTAAGATAAATTAATTAGGAATAAATAATTTATAATTAAGGATTTTAAAATAGAATATTAATTAATGTTTAGAAATTAATTAATAAAGTAATTAAAGATTAATTAAGTTATGGATAACACTTAATTAATTTAATAATTAGAGATAAATTAATTTGTTATTAAGATTTATCAATTTGGAATTAATAATAATTAATCCAATTTAATTACTTAAGAAAAGTAATTAAAGAGTTGTTAATAGTTAATGGAGATCATTAACTATGGATTATTAAATAATTAATTAATAGGATTAATTTTGATAATTAATTAGTTAATTAATTTAAGATAATAAATTATAGAATTTGTTTTAAATGAATTACTTAATGGAAGTAATTAAGAATTAATTACTTATTGTAATTAATTAAGTTAATTTGATTTAGTTAGATTAATTAATTAAGAAATGATTTGATAATAATTACTTAATGTAATTATTAAGGTATGATTATTTAGGAAGTAAATAATAAGATAATTACTGGAAGTAATTAATTGATGGTTATGTATTAAGGAAAGTAATTTGAGTTTAATTACTTTGAATAATTAATCAAGGGATTAATTAAGAAATTAATTAAGGAGAATTAATTTAGTAAATGAAAGTAATTAAGGGTAGTTAATTACTGATTGAAGATTAATCAAGTTGATTAATAAATGTTGTTTAATTTAAAGTTAATTACTTAATGTAATTAATTTAATTAAAGTAATTAATTTAATTAAGTTGTAATTAAGGATCATTAATTAATATAATTAATGATGTAATTAAGATTGATTAATTAAGTATAATTAATAAATGAAGTGATTAATTAATATAATTAATTAAGAATTAATGTAATTAATTATAGTTGATTAATTTAATTAATTATAGTTAATTAATTAATGAAGTAATTAAAGGTTAATTACTATAAATGGTTAAGAATAATTAATTTGAGTAATTAATTAAAGGATAAATTACCTGAATGCAATTAAAGGGTAATTAGAAGATAATTAATTGATTGTAATTAATTAATGGTTAAGTAAGCAGGATTTATAGAATGAAGTAATTAATTTAATTCACTTTAAATTAATTAGAGATAATATAAATCATTACTTATGGATGGATGATAATACTGAATGCTTTGCATTGATTAATATCTCTAATGAGATATATGTTGTGTGATATGGATGTTTAATTGTGATGATAATATGGATTATCTGATAATGTTGATTATCTATTGTGAATTATCTTTCTATGTGTATAAAGATAATGAATTGAATTGTTTTAACCTTTAAAACAACTTGGCCTTAAAAGATACGTTTTGGATTTCGATGAGACCGGGATCGGATTTGCTACAGTACAGCATGATAGGGGGTTCTCGCTTCGCGGTTTGGTGGCGAACGGGAGACTCTTACCCCTACATGTCCCTGAGAGGTAAAGGCCTTGTGAGGGTTGGTTGCGAGTCGAGAGGCTGGCCGTAAAAGCAAATTCGAGGTATCACTGTGTGCCACGGTGGGTCTGGGATGGTTGCAAAGCCTACCGGTCACCGCTACCGACGGTTGAAAAGCCTAGGTCGTCACATTTGGTATCAGAGCACAGGTTGAGCGAATACCTAAGCTTTTGGTTAAGTGAATATCAGAACACTAGGTTGAGTGAATACCTAGGTTCGGAAGGATTGTTCATTAGAGACAGGATCTGTAGCAACCTGTTTGAGTCTGAGTATATATATATACGAGAGCACGTATTTTTTAGTTATATAAAATGGTTTTATATTGTGTTAATTGATCGGTTGAGTGGTATATGGATTCTGGTCAATACGAGTAGCTAACGTTATTGATAGGGATCTCTAAACACTTGACCAGGCCAACGGACACAATATTGTTTTAAAAAGGTAGATGAAATAATTTTACCCACATATAATTTCTATATAAAAAAGTATCATTTTAAATGTATATGGTATTTGTAATGATTGGTTGAGATGATAATAATTTATCATCTAGGATTAGGAGTCTGAGTGTTGAGGTTGGAAGAGTATCTGTCGAGACTGTAAACCTAATACCGTCTCGAGTGAACTTTACAGTTGTGTAAGGATTTCACAATCTCTGAAGGAAACCTGTTAAGGTTCGGAGTTCATCTTAGGAGTTGGATGAGTAGAGTTGGATCTGTCGGAGAACAGAAGCGAGTGATGGTATCTCAGGTAATAGTAGCTGTGTGATGAGATGCAGTGACTATGGATGTTCCCGAAGATGTTTTCTTTGGAACAAGTTAATGAAGTGTGTCTGCTTCGGTGTTGTGGTTGAGTTCAGCATGGTGTTTCTATTTGGTTTGGGTTCGAGTTTCTCGAAGAGCTTTGGAAAAGGAAGTCTTTGGCATTTGTGGCAGCAGTGCAGCTCGGAGTATTCTGTGCATTGGCAGGAAGTCTTCTGGCTGAGAAATTTTTCTGAAGGTGAAGTTCAGAAGCAGTAGAGTGGATCCATTTCTTCGATAGATTGGATAGTTAAGTATAAGCTGTTCTGATTGGTAAAGAGAGAACAGTTTTCTTTGGAAATAGGTTGGGTTGATTGCAAAAGTGACTTGCGATTGCTGAGTATTCTTTTGAGTTATCCGAGATTTTCTGGGATGTGTTGTCCAGTTTGTGCTTGTGTTCTTCATCAGCATTTTCATTCTACTCCAGATCAGAGTGGTGCAGCAGAAACAGTTTGGGAGTGCATCTCTAGGAGAAGTAAGTTTGGAATCTACTGATGTTTGGGAAGTAGAGTTGTGTTTTGGATTATGAGTTGATCTTGAAGGGAATCATTTTGTTGAGTTATTTTTGGTCTTGTTTGTTTCGAAGAGCATCAGCGAAGGTTGAGATGATCAGGAAGGATTTGTAGGAAGCCGAGATCGTCTGAAGATTTTGTGGATAAGAGACGGAGGAATTTTGGAATTCGAAGTTGGAGACTTCGTTGTTGTGAAGTTTTTTCTCTGGTTAAAGGGAGCTATAAGATTGGGTAAGTCTGGGAAGTTAGCTCCGAGTTATTTTGGAACTTTTCTGTGATCTAATTTGGATAAGTACTTTGATCTACAAGGTTGAATTGTCAGTTTGGATAACTGGAATTCAATGTATTTTACGTATCTCTGAGGGAGTACGTATTTGATCTATCTCTGGTTTTGAAACCAGCAGTTCTGGAGGTATTGGTTGTTGAGTCAGACTCGTCTGTAGTCTGATATCTTGTTTAGTTCTATAGATCTAGATGAGTAGGAGCTCTATAGCTTAGTAGTATTGGTTGTTTGGATTGTTTGTAGAGCGAGTATCCCGGTATATATATATACTTGGGGAAACTCGAGGAAATTCTATTCAGAATTTTGGCTGGATAGTTAGAATTGTTTGTTTGGATGATTGGTTGCTATGGTTGTTAGCTTATGGATGAAAGTATATGCTTGTGTTTTAAAATTAAAATCTTTAATAAGATTATTAAATTACCTTTGTTTAAATTTCGGGGACGAAATTATTTTAAGGGGGAAGGAATGTAATATCCCGGAAATTTTAACAATATCAATTTAATAATCTGTTAAATAATTAAATTGATATTGATGATCTTTGATAATAAAATTTGAATTTAATTTAATAATCTAATTAAATAAGTATCAAATATGTTATTTCCAAATAATAAGTATAATGTATTATTTTTATAAATATGAATGGATTTTAAAGACTATGGAATTGTTATTTTAAATTGATAAGTAGTTGTATATGAATATATATATAACTTAATTTTTAAATTGAATCTTAGGATTTAATTTGATTTGAATTTAATTTAAGTTTTGAAATTCAAAAGAATAGATATTTAAATTGTTTTGGATTTTAGAATATTTGTATAAACTTTTATTTATAAATATAGTTAGTTTTGTTTCTTTTAAAAAGTAATTTATATATAGGATAAATATTTAATAATTAAGAAAAAGGTTTTTATTTACTTTTAAATAAATAAAAATATATAGTAATTACTTAAATGACAAGTGTCATTATCTAAAGCTTCATTTTAAACATGTGTAAATAAATGGTAAACTCTAATGACAATTGTCTTATCTAATTTTTATTTTCTTTTATTTTTATAAATCATAAATTTACTTACATATGAACATTTGCATATCTTCATTTCATTCTTTCTATTCTTATTTTTCAAAACAAGATAAACTCAGTTTTCTCTAATCGAAATCTAAAACAAATCAAATGTCTCAAATAGTAATCAAAATCAACTTCTAAATCAAAGATCAAAACCTATCTGCATATCTCAAAATCAAAACAAAGCTGCCTCCATTTTCTTTCAATCTGGAATCATGTTCAAAACAAAAGGGGATGCACTGCATCATCTTCAAAAGCTGTTTGCCTTCATTTCTTAAATCTGGTAGTTGCATGCATACAGCTCTAAATCCAATAAGTAAAGAACAGCAATTCAAGTTTTTAAATCAAGTGAGGCATTCCAGTTTAAGTCAAAGCCTGTTCAAGTTTTCAAAAGCTAAAATCTGCCTCTGTTCATTTGCATGTCTGGTGAGTAACTTTTAAACCTAAAATAAAATATGGTTGCATGTTAAATCACTGTGACATATATATGTATTGATGTATGAATATACAAGTGCATTTTTATTTTCTGTTTGTTATGGATGAATTATATGAATGTATGAACATGAACTCTGTTTTTGTTTGTTGCCCAGACTCAGGAATTCTATTTGAAAATCCTTACCACTTGATTTAGTTTTTATTAGGACTTAATTTATAAATAAGAATGGTTTGATTTATCATATACTAAGGTTTAAAAATCTTAGTGTTTGCACAAAAAATGGACAAACACCTCAAAGTTGTATGATTTAGTAGATCTTAGGTTGTTCTTAGTGATTGTTGGAGATTTATGCAAATATATGAAAAGCAGGGGCTAAACTGTAAAAAAGACACGCAGATTTATAGTGGTTCAGCCAGAATGTGCCTACGTCCACTTTATATGTTATTTCTCTTCTCTTCTTATGATTACAAGTACAAAGCTTTGGTACAAGTAAAAGAAAGTTGTTTGAAAGTTCCTTCCGTGCTTGAGCTCTCAAACTTGTCCCCCATTGTTGTACCCCTGCCTCTCTATTTATAGAGTGAGGTTGGGGGCAGGGGTCTTGGATGTATACAGCTGCTGGTGGGCCTGGGCTGAAGTGATCAGGCCTGGCAGTCTGGTTCGGCATCCTCTTGGTTCGGTCATGAGGTGGTTTGGTCCGGTGAAGTATGGAGTTGGTCCGGTTGAGCTTCGTCCGGTAGTGGGAGCGCAGCCTGGTCCGGTGTCGAATTGGATCGGTCTTGGTTTGGTCCGGTGAAGTATGGAGTTGGTCCGGTTGAGCTTCGTCCGGTAGTGGGAGCGCAGCCTGGTCCGGTGTCGAATTGGATCGGTCTTGGTTCCGGATGTGGTTGGTTCGGTCGAAATCATATACAACACTTGCCCCCCAAAGTAGGGCGTGTGCGTGTGCATGTCCTGCTTTGTTTTTCGACAATCCCATTTTACCATCTTCATCCGGTTCCCACTACCGAATCATTTGATCCGGTATTCTGCTTTCGCTTATAAGTAGGGGACTAGGACCTCCGTTTTTTCTATCTGCCGAATCGAGCCTCTAGCCGGATCAAGTGAGAGTTTAGCCGAACCAAGTCCTTAGCCGATTCGAGTGAGAGTTTAGCCGAACCAAGTCCTTAGCCGAATCAAGTGAGAGTTTAGCCGAACCAAGTCCTTAGCCGAATCAGATTTTTAGCCGAATGAACCAAGTGTTTTTAGCCGGACCGAGTTTTTAGCCGAATCAGGTATTATTCCTTTTTGCCGAATGACACATGAACGTTTAATACCGAATGAGATTATTGAAGTGCTGCATGAATTGTTGTACTGAGTGAACATGCGTTTCATACTTCGAACTTTCTAAGTGAAACTCCAAATTACATTGTTCGTATATTCTAACGATATATTTTCCCGTGTTTGCAGATAAATGTCTCGCAAAGTGGAAACTCGATCAGATAAGAGGAGATCCGGGGGTGAAGGAGAGTCCTCGGCCGTGCCCCCAGCTCAATCAGGATCAGAGCGTCATGGGCCCGCCCCGAGGTCATTAGTGGATGGATATGGTCCCCAGGAGCTGCTGGATTCCCCGCCTGACTGCTTTCCTAGCTCTCTCAAAGAGGAGCAATTCGATGTTATATCTCGTTCCTTTGGGATCGATAGAGCCCTCATGCTGCTGCCAGGCCCAGGAGTCATGCCATACAGTCCTCCCGAAGGATACTTTGCTTATAGTAGGTACCATTGCATGTGTGGTGCTATCCCGCCTCTCAATGCTTGGATAGTCAGCTTCCTCACGTACCTGAAGGTGGCCCCATTCCAGCTTCAGCCCAACTCTTATGCCATACTGGTGAGCCTTTTCGTTATTTTTCGGAGGAAGTATGGTCGCGCCCCCTCCAACCGGGAGATCCGGTACTTGTATAATTTAAGGGGCTATAAGAAGGGGTCCCCATACGTTAGCTTGGAGTCTGCTGTGACCTTCAAGCCGGTCTTGGACCTGTACTCTAAATTCAGCATGTTCAAGAAAGAGTGGTTCTTTGTTAGGGACGACTCCGTCTCCATCCGGCGCTTTACCTCTGGATGTAAGTTGATGCTTTTACTTATAATTTCTATTCCGATTGCGACGCTTCTTCTCATACTTTCTCATTTTTGCTAGCGACAGGTGGCTTTCCGGTTGTGGAGACTGACCGCCTGGTTCAGACGGCGGCGGAAATAGAAGCCATCCTTGGGAAATACAGATCATCTGCCTTCTTGATTAGAAATGCGATTCTTCTGGAATATAACTTGATCCTTCCGCAACAGTCTGTAGTTAAGCTGAGGGAAACGGCGGAAGAGAGGGCGGCTGCTCAGGCTAAGGGAGGCGTTGCGGCAGAGGGTGGAAAGAGAAAACCGTTCACGAAACCTCAAGCCGTCGGAGGTAAGAAACTTAAGAGGTCGGACGGTCCTTCTCCCAGCAATTGTCCACTTACTCAGGGGGAGATAGATGCGGAGGAAGAAAGGGGTGAGGCGGAGGGCGGAAGTGACGTTGAGCGTCTTGGTGATGATGGCGGCGATGGACAGGGTGGTGATGGTTCCAGGGCTCTGTCTTCTGGGCAAGTAGGCGAAATGCAAGAGTGGACGGATGATGCTCTCCGCCAAGCTTTTGAGGGGTTGGATGATGATCCGGCTTTGGTAGAGAAGACCGGGAAGGCGGACAAAGCCGGGACTGGTGCAAGTGAGTCTTTTCCGACCATTCCGGCCAAGGTGGCTCTGACGACTCAAGGTGAACTCTTGACCTCTGCATGCTTCACTAATGATAGGGACTTAGGAATATTTTATGACCCGCTCCCGTCCTGGAATGAAATCCAGGACTTATTGCAGTATCCCACTCCTCCCCAGGGTTTGTACAATCACAGCTGTGTTTCTTTTCCCCTTTTTTAACTTGTAATTTACCGCGTTTCTCGAATCGTATAGTGATGTAAGATTGTGACATTTGTTCTTTATATCAGGAGCAGGCAAGACGTCCAAAGCTTCAGACCTTCGACACAGGCTTGAGCAATATAAACTTTCCAAAATTTCTGCTAAGCCGAAGCCCTCAATCCAACGCTCCGGGGATGTAGTCGGATACCGTCCTCTTCTTGGGGTTATCGAAGAGGGTATTCAGCAGAGGAAGAGGAGTCATCTTTTATCCGAAACTTTGCCCGGTCCTCAGCCTCCGGCTCAGCCTATCCATGATATTACTGAGGAGGGTAGCGAGTTTGTACCCTCTCCGCACCCGTCCGGAAATCCTTCTGTTATTCATATCGACCGTCCCGACTTGGCCCGTAATCCATTTGCGGGTCATCCTGATCTGGATCCAGGTTCTCATGATATTACTTTTGACGAAGTCACTGGCGAACACCTCCTCCCCCGTAACCCCATGGTACGAGTACTTGATGAAGCCAAGTCTTTAGATCTCGATCTACTCACTACTCGTATAGTCACTATGGGAGACGAGGCCAAAGCTAATATTGATCGGGTGGCCGAGGAGACCAAGAAGCTGATGGGGCATCATGCTCGGCTGGTTAAGGCCGGAGAGGAGATTGGGAGTGCTAATATCCGACTTCGATTGGTGGTTTCGGATCAGGCTAAACAGCTTGCGGATCAGGCTATCCAGATTTCTCAACATGAGGCTGCTACTGGGAGACTAAGGAAAACCATGGAAGAGGCCAGTCGGGCTGAATTGCGGAAAATGGAAGCTGCTTGCAAAGAGCGGATTGACATGGCTATTGCCACGGTGGATGAGGTTCGGAGAGCGGATCTCGAGCAGGTGGAGGAGTTGTCCGAGAAACTTGAGGCTGCAGAGCTTGCTCAAGCTAAGTTGAGGGAAGAGATGGAGGTGATGCGGAGGTCCCTTCAGGCTGATTGCTCGAGATACAGACTGGAGAGAGATGCTGCCGCCGAAAGGTTGTCGGCTTCCGATGCCCGGATGAGGGAGTTTGAGGAGAATGAGGGAATGATGGATGACATGCTCCAGGACATGTATTTCCGGACTTGGAAGCAGGGCAATCTCTCTTGGATGGATGATTACCCCAGGGTCATGGCCAAGATCTATCTTCGGGCGTTGGAGGAGGCTCAGGCTGACGCAGATAAAGAGGGTGGTACGGTCTTCAGTATGGATGTGGTCACTGCCCAGTTCACCAAGGAGGAGAAAGTGGCGGTAAAGGAGGGTATGCGGCTGCTTGCTGCTGAAGAGGCAGGTGTGCAGGTTGAGGATGACGACCAGGACGGTCAAGAAGCGGGCACTGGTAAGTCTTCCTTTCTAGTCTTTCCGTTAACTTGGTTACTCATCACTAATGAATCCTTCTTATGACCGGACAGGCGGGCAAAAGAGCAAGGACAAGACTTCGACGCAACCGGCTCCCTGATTGGACCTGGAAAATTCTTTTTGTAGGTTTGGCATTGTTGTATCTGTTAGTCTTAAGACAGTAGAGTAACTTCTAAATTGTAATTCTTGCTATTTGTAATAACATTATTCTTGACGTGTAATTTTTTAGCTTAAGCTGATTTTGTCGTTTCTTGAATATTTGTTGCTATTTCGACATATCGTACGAGAAATGTAGCTATGTGTATTCTTGTAATTAAATTGTGTTTGATGTCAGATTCTGGTTTTAAATCATAATCTCATGACTTGCAATGTTAGTGTGTGGTGTGAGAAAATTAAATTACAGTCATGCATCTGCACATAAAGGAAGAAAATACCGCCTTTCATGTTCTGTTTGTAAATGGCAGTTTCGAATATCTTGTATGACCAAGCATGGAAAGCAGTTGAATGCCCTGCCATCTGATTGTGAATCTCTGCATCCATTGGCGGGTATCTCTTACCCTGCATCCTGTACTTTATGGTTTGTTATAGAGGATAGGAGGAGAGTTTTTTAAGTAAAATTGAAATATGTGAAATAGTAAAACTTCCAGTCACGGAAGGCCTTCGATGTGCTTAAGTTCGTGGCAAACGGGTTTTGTAGTCACTTTCCCTAGCTGTGGGTCTTGGAGACATTTGTCACCCATCTTACGCCTCCGCGGGGAGTTAATTCTTTTTTACCACAGCCGCACTTAAGACACACCGGAGCCGAGATCGCGCACAGTAACTACCCGGGCCATTATGGCCCGTACTCATGGGTATTATTCGACTTACTGTGGCCGGCTAGCGTGGGTGCCGATCGTCAACTGTGAACTGCCCCTGGCTGGCCACACCTTATGTTGGGGCTTATAATCGGTTCACAGTCGACGGCGAGCCTAACGCCGTAATGAGCTGCCTCGGCTATAGTCGGCCTTCTCGGTGGCTTATAATCGGCTCATTACAGTTGGCTTTAAGGGCCGTCGCAAGCAATGAGTTAACCCGCAGCAGAGGGATGCTGGAGCAAAAGTGTCTCATTGGCGAGGGCATAGATTCGCATAGTACCTGTTGGGTCTTGTCCACGTGAAGTTGCATCGTGGAGTGCTTTGAATAGAAATGCTATATGCTCAGGATTTTGTTCAACAGAAAAGGATAAAGTTAACAAGCAGCCAAGATACAAAGGAACAAGTTAAAAAAGAGACAAGGCTTTTTTAAAGTGGTTCGGCACGAAAAAATGCCTACGTCCACTGATTCTCTTTGTTAATTCACTTCATATGGGCAATACCAGTTAAGAAAAGTATCGACGGAGGTGTTGGATGTTCCATGCCCTCTGGAACACCTCTCCGTCCACTGTTGACAAAATATAGGCTCCGTTGTGGAGATCTTTATGAATTACATATGGTCCATCCCAGATTGGGTCTAGTGCTCCGGGGCGAGGGAAGATTCGCTTGAGGACAAGATCCCCTTCTCGTAAGGTACGATGCTTGACTTTGGAGTTGTATTGTGCTGCCACCTTTTGCTTGTGGGCTGCTGTTTTTAGGACTGCATCATTCCTTCTCTCCTCGACTAGATCCAAAGACATGTTGAGGAGCTCTTCGTTCTCTTCTGGGTTATAGTGGATCCTACGGTGGGAAGGCACAATGGTTTCAACTGGGAGCATAGCCTCCGATCCGTATGCCAAAGAGAAAGGAGTGTGCCCTGTTGATGTTCTGAAAGATGTGCGGTAGGCCCATAGTGCCGTAGGGAGTTCATCCACCCAAGCGCCCTTTGACTTTTCGAGCTTCTTTTTTATCAGAGTTTTCAGAATTTTGTTGACTGCTTCGACTTGTCCGTTTGCTTGGGGATATGCTACGGATGAGAAGCTTTTGTGAATTCCGTGTTCTTGGCACCAGTTGGCGAATTCCTCGCTGTCAAACTGAAGTCCATTGTCTGATATGATTTTTAGTGGGACTCCGTACCTGCACAGAACATTTTTGATTAAGAAGTTGATAACTTTCGCTGAAGATACTTTATTTAGAGGTTCTGCTTCCACCCATTTGGTGAAATAGTCGACTGCTACTATAGCATATTTGGCGCCGCCTCGACCCATTGGCAGTTCACCGATTAAGTCAATCCCCCATACTGCAAAGGGCCAAGGGCTGGTCATCTGAGTAATCTCGGTTGTTGGTAGCCGAGGGATCTTAGCAAATTTTTGGCATCTGTCACACTTCTTGACGAAATCTAAGGCGTCCTTGCTTAAGGTGGGCCAGAAATATCCGTATCGGAGTATCTTTTTTGCTAATGTTTGCCCTCCGGTGTGATCTCCGCAGCTTCATTGATGAATGTTGGATAAGATTTCCTTGGCTCCCCTTCCGGCGACACACCTTAACAATGGGTTAGAGAACCCGCGCCGATAGAGGATGTCTCCTTGTATTGTGTAGCGGGACGCTTTCCTCAAGATTTTCTTGACTTCGTTACGCCCGTCGGGTAGTGTGCCATTCTGTAGGTAGTCTCGAATGGGAGTCATCCAAGTTGCCTCTTCGGTGGCAGCTATCAGATTCACTTGCTCAAAACTTGGGATCGTTTGCTTTGAGACAGTTACTGCTCCGAAGATGGCGACGTCTCTCATACTTGCTTGCTTTGCCAATTCGTCGGCCTCTTGGTTCTCTTCCCGAGGGATGTGTTTGACTAAGTAGTGGTCCAATCGGCTGAGAAGTAACTTGGTCTTCTTTAGATATGCTATGAGTCGCTCTTCTCGAGCTTGGAATTCCCCTAGTATTTGATTAACAATAAGCTGAGAATCGCTGTGAAGACACAAAGAATTGGCTCCGATCTCGATAGCAATTTCCAATCCGGCTATTACTGCTTCGTATTCCGCATCGTTGTTGGTGGCAGCGAACACCAACCTTATAGCATAGTGCAGTTTATTTCCCCTGGGAGTGATTATTACCACACCTGCCCCCGAGCCTTGTTCGTTAGATGCACCGTCCACAAAGAGATTCCACTTGATATCTTCTGTTATTTCCAGTTGCTCCTTACCCTCGTTGGTAGTGAATTCTACAATGAAATCAGCCATGGCTTGTCCCTTGATGGCGGTGCGAGGGTGATAGGTGATATCATATTGACTCAGCTCAATACACCATTTAAGTAGTCGCCCGGAAGTGTCGGGACGATGGAGTACCTGCCTCAGTGGTTGATCGGTCAGAACTTTGATGGAATGGGATTGGAAGTAGTGACGTAGCTTTCGTGAAGTGATTAGTAAGCAGTATGCTAACTTTTCAAGCTTAGGATATCTGACTTCTGCCCCAGCAAACCTTTTACTGACGAAGTAAATTGGTCGTTGCGTGCGGTTGTCTTCCCTTACCAAGGCAGCGCTTAGAGCGTGAGATGACACAGCAAGGTATAGGTATAATTCTTCGCCTTCGCTTGGGGTCGAGAGTACCGGTGGTTTCTGGAGGTGTTCGATTAGGTTAAGGAAAGCGGTTAAGCATTCGTCCGTCCATTCGAACCTTCCTTTATCTTTCTTTAGAGCTTCGAAAAAGGGGACGCACTTGTCCGTTGCTTTGGAGATGAATCGGCTTAGGGCAGCCACTTTTCCATTTAGGCTTTGCATTTCCTTTCGGGTGGAAGGTATCTTGATGTCCCTTAATGCTCGGACTTGTTCAGGGTTTGCTTCTATCCCTCGGGCATGGACGATGAATCCTAAGAATTTTCCCGATGACACTCCGAAGGAGCACTTTAGTGGATTCAACTTCATTCCATACTGTCGCAGTACCTGGAACATTTCGCCTAGGTGGCTTACGTGATCTTTGGCTTTCCGTGATTTTACCAGCATGTCGTCTACATATACTTCCATTGTTCGTCCTATTAGCCCTGCAAACATCTTGTTGACGAGGCGCTGGTAGGTGGCTCCTGCATTTTTAAGTCCGAAGGGCATCACTTTGTAGCAGTATAAACCCCGATCGGTGATGAAACTAGTGTGGTCCTGGTCGGGAGCATGCATAGGAATTTGGTTATATCCTGAGTATGCATCCATAAAAGACAGGAGTTCGTGCCCGGCTGTGCTGTCTACAAGTTGATCGATTCTGGGAAGCGGGAAGCAATCCTTTGGGCAGGCGTCGTTTAGGTTGGAGAAGTCAATGCAGGTCCGCCACTTCCCATTAGCCTTCTTTACTAGTACCGGGTTGGCGATCCATTCTGGGTAAATAGCTTCTCGTATGAAGTCATTGGCGAGTAGATTCTTTACTTCTTCATCGAGGGCTGCTGATCGCTCTGCCCCCATACTTCTCTTTTTTTGTTTTACCGGCGCCTTGGTAGGATCAATTTTTAATACGTGGCATGCTATGTTGGGGGAGATTCCGGTCATGTCAGCGTGTGACCAAGCGAACACATCCAAGTTGTGGCGGAGAAAATCAATGAGTTGTTCCTTCAATTCAGTTTTCAGCTGCGACCCAATTTTCAGTAGCCTACTTGAGTCGTGCTTGTCTACAGATATAAACTCCATAGCCTCTGCAGGCTCGGCGGTGGCCTCCTCCTCTTTGTCCCTAGGGTCTAATTCATTGAAAGGGTCGCTGGTGTATCGAAGAGGAGGGGCTTTCTTTAGTTGCTATGCTTCAAGGCTTTTTGTGCAGAGGGCAATCTCTACACCTTTCCCTTTATCTCTCCTGTGGTTGTTGCGAAGTTCGGTTACATAGCAGTCTCGTGCAATATCTTGGTCTCCTTCCACTTCCCCTACCCCATTGTCTGTTGTAAATTTCATTTTCAGGCACCACGGGGCTAGGACAATCTGGAAGTCAGATAGGGCTGGTCTTCCTAGGAAGGCGTTGTAGGCCGAACGGTTTTCTATCAGCACAAACGTCTGTTTCCTTACAACGGAGCGGGGATGGCTTCCAATTTCAACGAAGAGGTCCAGCTGCCCGATGGGCATTTTCGCATCTCCAGTGAAACCGTGTAGCGGTTTATCGCAGGGAGATACATCCTTCATTGATAGCCTCATTTTGTCGAATGCGTGTTTGAACAGGATATTTACAGAGCTTCCAGTGTCTACCAGGATTCGGTAAACTTCGGCGGGACCGAGTCGGGCAGAGATAACCATGGGATCCATGTGAGGGTACTGTCTTCCTTCTAGGTCGCGTTTACTGAATGTGATGTCATCACTTTCTTTCCGCTTTGGGTGGCGCTCTTAACCGTATTGACACAGTCTCTATTGTCTCTAAGTGACTTCCCATATCTTTCCATCTCTTTCCAACTTCTGTCTGCGATGTGCGGACCTCCTGAGATGGTATGGACCACTATCTTCTCTTGACTAGAGCTGCTAGCGTTGCGGTCGCCTCTGCCGGTCCCTGGTGAGGGTAGCCTTGGGTTTTCATTGGCAGGAGCTGGAGTCCTGTCTTGACTTTTTACATAGCGTTCCAGTTTCTTTCTTCTGATGTGTTCCTCAATCAGATCTCGGAGATGATGGCATTCGTTGGTATCATGTCCGTGGGATTCGTGGAAGCGGCAGAATTTTCCAGATTTCTGTGCGCTATCTGATTCCTTCTTGTATGGTGGGCGTTTGTATCTAACTTCGCCTTGGGTGGCAAGGAAGATATTTTCGACGGTCTCGTTCAAAGGGGTGTAAGAGTCGAATCTTGGTCCTGGCCGATATAGGCATTTTTCTACTTTCTTGCCCCCAGCATTGTCTCTGGAATCATTTCTTCGAGCGTCCCTCGCCACAGCAGGGGCGTTGCCATGGGTCGTCTTACTTTGCTGTCCTGACTGCCCCTCAATGGCAGCATCCTCAAGCCTCATGTATTTCCCGGCTTCATGGAAGAAATCGGGTAAAGAAGCTGGTTTTTCTTTTGTCAATCTTCTAGCAAATTTAGTGTCCGGATGCACCCCACTGCAGAGGGCCATCAGGATAAGCTTCTCATCGGCGTCTTGAACTGCGGCTGCTGCGGCGTTGAATCTGGTTAGGTATTGCTGCAGCTTTTCTCCAGGTTTCTGCTTGACGCTGGATAAGGAATAAGCGTCCTTAGGTTGCTCCACATGAATGCGGAACTGACTGATAAATTTTTCTTTCAACATTTCCCATGAGCTGATGGATCCTTGGGGTAGATGACAGAACCAGGAGGTAGCGAGATCTGCTAAGAAGAGCGGAAAGCATTTGCACAGTACTCCCTCTGTTGCTCCACTCATGAGCATATGCTGTGTGTATCTCTGTAAGTGTACAACGGGATCGGAGGTTCCTTTGTAGGGTTCCATTGTTGGCATCTTCCATTCTCGGGGGGTGATAGCAACTTCGATATTGCGGGCGAAAGGGCTGGTTACCCTAGCGCCTATCCCTCGATCTCTTTGCTCCCGTTGGACACACTCTCTGAATAAGCGCGCCATCCTTTCATCAGAATTTGGAGCAGACAGAAATGAGTTTGGTTCTGTTCTGTGGGGTTGATTCCGTCCAGACAACCTGTAGGGATGGTATCGTCTATCATTCCTCATATTCTCTAGTGGCTGCCTTTGATCTTCTGGGAGCATGCTTGGGTCAGCTACAGTTGGCCCTTGCCTTGATCTTCCCCTGTTGGGTTCTGATCTAAGCACTTCCTCGGGTCCAACTTCGGGCTGAACTCTAGCTCGGCCCCGTTCACCGGTGCTTCTGTGGTTAGGCAGCATGACAGGCTCAGCTGCAGTTGACCTTCGCCCGGTACCTTCCCTGTTGGGTTCGGTACCAAACGTTTCCTCAGGCCTAACTTCGGGCTGGGCTCGGTCTCGGCTCCTACCACGGCTACTTCTGCCGTTAGCTCCTTCGAAGAAGGAAGATCTTTGCTGTCTCTGAGATCCTCCAGACTGGGACTCGCCCCATGATTCAGTGTTGCGGTTGGATTCTTCAGCGTCCCTCAAGCGTGACATGAGATGGTCCACCAAGGCTTCCTGCTGGGACGTGAAGCGGTTAGTTACTTCAACAACAACTCTGTCCAAATCTGCCCTAGTAATTGCTGCAGGCTGTTCTGTGGCAGGAGTGGTTGGGTTAGCCTGTCCTTCATTTGTTACCGTTGCTGGAGGAGGACGATTTACTTGATTTGCGATAGCTGGATCAGGAAGGCTACTGGATGCGATGTTTTTTCCTTTGTTAACATCTTTTCTCTGTTTGGGAGGCATGTTTTCCAAGCGGCGGACGATGCTGTTAGGAAAACTCATTAAGTAGATGAAGCTGAAGCTTCGAGTTTCTATTCTCGGTGAAAGCACCAAAAATGTTTGCACAAAAAATGGACAAACACCTCAAAGTTGTATGATTTAGTAGATCTTAGGTTGTTCTTAGTGATTGTTGGAGATTTATGCAAATATATGAAAAGCAGGGGCTAAACTGTAAAAAAGACACGTAGATTTATAGTGGTTCAGCCAGAATGTGCCTACGTCCACTTTATATGTTATTTCTCTTCTCTTCTTATGATTACAAGTACAAAGCTTTGGTACAAGTAAAAGAAAGTTGTTTGAAAGTTCCTTCCGTGCTTGAGCTCTCAAACTTGTCCCCCATTGTTGTACCCCTGCCTCTCTATTTATAGAGTGAGGTTGGGGGCAGGGGTCTTGGATGTATACAGCTGCTGGTGGGCCTGGGCTGAAGTGATCTGGCCTGGCAGTCTGGTTCGGCATCCTCTTGGTTCGGTCATGAGGTGGTTTGGTCCGGTGAAGTATGGAGTTGGTCCGGTTGAGCTTCGTCCGGTAGTGGGAGCGCAGCCTGGTCCGGTGTCGAATTGGATCGGTCTTGGTTTGGTCCGGTGAAGTATGGAGTTGGTCCGGTTGAGCTTCGTCCGGTAGTGGGAGCGCAGCCTGGTCCAGTGTCGAATTGGATCGGTCTTGGTTCCGGATGTGGTTGGTTCGGTCGAAATCATATACAACACTTAGTTAAGTCAAATTTAAGATCTGAATGTCTCTGTAACCAAAACAACAGTATATGTTATATAAAAGTAGAAATGTAAATCTTGTAATTTATAAATTTAGGTACATAAATTGAAAACATAAACTATAATATGATTTTTAGCATTGAAATCATAATTTTTAGCTTAGTATTAAAGGAGCAGTTCTGTGATGAACTAAATATGAAGTTTTGGGTAATTCGTTTGATCTAGATGGTTTGATATGTTGAAATCTTCAGTAAGGATAGAGGGATGATCAAAGATGTAGGGAAAATTATTAGAATTTGAATTAAAGGATCAAGGAGGATATGATTTAGGATTTAAATTTTTTAAACCTAGTTTTACTGGGTTAGGGGAAGATGATCGAAATGGGATCTGTGGTCGATCGAGTTGAACGGGGATTTGGTAGATGGAAGTTTGGTCGTGGATGAAAGCATGGCCGGAGTTGCTAGATATCAGGTGGTCGGAGGTTGGCGAACGACGCGTTGCCAGGTTTGGTGTGTTCGAGCTGTTGATGTTCCAGGTTTCGATTTTTAGGCTCGAATTCTCGTTTTCGATTTCGAGGGTTGATCGAAGGTTGGATGATCGTAATCTGGTGTAGGGATGATCGTCGATGTGTGGGAATACTCGGTGATGGTCGGAGGCGTTGCTGGTGACCGTGCACGTGCACGCGATCGTGTATGTTTCTCTGGTGAAATCTGGGTTTGCAGAGGAGGGAAAGCTCGGGTGAGACTCGAAGGGTTTAAGGGTACGACTCGAAGTAATTAGTGGTCTCGAGTATGTTAGGTTGACAGGTTTAAAACCTGTATGTTTAAAAAGTTTAAACTAAAATTTAATTTGTAAAGAAATATTTAAACATGTTTTAAATTCAAATTTAAATCTGATTCAAGTTTAATTTGAATCTCAGTTCAAAATAAAATAAGTTTTTAAAATTTAAAATATTTTGAACAACCTCAAAATGTTTAGATAGCTAAATTTAAAAATAAAGTTTTAAATTGGAAGTAAGTTTAAATCTAAACTTAAAACTGGAATCAAATGTAAATCTGTATTTCAGAATTGAAATAAAAAGGAAGTTTTAAATGAAATTGTTTTTAATAACTTAATTTTTTTTAATTGTATATTAAATGGTTGAAATTAAAAAGTAAATTTAAAATCCTTAAGTCCTTTTATAAAATGAGCATTTCTTCAACATATGATTTGAGGGTTGTAAATGGATTTTAAAGTTTGTTAAGGTTAAACTTTTATTCATTTTAAATCTCATATTTAAAATGGAATTTAAAGGAAATATGAAAGTTAAATATTTCAAATATGTTTTAAATGATAAATATCATTATAAGGAAATGTTTTCTTAAGACTTAATTATTTGTGAGGAAATTAATGGATAATTAATTTGTTTGATTAATTAATCATTTGGATTAATTAAATAAATAATAAATTAAAGATTTAAACTAATTTATTTATGATTAAGATAAATTAATTAGGAATAAATAATTTATAATTAAGGATTTTAAATAGAATATTAATTAATGTTTAGAAATTAATTAATAAAGTAATTAAAGATTAATTAAGTTATGGATAACACTTAATTAATTTAATAATTAGAGATAAATTAATTTGTTATTAAGATTTATCAATTTGGAATTAATAATAATTAATCCAATTTAATTACTTAAGAAAAGTAATTAAAGAGTTGTTAATAGTCAATGGAGATCATTAACTATGGATTATTAAATAATTAATTAATAGGATTAATTTTGATAATTAATTAGTTAATTAATTTAAGATAATAAATTATAGAATTTGTTTTAAATGAATTACTTAATGGAAGTAATTAAGAATTAATTACTTATTGTAATTAATTAAGTTAATTTGATTTAGTTAGATTAATTAATTAAGAAATGATTTGATAATAATTACTTAATGTAATTATTAAGCTATGATTATTTAGGAAGTAAATAATAAGATAATTACTGGAAGTAATTAATTGATGGTTATGTATTAAGGAAAGTAATTTGAGTTTAATTACTTTGAATAATTAATCAAGGGATTAATTAAGAAATTAATTAAGGAGAATTAATTTAGTAAATGAAAGTAATTAAGGGTAGTTAATTACTGATTGAAGATTAATCAAGTTGATTAATAAATGTTGTTTAATTTAAAGTTAATTACTTAATGTAATTAATTTAATTAAAGTAATTAATAATTAAGTTGTAATTAAGGATCATTAATTAATATAATTAATGATGTAATTAAGATTGATTAATTAAGTATAATTAATAAATGAAGTGATTAATTAATATAATTAATTAAGAATTAATGTAATTAATTATAGTTGATTAATTTAATTAATTATAGTTAATTAATTAATGAAGTAATTAAAGGTTAATTACTATAAATGGTTAAGAATAATTAATTTGAGTAATTAATTAAAGGATAAATTACCTGAATGCAATTAAAGGGTAATTAGAAGATAATTAATTGATTGTAATTAATTAATGGTTAAGTAAGCAGGATTTATAGAATGAAGTAATTAATTTAATTCACTTTAAATTAATTAGAGATAATATAAATCATTACTTATGGATGGATGATAATACTGAATGCTTTGCATTGATTGATATCTCTGATGAGATATATGCTGTGTGATATGGATGTTTAATTGTGATGATAATATGGATTATCTGATAATGTTGATTATCTATTGTGAATTATCTTTCTATGTGTATAAAGATAATGAATTGAATTGTTTTAACCTTTAAAACAACTTGGCCTTAAAAGATACGTTTTGGATTTCGATGAGACCGGGATCGGGTTTCCATATACCGGAATTCCAGGTCTGGAGACCCGAATACCACATCGATCCAAATTTACGATAGGTCGTGAATCTCAAGTGAAGATGAAGATTCAGAGTGCAAGGGTTATTGTCGTTAACTCTGAGGGTGATTCCAAAACGAGTGTAACGAGATAATGCCTTCGGTTTCGTTCGAATCCGGAACGAACTTGTATGGATTGAATGCTTTCAGCACATCGTCAGGCGGACGATGAGCATTCTAAGTGATATGTTCTGATTAAAGGTAATCGTAACCTCAAGCCTCATCAACCGGGAATGGCTAAAACAGGGGAGGTGCAGCAAGGCTTCGTGGGTAGCACCCACTGAGAGCAAGATAGATCCCTGTCTAGAGGTCCCTTTTCTTTTTATTCGGCTTAGTGTGTGGTTGGTCGCGCCAACTACGGGGTTATCTTGTTCGAAATTATCCAGTAAGGGATGGTTCCGGCTTTGTGTTGCAGGGGAGCAGGCGTACTCCTCGGTACGGTGATCTAGGCCACGTACTGTGACGGGCGGTACCCCAGTAGCCCTGCCATTGTATGGAAACCCATTCTTCCTACGTGCCCTTACGTTTTGATTGTATAACCCACTTTGTGGCTAGTATGCTGGAATTTAATAATGTAACAATTTCAGCTATTTCATATTTATTTGAAAACCCTAGACCCTATTATAATATAACTGGATTTCCTATCAAATGTTTTGGTTAGCGTAAGGTAAAAACTTACCCATGTTTATTTGTGGGGAGTCTTACGTGATACCTTTTCTTTCTAAAGGTTTTGAAGTTAAGCAAGTTTAACCTGTTACTCACACCAGACCCATGTCTGACCCAAGTGTTTATTTCTGTTTTATAAACTCTTGGGTACTCAAATTTTTACGAGTAGCCAAGGGATTCAGGTTTAGCTTTGACGAATATTCTGGAGGAGCAATGGAGCAGGAGGCTTCGGCGTTCGTAGATATAGTATTCCGCTGTGTTGATATCTGTGATAGTGTGTGTATTGTATTGAGTTGTAATAACTAGACAGATGTTTATAACTGTCTAGTATGTGATGTGTATCTGTGTAACTCTGATAATTGTTGTATACTATGTAATAGTTTATGTTATTAATATAATTTATTCATTCTGCTGTGAGATCGTTGTTGTTGTTTCTTTCTTTCTTCTCTTCTTTCTCTTTTCTATCCCTTTCTTTCTTCATAATGATGCGACTTTCTGGGCATAGGAAGTCGGGTCGTCACACAGTTGATGAAGGAAAATTAGGGGTTATCGAATGATGATTGGGGAGTGTCAAGAAGTCATACTCCGTTCACGGATGTTGTGTTGCAAGCGGCGTACCCCAGGAAGTTTAGTATGCCTACTATTCCTGCATATGAAGGAAAGACTGACCCTAGACAACATGTCATGAGGTACGAGTGGATGATGGATTCAGCCAGAGCGAATGATGCCACCAAGTGTAGGTGTTTTCCGATTACTCTATCTGGGATCGCCACTATGTGGTTCACCCGACTTCCTCCACGATCCGTATCAAATTTCGAGGAGTTGGCGAAGAAGTTTATTGAGCAGTTCAGGATACACACTACGTGCCCAAAGGACGTGATGTCTCTGTCAAGTGTAATCCAAAATCCTGGCGAATCGTTGAAGGAATATTTGCAAAGATTCCACGTGGCAGCAACTGAAGTCAGTAATCCCAATGACCATGCAATTCTGATGGCTGTAATGAGAGGTGTGGATCCAGACTCTGAGTTTGGAGACTGGCTGGCAGGAAAACCTCCAGCTACGCTAGAGCGTTTCTACTCTAAGGCACACCAGTTCATAAGAAGAGAGGAAGCTAGGTGGGTACGACGAGATAAGGCGCCAGGGCCTGTCCAAGAGTCAATAAAGAGCAACATCACTGTGAAGCAATCGGGAGACAGCTCAGGAAAGGTCCAAGTCAACGTCCAGAACAAACCTGGGCAACCCAAGGAGTCCGGAGGAAGGAGTCAAGGGAAAAGAAAAGAAGCAGGAAAGTGGAAGTCGAGAATTCCAAGCTACAGCGAGTACACTCCGCTAAACGCCCCACTTGAAAACATTTACCTATCCACCTACAATACTTTTCAGTACAGAAAACCACGTCCAAAAGAATCAACTGAAGAACAGAAGCGGACCGGGAAATATTGTCGCTTCCATGAGACTTATGGACACAATACGGAAGAATGTAGACACTTTCACGACGCTATCGAGAAGTTGATCAGGCAGAAGAAATTGCAGGAATTTGTGAAGGATCCACAAGAAGGAGGACAGGGAACGTCCAACCCAGGTTGTGCACCAGCTCCACGTCATCCCGAGGAGCCTGCCCGGACCGTTGGTAGACTGGTCATAAATACAATTATCGGCGGGCCTCACCCCGCGGATAAGAATTGGCAGGAGATGGAGCGATATGCAAGTTCCTTGAAGCATGCAGATTTTGAGTGTTGTTCGAACATGGAGGACGGAGCCCCTGCTAAGCAGCAGCGCGTAATGACAGACGATATTGTGTTCAGAAGCAGAGACGCTGATCAGGTAGAGGCTCCGACCATCGACCCCATGGTCATATCTGCGACGATCGGACCAGCATACGTAAAAAGAATTCTGGTTGATTCTGGGAGTTCAATCAACATCATCTTCAAGAAGGCCTACGATCAAATGAAGCTAGAAACAAAAGACTTGAAACCATCCAAAGCTCGTATCCACGGCTTTAACGGCGCTTCAACTGATGCAGTGGGATATGTCGAGTTACCAGTTGAACTGGGACAAGGCGAGCGTCGGAGAGTGCGAATTCTACCCTTTGTAGTTTTGGATGTGGACTCTCCGTATAACGTTTTCTTGGGCCGGCCAGCCCTGGCGGAGTTTAGGGCAGCGTTAGCCCCGTGGTGTTTAACTTTGAAGTTCCCGACTGACAAAGGAGTAGGCGTTGTTCACGGCGATCAAGCAGCTGGTCGTTCCTGTTATGTGGCCGAGCTCCGAGAGGCCCACCGGAGGGAGAAAGGAAAGGTTGCGGACAATCCCGTCCGCATCCTCAATGCGGATAATTGACAAGTAGTGCCCGAGCCCTGGCTCGGGCATAGTTCTCGGATCTACGGAGATATAGATCCGAGAGACGACGATGAGAAACCCAAGGAAGAGAAGGCGGCACCGGCTGAATTAACAGTTGACATTTCAGTTAGCCGTGACGACCCTTCGCGAATACTGAAGATCGGATCACAGCTAGGCCCCGCAATGACTGAAGACCTTAGCGACTTCCTCCGGGCAAACCTTGATGTTTTCGCCTGGACGCATTCTGATATGTGTGGGATTTCTCCCGCCATCACGAGTCATATGTTGAACATAGACCCGAAATACGTCCCAGTCAAGCAAAAAAGGAGAGGAATGGATCCGGAGAGATCCGCCGCTCTTGGAGGGGAGGTGGACAAACTCAAAGCAAATGGGTTCGTCCGCGACGCCCTCTACCCGGAATGGGTCTCCAACCCCGTGCTAGTAAAGAAGGCGAATGGGAAATGGAGGACTTGCGTAGATTATTCCGACTTGAACAAAGCATGCCCTAAGGACAGTTTCCCGTTGCCTAGGATCGATCAGTTGGTCGATTCCACCGCAGGACACGAGTTACTGTCATTCATGGATGCGTACTCAGGATACAACCAAATCCCAATGCATATTCCGGACCAAGAACACACCAGCTTCGTTACAAATGTCGGGCTGTATTGCTATGTAGTGACGCCCTTTGGATTGAAGAATGCTGGAGCAACTTACCAACGTCTGGTGAATCGAATGTTCAAGGACCAGCTGGGTAGAACCATGGAAGTCTATGTGGATGACATGCTCGTGAAGTCACGACGGTCAAACGACCACATTCAAGACTTGGCTAAAATGTTCGACATACTCAGGTTTTACGGCATGAAGATCAACCCGTTGAAGTGTTCTTTCGGCGTTGCATCAGGGAAGTTTTTGGGATTCATCGTCAACGCTAGGGGAATCGAAGCCAACCCAGAAAAGATCCAAGCTATTCGAGATGTACAAGCGCCCAGGACTATAAAGCAGGTACAGAGCTTGAACGGAAAAGTAGCTGCGCGGAGTCGATTTATATCCAAGGCAACTGACAAGTGCATCCCGTTCTTTGACATAATAAAGAAAGGAAAGAGAAATTTTGAATGGACGTCTAGCTGTGAGGAAGCATTCCGGAATCTGGTAAGGCATCTGGAGAGCCCACCAATGCTATCTAAACCAGTTGACCATGAGATGATGTACGTTTACTTGGCTATATCCCCTCATGCGATAAGCGCAGCTTTGGTTCGTGAGGAGGATCGAGTCCAGAAGCCGGTGTATTATGTTAGCAAGCATTTAACGGGGGCAGAGAGGAATTACCCTAAAATCGAGAAATTGGCTTATTGCTTGGTGATTGCATCACGCAAGCTGCGCCCATACTTTCAAGCGCATTCAATCGGTGTTTATACCGATCAACCCCTGAGGCAGGTACTCCAACGACTGAAAACTTTTGGAAGATTGCTAAAATGGAACATCGAGTTGAGCCAATTCGATATCGCGTACTTACCACGGAGAGCCATCCGAGGGCAAGCGTTAGCAGACTTCATCGCTGAATTTACCATACCCATCAAACCGGACGATCACGACATCATTCCCCCCCTTCGATGGAAATTATACACTGACGGCGCATCAAACGACCGTTGCTCCGGCGCGGGCGTAGTTCTTGTAACTCTGGAAAACCGATCGATCTGTTATGCCCTGAAGCTCGATTTCCCGGCTACAAATAACGAAGCCGAATATGAAGCACTGATCGCTGGCTTAAAGCTCATCAGGGAACTCGGGATCGAATCAGTCGAAATCTTTTGTGACTCGCAGTTGGTGGTTTACCAAGTACGGGGAGACTACCAAGCAAAGGGACGAAAGCTTGCTCCGTACCTCATTCAGGTCCAAGAACTACTATCAAATCTTGAGCGTTATGACATCTCACATATCCCGCGTGAACAGAACAAAGAAGCCGACTTATTGGCTAAGTTCGCGAGTACCGACGATACGCAACAAATGGGATTGTATCCCGTCGAAGTCTTGCATGCCCCGAGCATAGACGAAATGAAAGTCGATCGCGTGTTGGGAACAGAAATCGAGAAGGAATCGTGGATAACCCCATTCAAACTGTACCTGACGACCGGGGCTTTACCAGGAAAAAGAAGCGAAAGACGGCAAGTCCTTCGAAAGGCCGCGCGATACGTAATGCAGGATGGGTCCATGTATCGAAAAGGATTCTCGGTCCCATTATTGCGGTGCATCGCTCATGATGAAACAAAGAAAGTCTTGAGAGAAGTTCACGAAGGGGAATGCGGCGACCATACGGGGGGCAAACGCTAGCAAAGAAGATCCTCCGCTATGGATATTACTGGCCCACCGTAAACCGGGATGCCGCGGACTACGCAAGAAAATGCGACAAGTGTCAAAGATATGCAAAAATCCCGAGGGCTCCATCAACGGAACTGACACAAATGATCAGTCCCTGGCCATTTGCGATCTGGGGAATCGACATAATCAGCTCTTTGCCTTTATCTAAAGGTGGTGCGAAATATGCAATAGTTGCAGTCGACTATTTCACGAAATGGGCTGAGGCAGAACCTTTGGCCACTATCACCTCTAAGAAGGTCATTAACTTCGTTGTACGAAACATTATATGCCGCTTTGGCCTTCCACGCACCATCATTACAGACAACGGAACGCAATTCGAAAGTAGAGAGTTCAAAGAGTTCTGTTTAAAGTACGGCATCGAGAAAAAGTTCGCCGCCGTTGCACACCCAAAAGCTAACGGACAAGTCAAGGTCGTTAACAAAATAATCAAGTCCATACTAAAGAAGCGTCTGGAGAAGGTTGGAGGCAAGTGGGTAGATGAACTCCCGACAGCATTATGGGCATATAGAACTACCCACAAGTCCGCGACCGGCCACACTCCGTTCGCCTTGGCATACGGCTCTGAAGCCGTTATACCCATGGAACTTGAAGTTCCATCGCACCGAGTGACATACTATGATCCCAAGATGAACCAAAACCTCTTGCTGGAATCACTGGACTGCATGGACGAAAAGCGTGAAGAAGCTGAATTAAGGGCGGCAGCGCACAGACATCGAGTCAAGCGTTACTACGACGGCAGAGTCCACCCAAGAATCTTTGATGTGGGTGATCTCGTTCTGAAACGAGTCTTCCCGGTACCATCACGCATGAATCCCAGTTGGGAAGGTCCATACGCCATTGAACGGAAGCTTGGAGAAGGAACATTCAAGCTAGCGACCGTTGATGGCGCGACACTCCCCCGAGCATGGAACAGTGAACATTTGCGGCACTATTACATTTAGCATGTTTTCCTTTCTTGTTGTAGGCACTGTTATTTCCTGCATGTTTCCATTCAATAATGACTTAGTTTCCTTGTGAAAGTTGTAATCAAGCAATTTGGTTGATTTTCGTTAATAAAGGCTTGAAGCCATATTTTCTATGAAGTTTCTATATCTCTTAATTGGATGATAAATTACATTATCATTCACGACATGCAGACTCGTACGAACGATTTCAAATCTCCGAATCCCCAGAGTGCGGAGCGGAGTACTCTAAGTCCCCAGAGCGCGGACTAGAGTATAAACGATTTCCAATCTCCGAATCCCCAGAGTGCGGAGCGGAGTACTCTAAGTCCCCAGAGCGTGGACTAGAGTATAAACGATTTCAAATCTCCGAATCCCCAGAGTGCGGAGTGGAGTACTCTAAGTCCCCAGAGCGCGGACTAGAGTATAAACGATTTCCAATCTCCGAATCCCCAGAGTGCGGAGCGGAGTACTCTAAGTCCCCAGAGCACGGACTAGAGTATAAACGATTTCAAATCTCCGAATCCCCAGAGTGCGGAGCGGAGTACTCTAAGTCCCCAGAGCGCGGACTAGAGTATAAACGATTTCCAATCTCCGAATCCCCAGAGTGCGGAGCGGAGTACTCTAAGTCCCCAGAGCGCGGACTAGAGTATAAACGATTTCCAATCTCCGAATCCCCAGAGTGCGGAGCGGAGTACTCTAAGTCCCCAGAGCGCGGACTAGAGTATAAACGATTTCAAATCTCCGAATCCCCAGAGTGCGGAGCGGAGTACTCTAAGTCCCCAGAGCGCGGACTAGAGTATAAACGATTTCCAATCTCCGAATCCCCAGAGTGCGGAGCGGAGTACTCTAAGTCCCCAGAGCGCGGACTAGAGTATAAACGATTTCAAATCTCCGAATCCCCAGAGTGCGGAGCGGAGTACTCTAAGTCCCCAGAGCGCGGACTAGAGTATAAACGATTTCCAATCTCCGAATCCCCAGAGTGCGGAACGGAGAACTCTAAGTCCCCAGAGCGCAGACTAGAGTATGAACAGTCTCAAGTCTCCAAGTCCCCGGAGCACAGTGTCAGCAAACCAAATAAAGACAAGAGAATCATTCAAACAAAAAGAAACTAAAATTTTATTCGATAAGTCCAAAATGGGGATACACGATCACTCCTACAAAATTCAGGCCTATACAAACTACGAGTTGCGGAAGATAAAAACAATTACAAAACCTAAGCAAGAAACTTGTTGAGCAAGTGCATCGATTATTTCTTCGACTTCTTCTTCTTGTCTTCCTTTGGTGTTTCCGACGACTCCTCTCCATCACGCTTTCTCTTGGACTTTTTGCTTGCTAGAGAAACGGAGTCAGGAGTAGGGGACGGAACATCTAGTGGTCTGGACCTGCCCGGGAGAATGATTTTCAAAGGCCTGTTACGCGGGTCAGTGAGTTCCAGTATTTCAGATTCAACTTTGACTTTTTTCTTCTCCTCGTCGGCGAGACGGTCCTTCATGCTCATCTCTGAAGTATGCTCAGAGGCGCCAGTGATTTTAATTTCATCGCTTCCTTCGGCAGGAGACGAAGTATCAAGTTTGTCATCATCAAGCGCCCCGATCACTTGAGTGTCTGGACCGGGAGTTACTCCTGCGTGAGCAACGTCGCTTGTTTTCTCTGCTTCCTCCTTGGCGTCATCGCTCCTCGGAGTTGGCTCGGCGTCAGAACAACCTACATGAAAATATAAGAAATGGGCATTAGAACGAATAACCATTGCTGAAAAATGATGGGATCTCTTCGACTTCTAGAGAAAGAAGAATTTCCTACCAGGATCCGGTTGGCTATCGGTGGCGCGTGGGGTTTCACCCTCCAGGATAGGTGACAGCACATGAACGCCAAGCCCGGGATCTTCGGGATCATAACTGGCATGCTGCTCGAATGGATCAAGCGTCGACCGACCGGCCAATTGAGCAGCATAAGGAGCGGCGATGTGAGGAGTAGTAGTGTCGGCCTCTGACGGGCCAACTTCGTCGTTCTTCTCTTTCGAAGGGGAAGAGCCTTTGCCATAAAGAGCCAATGCTGCGGATAAATCCAATGGCTCATTCCCCCTCAGGAACTCCTTCACCAATGCATCCTCGTCGACCTCTTCGGAGCCTGACTCGACTTTCCTGATCTTTATCAGAGTTTCCCATGCCTCAGCCAGGGATTCGAGGTAGCCGTCGCCCAAGAATGTTAAGTCATGGTGCATAAGGACGTGGGCTCCGTACTCGGCGATCAACGGGTCAAACATACTTTTGACCTCTTCCCTGCCAGCCTCTGCGGCCGCCTCAAGGCGAGAATCAAGCTCCTCCACAGCCATTCTTTTGCCCTCCTCACGGGCCTCATCCTTCATTTTCTCGACCCCGGCAAGTTCATCGTCGAGCTTTGTCTTCAGGAGTCGGGTAGCAACAATCTCATCACAATATCGCTGTGATTCTTCCTGAGCAGCTATTTTGTCTTCTTTCTCCTTGGAGAGTAGTTCTTTCAGCTCTTTGACTTGAGTAGCGAGCGCGTCCCTTTCTTTTTGGACAGAGTCTTTTTCTAGGGCAATGGCGCCGCTGCGCTGGACTGCTTCGTCAAGCTCCTTTTTGTGAGCCACCTCTAAGCGAGTAACTGCCTCAGCAGTATCTTTTGCACCTTGTTCAGCGGCTTCTAGCTTTGACTTATACGAAGCGAGCTCTTCGTCTTGGAGTTTGATGATTTTCTTATCGCTGTCAGCCTCCAGATTCAGACGGTCAATCTCGTGTTGACGCTCGACAGATACTTCCGAGATCTTCTCCACCAAGTGCACGAATGCGTCATGTTGAACATAGACGTCATTGTTGCAGGCAATGGCACTTTGCTTCACGTGCCCAGGAATGTGATGGATGGCTGGGAGGAATTTCAAGCCATCAAAACTGATTTTCGGAAACTTGGCCTTAAGGTCGACCATCTTTTCCGCAACAGTTGGGTCCACGGCAGGAGTAGGAGGAGGAGGCCTTGAGAATTCCGTTCTTTTACGTTGCTCTCGAACTTGCCTCGTACTCGATGAACTGGAATGTTGTTCTCGAGCAGCATCAGACTGATAACCCTTCTGCAAAGACTTCTCTTTATCCGGCTCAGTTAGAGGAGGAAGATCGCGGGACTGGGAAGATTGAGAGTGTGCTTTCTTGCGGTGAGACGACTTGCGAGGACGATTGTCCCTATCTTCATAATCACCTCGGTCCCTGCATCTTCCTGAACCGGAATCCCGTCCAGAGTGATGGAATATAGAAGACCCCTGAAGGCGATCAAGTCCGTGAGAGCGGCCCATATCACCTGCAAAGAATGGAGATAACAACGAGTTAAGGAGAATTCACAAATTAAAAAGACTTGAAGTATATTATGGAATGCGCATGTGCGTGTGTGTCCTAGTGTTCCCCCCGACGGACCCGTTCGTTTATCTTTGCTAATCGGAGTATTGTCTCCTTGAGCCGGGAGTTGAACTCCTGCGTTGCCCCTCGCGGGCGAAGAGAATTTGAGGGTTTCAGGATCATCGAACCCGTAATTAAGCAAATCATTGGGAATTGACAGGTTTGACAGACCCTTCAAGGAACTTTCAAGATGCTGTGAAGAAGCCTCTTTCTCAGGCGGTATAAGCGTGACTTTTGAAGTACCACCAACCTTCTCCTTCTGAACTTTATACTTTAACTTCTTCTTTCCCTTCGAAGGGGAGGACGACGTCTCGATGTCGTGGACTTCAACTGCTGGATTCTGAGCAGGACCCGCATTCTCACCCTGAGTTTCAGGAGCATCATCCTCTTTGCACTCGCTTTCTTCGTGCGTATCGGGAGCGCGGCGCGACGATGATCCGGCAAGTTTTTTCCCTTTACCGGACGGAGGTTTGGGAATGGTAACACCTTCCGGAAGGCTGATCCGACGACCAGGAGCCAGCAAGCCGAACCCCGACAGCGATTCATTTGAAATGATAACTCGGATGTCTCGATCCTCGGCAGGAAGGGCCCTAATGGATTCAACAGCCTCAGAATATCCTCGGCCTTCCGGACGCGGGTTGATACCTGAAAAGATGAAATGAAGAGTTAGGAAAGGCATGACTCCGGTTAAATACGAATAATAACTCGGCAGAGAGACTTACTACCCTCAACCCATCTCCTAGCAAAACCAGGCGGGCAGCGCACATAGAACCATTCCTGTTTGTACAGGGCCAATTTGCTACATGCCCCTGTCAGGATCTAGCATTTGTGGTATGGCTCGAGGAACATAAAAGAAGGACTGTCTTTCCGTCTCTTGAACATATAAATGTATCTGATATCACCGGGGGTTGGAGGTCTGGAGAAGACAGCCATGAAAAGTAAATAAGTCCCATATAGGAATGCATGGCCATTCGGGTGGAGCTGCGACGGAGCTATGTCTATATACTGCAGCACATCCCGGAGAAATAAATTGAATGGAGGCACGCTGCCCATCCAACACATGAACTTGTTGCAGGCGGTATACCCGACTGGGGGAAAATGAGGGCGGTCGTGTCTCGAAGGAACTAACACTTCGGCAAAAGGAATCCCGTGAATGGAGCATATCCTTCGCAGAGCAGCTTCGTTGATCTTCGAGGCTTGAGAATCGATCGGATTGTCTAGTAAGATGGTTGACTCCAGAGCATCAGGCGCCAAGTTATGAGCAGGAGAGGTTGACGGGTTAGAAGTATCTGCGGCTCCCTGCCTCGATGACGGCCCAGGCCTGTCGGATATGGTAGCGGAGCTAGATTTTCTCGACATCCCAAATAAATAACTAAGTGCTTGAGAGAACTATACTTAAAAAACGTTGAACGTTAGAATTAGCAGCACGAGTTTTCCCCCCACGTGGTGTGTAAACTAGTGCAGGCAATTGTGTACAAGCGATAAGAATCTAAAGGTTTTTTTTTAAAGATATAATAATCAGCTTCGAATCATCGCCTTCGAAGACCGTCATCGCTGACCGTCTCAAAAAGCTTGCCTTGAGGCGATTACAGTTCCAGATTCAGAAAGCATTTGTTCTATAAAGTGACCGGCCTAAGTGTAGTCTGACATTTATACTGTTCGGCATTTAAGTAATGATCGGCAATTATATTGTTCGTCCTAAGTATAGGTCAGCATGTATGTTTGCTCGGCATGTCGAGCGTTCGGCTAAAGGTCTCGTTCGGTTAGGACATTGTCCTGTTAAGAGTTCTGTTCGGCATTTAAGATTGTTCGTCCTAAGTATAGTGTTCGGCTGTGTTTTGCTCGGACTAAAGAGTGTTCGGCAATTGTATTGTTCGGCTGAATTCAATGATCGGCATGTCAATCGTTCGGCTTGGGTTATTGTTCGGCTAAGTTATTGCTCTACATTTTAGTAATTGTTCAGCATTGATACCGTTCGGCATTCAAGACTGTTCGGTTTGGGTTATCGTTCGGCTAAAAGTAGCGCTCCACCACGATTTCAACTCCACCCTACACCTTCTCCATCTGCGCCGAACGACAGGGACAGATCGCCCGGCGAAGACTACGCCGTTCAACATCCCATCTTTCTTTTCCCTCCAGTCTCGTTCGGCATGAAGGAGCTAGCACTAACTAGACAACTCCAAACATGCGAGCCATTTGTGCTCGACGCATATTATACGATCATGGAGATGTCACGTTTCCCACGAAAACAACCTAAGTCTTGTGTTGAAGTAATCTAATCACAGAAGGATAGATACCTAGTTCGAAAGTCGAAGTTGAGGAAGGATCAATTAGGTCTCAAATCTGGTAGGATGGCAAGAATTGCAAGTCTCTAAGGAATGACAGAAAAGAAGGCGTAAAAGGAAAAGAGACGGGAAGGACCTGGTTATATAGAGGGAGGTAGAAGTTGAAGAGGCTATACCCGATAGAACCGGTCAACACCGAAGGGTTCGGCATCGTAGCAGAGTGACGTTCGGCACACGAGGTACGTTCGGCTTCGAGCGTATCGTTCGGCATCTAAATCTCGTTCGTCTTGCACCTCCTTCACTAACATTCTCGAGAAGGTACCTCCGAGGTAAATCGTACCAGATTCAAAGCGCATCACGTTCGACCACGCGATACACTTTGGGGGGCAAGTGTTTCCTGGAGATTTGACCAGGCAACTGAGTGCTCGGCATTGGCCACTACTCGGCATGAAGGACTGTTCGGCATCCAGTGGGACTCAGCATCCATAGCGTTCGGCATCCGTAGTGCTCGGCGATCAGGAGGCTCGGCGTCATTTAGTGTTCGGCGACAACCAATGCTCGGCGCTAGCGTTCGGCATACAAAGGTGCTCGGCATCAGGTAGCACTCGGCATCAGAGAGTGTCCAGCATCCAGGAGTGTTCGGCGAAGCATTTAGCATCCAGGAGTGTTCGGAGAAGCATTTGGCGTCAAGTAGTGTTCGACATCGACTAGCACTCGGCTACAGGAGTACTCGGCATCCCAAGGTACTCGGCGTCAAGTAGTGTTCGGCATCAACTGGCACTCGGCTACAAGAGCGTTCGGCATCCCATGGGACTCGGCATCCCTAGGTACTCGGCGTCAGTAGAACTCGGCGATAGGATAACTCGGCAACGAGAGCGCTCGGCATTCAGAAGGCATTCAGTATGCACAACTTCACAAGGACCGTTCGGCATGGAAAGCATCGTCCGGCAGGGGAAGTGCTGCTCAGCATCAGAGCATTCGGCATACCAGGATCGGCATGCAGCGACCACTGTACTGGGGCTAGAGTGTTCGGCCATCCAGCCCATTTGGGAAGTCCAGCCCATATTTGCCTATAAATAGAGGGGCAGGGTCACAGTGAAAGGGATCCTTTTTTGGAGAGAAAACACCGGGGAGACTCTGCCATTTTCAAGACTCATCTTCTCTACTTAACAACTTCATTCAAGCATTTGATTCACGAATTGTATTTGTAATCAACTATAAAGAAGATCAATAAAGTTTAACCTCAAAGTGGACGTAGGCAATTACGCTGAACCACTATAAATTTGGTGTTCTTACTTTCTGTATTTAGATTAGCACTGTCTTCTCTGTTTAATTTGATTTCATCACTTATATCTCTTCACAATCTTCTTCTACGAGGTTAGTGACCAATTTTGGTGCTAACAGATGGGTTGCCAAGGTCAAGAAGAGGAAATGAGAGTATATGGGTTATTGTGGATAGGTTGACCAAGAGTGCCCATTTCATTCAAGTAAAATCAACCAGGACGACACCCGTTTTGGCGAAGTTGTTCATGAAGAACAAAGTTAGACTTTATGGAGTTCCTAGTAGCATAGTCAGCGATAGAGATGCTTTATTCACTTGTGAATTCTGGAAGAGTCTACAGGATTTGTTAGGCACTAAGCTCAAGATGAGTACCACATATCACCCAGAGACGGATGGGAAGATAGAGAGAGAGTAAATAAGGTGCTTGAGGATTTGTTGAGAGCTTGTGTGTTGGATTTTGGTGGATCTTGGGAAGATCGCCTGCATTTGGTTGAGTTTTCCTATAATAATAGTTATCAGACTAGTATAGGAATGGCGCCTTTTGAAGCTTTGTATGGAAGGCCATGCAAATCCCCTACATGTTGGTTGGAGACTAGAGACAGATTGACAATAGGTCCAGATTTGATAAGTGAGGCGTCAGAGAAGATTAAGTTAATACGAGAACGGATGAAGGAAGCTCAATCCAGACAGAAGAGTTATGCAGCTAAGAGGCGTAAAGACCTAGAGTTCTCAGTGGGAGACAGGGTTTTCATTAAGGTATCACCGATGAAGGGTGTGGTATGGTTTGGGAACTTAGGAAAGTTGGCCCTGAGATATGTTGGTCCATTCTCGATTATGGAGAGGATTGGAAAGCTCGCATACAAAGTTGAGTTGCCAAGCAATATGGCAGGTGTCCATAATGTATTTCATGTGTCTCATCTTCGCAAGTATGTGCATGATCCAGAAGATACTATTCCTCAGACAAAGTTGGAGCATTTGGTAGTAGAACCTGATTTGACTTTTGTTAGAGAACCAGTTCGGGTTGTAGCGAGAGATGAGAAAAGATTGAGGAACAAGACAATCAAGTTGGTGAAAGTTCAGTGGAGCGACAACGAGAAGGACTGTACGTGGGAGACAGAGGACGGGATTTGAGATACTTATCCTGATCTGCTTTAAGGGTATGTCTATATTAGATTTATATAGATATTTCCTAGTCACGTAGACTAGTATGGTTGTTAGGAGTCGTTACAGATGATTGCTATGTTTAGTATTTAGTCCTTACTGAATTTTGAGGACGGAATTCTTTAAGGAGGGGAGCCTGTAACACCCCTAATTTTTGATAACATTATTCATGAGATTTAATTAGATAAATTAAATAAAATAATATAAATGTAAGTGATAAAGGGATTGAGACTTAAACTAACTAATTTAGGCCGTGCCTGATGAACTGACTAATGGGCTTAAGAGTGGTTTTAGGTTAAACAAATTACATAAGGGTATAATTGGAAATTGCCACCAATGACCCTTACCCATATATATATATATATATATATATATATATATATATATTCGTTCCTACCTTATTCTTTTCATTCACATCATTTTAAAAACTAAAACGCAAATCAAAATAGAAGGAACGGCCGGACATTAAGAGGAAGAAGAAATCCAAATTTAAAGCTAGAAAATCATGCTTAATTAGGGGGAATCAATCTCAATCCAATCTCCTTATCTTGATCAAGATGAATAATAATTCAATCTCTATTTTGTTTTAAATCATATATTTTCAAATTTAAGGGTAAATTCATTTTTATGATATATTTGATGATGATATGCTTGATTGGTGATTTATATGATTTAAACAAGATTATTTGAAAGAGCTTTTATATAGTTTTAGACCAAAACTGGGATTAAATGATGATTAAATTCCATAAGAAAATTTTATGTAATGAGAAACATGATTTTGGAGTTGGGTTTCAATTTTGATAATTTTCCAAGCTTTGGAAAGATTATTATGAATTTTCAAAGGAAAATATTGTTATTGGGGTTTATAAAGTTATTTTCGAAAATATATAGAGAATTTGGGTCTGAAATTTTGATATTTTAGGTAACATGATTGAATTGAATTTGTGGAATTTTTTGGGATTTTTCCAAAGTGATGTGCAAAATAAATTGTTTTAGAAGAGGGACTTCTTTGCAAAAATTGGAAGGGCTTAATTGATTAACTTAACCATGGTTTAGATCTGGATTAGCGGTAGTTAATTTTGAAAAAGAATTTGAAAAGGTTAAGGCAACCAATCTGGTGTTGACATGTGGCAGGTTAGTTAGAGAAAGTTTGCTTAAAGTGGTAAAAAACCAGATTTACATTAGAAAATTGGTTCCGCCTACTTAGGAAAGCACCTTTCGACACAAAAGCTTCCGCCTTCTTCCTTGTCAAAACCAACTATGCTGAAACCAATACACAAGGTATCAGTATGATGGTATGCAGTGGATTGGAGATAGGCGAAAGGTTAAGTGTCGAAAGCACAGCTTCCGAAGGAGTCGTAACCTTGGTTTGTTTTTAAAAGAAAAGCGCCTGCTTTTGTTTTGTTTTAAGCCTTCGACAGAGTCGAAGCGTTTGGTTTCGAAAGAGGTTTTAAAAGGTTTCTAAAGGCTTGCCATTAACTTAAGATTGCTTTCAACGAGGTTCTTTTACTTATGAAAGAATGTTTTAAAAGAAGGGGTTCCGACCTGGTCGATACCCTACTGTCATTCTTTAACCTTTCGAAGGTGTTGAAGATATCAATGCAGTCGAAAGGGTACTTTGTTTTATTAAGTTTATGCCACTTCCAGTAGCTTTCGAAAAGGGTAGGGGTTTTGAAGGTGATGTTTTTGAAAGTGGTTTCAACGGTAACCTTCTAATGTTTTTACCCGGATGTTAAATGCTTTCGAAAGTGATGGTGTCGACGCCATCAAGTTTTTCCCCAATATTTTTATATGATAAAGGATGATTTCGAAAGAGTTGCTTTCGCTTATATTCACTTTGACCCAAGTAATGTTTTAAGTATAAACCTAATGCTTTCGAAAGAGGTACTTTCAATGATTTCGGAAGGGTTACTTCCAAGAGTGTTGAAAGGGGTACTTTTAACTGGTTTCGAAGCTAAGCTTCTATAGGTTAATATTAATACTTTAATATATCGAAAGGTTGATTTTAAAGTATTAAAAGGAAGGAGCCTAATGTTTCGAAGATAGATTTTTAAGGCCTTCGAAGGACGCTATCCTATGAAGTCAAAAGCTAGGTTTCGAAGGTATCGAAAGGTTTTACGACCCAAACTCTATTTTTAATGGAAAAACTCATGGTTATATTAAAGGACTTTTTATAATGGTTTTAAGAAGAAGCTGTTTTTGATAAATTTAAACCCATAGGAGTGGTATTGTTATGTTGTCATGTTGCTTCTTCTAATATGAATATATTCACTTTATAAATGGACCTATAACTGCATTTTGGGGATAAAGGGTAGAAGTGCCGGTTAGGTTAACCCAGTAGTGAATATAAATTGATAAAACTCATGAATGAGTAGAATTGCATCCAGGAGGTCAGCGAGACCAGAATATAGGATGCTAAAATATTAAAGAAAGATATTGGCAGGGCCAATAGATTTTCAGTAAGCCCATGAAAACTGTGTATAGAAAAAGATATTGGCAAGGGCCAATAGGTTCATAGTTAGCCCATGAAAACTATGTATAAAAAAAGATGTCAGATAGACAGGTTCATAGTTAGCCCATGAAAACTATGTATAAAGGAAGATATCAGATAGACTGGTTCATAGTAAACCCATGAAAACTATGATTGGACACTGGCAGGGGCAAGTAGGTTTGTAGTTAGCCCATGAAAACTATATTCGGATGAAATATTGACAGATGTCAATAGTTTCCTAGTCAACCCATGAAAACTAAGGTAAGATAAAAGGATACTGGGGTTACCAATAGGTTCCTAGTCAACCCATGAAAACTAGGATACGAGTAAGATATTAGAGTTACCAATAGGTTCATAGTGATCCTATGAAAACTATGTAATTAGACAGGGAGTCCTAAAATGTTTAACCTGTTATTAGTCAGCCCATGAAAACTAAAAGGTTAATAGTAACCCTAGAAACTATAATTAAGACAAATAGTCTAAAATGAATGGGGATGGGTAATCTAGAATTGATTCATTTGTTTTTGCGTATCCTCATATTATACTGTTTTGAATTGTTTTAACTATTGTGGATGCAGGAGCACAGTATATGGTTTTATATAAGGTTTTGGGATACTAGTGAGGGGAAACCCGTTCCGCTAAGCGGTGTGGTTTCACTAGATATCTAAATGATTTGAGATGGTAGATTATTATTCATACCAAGCTTTATGTCTGACTCGAAATTTATGTTTTCCCCTTAAACTCTCGAGTACTCAATTGATTTTGAGTAGTATGAGAGTTGAGGTTTTCAGGTACCTCTTTAGATGAATAAGCTTTAGAAGACGTGCATGAGGCATGATAGCTAAGAGTTCTCTTTTCTTTTGATTCTGCTATGTTGATTGTAATGGCAAAGTTGTTATATTGCTTATATATACTCTGATTATCCAAGGGGGCATCATCATAAGTCTCTCTTGGATGTATGTTGTAGTAAATATATTTTCTTTGAACATGATTTGAGAAGTTGGGATTATGTGATGAATTGGAAATGTTTTGATATGGAATTTGATTTTGTTTGAAGTTCAATTTTTTTCCATATTCATGTGTTTCTGTGTATCAATGAATCTAACAACGCCGTATTTGGTTACTGAGGATTAATAACTATGGATGACTGCAGCATCCGTATACATTAGTTTTGGGCCTCCAAGTAGGGGGATGTTACAAATCAGCCTCTTTGTTTTTATCCCGAGGAATGTGCGTAATATCATAGTACTCAAAGTCAGTCAACAACTCTTGGACTTGGATAAGGTACGGAGCAAGTCGTGTCCTTTAGCTTGTTAATATCTCCTGACTTTGTATACTACCAATTATGAGTCGCAAAAGATCTCAGGAGACTTTATCCCTTGTTCTCTTGTGAGTTGAAGTCCAGCAATCAAAGCCTCATACTAACCTTCGTTGTTTGTTGCAGGGAAATCAAGCTTTAAAGCATAGAAAATTGACCGATCTTAGGGATTTACATGCACAATTCCAACTCTAGAACAATAATCACTGGATGCTACATCTATATATAACTTCCAACGTATGGTAGGGGTTTCACTGCTCTTTGGGAAATATTCCTACGCAATAAATTCTGCTATAAAGTCCGCCATTGCCTGACCTTTGATAGACCTCTGAGGAAGATAAGTGATGTCGAATTGGCTAAGTTCGATTTTCCACTTGAGTAACCTTCCAGACGTCTTAGGTCGCTGCAGGATTTGTTGTAACGGCTGATCGGTGTAAACATTGATAGGATGTGCATAAAAGTAAGGGCGGAGATTTCATGAAGCAATCAACAAACAGTGCCAGTTTTTCTATCTTCAGATAGTTCCTTTTAGCTCCCATTAATCGCTTGCTAACATAATAGACTAGTCTCCAGATCTGTTTCTCTTCGCGAAGCAACGCGGCACTTATAGCGTGTATTGACACAGCCAAGTAAATATATAAGTCTTCATGATCTACCGGCCTTGGCAGGATGGGAGGTCTCTCTAAGTGATTCGCCAAAGCTTGGAATGCGTCTTTATAATCCTCTGTCCATTCAAAATTTGTTTTTCCTCTCCCAATCAAGTCAAGGAAAGGAATGCATTTATCGGTAGCTCTAGAAATAAATCGTCTTAGAGTGGCAATCTTCCATTTAGGCTCTATACTTGTTTGATAGCCTTTGGTGCTTGGATATTGCTAATAGTTTGGATCTTCTCGGGATTATCTTCGATTCCGTGTGCATTAACGATGAAACCCAAAAACTTTCCTGATGGTACACCAAAAGAACACTTCAGAGGGTTAATCTTCATTTTGTAGTATCAGAGGATATCGAACATTTCTGCCAGGTCTCTAATGTGGTCGCTAGACCGTCGTGACTTCATGAGCATATCTAACATCAGTAATGAAGCTGGTGTGCTCTTGATCGGGAATGTGCATCGGGATCTTGTTATATCCTGAGTATGCATCCATGAAAGATAGCAATTCGTATCCCACGGTTGAGTCGACCAGCTGGTCGATCCTTGGAAGAAGAAAGCTGACTTTCAGGCATGCCTTGTTCAAGTCCGGGTAATCAACGCATGTCCGCCATTTCCCATTTACCTTTCTCACAAGTACATGATTAAATACCCACTTAGAGTAGGGGGCATCATGAATAAACCCATTATCTTTATGCCTATTCACCTCCTCTTCAAGAGCGGCAGATCTCTCTGTATCCATGCCATGCCTTTTTTGTTTCACTGGTATATGCCTCGGATCGATATTCAATGCTTGGTTCGCAATGGCAAGCGAGATCCCACATATGTTAGACTGGGTCCAAGCGAACACGTCGAGATTCGCTTGGAGAAATCTAGCAGGTTCTTTCATCATCAGGGGGCTGAGCTATGATCTGATCTAATTTTAGGACTCGTGATGGGTCATCGTAGCTGATTATGAGGTCAATCATCAGCTCGGCCGGTGCAGCCTTGGTCTCTTTGGGCTCCTCCTTGTCATCTCTCGGATCTTTGTCTCTATAGAACCGACTGTGGTGCCCAAGGATCAGGCGTTGATTGTCAATCTTCAGTGCTTGGATGCGGACAGACTTGCCCACAGCCTTATCTTTCTCCTTTTGTTGAGCATCCCTCAATTCAGCTACATAATAGGCACGTCCGGTCACTTGATCACCATGAACAACTCCAACACCATTATCTGTCGGAACTTCAAAGTCAAACACCATGGAGCAAGAGATGCCCGGAACTCAGCTAGGGCTGGTCGGAGCAGAAAAGCATTGTATGGAGAGTCAACATCCAAAACAACAAAAGGCATGATCCCCACTCTTTTGTGGTCACCTTCTCCCAACTCCACGGGCAATTCAACATAACCAATAGCTTCGGTTGCAGCACCGTTAAAGCCATGAATGCGGGCTTTAGACGGTTTGAAGTCATTGGCTCCCATCCTCATCTGATCATAAGCTTTTTTGAAAATTATATTTACAGAACTTCCACAGTAAACCAATATCCTTCTCACTAAAGTGGGGTCGATCATGGCCGAAATGACCATTAGGTCGATTGTTGGAGCCTCCACCTTGTCATATCTCTGTTTCTAAACACAATATCATCTGCTATTGTACGTTGTTGTTTTGCTAGAGCTCCATCTTCCGTACTCGAACAACATTCAAAATTCATATACTTAATTGCGCTAGCGTAGCGCTCCATCTCATGCCAACTCTTATCAACCCAGATGTGGTCCTCCAACTATTGTATTGATTACCAATCTTCCACCAGTCCACGCAGGCTCCTCAACCCTGTGCGGTGCCTGTCCTTGGTTAGGGTCGGATGTCCCTTGTCCGCCATCCTACGGGGTTTTTCCATACTGCTGTAACTTTCTTTCTTGGATCAGCTTTTCGATAATATCCTAGAGATGCCTGCATTCAGTTGTGTTATAACCATAACATTCGTGAAACCGATAATAATTTCCGGTCTATTTCTGCTTGTCCGTTGATTCCTTCGAAGGCCGCTTTCTGTACTGCATGGCATTGCAGGTAGACAAATAGATATTCTCTAGAGATGTATTCAGTGGCATGTAAGTATCATACATCGAAATCCTAGGCTTTCCTCTTCTAGAATCCCTCTTTCGTTCTCAGCTCCTATTTCTGCGTTTCATTTGTTGGTTCAGTTTGTTCTGGACATTCATTTGAACTTTTCCAGAGCTATCATCAGACTACTTCACTGCAATATTATTCTGTACTCCCTCTTCACTTGGTCCCACAACATTCTTCTTTTAGAGCATTTGGCTTTCTCCTTCCTCAAATACTGAGCCCCTTTTGCATAAAATCACTCCAACTTTACAGGTGGCTTGTCGGATAACCAATCTCAAAATTAAGACTCTAGATCAATCCAACTTGTTGCGGCCATCAATGTTGCATGGTCATTTGGATTACTGATTTCTCTGTTAGCTGTATGGAATCTCTCCAAGTAATCTTTCAGCGATTCTCCTAGAGCCTGGATCACACTATATAAGGACATTACATCTTTGGGACGAGTTGCATGCATATGGAACTGCTCCATAAACCTTATTGCTAAATCATCAAATTTAGAGATCGACTGCGAGGGTAACCTTGTAAACCACATTGTTGCTATTCCAGAGAGAGTAATAGGAAAAAATCTACACTTGGTTGAATCATCTGCTCATGAGAAATCCATCAGTCATTCATATCTCATGATGTGCTGCCTGGGGTCGATTTTTCCCTCATAGGGAGGCATCGACGGCATGTTGAACCTCCTTGGATACTCTACTTGTAGGACATCATTAATGACTAGGGTATGGCTTCTTAAGATTCCCCAATCATCATTGGTAAAGCTTTGGCTCTCCCCCACTAACTGTTCAACCATAACCGACAAGTCTGGCATTTGGATAGTTGGTGCCAAGCGGTGGTCATGTTCCACCTCACGTAAATGGTCCAGTCGATATCTATGGGCCGTTCCGTGCATTTTTGGTTCACTATCCTCCTGATGTATACCATGTACATTCACTTCATCGTCATTTCGAGGAAGCAATTGGTCAACATTTAATTGAACTCCATCATCCAAATCGGTCGCAGCGGCTCCAGCTTGAATCCTAGCATGTATATGTAAGTTCCTCCTTTGGAGGAGGTATCAGTACCAATCCCTAAGGAGGGATCAGTACTGATGGTCTTGGCAGACCAGGCAGGTCTGCATGTTGATGCCATGAAGTTTCTGCGCTATATCCATCAATTCTGCGATGCATGTGCCTATGATTCGCATCTGATGAACTAGAATTCTCCGATGCTGAGTAAGGGGTGGGGTCTCTCCTTGCTTTCCCTCGCTATTGCTGATTGAGTTCGTTCATTAGGTTGATATTGGCTTGAATCCGCTGATTCAATTGTCGATGCCTATCCACTAGCTCTCTCATCATATTTTGGAATTCAACTCTTGTAATGGAATTGGCTGGATTTTGGACTTCAAGTGGATCAACATTCACATCCATTGGTTGACTGTTCGCACCACCTTGCTGGATGCTAGCATTTTCATTTCCTTCTACGTTCTGAGAAGTAGATCTAGTGTTCCTCACCATCATTGATAGCTTTGACTAGATTTTTACAAATCTGAATAGAAAAAGCAAACTTCTTGAAGATAATTGTGGATCTCCTTTGGGGAATTTATGCAATCTAGTAGCGACAAAGGGATCCTAATAAGCTAAGAATCAAGGCTCTCAATGAAAGCACCAAAATGTTTGCACCAAAAATAGACACAACACCCAATCAAAGTTTCGAAGGGAAATAAATGAAAAATATAAAATGAAAACAGAGGATAATAGTAAAGAAATAGGAATGAATTGAAATAGTAACACACACATAGCGATTTACAGTGGTTCGTCGTTGTTTGCATACGTCCACTTTGAACAGATTGCTTTATTAATCACTTAATAAACTGAGTACAATAGGGATCAGATGAAAATCCTTAGTTACAAAAGAGTATAAAGTAACTAGAAGCGTAAAAGTCCCGAAAATGAACAACCAAGCCTGTATTTATAGACGAAGATGACCAAATATCACTACAAGAAAATGTGCTTTTCTCAGCACTAATTGTCAGCGTTTCTCCCGTAATTGCTGACAATAGTGTTTTGAAAAATAAAAATGAAAGTGCGAACGCTGTTTAAAATAACCCACTTCATTTTCAGATTTATTTCATTACGCGGTTACTTTGCCTCCCTTCCTTTCTTCCTTATCACCTTCTCTTCACGCAAAGTGAGAAGTCAACAAAATCTCAAATCCTCGCTAATTTCACCCGCACCCCAAATCTTATATCCTCCCCTAATTTAAACCTAATTAAAATTTGAAATATACATCAAATGTTCATGAAATCTATCATGAATTTTGTTTGTCCCCTTCACCTACAGTATCCAATTCAATTGAGCCCTAAGACCCCTTAAATCCATCCTTGGCAAACATTAGAACATGGCCCTAATTTCTCGTTCACTCAATAACTAAAAGCGTCTATCACTGAAGAATTCCTGGTTGATTGCCTTTAAAAACCCAATGTGAGGTAATTTATTTAACCTTTAGATGCATCATTTGAAATTACTGTTTTTTTGTTATTATTATGTAAGTCATTGTGTTTTAATTGCAATCAATATATTTATGCTATGATACCTACTATGATAAATGATTTATTTTAGATAATTTATTTTAGGTAATTGAGATATCTGTTAAGATAAATTGAGATATCCACTAAGCTATATGACTCAATTTAGTTAATTATATCTACCAACTGTTACATAATAATCTGCCCATGGAATGAACCTACTGTAGGTTAAATGACCATGGAAAAGAAAAAGAAAATCCTAGAGTACGTGTTTGTTTTAATTTGGAAGTATACTTATGCATCAAATGGAATTTTGTTTGTGCATATTTAATAATTTGAATAGGTGTTATGTGTGTTTAAATTACAGTTGCAAATATTACACCAAGCGAAATGATCCAAAATATGGGGGAAAATAGGACAAATTATCACCCCCCTCCACTTTCTGTATTCTGTGCTAATTAAGTATGTAAACAAAAAAAAATGAAAAAATAAATATGTCTGTAATGCATGATTAACTTGGTAATTTACTCCAACTTATAGTGCAAAAGTTAAATTATAAGTATTTATAGTCATTATGTTCCTTCCAATTAGTACACAAAGACACACTTCAGAACTATGGCGATTCTAGAGTTTTCTTAATCGTTATTCATAGCACAACATAAAAGTAGAAATAAGGTCTAGTTTAGGGTTATATTAGCATCATTCACTCCCTTTTGAACCATTGTTCTAATGGAAATTAATGAGCACATAGGCTAAGGAATAGGTGGGTTGATTGCTGATGCATGGACCCTTGTGGAAGATGCATGTGTTGAAACTCAGGTGCTCTTAGATTTTTAAGAAATGGCAATGACATTCAGTTTTCCTACATGTGTTACTCATTGACTTTGAAATTGTATTTTATCAGAATCACAGGTTTATATGGTGAACATGTGACAGTGGAGCCTAAAACACAAGTTCTATCTGATCTTGCTCTTCGATTTGGAAAAGCTGATGAAGAATCAATGGTAATTACTACTACATTTTTATTTTTAAACATTTTTCTTTGCAATATAAATAGTGCTATAGAATATCAAAATGCGCACATGCACACATAGTGTGTGTATATTCACTAGCGATTCAAATTACATGCATTTGTGTGTGCTAGTAATAACTTGAATGTTCTCTTCTGAACCACAACACCTTTTCTAATTATTATGATCTCTTATACAGTCCAACCTTTTGGAGTTTCACTTTTGATTGCTGGTCATGATGAAAATGGACCAAGTTTGTAAGTTTATCTCTTTCTTTTTTGTTTTTTTTGTCTTCTTTATTTTTATGTTTATAAAGTTATGCCATTCTGACTATAATGTACTCATAAGACTTCTATCATTCATATATAATAAATAAATAAAGCTGAAAGCAATATTCAAAAGTTGGTTTCTTGGTCTTAAATGATCATTGTGTTCTAAAAAAAATGAAACATAAGATGTCTCTAATTCTACCTGTAATACAGTGAACTTCTTGCTATATAGGATAGCTGATTTATTTGTTCAACTTTATCTTTTTTGTATGATGGGTAATCTCTCTTTTTTACTATGGTTGTCTTTTTATGTTTGTATATGTTTGATGGTCCTTTCTTCTATTATGCATAGGTGGTTTCTGTGTTGCTTTTCTTGTTGGCTTTTTTGATGCTTTTATGAGACTGTATATGATTCAGTACAAAAACATATGCAATCTCTAGGGTCATTGTGCTGCTATTCTACTTTGTATTCATTAAAACTTTCAGTTCTATCCTTGCTAACTAAGTTTTGGGTGATAATCCGATATATTATTACTATTAGGGAAATTGTTCTAATGAGATGTTTTGAACTCTAAACAATGATAATCTTTAACATCCTAATCAATGTAACATTATTTTCAAGGAAAAGAAAATCCATGTAATGTTGTCAGGTTAATTACTAACGTATAATGCACGTTATATGACACACAAACAAAATTTCTAACATTACAAAATTTTGAATTGTTTGGGGAACTTTTAATTGTTTAAAATTACATTCAAATCGATGATTAAAATGGAAGAGGGAAGAAAATCAGCACCTTTTTTAGTTTGTGATTATAAGAGGATTAAAAGTTTGAATAATTCAAAACTTTCTGTAGATGATACATAACATATAAAGAAAAAACTATCATGTTCAAAAAATTAAAGTAAAAAGAAGAAGAGATCTAAGAAAATATACTTAGTATTTAAAATATAGTTTTAAAGGAGTTAGCATTTCTGAATTTAACTAAAGATTTATGAAATTAACCTATATGATAAGAACATTATATCTACAAAAAATTAGCAAACTTTGAGATTTAAAAACAAACATTATATTATGAATATTATGTAATTTATACAAATAAAGAACACAAAATGTTAGGTGTTCAAAATAAGATACATTTATGTAGTTTTGGTGATCTTCTCTACCTGGTATTTTCAACATTGTGAAACGTCTGATAGATTTTTGTTGTACTTGATTTGAGGGATTTTGATTCAAATTTTTGATCACGTTATCAATTTTTTATGTTGATGTGATTTTATTATTTGTTATATTTTATAATCCAAATTTTATTTATTATCTGGAAGGCTACATTTATAATATATAAAAGGCTTCAAGTTCAGATAAGAATAATAGGATGTAGTACATAATAACGTCATTTTTTTACAGAAATAATACACAGGAATAGTTTAGATAATTGGATACATATAGAAAACACAAAACAAAGTAATAATACATATACATGATGAAACTTACCTTCTTACCCCTATCAAATACAAAGAACAAATTTTAATAAAAGAGCATACCTATTTTTAAACAAAATATCTTTTTATGTAATAATAATGTCTTATCTTGATATGTATTAAATGAACCTCGGGTGTTTAATGGACACAGCGTATTAAATGAGATAGAAGATGTGGGTCTAGCACAGCGTATTAAGGCAGAAAACTGGGAATACGACATAAACATGGTGAAGTAGAGGTCAGAATCCGTGGAGCTGAGAGATTTAGGCCAATGCTCTGTTAGTTAAAGCTTGAAAAATCAGGGGGTTTGAAGCCATCGACAGAGATCACAACATGTTAGTTGAAGCTTGTTGGCTTGGCTACAGTTTCTAAGCAATATTTGAGTATAACCATGGCAAAACAGTGTTGATGCATAGAGATATAAAGCAAAAGTATGGAACAGAGGGAGAAACTAGGATTATCAAGTTAGAAGCAAAAGTAGACAGTACAAAGAAACTACTTTTGCAATGGATAAAGGTAAGGTATTTTTTATGTTATTAACATTTTATAACTTTTAAATGGCACAAAAACATTTGCATATGTTAGTTTTGAAATTATGTCGTGTTATCATTATTGTAGATTGAGATGGAAAAACAAGATGTTGGGCATGATGATTTGAGCGGCATTTTAGGGTAGCTTAAGGGCATGACTGTCTACATGGGTGCTGAAATTGGCAGGTTTTAACTTTTACTTACTATCTTTTCATTATTCATTATATTTATTGTTTACTCCAGCTGATATGTTAAAGCAAATGGTAGATATATGCATGCAAATTTCGCATGTCAATACTCTGGTATGTTATAAAAGCAACTTCCCATGCTGGTATATTAGTTCTATTTCTATTGTTTTGACAGTCAGACTAAGTAAATAATTTTTTTTATTTGAAGAAACCACAACATCGTCATCAAAACTAGGTTCTTTAAACAAAACATAACACCGCCAAATAGTACATATATTATTTATGTTCTCTCCCAAATCCTCATCAGTAGATGACCCAACTCCATATAAGAACACTCATATTATCATAAAGCTTCTCTTCAACCTTTTGTTTCTTTAGATTCCTTTACCACCTTCACTACGGGTGGATGCAACACAATAGCACCATATGCTCCAACTCTGCAAAGAAGTACACCATATGCTCCAACTGTTTATCAGACATTACAGCCTTAATGAAGCGGACAAGAAACACATACGGCGTCGAGACAGTTAAAGTCCATTCATGTTTGTTTAGAATCAATTTCTCCATGCCTAGAATCTGCTCTTGGTTGTAAGCTCGATCGGATATGGTAATGATATCCTCAACCTGAGGAGCCCAAATCTTCTCATACTCGGAAGCAATTAGCATTGAGCTAATACCTACAAGCTGTAGTTCTCTTCTAATAACCTTCACCATTGATAGATACTTATCGATGATGTAAAAAGTGAGATAGAGTGTCTCTAGCATCAGTCCAAACTTCCAATGCACTTCTATTAACCAATCTCCCAATATCGCCCTTATCTTCTCATTGATCTCGACTCGTGTGTCCATGTAGTGGCAAGGCATGAATGCATTCTTTGCATGCTTGTAAAAATTGTAAAGATCCTAAACATAGTCCACAACATCCAGTTGATCCCCTACATCTGATGCATCAATATCAGGAATCGTAACCTTGGGTTTCTTGGTAATCTCACAAGCAGCCTTGCTACGAGCTGATAGCACTTAGCTCATAGTTTTTACTTTCTTCTTTCTACTCTTCTTGCTTCCTGATCTCTCTCTAACCATTTCAACAGTATCTGGACTAATCTCAATCACAGAAGTAGGTTTTGGATTGACTGCCACCTTCCCTTTATCTTCTTTGATGCAAACAGCAGGCTTAGGATTGACTGCCTCTTTCCTTTTATCTTCTTTGATGCAAACAATAGGCTTAGGATTAACTACCTCCTTTCCTTTATCTTCTTTTATGCAAATAGCAGGCTTTGTATTGACTAATGCCTTCCCTCTATCTTCTTTGTAGAAAGGGGGACAAAGCTCCGGGTAACAAAGTTTCTGAAGTAACCAATTTCCAAAGCGATGAATGAATTGTCAACTAATCGCATACTCTTTGTAAAATAATGAAAAACATGTAATTAAAACGACTTAAGTAGGATATTTAGAAATTTAGCTACCCCCATGCCAGCTGCAGACGGGGGTTATCACACACGTCTGCTATGGACGGAGATGTTGCTAACACCCACGCCCGTGACAGGCAAGTGTGACTAAATCGTTTATTTATTTATTTCTGGACCCAGTTTTGATTGATTTCACTAATAACCAAAAATACGCAATTTGCGTATAAAAATATGCCTTTTCTAAAAAAAAGAGTGGGGTTTGGACAGCAAAACTAGTGGTGCTAATTAGAATTGCCCATAAAACTATCATTACATTCAAAACTAGTGGTGCTAGTAGATTTGAGCTCTCTATTTTAGAATGACAACACATGATGTTCGATGCACATGTCAGTTAATTCATAATGTATTTGTACTTCTGGATTGTTGACCCATGCCGAAGTGTTTCCCTTTTGATAATTTTTTTGGAAAGATATTAATTAAAGTTTCCATTTTTATTGTTAAAGTTAAATAATTTAATTTATTAATGCACGTTATACATTAAATATGCACATGCATATACATAGAACTGGATTCCACTAGTTAGCATTACTGGATTTAGAGCTTTATCAGTTAGCACAAAGCAGTTGATGCCTCTGCTTATTTAATTTATTAGTGGACGTTGTACGTTAAATATGCACATGCATATACGTAGAACTGGTGGGCTCCTCTAGTTAGCATTGCTCGATATAGAGTTTGATCAGTTAGCACAAAGTACTTTTTCAAAGCAGTTGACACCTCTGCTTTGATTCCAGCTTTCTTTTTAAAAGTAACATTGCTTCTGTCGGTTTTCTTAATACGATCAGTATGTCAATTTTTAATTAATATTCTACGTTTTGTCTGGTCCAAAACTTTAAATGTTCCCGCACAAAATCCAAATTTCTGATTAGTCCATTTTCACACTAGTATGAATCAAGATAGGTCATAGTAGCATATATTTTTCAAGAATAATAATGAGTTGGTCTGACTTAGTTGAACAAGAGTCATTAAATTTGTCAAATCATAAGGCCATTTATAGATTTGTGTAATCATAATGTATATACCATTTAATTTATAGCTTATTTAGTTTTATTGCATTTTTTAAATATTAATAGTCTGCATGTACGAAGTTTTTTCCGTGTCTTTCATCAATGGACATTCGAGAGAAATAAAAAAACATATTTATATAGAAAAATATATATAGGGTGGTGAAAGCATCGAATGGGAGAATTATATTTTTTTTAGAATGAATTAAACGATGAGACTCATGGCTCTGCACAGTTTCGAACCCAAGGTTCTGGACTGAATAACTTGCAACCAATTCAAGACAATTAAGATTACTTATATTTTCATTGCAATCTACAAGAGCATTCCAAAAAGAATTCCATTTTTATTTTCTTTCTCACGCCCCAACTGTGAGATTCTGAGTGGAAAAAAAAGTGGCAATTTTTTTAATGATCGTGGATCCCTGAACGGCTTTCAAAAAACCGTTTACTTTTTAAGCGGTTTTCTGAAAATCGTTTAGGTATAAATATTTTTTCTTTTTTTTAATATTCAATGCGCTTAGAGCATTCGTGAATTTTATTTTAAAACCAGGTTTACTGCTGGATGAGTGAGAATTCTTTTCATTTTTTTTTCTTCCCCCACTTGAATTTAGCCGCTCTGCTGGGAATGCTCTAAGAATACAAATGGTAAAATCCTTGTACAATAACACACACATATTATATATAATGCTTGAAGAACAAAACAATGCTTATTTCTGTTAGACATGGACTATAAATTGGCACTTGAAGTTGATGGCAATCCATGGTGAGTACTCAATTAATTACTTCTTGACGTGGATTCCATGTAGCTTGAAATTGTGATATGATATTGGGAGTTAGCATATTGCAAGCTTGATAATTTCATACATTCTTCGCATGGAGAATGTATGAACTTACAGGATCTGTTAATATTTGTGTGTAATATTTATGCGTGATACATTATATTAATGTGGGACTATCATGAACAGGAGAAAAAGCTGCATTCAGCTGCAAATGTCCAAGACTTCAGCGGTAGGAGCCCAGTCCCCAAAGTTCATTTCAACAAACCAGTAAGCTTTGCCTTTTTTTACCACTTCAAATTGTCCTCTGTCAGGTCAAACCATGGCACTTTAGGTGGGAGGGTTCAATCACCTTCACTTTAGGTGGGAGGCATTATGGTTCGCCTGCATTTCCAAATCAAAATGCGGTATATGCTGTCTGTAGCACTTTATGTGTAGTGTCTTAGCCGTCTAATTTCATACATAGATTTTATATCTCACCTGCGTAATTTGTGCGACTTATGCAGTGCATTCCTGAATCTCCATATTTTAATACATTACTTTATGTTTTTAATTTAGGTGCAGTCGTGGTAGGCCTGATCTAGCTGATATGACCCCTGGTCAGAGGGAAATGCTGCTGCAGAGATTTCAACAAATTAAATGCAACAGCAGCAGCAACAGCAAGGTCATAATACTCTTCTTATTAAGTCCACACCTACCAGGGGCTAACCAGAAGCAGTTCCCGATCTAACCAAATTCACTTTTGCAACAGGTGCAATGTTCCTGAATGCTTTTATTGGTAATTTCATAAACGTTTCGGTCAAACTACGAACTATATTTTATAATGGAAATGACCAGTACACTATGGTTTTCTTTAGTTTGAATATAATTGCACTGCAATCTTCATCTCAGCCATAACTGCAGTTGGTCATAGTAGTTTAGATCAAATAGTTTTTGGTAGCAAGTGTTTTAACTTAGCCTGTTTCAGTTTGTTTCAGATCGTCTGCTTCAGATTAGTTCTTCCTATTGCTCTCAATGCTTCAGTTCTATGCTTTATTGCAGCAGGTGTTTCAGGACATAGTTTAGTCTACTCTGATCATATTCACTATCTGTCTGGTACATTAGTTTAGCTAGTACTCTAGTCCAGTTCATCATATTGCCAGGTAAATTAACCTTGGGATGGATGCATACTACAATAGTGGGAAATTGATTATCCTCTTTAACCCCATGTACTAGCTTACTTATTAGATTTTATGTAATATAATCAGTAATATTGTTTTCTCTGAAGTTGTGATGGATTTGATGAGTTACCTATTTAAATAGCATGAACCAGCACAAGTCTCTAACTCGGAGCATTGTACTTAAACTTGCAGGCATTTGGGTTTCAGTTAGAAAATGGAATCCCAATAGAGAGCTGGTTTGAAGACCGGAATGATAAAGAACTGCTTTCATTACTTCCATTTTTGGAAAGCTTGGTAGGAGTTGAAGATGTTCGACCAATAATTGCCAAGAAATTCAACCTGCGTGAAAAGGTAGTTGCTTCCTCTTCTTCACTGTTGTCGCTTGACTTAAGAAGGTGATGGCCCAAAAAAAGACTACTTTCTGTACGGGTTCAAACTTGGATGACCGTATGTACTATTACTATTCTTGTAATTCAATTTCTTGTATCTTGACGTTGGTTGTCTTGTTTACAGGCTACCGTTGTTTTTACATTTTTTTTTATGAAAACCTGAACCTGTACTAAGATGTTGTAGAGTTTCGAAAGTAGATTTTCAAGTCATAAATTGGTTAAGGCCAAGTATAATTGTAATAGTGTAATATTTTATTAAATTTGGTTCAGTATCTATATTTAACGTAGCTCTAGTACTATCAATATTTTAGTGGAGATTTATAATCTTGGGAGTACCTTTCTTTTTTTTTATTCTTTTATATAAATAGAACACAGCGTTTGATTAATGCTGTCAATGAAGAAACAACAGCATTCAATTCGTGCTGTAATTATCTTGAAATAGTCAATAACAGCGTTTTTCACATGCTGTCAAAATAGTTTATGATTCAATAACAGCGTTTAGAAAAAGCTGTTGTAAACAGTTAAAGTAGAATTAAAACATCTTCGACAACTAAATTATTAACGCTGTTGAAACATAATACAGCACGTTTGAAAACGCTATAAAAACATTATTGACAACTTGTAAGAAACGCCGTCAAAGAGATGTTTCAACAGCGTTTATCGAAAAGCTATTGTAAGTTCTGTATATAAGACAGCATGTCGTTATACAGCGTTTGAACTAACGTTGTTGTATCGTATTACAGCGTTTATCAAACGCTGTTAAAAGCCTTTTGTGGTGTAGTGTATCTACCGGAAAATTCGGCAGAAGTACCTCCAGAACCATATGGATCCATAAGAGGGATCGCATGGCCCAATTCGTAAAGAAGAGGATTGGCCTACTTTGGTGGAATTTCAAGGTCCGATTCCTATGGTAGCTTCCTCATACTAAGATATGCTTAGCCTCCAAATTTCATGTCAATTGGATCAGTAGAATTTTAGTTATTGCTTGATCTTTACTTCAACATAGGTTTCTTACTGATTCATGCCGATCCCTACAAAGGGAAGTGTGCCAATCCCTTTGACTTCATCTTCTTGAGGTGTGATCCCTAAGGTAGGGTCCCCATATCTTGCTCACAAAATTTCATATGCATTGGACTTGAGGATTTTGAGATATTAATTGTTTTCTATTAAAATGCACTTGCTCCCTAAATCATATGGATCCCTGTTATGGAAGTTAATTTATGCCGATTCCTCCTACATGTTGAACCATATTTCATATTTCGAACATTCTGCTCTACATATCTATTAATTCCATTCAACATCGACTTCATGTTATTATCTGTACATGATTTCTGGGCCCCACAATCATCACTTTAGACTCATCGGCCTTGATAGCAGTCGAATCTAACTTGTCCAATCATTTCAATATAGCCGGGTCAAAATGCCGGATAACAGAAAGAAAAGTCCATAATTGTTATCTAGCCTTTTGACCAGGTAGTACCCAAACAGACTTAAACGATTGAATCAGACGAGCGAATGACAAAGAGATGACCTAAGGACTTTGGGAATATCATAAAAAGAACAGAAAAGTGAAATATCGAAAAATGAGCGAAATTTTTTGAAAATTTGGAAGTTTAAGTTTTTGAATTGGTTGACTCAAAGCAAACCCACAAAATCCTCTGGTCTGACTCGAAGTAAGATAGCCATGGGAAAACTCCAAGTGCGACCCAGAGCAAATCATGTAAAAACCCCAAGTCAGGAATTGGTACCGAGTCTTACTTAGGGATCGGTATAGACTCCTGAAAACATGAGTCAAACACACAAAAATCTCAGGTCTGACTCTAAGCAGACGAACTCGGGTTGGACTGAGGTCAGACACACAAAAATCTCATGTTTGACTCCAAGCAGGCAAAACAAAACTCAGAATACGAAAATCTCAAAGAATCTTCAAGTCGAGCCCCAAGCAAACACTCAAATTTCTCGGTTCAGACTCCAAGCAAGTTCAACCAAAGCTAAACCAACCAAAATCAAGACAACACAACAATGGAATCCCTCAAGTTTGGGACCGGTATCGACTCCCACCTAGGGATCGATACAAACTCCAAAATATAGCTTGGGTGGACCCTATCTTCTGCCTACATGTCAATCTTGATACCAAGAGCCTATTTCTAAGGTTATTTTATTGATTCAATGCAATTCTCCATTGATCTCCGTGAACTCTTGAATCAAAAACTCTATTCTTCTACAACTCCATCAATATCTACAAAAATACCTGGGCGACTATGCAAAACAACTCTGGAAACATGAAGTAGACATCAAGGCGAGCCACCACGAGGAGTCGTAGGGCCCCACTCCCCTTATTTAGGGATCGTACTGATCCACCTATAGAGATTGGTACCGATCCCCATACTTAGCACGTATGGGGTTGAGATTTTTTGGAGGACTTCTTCTATGCGGAGAGGTTATGTAGGTGAGATTTAATGAAGATATGTTGTCGTTCACCTTTATAAATACACCAGACAATCCTTGTTAGGGGGCTTCTTTTTTGGCAAACTCCTCGCTAGACAGCCATTAAAATTCTTTATAATCAAGGATCAGTATGGATCTCAATCACTTGTAATCACAAATTAGTGGAAAACTAATAGAGAACCTTCAATTGGACATAGATCCCGATTGCAAACTAATATAAAATCTATTTGATCTTTACTTGCTTTTTTCTAGCTTTTCCATTCACTTTCTTGCATTTACTACCTAGGTTAAACTTTCTTTCATTAACTTTCTACAACCTTTTCCTCTTGGGTGTTTGGGCCAAATTTTGCTAAAACATTTTGGTGCTTTCACTGAAAGTGATTCTTAGGCCATTTGATTCCACATCTACTGTTGGACTTCCTAAGATCCAAGAAAGGGAACCGGTTTCTCCCTACTCATATTTGAACAAAGTCTACAGGAAGATATCTTTAATGGCCCCTAGGAAAGACAAAGCTATTTCCTCCTCAAGAGCTGCTGATGAAGTAGACAATACTGATTTGAACATTCCAGAAGAAGTCACACACCAAGGAGCCACGAATCTCCAAAATCCTTTTGACGCTATCACTAGGGTGAGTTTTGAATGTATGATGAAAGAACTATAAGATAGTTATGCAGAGATGAACCGGCATATCCAAGAGAATAGGAGCTTGATGAACCAGCTAAACATTATAGCAAAAGGACTAGGAGAGAGCCAACTCCTTCATACTCGAAATTAGATAATTCCTTATCATCTAGCCCTTTTTCGAAGGAGCAGAAGGCAACATACAAATGCCAATGAAGTTGGGTCATCAAGGAAGGAATTGAGGATCGATCCCAACCAAGGCGTGGGGTCGGTATCGATCCCACCTTAGGAGTCGATACCGATCCCACTAGGGGGTCGGTGCGGAACCAGTTAAACGGGGGTTGGGTCTTCGATTCGGTGATGGCATGCAGCTTGCGCACATTGTGACAGACCAGGGCACCAGAAATCAGGATTTTGCGGCTGAATTGCCCCCAAGGAAAGAACGCGTAGCTGCTGGGCATAGGGTTCTTCCAAAGTTAGGAGAACTTAGGCGACGAGGCACGAATTATGATCATTACTGGGCTAAGAACACAAGATGGACTATGATTACCTCAACCTGGTAGGTTTTCAAGGGCCGAACCTGGCTGAGATGGTAAGGCAACTTGTGAGAGAAAGTCAAGGCCAAAATTAACAACGTCTGGGTTACTTCCCCTAGTCAAAATCCCTTCACTAAAGCCATTCTACATGAAGATTATCCACGGAGATTCAGTATGCCAACCATGGAAGCATATTCAGAAAAGACTAATCCTAGACAACATCTCATGAAGTACGAGTGGCATATGGACTCTGTTAGAGTGTTAGATGCAATCAAGTGCAGGTGCTTCCCAATCTTCCTAGAAGGAGTGGCAACCATGTGGTTTACTTTACTACCACCTAGGTCCATCTCTTTTTTCGGTCAACTAACAAGGAAATTCATCGAGCAGTTCAGAATGCATGTGACTCGCCCCAAGGATGTCATGTCACTTCTAACTTATTCCAAGGATCGAGGGTATTGCTCAAGGACTTTTTATAAAGATTTAATACTGCTGTGACTGAGGTGAGCAACCCTCAGGACAACATAATCTTAATGGCTTTGATCAGAAGGGTCCACCCTGATATAAACTTTGGTGAATGATTACTGAGAAAGCCGCATGCTACTTTGGATAGTTTTTTCAACAAAGAAGCCAAGTATTTGCGCAAGAAGGAGGCTCTACAGACTAGACAAGGAGATAGAATAGGCCATCCGACTGAAGGAATTTAGAACAACATTACCGTGAAACAGTCCGGAATGAGTCCTGGGAAAATTGACGTGAATGTGTAGAACAAGAATGGGAATTAGAGCAAAGGCCACAATAGAGCCCCAAACGAGAATTCGAATTCTAGGAGACATGTTAGAGTCCCGAGATTTGACATATATACCCCTTTGAATGATTCGACTTAAAACATCTACTTAGCCACTCGTGACTCGTAGTAATACAGGAAACCGACCACGAGAGAATCGACTGAAAGCCAGAGGAAGTCTGGAAAGTTTTGTAGATTTCATGAGACCCATGGTCATGACACAAACGAATGCAGACACCTCTGAGATATGATCGAAGAGCTGATCTAGAATAAAAGTCTCCAACAATTTATTAAAGCCCTACAGGATAGCGAACAGGGAACACATGAACCTCAATGAGGGCAGAATGCTCTTAGTGCCGATGAACCTAGACCCGAAAGAAGATTGGTTATAAATTAGATCGCCGACAGACATCTTCTAGCTGAGAAGGGCTAGAGAAAACTAAAGTAGCAAGCATTTACGATGCTACTTCACTTGAGAAAAAGACTTATCAAACCGACCGTAGGGAGGTTTGCTTACTGTCAATGGATGAAAATCAATTTCTCTAAAGCCCGATAAACAAGCAACCCGTCCTTCGCTGTTGTACATGAATTTCATCCTTTTACCTCGCTCTGGTCTCCCCTTCAAATTCTGAAATTGGGATACCAAATCTAGCAGCCCAGCCAAATTAAGGCATCCAAAACCCTAGTTATCTGCCGCATACTCTCAAATCAATTTTGCACGTCCTCACTCTCTCTGTCGCTCCGCCGTTGTTTACCTTTTTCTAGGATTACTGCCTCCCACGCCTCTTTCTAGCAGCTCCTCCACCTCGTTGTTGCACCGTTTCCATCTCGTTCTAGTAACGCCTTGCCTCGTTCTAGCACCGTCTTCGCCTCATTGAGGTAATTTTTATTTTTTGTCATAGATTACAACTGGGTTTTTGACTATTTATAATTCCGATTTAGGTACTTTTACTATGTATATGGTTGTTATGTGTACTTCGTGTATACTACATGTTTTACGAATTCTTCATCCAACCTAGGATGCCATAAAATAATTATTGGTTTTGGGCTATTTACGTGAAACAATATTTAATTGTGTATGTGTTTCTAATCTTTCTTGGTACAAATGTTTGATGCAAGTGTATTCTATGAGAAATGTTGGAGTAAGCTCATATACACCTTATAATTTGTTGAATATATATAGCTGATTTTTGGTATATTATAAAATCTGAATAATTTTTAAACCAATCAAGGAGAATATACTACAAGGTCCGCATTAATCTTTACTTGGATATGTGCATGTTGGTAACTCGGTTTTATTTCGCTTAGTTTATAAGGAGTGTAGAGATCTGATGTGCAGATTTTGGATATTTTCAAGCGTATAAGTCGTGAGGTAAGAGTGTCATCTTCACCCTGAATGGTCAGAAAACTTGATTGCTTATTTTATTTATGTTGGTTTATGCAAACTTTTAGAAGAAAACTATTACATTCAACTTGGTTAGTAACTACATTGAATAATCAAGCAAACATCAAGTTCACTATAAGAACAAATACGCAAAGATTGACCGAATGATTACAATTTTGCATATAATAAAACTTTAAATTGCAGCAGTAATAATAAAAATATTATAATGATAATGATAATACAATGAATTAGGCCTGTGTATGAATGGTTATATGTCCAATCTAGTCTAATCTGAAAATTATTGGATTGAAATCAACCCAATTCAAAAGTTGAACTGGATTGGATTTAAAATTTCAATATGATGGGTCCGTTGGTGGGTATTTGAGATCGAAGTCACTAAATTGATAACTCGGGTCGATTGTAACACAGTGCCTTTTCAATTGGTTTTGTTTGTATTTATTGTTCTAATTTGGAATTTAAACTACTTCTGTTGTTAGGTGTGTAATTGATACGGAGCCAATTTCATGGTTTTCTTTCTTTCTTTTTTTCCATAATGTTTATAAAGACAGAAGTGTTATATGTTTGACAATTTCATTAATTTCAACTAGGACAACGCGGATGATTTTAAGGACACGTTATTTTTGTTTAAGGTCTTGTTTTATGTTTGATGATTCCGTTTCTTCCATTGATCGAGGTTTTGAACAAGGGGTTATGGCTTTTTGTTGTTTTTTTCTTTCTTCATGGGCATGGATATTAGAAACTTTCACCATCTGTGAATTAATTCTTAATTGTGCTATCTCAAGTTAGATGTAACTGAAAAGAATGGAGAAGTTCATTCACGTACCACATCAGCTCCTGTTTTTTCCAGGTAAACACACATTTCCTCCATTATTTTGTCAATTGTTAAAAAAAATTATGACATTTTATTGTCTGTTCTTTTCAATCTGTAGGCCCAACACTTACTATGCCGATTCTCAAGCGGAGAGGCAAATGTTTCCCCGATAAACTGCATCAGTAAATGGTCCAACAAACTGACGTGAAGCACTTGAGATAATCTTGCTGGGTATACCCGAGGTGGTAGTCTTTTTGCTTGCTTAGACAGTCACAATTTGTATTATTCTTTTCACATGTATGTTAAGTTTTGATATATATTTAAATGACTTGCTTAGTATTTTGTTTTCTATGATACATCTCATGGTCAAACTTTCAACCTTTCTGTCCTTAACATGGTGATATAATAATTTTTTCTAGCTTTTTTTATCCTCTTTTGACATGCCATTTAGACGCCGCCTCTGTTCCATTACATTTTTATTTACTTATCACATTGTATTTAGACTATTATGTTCCTTGTGCCACTTATTAAAGATAAATTTTTCTTGTGCCATTTATTAAAGATAAATTTAACCCAGAAAAGTTCATTGTTCAGGAATCATAAGGTGCCATTTTTGGAAATTAAAAAAGCATTTGATTACGGCTTAATGATAGTGGCATCAGATGCATTATTAAGATGGATAGATAGTTGATAATAGGAATACTTGTAGATAGTGCGTTCCTTGATATATGTACACATAAATATAAAGTAGTTGAGACTTATGCTTGCAAACAATGGTATCTAGGAAAAATGTGCTTTCAAAAAGTATATTTTCTATAAAAAAAATTGGGTTCTAATAATGTAAATATATATTTTTTGTTAAATATACCATTACTGCATGCTTAACTCAAATTAATGAGATTATAATAAATGCATTTCTTTCAAAACTAATAATTGAACGGTCGGTTTCTCCACCGTTGTGCGGTTATACTAGTTTCTATTGGTTTTGAACTATTTCATAAGACAGACTCTATTATTTTCTATTTTCAATGAATTTGCTTTCCACTTACGTGACTTTGTCTTTGCTTGCCATATGAGTTGTGAAACGGGACCAACTCTAATGAAACTTCGTATAAACAATGCAGGTGTTTAGGTGCCTAGAGTCAAGTGCCTACCAAACCTCCCCGGTCCATGACCCGACCTTAAGAGATCTACCAAGATAAATGTGATTAGGCTGCTCCTAAGCCAACTCTTGCCCCCGTCTCAGGGGCAAGCTCATAATCCGAGATGGATGTGACTGACCGTCCATCTCCAAGCACCTTCCCTTGACCCGACAGGGGGCACAAAACATAATCCAAGATGGATGTGACTGACCATCCATCTCCTAGCACTTTCCCTTGACTCGACAAGGGGGCATGAAACATAATCCGAGATGGATATGGCTAACCGTCCAACACCTAGCCCTTTACCTTGGCCCGACAAAGGGGGTAGAAAACATAATCCGAGATGGATGTGAACGACCATCCATCTCCTAGCCCTTTCCCCTGACCTAGTAGGGGGAGCACAAAACATAATCCGAGATGGACGTGACTAACCGTCCATCTCCTAACTCTTTCCCTTCGCATGATAGGGGAAGTTCGAACCAAAATGGATGTGATTGATCATCCATCAACTTAACTCTTTTCCATGATCCGATAGGGGGAGAATGAATTTCAAGATGGGCATGAATCGATCGTTCATCGTCAACCCTGGAGCGGATGTGACTCGACCATCCATCTCCTAACTTCTACCCTTGATCAAACAAGGGGATGTTCAAATCCAAAACGGACGTGACATGACTATCCATCCAGGACAAATATGATCCGACCATTCATCCATCAACTATATTCTTTATGGCTTCACCAGAATACAAACATGAAATGAATGTGACTTGACATTCATTCACCTACTCCTACCTTTGATCCATCAAAGGGAATACAAATGCAGGATGGGTGTGACCCGACTGCCCATTCGTCAACTTAGATCTAAGACCCAATAGGGAAAAATGTCACTACCTAAGGATGAGACTTGACCGTTCATGTACTAATCCCGTTAACCTTAGATCGAGGGCAGAGGAATATCATCATCTTATAGCTAGACATGATAGCCCAACACTTAGGCATTCCTAATGTTCGATGCAATTTAAAATTACGACCGAAAGGATGCCTCAAAATGGAACGGTCAGAATCGTTCGATCACTAACTCATGGCATGAATTCACAATGTCATGACCCGCCTCATCATCAACACTTACAATTTCATCTTCCCCAATATCATTCCGAGCCTCCTTAACCTCTTGACTAAGGACTGGGGGCATGATTAGAACCAAACATCCTAGAATAAGACGTCGAACTGATAAATCAAGCAGGAATTGCTTCAGTCAACAAGCAGAATTAGTCGCCCTGATGCCTTCTCTTCATCAGACTAGCCCGAAAACAACTTGTAATTACAATCCAGCAGAACTTGACAATGATCCATAGGCATGAGAATATGCTTAGGAGTCAACGACATACCCGACATACAATTTCTAGAATTGATGGAAACCGAATTCTAACTTGAGACTTTTAAAAAAGAAACCAGTTTAGATAACTAAGATCTACTATTTCAATCAACTAATTCAATGAAATCAATCGCATATAATTACCAATAGAATACATTTCAATTTTACAATGTCAGATATCGACTAAGCATCATAATGAACAGGTAGAGATATGGCTCTCATGAAATCCACTCGACGGAAGGATAACGACAATTAAAGGTACTAAGAGAAATCCATTCCAACAATCCTAAATTTTCTTGATTCAAAGTATATCGTGTTCGCCACACAATGTACTTTGAAGGGAAAATGTTATCCAACCTTTTGACTAGGCAGTACCAGAACAGACTTAGATGATTGAATCAGATGATCAAATGATGAAGAAATGACCCAAGAACTTTGAGAATATTATAAAAGGCAAGAAAAGATAAATATTGAAAAATGAGCGAAAAAATTTGAAAATTTGAAAGTTCAAGTTTTTGGATGGGATGACTCGAAGAAAACCCACAAAATCCTGAGGTCTGACTCAAAGTAGAATAGCCAAGGAAAACTCCAAGCGCGATCCAGAGCAAACTATGTAGAAACCCCAAGTCAGGGGTCGGTACCGAGTCCTACCTGAGGATCGGTACCCACTCCTGAAAACTCGAGTCAAGTACACAAAAATCTCAGGTCTGACTCCGAGCAGGCGAACTCGGATCAGACTCAGGTCAGACACGTAAAAATCCCGGGATTGACTCCAAGTATGCAAAGGAAAACTCAGAACATGAAAATTTCAAAGAATCTTCAGGTCGAGCCCCAAGCAAAAACTAATATTTCTCAGGTCAGACTCCAAGCAAGTTCAACCAAAGCTAAAACAACACAAATCAAGACAACACAACAATGGAATCCTCGAAGTTGGGGATCAATATCGACTTCCTCTTAGGGATTGGTATTGACTCCCAAATATAGCTTGGGTGGATCCCATCTTCTTTCTACGTGCCAATCTTGAAGCCAAGAGCCTATTTCCAAGGTTGTTTTGTTGATTCAATGCAATTCTCCATCGATCTCCGTGAACTCTTGAATCAGCAACTCTATTCTTCTACAACTCCATCAATATCTACAAAAAACACCTAGGCGACTATGTAAAACAACTCTTGAATCAAGAAATAGACATCAAGACGAGCCACCACGAGGAGTTGTAAGGCCCCAATCTCCATATAAGTATTGATACCGGTCCCCATACTTAGCACGTATAGGGTCGAGATTTTTTGGAGGAGTTCTTCTATTCGGCGTGGTTCTGTAGGCGAGATTTGAGGAAGATATTTTGTCGTTCATCTCTATATATACGCTGGTCAAACTTCATTAAGGAGGCTTCTCTTTTTCGGCTAACTCCTTCTTAGACAGCCATTAAAATTCATTGTAATCAAGGATCAGTATGGATCCCAATCACTTATGATCATAAATAAGTGGAAAACTAATAGATAAACTTCAAGTGGACGTAGGCCCAGATTGCCGAACCACTATAAAATCTGTGTGATCTTTACTTGATCATCTGGCTTTTCCATTCAGTTTCTTGCTTTTACTCCCTACGTTAAACTTTCTTGCATTAACTTTCTGCAACTTTTTCCTCTTGGGTGTTTGGGCCAAATTTTTCTCAAACAATAGTCTAGTGTGTTATTTATGTACCTTAATATTCGTTTTACGGATTTTAGATGAGTTTCCTTATGTTGAGATTGATATCTTGCACAGAGACAAATACTATGCATTATATTAGGTCTACTAGCAACAATATAAAATAATGATCCTATCATACTTCTATATAGTTTTTGATCTACATCTTTTGAGTTTTCTTCTTTATTTAATTTCTCATTAGTTGCTATAGGAGTTGGTTTTCCGCGAGTATTTGCCATGCCAAATTTCTTAACTAAGTCTTTGGCATATTTTTCTTAATTTATAAAAATTCCATTATTTAATTGTCTTATTTGTAATCCTAAAAAGAAGGTCAGATCTCCCATATGACTCATTTCAAATTCCTTAGTTATTATATCTGAAAATTCTTTATTTAACTGTTCGTTTGTTGATCCAAAGATAATATCATCTACATATATTTGTATAAGTTGAATATCATTATTATTTCTTTTAATAAAAAGAGTATTATCTACTTTTCCTATTTCAAATATGGATTGCAATAAATAAGATTTTAGTCTACCATACCATGCTCTAGGTGCTTGTTTTAAATCATATAAAGCTTTTTTTTAATTTATAAACGTGATTTGGTAGTTTTTCATCTTCAAAAGTGAAGACTATTCTACATATACATCTTCTTTAATAATTCCATTTAAAGGGCTTTTTGACATCCATTTGAAACATTTCAAATTATTATGATTTGCAAAAGCAAGTAAAATTCCGATGGCCTCTAATCTGGCTATAGAAGCAAAAGTTTCATCAAAATCTATACCTTCTTCTTGACTATAACCTTGAACAACTCAACGTGCTTTATTTCTAACAACTTCTCGTTGTTTATTCATTTTATTTCTACATACCCATTTAGTTCCTATTATAGTTTTATCTGAAGGTCTTGGGACTAATTCCCAAACATCATTTCTGATGAACCGATTCAGTTCTTCTTGCATAGCAAGAATCCAAGGATCATCTAATGATGCTTCCTTTGGATTTTTGGGTTCAATAGTTGAGATAAAAGAAATATTACCCATTTTATTTAATTGATTTCTTGTTTTTACAACAGATTCTATGTTTCCTAAAATAATTTCTATCACTTCTCCAGCACCAGGAAGGCCTAGACCATTATGCGCATCACTACTTGAGCCGTGGAACCACGCTCTCGAAGTATGAACTCATCACGTTACCCGGAGATTGGCAACGTCAAGAAGTTCCAAACCATTCCGGATCGATGGATCGTATCGATCCTATAAGTCATGCACTTCCATAAGCCAAACATTACTTCTTGAGCCGTGAAACTACCCTCTCGAGCACGAACTCCTCACATTACCCGAAGATTGGCAACATCGAGAAGTTCCAAACCGTTCTAGATTGATGGGTCCTATCGATCTCATGAGCTGCACACTCCCATAAGCCGCGCATCACTTCTTGGACGGTGGAACCATGCTCTCGAAGCATGAACCCCTCATATTACTCGAAGATTGGAAACATCGAGAAGTTTCAAACCGTTATGGATCAACAAGTCATATCTATCTCATAAGCCGTGCACTCCCATAAGCCGCGCATCACTTCTTAAGCCGTGAAACCACGCTCGTGAAGCACGAACTCCTTATGTTATCCGAAGATTGGCAACGTCAAGAGTTCCAAACCGTTCTGGATCGATGGGTCGTATTGATCCTATAAGTCGTGCACTACCATAAGTCGCACATCACTTCTTGAGCCATGGAACCATGCTCTCGAAGCACGAACTCCTCACGCTACCCAAAGATCGGCAATGTCAAGAAGTTCCAAACCATTCTGGATCGACGGGTTGTATCGATCCCATAAGCCACGCATTTCGTAAGTCGCGTACTCTTAGAAGCCGTGCATTTCATAAGCCACGCACTCTCAAAAGCCGTGCATTTTTTAAGCCTCGCACTCTCAAAAGCCGTGCATTTCGTAAGTAGTGCACTCTCAAAAGCCGTGCATTTCATAAGCTGCGCACTTTTAAAAGCCGCAGATTTCGTAAGCCGCTGTTAATCCAAAAAAATGGACCAACACCCTGTATTGATTGTGAAAGCACCAGCCCTATTCTTACAGAGTAATAATATAGAAAATAAATGTCAAAAGAGCAGAAATAGTAAAAAGATAAGAATATTTTTATAGTGGTTTGGCTATTAATAAAGCCTACGTCCACTTTATAACTTTCTATTAACTGACTATTGTTACAAGTTGAATCGGATTACAATATGATTGAATCTTCTAAGTGTTCGTCTCTTCTGCTTCACTGGTGTATACTTGGGATCAATGTTAAGTGTGTGGCATGCCATCTCCGGTGAAACCCTGCACATATCAGAATATGTCCAAGCGAATACGTCCAGGTTGGCATGAAGAAATTTGATGAGTTCCAGTCGCATCTCGTTTCCAAGATGCGATCCAATTTTCAGGACCCGTGTTGGGTCATCCATATCGACTGGGGCAGACATTGTCAATTCTGCCAGTGCTTCCCACTCCTCCTTTGAACTCTCCTTTCTAGGGTCCAAAGCCTTGTCGAATCGGCTATGGTCCCTATGCCAGGGGCGGCTCTGTAGTTGCTATTCGGTAGGTTCATGAATGTGGAGAGTTCTCCCCATATTCTTTCCTTTTCTTTTCTTCGGGACTCGCATAGCTCTATGATGTAGCATTTTCTAACAACACTTTGGTCGCCTTTGATCACCCTAACTCCATTCTCTGTCAGAAATTTCATTATTGAACACCATTTAGCTAAAGCAATCCTGAAATTTGCCAAAGTGGGCCAACCCAATAAAGCATTGTAGGCGGATATTTTATCTACAGTCATAAGGTTTGGATAAAGACAACTCATCACTTACCTTCTTCCAGTTCTATGGGTAAATCGATTTTTCCAAAAGGTTGCTTAGGTTCACCGGTGAATCCCTGGATCTTCATTCGGCAAGCAGATGCATCCTTTATACTAATCTTCATTTGGTCAAACATGTGTTTGAACATGATATCCATAGAGCTGCCACTGTCCACCAATACATGCCAGACCATGGCTGGTCCGATTCCTACCGTCACGACCATGGGTTCGAGGGTCGGAGCGTCTATTCCTTCAGCATCTCGATTCTGAAACACTATGTCATCGTTCAAGGTTCTTTGCTGCTTTGAAGGAGTTCCATCTTCAATCGAGAAGCATGAATCTTTCAGAGCATGTCTTAGTGAGCTTGCATATCACTCCATTTCTCCCTAACTCTTCTGCGCGGGATGAGGTCCTCTAGATATTTTTCTGATAATGAGTCTTTGATCGGTCCGTCTGGATCCCTCTTCGTTGGTTCCAGCTTGGTTTCACCCATCTTTAGGAGCTTGGGGTGCTACAGGCTAGTCATGATTTTGTGGTTTCCTCACATACTACTGAAGCTTATTTTCTTGAATCAGCTCTTCAATCAAGGTTTTTAAGTGATGGCACTCATTCGTGTTGTACCCACGTGTTTCATGGAAGCGGAAGTACTTTTTGAAATGCTTTTTCTATTTAGTCTCTTCCTTTTTAGGCAGCTTCTTGTACTCTTCTGTCCATTGTGTCGCAAGGTAGATGTTTTCTAGAGTATCACTGAGTGGAGTGTAGTCTTTGGGCCTTAAGCCTTTAAGTCGTGTGTTACTTTCGTTTCACATGTTGGAATTCTGATTCTTTCGTTTTGATTCCCATCCTTCCCTGCGTTTCCTACAACGATCCCGAAGGTATTGCATTTTGGTTCGCCAACATACAATTCTGTCTAATGTTGGTTGGTTTTAGGTTAGCAAGTTTTCCTTCTAGCTCTTCTACCTCTTCTAATCTCAAGTACCGGCTTGCCTTTCGATTAAAGTCTTTCCTGGTGGTAGGTTGTTTCATTTTGATCCATTTTTCGAAAATCAGTGTCGGGATGGATGACGCGGACCAAGGCCACAAAGACCATATCTTCGTTTGGTTTACTTACTTCAATGACCGTGGTGTTAAACCGATTCATGAAGGATTTCAAAGATTCGTTTTATCCCTGGAATAGGCCTAATAAGGACATCACATCTTTTGGTTGTACCGTGTGAAGCCTAAACTGATCAAGGAACCTTATTGCTAATTCTCCGAAAGTGGAGATGGATTTAGGTGGGAGCCTGTTGAACCACATGGAAGCAATTCCCTCCAGAAAAATTGGAAATCATCTACATCAAACAGCATTTGAAGCATTCGCTCCGTCCATGTACCAACCATACTTATACAAGTGAGGTTTTAGGTCTCTAGTTCCATCGTAGGATGGAATAGTCGGCATAGTGAACTTTTTAGGATATCGTTCATTTAGAATGTCATCAGTGAAGGGAGTCCGACTTGGAAGGGATCCCCATTCATCATCTTTCCTATTTTTACTTTCATCCATTATGTGCTTGATCATGTCCGCGATATATGCCTCTGATGTCCACTAGTTCGCAGGTTCGCTATCAGTGACTACACCAAGTGTTTGATCTTGCAAATGATCATGGTAAGTAGGCTGAAGTTTAGGCTCTCCTGTCTTTGGGAGAGCCACTCCCTTGGAGTTCCGTTAGCTTGCAGTTGGTCGGGTAGGGACATTTTGTACCTCTCTGCCACTATTAAGTGCATTGGTATTTTCTTTCAACTCATCGTCATCAAGCTGTTCACCGTCTTCATTGTCGGAGAGATCCACTGCTATACCTTCTCATGGGGTTTTCGTTCCTCGATTCAAGTTCATGGAGGGCTGCTTTACAATTGGTGGAGTGCTCGCGTTTCCTTCTATGGTGATTCCTGCAACTCCACCTACTACTCAATTTTGCTGCTACTTTCCGTTTCTCTAGTTTAGGCAAGAAATGGAAGAGTTTTCCTGCTCCGTGGTAGTTGTGGGCTCTGGCATGGTTCTCGGAGCAGCAAGTGATTGCAAGGTCAGGAGGGCATTTAATTTTTCCATAAGAGCTTTTTAGCTGTTCTCCATTTTTTGATTGATTTCATCAACCATCTTGTTTAACTCACTTCTAGTGACAATTTCATGCTGGATAGTAGATCCCAGCACTTGATCTCTCGTGTTGGCGCCAGAATTTGCTCTGACTAATTGGTTGTTGGCGCCGTTGACTTCAACTTGTTCTGGATTAGTTTCCTCCCCAGCTATTACAGCTCCTGTGGATCTTCCGAAAGCAGTTCTCTTTCTTCTTGGTGCCATTGATTCTCAAAAGCAAATTTTTCTAAGAAAATATTGAGGATCTAACTCCTGGACTTGTCTAATCCAAAGTAGATAGCTAGATTTAAGCCTGAGTTAGGTTCTCCGAGAAAGCACCAAAATGTTAAAATTTTCTAAGCACTTCTTAATGTTGCTCTGGCACCATCAACAAACCGTTAAAATTTTCTCAGCACCGGTTTTGTCATAACAACACCAGGAAACTTGTCTATTGCAGGATTAACAGGGATTAACTCCCGCTACCCAAAAGAACTGATATTGCTTCGGTAGTGCCGCAAAGATCACAAACCAAGAATTCGACAAAGAATTTTGACCTTTGACCAAATTTAGTCTACAAAATGTCTAAATTCAAGACATCCAAGTCACGAGTTCCCTGAGATAGGAGTAGTGATGCACTTTTGACTGGGGGCATCCAGGGAGCTGTCCAGAACATCAAGGCTCACATCAATTGTTTAGAATAATCAGCCCTATGGATTGAGGGGCACATAACACATTAACACTTAGCCAAGATAAATAATCGCTCCAACTTGCAATAAAAGGAGCGACTTACCATCGTCCAGAGATAGACGACAACAGAAGGCATTTTCAAAATTAAATAATCAACGCACCAGTTTCTAAAGACAGAAGCAGGTGCTCGACTGAGGTCTCAAACCCTAACTTGTAGAAAACCGGCTATTATCCGAAGACAGGCAATGGCAAGGAGAGAATGCTCAAAATCAAGCAGCTGAACCATTGATTCCTAAAGATTGGAACCAACGAATAAGGTTGATATCCGCAACAATGCTATTAGCCCAGCATAACACATATGGCCTGAAACAAGCAAGGTTAAGTGTCACAAATTCAAGACAAACACTACCGAACTCTACCGGTCTATGATCAGGATAGGAATGAGCGTGGCGTAATAGGGGCAATGTGATGACTCGCTGCATAATTTCTAATTTTCTATAAGAACCTAGAATTTGATACCTAGAAATGAAGGGTTCCACCTAGAAATGAAGGGTTCCATAGATAGAAGTCAGACCATAAAAAAATCCGGTTGGGGGAAATCCGATTTGACGTGTATAAGAATAACCATAGGATTGGTTAAGCAACAACCCTGCATTTCCAAAGGTAACACTTGATGGTGATAAACAAGGCTAGGCAATGGAAACACTTGGGACTCCCATCCTTCCAGAACATGGTGTATCCTGAAGTTAAGCAACATTAAGAAAAACAGCCATATTGGGTTGAAAGTGATCTACTCAACTATACAGGATTAGATGAATGATTCAGTCCTAACCAACATGACTTTAACATTGCCCGATAATAGGCAACGACCGGAAGATATAACCTTTCATAGGTCAAAAGGATGGTTCGAGCTTACATAGCAAGAATCAGCCACTGCAAGGGAATAAGGCGATGCCGAAAGAAAATCCTAAGGTTGAATCGCTCATGTGCTAATTTCTAGGGATGAAATCTGGTGCACAACCAAATTTCTTGAATCCAACTTAGAAAGAATTTAGATACAGCCAAAAAATAGGAAGCCTCGAGAAAATGTTGCTTGGAACCAAGTAGCTAGGTTATCAATTCTCGAAGACAGGAATTGGCGTATGAACAGAACTTCCGTGACAACAACAATCACAACTAAGGACATGTAGGGACAATCACGGAAGATTGGAACTAAAACCATCACACTTCCTCGATTCTAGAATAGGATTGAAAGCCAAACTAGGGGCAATCAAATTATTTTTCCCAAACCTCTCCATCTCTCATAATCGCCCAAATCCAGGCATTCGAAATAGCCAATCCCTCAGATAGATGCAGAGATACTTGATCGAAAGAAATGTTGTAAAGTCCAAACATGAATAATCGTAAGGTTGGTTAAATAATGATTCTGTATCGTAAAGCAGAGAATTCTGGCAACAAAATCGGTAACAAAGGAAATGAAGGATTTAACATTCAAAAATCAACCATCACTCACGGTCTAGCAATGACGAGAAGGGTCGATGACTTACTTACAGTCTAACTAGATCATTTGGTTCCAACTTGTAGGAATATGCCATTACCCAAAGTTTGGTGATGCTAAGAAGAAACCCCCAGAATGAAACTATCAATACATTGGCTTTCGGAAACAAAAGCAAGAGTTTGATTGAATCTTCAACCATATCTTCTGGCATCTCATGCTATCTGAAGGTTCACAACATCAAGGAAAAATCCACAAAGTTGGGTCATCTGTGCATGAGTATCTGGAGATAGAAACAGATACATGATTAGTGTCTCAATACTAGACTTGGAAGAATTCACTTTAGCAAAAGATTGACATTGGAAGACAATGTCAACTTGGAGGAATTCAATTATAGTCAAGAAACAAACATCATTGAAAAAATCAGAGCTTGGAATCAAGCAGCAAAGTCCCTAGTTCCTAGAGATAGGAGCTATCATGTCAATCAAATTGAGGTAATCGAACGTATTGTCCAGGAGACCTAGTCTCTCGAAAACATATAGAGTTAGCATTCAGAGAAATTAGCCTTATGGACTAGGGCCAATACACCAACACTTTGTTGAAACGAACTCAATTGAGCATAAGTAGGGATTAGCTACAGAACTGGCTAGACCAAGCTACCTTATAGTTCTGAACAAAGCTATGAAATAGAATATGCCGAAATGACCGCAGAAGTATTACTTACATGTATAGAATTATAGTAAATGAGTATGCTGCACATGAACATAGGAGGTGCAATAGCAAGAAAAAGTAATGCTCGGAATCGAGCAATTAAAACAATAGTTCCCGGAGATAGAGGCTAGTGTGAAAGTTAAATTCCGAAAAATGCAGAGGAAGGCTAATCGCAATCGAACAAGTCATGCGCTAGTTTCCAAAGACAGAAACTGTGCCTGATCAAACTTCAACTACAACTCTACAAGAGCAATCGTGCCTTGTAATTTAACTGTAATCAATCATCTCAATATGACAGCAATAATAAGCGAAGCCTAAGTTGCGAAGAACCCAATTTCTGGAGGAGTGGAAGTCCCTCCGCTGGACTAAAGATTAGATGACCAGAAAGTAATTTTCAACAATAAAACATGGCATTCAACCCTATCGAGTATGTTTTGTTTTAAATAATTACCTCGTATAACCAATGCCCGGAATCCAATGGAAGTCGGCGTATGTTGACCAGTCGAGTTCTGAGCGTTGACCGGGGCAGATGTAGTGCGTTATCTACATCAGAAGAGTCCATTATCCCAAATATTACAAATGAACAATCTAGTGTATGTAGCTTGCTTACATTTGAAAAGCAATCCATATCGTCTGTTGAAATTGTGTTTTCCACACTTACCCTTTATCGATCAACGATTGATAATGGAGTCGCTGTCCAAAGCGACGTGGGAAGCTTTTCTTTTCAAGATCACTGAAGTACAGAAACATGAAGAGCGATACGATTGTATCATATACTATATCCGATTTTAGAATAAATCATTGAATTAGAATTTAAAATGGCGATAGGAACTTAACTAAGTCCTCAAAAAGAAACAGTTAAAGACAAAGAGCAAGACTTCACTATAGAACGACATACAATCGTTCAAGGCAAAACTTAGCTTCACCACTGGCCGAGTTAAAACTATATACTTAGACTCCAAAACGGCTATCAGAATTCAGTCGATTGAAAACAACATTTTGAGATGGACTCCGACAATTTAATTAAATTCACAGAATAGTAATCCAAAACTTGTCTTGTTCCAGAGCACACTTTGTTTCCAACGAAAGCATACTCTGAGGGCAAATATTAAGTGGGTTTTTAACCCAGTAGAATTCAACAGGAGTTGGAACATCCAGACTAAGCCAGAATGACTTGAAATTTGAACAAGGCATCTAAAAGAACAAGCCAATGAAAAAATCCATTAAGTAGATGGATCGCTAGCGATCCATCATCCATGGATCGTTGGTGATCCAAAAGGAAGCATCATGAGTTGTCAAAGCCTCTTGAATCATGCTCTACTACCTCTTCTAAAAATACTTGCCAAGTTTTATAGCATGCCAAACAATCTAGCTGAAAAAGTGAAGACTCATCTGATTCAAGTTGTTTGACCAAAAACAACTAACTTAAAATGGATGTAGAGAACTTATACAGAGTCAGATTGACTTGAAATTTTGGGAGAATATTTAAAAGACATAAAAGAAGGCTCATAGAAAAATGGGATCATTTGGAGGTGATTTGATGGATCATTAGCGACCTAACTAGATGGATTGCTAACTATCCATGTATGATGGGCCCTATAACCTAAAATTTATAGGGTAGGTCCCATACACCCTAGAGAGAGTACCTGCAAAAGTTTTGTCTGGTTTTGTTAAGTTTTGAGTGGGTTGTGGATGATTCTTCTCCGAATTGGGCCAGTTTGATCCATCAGGTCCGACCCATGAGGAGTAGGCCACATGACCTATGATCTATAGGGGAGGCTCTCTTACTTACCCACATTGCATGTGTGAAGTTTCGTGTGATTTGTTTAAGTATTGAGTGAGTTATGAACGATTCTTCTAGACCCGATGGCCCATGAAGATGAATGATCAAATGAACTCCAAGCGACTTGATATTGGACAAGACACTTAAATAGAAGATAGGAAGACAACCAAACTAAGATCACTAAAAAATATGCTAAGTGGATAGATAGCTAGTGATCCAACCCTTATGGATAGCTAGCGGTCCATCAAGATAGGCCGGATCGCCCTCAAACTTTCCTAGCTCCTTTGTAGTACTAAGTAAAGGCTTCTGGTAGAAAAATATGCTAAGTTGATGGATAGCTAACAATCCATCCCCTACGGATAGCTAGTGATCCATCCCCTGTGGATAGCTAGCAATCCATAGAAATGACTCGATTGATTTTTGAAATTTTTGGTGATGACTTGGCATAACAACTGGACTCCTTTGCACTTAGACTTCTATTCCAGTACTCACTGAATTCCCCTATAAATACTCACCTATCTGCAACATAAAGAGGATCTTCTGCACTAGCTGGTGGAACTCTGCAGAGATTATTCTTCACTTTTCTCCCCCCCCCCACAAAATAGTCATCTAGGGGTTCACTGTGATTCTCCAGTGAACTCTTGTACTTGTGACTTGATTTAACTTAGAAGATTCAATCATATTGTCATCTGATTCAACTTATAATAGCAGTCAATTAATATAAAGTTATAAAGTGGACGTAGGCTTCATGAACAGCCGTACCACTATAATAATCTTCTTGTCTTTTAACTATTTCTGCTCTTTTGACATTTATTTTCTATATTATTGCTCTGTAAGAACAAGGTCGGTGCTTTCACACTCAATCCAGGTTGTTGATCCATTTTTTGGGTTAACGAGTATCCAAGGGTTTAAAAACAAATGTTACTAAAACATTGTTTATGACAAACCCCAAAACACTTACTATTTTGTTATCTTTAAAATTTCGTTTTAAAGATCCAATCCCTTTTCAAAAGTATAGTTAAAATAGATGTTACACAAATATCGATACTATAAACCCAAAAATCACTTTTATACTTGCCATTCACTTTAAAACATCGCTTTAAAGTTCTAAGTACTTCTCCATTATTAAACAATGTTATATACCCTTTTAATCAATTTTGCAAAACATTCTATTATAACATAAGTGTTTTAATCCTAAAACTCCTTTTAAATTCCCTTACATATACCAAACTTTCTTTTTAAAACTTCTAAATATATTGAAATACCGTTAAAAAGATAGATATATACATATACTAATTTATTTATAAAACAAAGATATTTAATAAAATACTATAAACCTTTTGTAAAATATTACAATATAAAATCCTTTTATTTATTTAATAAAATCTTAAGCAATTTCTAAAATCATACATATATACACACTAAAAATATACTTTGAAATATTTATACTATATTTTAAAACCTTTCTTTAAAAACTGTTTTATAATTTAAAACCATCACTTTATAAATCCATTAATGATTTTCAAAAATATATTTAAAACCTTGTTATTTCTCAATAATAAGTACGCTAACAATACTTATTATAAATATGAATAAGCCTTAGGATGTCTTCCAAAGTTAACCTTAAAATTGCAAATCACAGCGATTTCAAAGTGCATCCATTGCGACCTTTTCACTTCTAACCTTTTACAATTTCCATAAATGTCCAAAACAATTCCTTTTATGCTGAACACATCCAAACATGTGCAGAACAACGCAATACATATGTACATATTTCCATAATTTACCACAATTTATCCAATTTAACATATGTCAAATATCAGGGATTTCAAAGCACGTTTATAACGACCACATCATTTCTAACATTCATAACATACTATCACTTTTCACAAAGCAATATCAAACATGTAAACAAGTAGGTTGGGCCATAATACACGTTTTTACAGAATCAAAAGGACATTATACTCCAATATAATGTTATCACTTATTTTACAAATTACATTGTTCGTTATACAATTTATATTTTCAATACAACAACAATCATATACACAATAATTGTACAATCAACTGTGAGTAAAACTCACCCAAGATCCAGTCAACACTTTCGCATTTCCGAATAGTCCAAAATCGAACGATGTTCGATTTTGACTAAAATTCCCACAAGTTCCAAACTTGACGAATCCAACTCCAATGCATGGATATTATCGATATGAGCCCAACATAAAAGTCGGTGCCTCAATCGAACCTCGTATTAACAAGATACGAATCTTATAAGAATTGGATTTAATTAAATGATTAATAAATAAACTTAATTAACTATTTAAACTTAATTATATTTTAAACTAATCCTCATCTCCTTCCTTCAAACTCCCTCTACTGCCCGCACAGTGATATTGTGCACATGAACCCATCGTCGTGCATCCTTCTACTCCCATCTCTCGACGAAACGGCTAGGCGATCATGCCGTCAACTTTCTCATCATCACCTTCTCTCCTCTCTCCACCAAACCACAATGCCCCAGCCCCCTTAGAAAAAAATGGGATCGATGCCCTAAATTTCCATCACCGACATCGTAATTCAATTTCAGCCACTAAAACACCAACGGCTATCACCATCACACTTCGTTCATCGCTACGAAGTCAACCGCATTGTTGAATCGACCTCTGACTTCCCCCTGCGATTTGCGACCCGACCACCAGAAAACGAAAATTGGAATTTCGCTTTTCACTAGCTAGCACCACAACCTCCCAAACCACCGCCTCCATATCGTCGTCGCTCCAGAAACTCAACACACCCATCCACTCGGTCTAGCGCCTCCTCAATCGACGAATAACCTCTAGCCTAGCTCGACCGATGCACTATCGAGCAACCTCAAATATTGCCATACCCAAAACCAAGCATGCCTTCGTGAAGCTATCGACCATACGAAGCCGACAAATCAAATGGAACTCGAATTTGTTAAGTCCAATATTTAAATAAGCTTTCGAAATCATTTTTATTCGAATTAAATCCAAGATTCAAATATTTAAATGATTCCAATATTTAATTATGAACTGTTCAAAAAAATCTGGGTCATTACATTCTTCCCCACCTAAAAGAATTTCGCCCTCGAAATTCCAACACAAGCCATAAAAGCAACAATGACACATCAATAGCTAACGGTATTGTAGGCCAAGATACAATCACATCACAATACTATATAGTAGGAACCAAAACTCATGGTTTGTCCAGGTTCAGAAAGCTTCTCATCACATAAGGATGACAACCAATCCACTAAGCATTACCTTATGCTCAATAGCCTCAGGTTTTACCCAGTCGATCAACCATGCTACCGTAAAAAATTCGAAGAGTCATTTCCCAAACTCTCCACAAGCTAACATACACAGCACACAAATATTTTTAAAGCCTATACGATATACATATATCATCCATATGCAATACCAAAACCGATCGCTAGCTAAATCACATAAATTCCCCTTTCAAACTAGTATATCTCACCTTACCTCTCTAGTGCGGACTCTGATCTGGTTAGTTGATTAGAAACCTTCGTTCTCCTCATATAGCCATATACTATGATAGAAAACATCAGGATTATATCAAAAATCTGTATGTTCACCTTCAAGAATCGAGTGGAAAGTCTTAACTCGGACTGGTGTAAATCACCTCGAAATTCATGTACTTGAATCCTAGATCAAGACTGCAAAGTGAATAAGATGTTCTGCATACAACTTACGTACTTTATTTAATTTGTTTCTTAATTACCCAATTACTTTCCATTTTAAATCATATTCAATTTCACTTATAGTATTTCTTATTTCTCGTTTAATATTAAAATCATTTATGACCATTTCATAAAATGTACTTCAAGTTATTAAGCATTATATAACTTAAGTTCATACTCTATAGTAGTTCTCTACGTCCTTAGTGCATATACAAAAATATCCAATTTGTTTTACTCAACATGAATATTCAATCAATTTAAAACTTGTTTAAATTCCACTATCCTTCCAAGTTCAAGCGTTATATAAAACTTAACTTATATAAACACTTAGCTTCCAATTACTTATACAAATTCCGAAGTTCCGACTGTCAAAAATCATTGAAAATTCCATTTAATTTTAACAAATGAAAATTATTGATCAACGGATCAAACAAAATGCATAACCATACTTACCTTAATGAATAGGATACATTAGTCCATAAAATATCTTAACAGAAAACTCAAGAACTAAATACCCGATCTATTTCAAATCATTTTGAAATATATATACTTATAACTTTTATATACCAAATCATACTTCTGAGATTTAAATCAAAATCTATTTTACCAAAACAACTTTGTAGCAAATTGCTTATTAGCATCCCCCACTTTGAAACTCGAAAATAAACGACGGCGATGTTGTAATCATCATCGGAATTATTTTCCAGTGACTGAATTGAGTCCAGTACATCCAAAGCATGCCTTTCAGACTTAACCAAAATCATTTCCAAAATGGTATGAAATACTTCATACATATTACTAAGTACCATGATATCAATTTCATAAACCAATATTCCAATTATTTATTCTCCAAATAATACTAGTATTATTTTCCAAAACCTTAGAAAATCAATTTCTAAAACAAAGAGATTTAAGTTCTCATATTCTCAGTTTAAATTCTTTTCCTATTTATAGACTATATTTATAAACCATATTTATATAAGCCACTTTCCTATAAAACTATCACCAAAGTGCCTACCTTGTTTAGATTATAATAAACAACTTTTGTTAAAATTAAATTTCAACCCAGCATTACACCAAACGCCTTATAGTCAAACCATAAAACTTAATTCACAAGGAGTTCATTTCAATGTCCCCATAAGTTATTATGTACCCAACCTATGCAGTGAAAAGGTAAAATACTTATAAACTGGTCCAACACAATAAACGATAATACTAGAATATTACCACTTCCTAACAAACAAACACATCATAAATAACTATATAAACTTATGAAAATTATTCTTTTATACATAAAAAATAATCTAATGTAAAATTATTTCGTTTACCATTTTCGAAAACAATAACGTATCGATTTGCTTCATCCAAGATTTTAAAGATCCCTGTTAATAATTATAGCAACTCATATTGATCACAATCCATAAGCCACTCTACAAACCAATCAACATAGTACAAAACATTTTTATAACAATAACATATACGTACTCTCATTGTAACGACCTAGAATTTCAACCATTTGAATTTGAAATATTCAGTTGATTTTAAATAGTAAAACGTTAATTTTATAAGTTAAACAACTTATATTTCAAATTCAACGATAATTGAAATGTTAAATTGAATGTAAATCTAAGCTAGAAACATGAAAGGAAAGAAAGTATAAAAATAAACATTAACATAGAAGCAAATAAAAGCAAGTAGAAAAGAAAAGAGAAAGAGGCTTGGAAGCCATTTTTATTTCATGAAACATTGTGTTTACAACTTGCTTGCTAATTTTCCTAAGTAAAATAAGAGAGTAGGAAGATATTTACATGTACATAAGAGGGCTATTTATACATGCATAAAACCCTAATTCAATTTTTAGGGTGCTTCCCAAAATGCCCTTTAGGAAGTGTGGCCTCCAAGTAACCATTAGCCTCTAATTAATCCATCATTAAATATGCATGAAGCTTTAACCTCCAGTTAGTTATCCATTAGCTTCTAATTGTAGATTTAGGTAAGTGGGTGGGGTCTTCCATGATCATGAGCTTGCATTATTTCCTCTTCATTCCTTTCTATTCCCTCGTGCATGCATATATCTTCATGAAACCCTCTTCCATATGCATCCAAATTCCTATAAAAATTATGAAAAATGTCCGAGTAAAAAGTCCCAAATTAACACATGCACAAAAATGACTATTTTGCCCCTATATGTAGATGAATATATGTTGATTTAAAAATAATTGAATTTTGGTTTTAAACATGTTAAAATATTCAAATATGAAATTTATTTAAATAAAAATAGATAAAATATGGATGTAAATATATGCACATTTACGTGCACATCAAATAACCCCACACTTATCTTTTTATTCGTCCTCGAATAAAGGAAAACTAAGATAAATCTGTTTTCGTAGTGAGCACGATTGCATTGAGCATATGCAACAAGCCGTTAAACCTCTGGACGTCCCCAGTAGGACGAGTGCTGTCTCGTGAGGGTTTTCAGCGGATACTACCCACAAAATCCAAATGTAAAGTGAAAAAATTTACAAAATGCAAGATTTATTTACAATGGGATGAATGCAAGTTTTTGAAAGTATTTAAAAATGAAGGATTTACTTTCAAATTGACACTAATAAGTTAAATATAAGTTCTGGTCATTATCATGAAATTTAAGTCCTTTTACTTGTCAAAATTTCCAACAAAAATTAAGTTGTCGTAGTAGATAGACTATTGTTTGGCTAGTTGTTTCGGTTGATAACACAATGTAATTATGAAATGGATCCTTAGTTGATTATCAAAGTTTGTCAAAGTGGCATTCTCATTTCTTTTCAATAATAAGTTAAATCAAACAAGTAAAAAATAGTGCTTAGATTTCAATTGCTTACTCCCTCTTATTTGAAAATTTTATTGATATTAACAATATTTACATATGCCTAACTCAGTTAAACTGAGGCTAGATATATTACCTGTGCACTGCCTTACAGACTGATGTGAGGGGAATACAGAGCGTGGCGAGTGAACACACAAGTGTGAACACTTATCGACTGTAGGCGTTATTAAAAAGAATTTGTATATACATACACCTAACTCGGATAAACTGAGGCCAGATATACCGATCGTGCACTGCCTTTCGGGCTTACGTGAGAAGGGTACAGAGCATGGCGAGTGAACACATGACTCTAGGTGTTAAAAATATATACATATATACAAATGTTTTTTACTTATATATTTTCTTTGTGTTTTTTTTTCTGTTTTTTTAGAAAGAGAGAGTTTTGCAAAATGATCTTAGCACCATTTAACTTAGAAGATTAAAATGATATATCCTTTACTTTAAATTTACCACTTTTTTAAACAAAGATTTTCAATTAGAATATACTTCATAATTAACACATATGAACCTTTCTATATACTAGTTAAACCATTGTTATTTGTAATCAAACTTCATTTTTATTTTTGTTAAGACAAATAAATTTTCAAAAATTTCAATTTATTAACCAAAACTTATACTTATCCTATAAGGTTTCTTCAAAAATAAATCAAAATGGTAAAAAGATTTTTTTTTGAGATTTAGAAATTTTGATATATATATATTTGAGTTAAAAGAAAATGAAAATTCAAAAATGCCATGAAACTTAAAAAAAATGAAAATGAGACTCCCCCACACTTAATTTTTTACTGTGTCACCATAGTAAGTGCATGATATAATGAGTGTAACGGGGAAAATTATGTACATATTTACAAAAGAGGGTTAACATTCTTACTAGACGTAGCTTGGCTCATGAAGAATCATGAGCTCCTCCTCTTGGTTACTTGGCAATTCCAAGAAAGGTTTCATACGATGACCGTTGACTTTGAAAATCGAACCATCCCTAGGGTTTTCTATTTCTACGGTACCATCTGAAAAAATAGTTCGTACCCCAAATGGTCCGGTCCATATCGATTTTAGTTTCCCAGGGAATAAATGAAGTCTAGAGTCGTATAAAAGAACTTTCTGGTTTGATGAAAACATTTTTCTTAGGATTGATTTGTCGTGAAAAACTTTTGTTCTTTCTTTGTAAAATTTTTCGTTGTCATACGCATCGTTCCTAAGTTCTTCTAGTTCGTTGAGTTGCAATTTTCTATTTTCACCAGCTTTCTCGAGATCAAAGTTTAAGTTCTTTATTGCCCACAACGCTTTGTGTTCGATTTCAAAGGGTAAATGGCAAGCTTTTTCGTAAAATAAATGAAATGGGGACATCCCAAGGTTAGTTTTAAAAGCAGTATGGTAAGCCCAAAGTGCATTGGTCAATTTCTGAGACCAATATTTTCGATTTTTGTTGACAGTTTTCTCCAAGATTTATTTTATTTGACGATTTGAAACTTCAACTTGCCCACAAGTTTGAGGATGATATGGAGTGGATAAATTGTGGTTTATCGAGTATTTCTTCATTAAAGTTTCAAAAGAACGATTGCAAAAATGGGTTCCGTTATCACTGATTATTGTGCGAGGAATGCCGAACCTCGAAAAGATGTTTTCTTTGAGAAATTTCACACCAATTCTATGGTCGTTGGTTTTGCAAGGAATGGCTTCGACCCATTTTGAGACGTAATCGATTGCGAGAAGGATATACATGTTTCCAAAAGAATTGGGAAAAGGTCCCATAAAGTCGATACCCCAAACATCAAAGATTTCGATCGTAAGAATGGGGTTTAGAGGCATCGTATTTCGTCGAGAAATTCGTCTAAGCATTTGACATCTATCGCAAGTTTTACAAAATTCAAACGAGTATTTGAAAAGAGAAGGCTAATAGAAACCACACTGAAGCACCTTATCCGCAGTTTTTCGAGGACCAAAATGTCCACCGCACGCTTGATCGTGGAAAAACGAAAAAACACTCCTGATCTCATTATCCGGAATGCAACATCGGATGATTTGGTCGGGACAATATTTGAACAAGTATGGATCGTCCCAATAGAAATATTTCACTTGGGACATGAATTTGCATTTGTCCTGTTTGGACCAAGATAAGGGAGTTTCTTTAGTGACTAAGTAGTTCACTATATTAGCGTACCATGGATCGATAGAAATGTAAAGAAGTTGTTCATCGGGGAAGTTTTATTAATTGGCAAAGAAGATGGTGCATTCGGAAGACGAGATAAGCGATCAGCTATGACATTATCGGATCCTTTTTTGTCTTTGATTGTAAGGTCAAATTCTTAAAGAAAAAGGATCCAACGAATCAAACGGGATTTAGCATCCTTTTTAGCGAAAAGGTATCGAAGGGCAGTATGGTCAGTGTAGACCGTGATGTGTGAACCTATCAAGTAAGGTCGAAACTTTTCGAGCGCAAAAATGACAACTAGAAGCTCTTTTTCGGTTGTTGTGTAGTTGAGTTGAGTGTCGTTCAAAGTCATACTTGCGTAGTAAATGACATGAAGGATTTTGTTGATCCGTTGTCCTAAGACAGCACCAACCGCAAAGTTAGAAGCATCACACATTATATCAAGTGGGAGATTCCAATTGGGTGCTCAAATGATTGGAGTTGAAATAAGTTCTTTTTTAAGACGTTCAAAAGAAGAGATACACTCAGAGTTGAAATCGAATGGAACGTCTTTTCCGAGAAGAGTCATCAAAGGACGAGCGATTTTGCTAAAGTCTTTCACAAAGCATTGGTAAAAGCCAGCGTGTCCTAGAAATGATCGAATGTCCTTAACAGATTTGGGAATGGGTAGGTTTGCAATTACGTCAACTTTTGCTTTATCTACCTCAATGCCTTTATTTGAGATGATATGTCCAAGGACTATGCCTTGTTTGACCATAAAGTGGCATTTTTCCCAATTCAAAGTCAAATGTTTTTATTTACATCGATTTAGAACCAACTCGAGATGATGTAAACATTCGAAAAAAGAATCACCAAAGATAGAGAAATCTTCCATAAAAACTTCTAGAAAGCGTTCAATCATGTCAGAAAAGATGCCAACCATGCATCGTTGGAAAGTAGCAGGAGCATTACAAAGTCCGAATGGCATACGTTGATAAGAAAATGTACCGAATGGACACGTGAAAGTCATTTTTTCTTGATCTTCAGGAGCGATTGGAATTTGGTTATTGCCGAAATAACCATCAAGGAAGCAGTAGAATTCATGGCCGACTAAACGTTCGAGCATTTGGTCAATGAAAGGAAGGGGAAGTGATCTTTTCGTGTTGCAACATTTAATTTTCGATAATCAATGCAAACATGCCAAACAGTTTGAGTCCGAGTAGGAATGAGTTCGTTAGCGTCGTTTGTTATAACGGTAAGCCCGGACTTTTTAGGCACGACATGAATTGGGCTAACCCACGGGCTATCAGAGATTGGGTATATGATACCGTTATCGTGGAGCTTAAGAATTTCATCACGAACTGCATCTTTAATTTTTGGGTTAAGCCTTCATTGTGTATCATGAGTGGGTTTGGCTTCGTCAATTAAGTGAATGCGATGTTGGACAATAGCAAGGCTAATTCCCTTAATATCGGTAATGGACCACCCAATTGCTTCTCTGTTTTTTGAAAGAATAGAAAGTAAGGAGGTTTCTTGATCATGAGAGAGAGTTGCGGAAATTATGACTGGAAACGTTTCGTTATCACCTAAGTATGCGTACTTAAGGTGATCGGGAAGTGGTTTGAGGTCCAACTTCGGGAGTTTCTCGATTAAAGAATTGGGTTGAGATTCAGACTCAACTGAAAGTGATTCAAAAGGAAGAGTGTATTCAATCTCATTGGGTATTTCATGAAACAATTTTTCGTACTCAGCTTCGGGTTCGTCTTTAAGGTCAAGTGTCTCGTTTTCGAAGTTTTCGTGAATGGCACTAACTTCCAATGTTTGGTCACGAGGTTCATTCGATTGGCTTTCAAGATTGATTAAGGCATTTGAGGTGGCTAAGAATGGTCGGCCTAAACTCAATGGAATTTGACTCGCAGGATTTGTCACAGGTTGTGTTTCGAGAACAATAAAATCAACGGGGAATATGAATTGCCCAACTCGAATGAGCACGTCCTCAATTTCTCCTACGAGCTTCTTAATGGAACGATCAGCGAATTGAAGCGTGACCTTTGTGGGTTTGAGCTCACCTAAGCCTAATTGTTGTTACACAGAGTATGGAATCAAATTGACACTCGCACCTAAGTCTATCAAGCATTTGTTAATCGTCTTGTCTCTAATTGTACACGAAATCATAGGGCAGCCAGGATCTTTGTATTAGACGGGCATGGATTGGCACAAGACTTCACTCAAACTGGCGGCTAAGAAGACTTTTTTAGGCACTTGAGTGTGTCGCTTTTGGGTACACAAGTCCTTAAGAAATTTCGCGTAAGTGGGGACTTGCTGAACGATGTCAAGAAGCGGGATGTTTACTTTCACCTGTTTAAAAATTTCCAACATCTTTTCCATTTGGTCCAAGTGTTTCTTGGGTCGAAGGGGATGTGGAAATGGGACGAGATACTCAGTGGGCGGGTCTGCTTGAGTAGAAGAAGAAGAATTTTGATTGGCATTCGATTCAACGTTTGGCTCCACGTTCTGTTCTGATTTGTTTGTTGTTTTATAAGTGTCGAAAGAGGTCTCCGGTAAATCGTTTGGATTAATGACTTGATTATCGATTTGTTTACCAGAACGTAAAGTTATGATAGCATTCAATTGGGTGACGTTGCTATCTTGAACAACATGGGCTTGATTTGAATTTGCGCTTTGATTTCTGGGATTTGGAATGGGCTGGCTTGGGAATGTTCCCCGTCCGTGTTCACTTACAGACGTGGCTAATTGACTCATTTACATTTCATGTTTTGCAATCGATTGGTTTGTGTTTTGCATATATGAGGTCAATAAATTTTGCAAATTGCTATTTGATTGAAGGCTTTGAGTAGTTGCTTTAGCCAGCGTTTCAAGAGTTTTTTCAAGTGAACTTAAACGTTTATCGTCTTGGGGAGGATGAGCATAATTTAATTTGGTTTAAAATTTGATTGTTGTGTTGATTATGATACAAACCCGCAAAGTTCGGCTGAAAATGGTTGGGCTGAAAGGGAGGATTCGAAGCATTATTCGGGAATGCTTGAAACTTTGGACGAACCGTATTCGTGTTGGGATTGTTTTGGTTCGAAGGAAAATTCGGATGATTTCTCTAACCAAGATGGTACGTTGGAGAAAACGGGTCATTTTTGGCTTGATTAAAAACATTGATTTGTTCGACAGAATTAGGGCACTGATCGATTATATGATTAGGATCGTTACATTTATAACACATGGGTCGGGAAGCTTGATTCATTTGGTTTGATGAGAAAACATTGTCGAATTTGTTAATTATTGCGTCGATTTTAGCTTACAAGGCCAAAGATGATCCTATCGAGTGTGCGCTCGATCGTGAGTAAATTGATTTTTCGTTTGAACGTTCCCATTGGGATGACTTTTCAGTGAGGTTTTCAAGAAATTGCCAAGCATCATTGTGATCTTGGGCAAGAAAGTTGCCTTGGCACTTTGATTTGAGCATGGTTTGTGAGCTATTTTCGAGTCCATCGTATAAGATTTGGAAAATCGCCCATTTTTCGAAGTTATGGTGTGGACATTTTATCAAAAGCTCTATGAATCTTTCAAAATATTTTCCAAATGGTTCTCCCCTAAATTGATGAAAATCGACAATTTCATTTTGGATTTTACTTGTTTTTTCCAAGGGGTAGAACTTTTTTAAGAAAGCTTTTACGAATTCTTCCCAAGTTTTAATCGAGTTTGATGGTAAGCTGTACAGTCAATGTTCAGCGTAATCCGTAAGAGCGAATGGAACTAAAAGAAGTTTGATTCCATCAACGGAAAGTTATTGGAGTTTCATGGTTGCGCAAACTTGTTCGAATTTTGTCAAAAACATGTATGGGTCATCGTATTCAAAATTGCCAAATTTTGGAACCGTGGCAATATGGTTCAAGTGAATTTCAAAATGGTTACCTGTATGGGTAGGTAACGTGATGCAAGATGGAATAGAAACTCTATCGGGAAAGATTCTATCCATAAGAGTTCGAGGGGCGTTCTCGTTCGCCATTTTGGGAGGATCGTCTGTTCGAGTTAAACGATTAGTTATTGAGTCGCGAGTCCAACGATTTGTTGTTGTGTCACGAGTCCACGCACTCATGCACAAGTGAAATTCGAGAAGAGAAAGAAGTTAGAATCGAGTTTGGAAAATGAAACAAGATTTGGAAAATGAAGCGAAAAATTGTTTTTGTAGATTTTTTTTTGTTTTTTTTTTAATTTTCAGATTTGTAAATATTTACCAAAAGGAAAAGAAAATTTTGTTTTTTTCTTTACAAAATGGGAATTTGATTTTTTGTTTTTGAATTTTAATTTTTTTTCTTTTTGAAAATATTTTATATATTTTTTTTTTGGATTTTTGTTTTTGAATGAAAATTTTCAAAGGAAAGGAAAAAAGGTTTTTTTTGGGATTAAAAACTAAGTTAAGTAAAATTTACAATTTTTTTTTTGGATTGTTGATTTTTTTTAAAAATATGCATGAACTAATGCAACTAAATAATGCAAAAGACTTAATTACAATTTTCTATCCTTAGTAGCTCCTAACCCAAAATTGTATAATCACACTTTATCTTAAATCAACAAAAATATTTCTCAGCCAGGTAACGGGCAGGAGTTATCGGTGCACCACGAATCACCATAGCAATGCAACCAAAGGTTTAAGTACCTTCAGAGGAACAACCACTATAATATTTATGAATCACCATAATATTTATAAATGGTTATTACTCTGCCGTAGCCTAGACACCAAGAAATAAACTTGTTCAAAGAAGACAATTGTCAAGATACAATTAAGCTCTAGGTGAGCTCGCAACACCATTAAGTCAAATGTCTAACCTTTATTATTAGTCAAATTCTACAATGAAATATGATTTGTGGGCTAAGAAAAGGGTGATGAAATCCCCCACCTTATGTGAATTGGGGTATTGCCCTTAGAAAATAAAAATAAGATGAGATGAATGCAAAACAAAAATTAAACGTCAATTTACAATGCAACTAAAATGAAGTTATTTTTGTTTTTGAAAAAAAAATTGTTTTTATTTTTTAAATATAAATGCAAATGCAAGCAACCAACAATGCAATTTCAAATAAAACTGGAGATGAAAGCACGATACCAGAGCATGCAGATTATTAGCAATTTATTTTTTTAGTGGTGATTTTTATAAGCAAGAAATTTATTTTTTAGCAAACGGGCCTTCTCCTTTTGCGATTTTCTGCTTTCGCAATCTGAAATGAAAAAAAAGATATATACAATTTTTTTTCTTATAAAAAAAGTAAACAAAACAAGTGAAAACAAAACAAAATGAAAATAAAACAAATTGAAACTTTTCGAATGACAACAACTGGTTTTTTTTATGAAGTTTGGAAAGAAACTCAAAAAGATTAGAAAAATTCTTTTTCTTTTTCTCTTTTTTTTTAATTTTTTTTAGAAAATAAGAAGACAAAATAAATCAAGAAAAGATTTGAACAAAAGGAAAACTAAAAAGGTTTAAAATAAAACAAAATAAGCCCATCAAGCCCACCGTTTATTATCTTTACTAATTAACCACCCTTTTTTTTAAATAGAAGAAACACAGTACAAATTAAACGTAAATTCTCAAATCAAAACACAGAGACGCATGTTCGTAAATAACAATGGCGAATTGATTCAAGTGATAGATGAAATCGGCGATTGTAGTGATGTGGTACCACTATTTGGTAGTCGCGGCTGTTTGTTTTTTTCGGAAAGGTTTGAATTGAGGCCGCGCTTGCAGAGGTAGGTCGGGTTATTCGAGGAGGTGGTGAAGTTTGTTCGAGGTGATTGGGGAAGTTGTGATTGGTGGCGGAGGGCAAAGAGAGTGTAGTCGCGATTTTGTTGAGAAGGCAGATCACGACAGCAGATTCGAGGAGGAATTGAGTTGAATGCGATGTTGTGGGGTCGTATTATGGTGGTATGGGGTCGCGATTGATGCTCACTGAAGTGGTAAATGATGTTTGCTGGAATTGCAGGTTGTAGTGATAAGCAGCTTTTCTCCCTCTTTTTTCTATTTTCTTTTTTTATTGATGGATGCTATTGGTTTGTAGTAGTTGTGAAGCACTGTTTGATTGCTAGCAGAGGGATGATTGAGTATACTGGTTTGGTTTGATGTGGGTGCGGCTGATTAGTTGTATGCTTTGAGTTTGTTGGAGTGATGTTGTATTCAGATTGAATGAGCACAGTTGTATGTATCTGAAATGCAGAAGGATAGTTGAAATTGGAGTTGCTGATGGTTGTTAATATGGAGGCTGTTGATGGCTATGAGTTGATCAGTGAAGATGATGAGAAGTGGAGGAAGAGTTTGAAGGGGAATGCAAGGAAATACCTAACAGTGCACAGCGGTTTAAAGTTGAAGCGGTATGAAGTGGAGGTGATATGTTGTGATTTGTTGCAGCAGGCAATGTGGGGTATTGATGTTGGTTAATGTAGAATGGTATGGCTTCGGCAAGTTGCTGTTATGGTGGGTACAGTTGCAATGTTAATGGTTTATATGGTGGACAGAGCAGTAGAGTTGCTGTGTGTAGTAGAGTTGCTTGAAATAGAGGATGTAAACGGTAACAAAGGGAGGTTGTGGAGATTGAAAGTGGAGTTTGGTGAGATGTGTGTGCACTGCTATTGTCGATGGAAGAAGTTGTTTTGGTCAGAGAGGTGTAGTTGAATTGGGTTGCGGCAAGATGATGAAGAGCAGGGGGTGTTTGTGGAGACACGGCTGTTAGAATTGAACAGAATTGTATGGTAAATGGAGTGGTTAGAATTGAATCAGAATGGTAGAATTGGACAGAATTGTATTGAGTTGTTGTTCAGGCTTTTGATGTGGTTGGGCCAGTTGGATGGGTCAGTGTGCAGAGGATGGCTCGGGTAGATGTGCAATAAAATGATGTGCACAGTGTGTGTAAATGCAACAGTAAATGCACAGTTGATGTTTTGTATATGAAATATATGAAATGTACAGTGAATGCAATGTATAGAAAATAAAGTGAATAATTTTTTTTTCTTTTTCAAATGCAGTTGTGTATAATTTTTTTTTTTAATATATGAAAATGCAAATGAAATTAGAAAAGCAATCACACAAACAAAATGCAATCAAAAATCACACACAAACACACACGAAATATTTTTATATATTTTTAAATGCAAACAAACACGCAAAACAAACACACAATAAAAATCAAACAAAAATAATTCAAAGAATAGAAAATAAAATCAAAACAAACTCCCCGGCAACGGTGCCAAAAACTTGTTTGACAATGGAATTTATATCGATTAGAAAACCGTCGACAAAATTTGAAATAAAAAAACCGCAAGCGCACGGCGTACTATCGTAGTACGTAGCGAGTACAGGTCGATCCACAGGGAATTTTTAAGATTTTAAAATTTTCTAATCAATCAAATTAGACCAAAATGAAAGAAGATTGTTAACTACAAGCAAAATGAAGCTAAAACTAGAATTAAAATGAGATTAAAAACTATGAGATTAGAGAACAATTTAGAGGCAACTCCACTCTCATATTTTTGTAAATCAACAATCAAATAATCTATGATCTCTATTTTTTGATATTAAGTGAAATAATTGTTGTATTTATCATAAGTATGGTTTATTTATGTTATTAATTAACATAACTTAAACCATGAAACTATAATACAACAAATAAACCACTTATCAATTCTCAAGAAAATGAAGCCAAAGCAAAAGCTATTTTAAGTATGATCTATTTACTATTGTAATTAGTAATATAGATCATCAAATTTTGTTTTTACTTTCATTTCAAAAGCAAAAATCAATTGGCAAATGATGATGTAAACTGTGTTTATGTTGAATAAGAATAGCTCATTTGCAAAAGCAACATAAGCTATCAAACCCACTTGTACAAACTTACATCAAAATCCAATTTCATGAAGCACAAATAAAAGAGATCATAAATCATAGAAATGTTGAAATTACAGAAAGTTAGAGAGCTTCATTACCCCTAAATTGAAGGGGTTTAGCTACTCATTTGTGTTATCAAATCAACACTTGTAAATTTCAACATTAAAATTAAAGAAACAAAAACTAAGAAAAGGAAGAAAAACAGATTAACTACTAACTACTTGCTTAACAAAAAAAATAAAGCTACACTACTTGCATGAATGTAAATCTAAGCTATAAACACGAAAGGAAAGAAAGTATAGAAATAAACAGTAACATAGAAGTAAATAAAAGCATGTAGAAAAGAAACGAGAAAGAGGCTTGGAAGCCATTTTTATTTCATGAAACATTGTTTTTACAACTTGCTTGCTAATTTTCCTAAGTAAAATAAGAGAGTAGGAAGATATTTACATGTACATAAGAGGGCTATTTATACATGCATAAAACCCTAATTCAATTTTTAGGGTGCTTTCCTAAATGCCCTTTAGGAAGTGTGGCCTCCAAGTAACCATTAGCCTTTAATTAATCCGTCATTAAATATGCATGAAGCTTTAACCTCCACTTAGTTGTCCATTAGCTTCTAATTGTAGATTTAGGTAAGTGGGTGGGGTCTTCCATGATCATGAGCTTGAATTATTTCCTCTTCATTCCTTTGTATTCCCTTGTGCATGCATATATCTTCATGAAACCTTTTTCTATATGCATCCAAATTCCTATAAAAATTATGAAAAATGTCCAAGTAAAAAGTCTCAAATTAACAGATGCACAAAAATGACTATTTTTCCCCGTATGTAGATGAATATATGATGATTTGAAAATAATTGAATTTTGGTTTTAAACATGTTAAAATACCCAAATAGATAAAATATGGATGTAAATATATGCACATTTACGTGCACATCAGCAGGGGTACAAGATGTTCTTATCTCACCTCGGTGCATTTTATATAGAGATGTACCATTGGAAGGTAGTTCCTTACCTTGTCATAGTATGGAATCCATTCTCCAATACGAACTTTATGGACTTAGTCGTGTCCAACTATGCTGAAACGTGAGATACAAGCATTTTGGCTATTTTATATATTTACTTAGAGTCCCTAAGCATTATTATAATATCACCGGTTTCCTATAGAAAATGTTTTTGTTATCGTAAGGTAAAACCCCTCCATGTTTATGTGTGGCGTGGTCTTACGAGATACCCTTATTTTTAAAAGACTTTGATAACTTTAAAAATTCCAACTGGGTATGTTTTTCTCAGGCTGGTTTACCAGACTGACTCGGGTGTTATTTATTATAATTCTCAGGCTAGACCAAGCATATTTACAGATTGCTTTGGATGCATTGGAGACCAGGAGATGAGTTGGAGGTCTTCAAGTCGTATTCATGTATATGATTACTACCCGCTGCATTGTTGTTGAAATTGTCATTGTTGTGAGGACAGGTTTTTATAACTTTCCAGGCTGATGATTGGTTATTTATGTACTTTGATTGATGTATGTATATTACAGTTTCTCTTTTGGTAAAGATTATTGATATTATGTTATATATTGTTCCACTGCGATTGTGAGACTCTGTGTGGTTTTTAGTTCCTTTTTCTCTTCTTCTACTTTTCTCTTCTTCTTTCTTATTTCTTTCCCATAACTATCTGTCTTTCCATTCAATTTGGGTTGGACATGTGTGGTTAGTGTCAGCTTTAATTGTGCGGATTTGCTGGTTGTTACACTCGTATATATATACTCAACTCATAATAAGGCATTCCAATACCCTATCTCTCAATGACTTATACCCAACAAAGCCAAGGTTCTTACTTAACCTTCAACTCTGATACTAATTGGAACGATCTGACTTTTCGACCCTCCAATGTCGACACTAATACATCCACTACATTCATGTGCTGAGCATCCAAGTGCTGGAAAGATGAATTGTTAGGGTAAAATAAAAGGAAAAAAGAAATAAAGCGGAAAGAAGAGAACACAATATCAGAACCTCACATGCGGAATTATAATATATAATATCTCAAAAGGTCTTTATGAAAAAGAAAACTTTTATATACATACAACAATCAGGGTAAACTCACCTACCAACGGTTATAACTACGTGTCCTCACAAATGCTAATAAATACAATCAAGTAATGTAGCGGAAAATAAATATAGTGAGAAATCATTCATCTCCTCTTCAAGAGCTCTAATGAACTACAGCTAAATATGGAAACATACTCGAGCTGACCGAGCATTAAGAAAATAATACCCAGATCAGTTTGGTAAGCCAGCATGAGAAACTCAAATCACATAGATTTATCGTATCTTGAAACCCTTCAAAATAAGGGTATCTCGTAAGACCAAGCCGCCAATAAAGACGGATGGGTTTTTACCTTACGATAACCAAATTATTTTTGTTATAAAATATAGTTATAATATAATAACGTCTAAGGTGTGAAATATAAATAGTCACATAGCTGCGATGCAAGTGAGTGTACATCAAAACTATAATAGGTATACAATCATAACTGCTAAGGCACGTTCGCTAATTATGTTGGATTTCCACATAGATCTCTTCGGGGAAGCCGGATCCGAACTACTGCACAAGGATTAGAGATATCCTTCTAAAGCATTGTACATCTCTAGTGAATGTACCATAGAAAAACCATAGCTGGTCTTGCTAAGACCTAATGCATTGCTCCCGCATGCATATCCCAATAAGTATCTCTAAAAATGGAGTCGCATGCACCCTATGGGTTTGCTAACCCTATTGGCTATGTCTCCTATCTTTGGTTTTAGTCATACCCACTGATGAGGCTACGTCAGACATTCCAGTCCATGAGTAACCACTCGAACAGATCTTCCACACAAGCTCTAACTCAAACAGATCCTGGAATCACACATGGATTCCCATGTCTCAAAAGATCTAAGAATCACACATGGATTCCTCAACAGATCTCGAAATCAGTAAATTTTCTAAACAACACCGACTTTTGAGCAGCCGAAATGGACTCTCCTCGAATTAGATTTTTAACTGGTCCTAAGTAAGCTGATCCCTGGGAGTAGCAAATTTAATAGCATTCCCCCAGTTCATAGCTCTCCTCTAAAGCAGTCGGGAATCCAACCTTTCCTTATTGCATTATCTAATTTGAGGTTAACCAAAATCCTTTTGCAGGTGCCGAACCGATCCTACAACTCCATAGTCGATTCCGTTCCTTGGAAGGTTTGCCACCAAGAATGGAAAAACCCATATTCAGCTTAGCGAAATCGACTTTGGGCGCTTGCACTTGAGCATCACCACCTATAGCAACATTTGGGGTAGCCACTTGGGCACTTTGTCGCATTTCTGCCATCATTGCATTGAACATAGCTTGAAAGTCAGGGTTAGCAGCCCCCAAACCCGCTTGTAACAACCCTCTTTATAATGGGCCTAATTTTTGACCCAATAAAAGCCCATCGATTCTTAGGTCCATTCCAAAGCTGACTGTTAGTCGGTAAAATTAATCAAATAAACAATATATAGAGCTATCTATCTACGCTTTCAGAATCTTATAATGGAAGGAATGGAATATATAATAATAAAGTAAGTACCCATTTCACACATTTCCAAATCTCAAAAATACAATATTCTAAATATCCATAACACAATGTCCCAAAATAGAACATTAGCAAGTCTAAAATCTGGGCACATCAGAATAAATCATGAGCATAAATAAATAGCTATATTGCCATATGTCTTCACTACCTGTTTCACACATCATCACCAGCATCGTTCCCTCTAACATGTAGGTTGTAATAAGGAGGAAGTCAAAACAACAATGTCCGGTGAATGAAAATATCAAGGCTTACCATAATAGTATTTGGACAGTATCATTTAGATGGGTATTATGTCTTACCCATTTTATACTATGTCTTTCCAAGTAGACATCCAACTGTAAGCCAATGGCTCTCCCAATCCATCTCTATTATAATGACTTATAATTTATGTATGGAAGGATCATAAAATATTTCTATTTTATTTGTAAGAGGTCATATGATTCTATAATTTTGGTATATGACTCCTAGGGACATTTTACACACTTGTGATTTTTTCCAAATTTCTATGTGACCATTTTGATTCTTAAAACCTTGTTTGGACTATAACGTTTAATAGCAGTCGAATTAGGGTCTCAAACTAGTTCCATTGCTTTAGGATAACGGTTTCCCTTTCTATAGAGTGGTCATAATAGAAAAGCGGAATTATGGTTGGGAAGTTATGCATGTTTTAAGTTTTAAAAGCTGTTGGTCAGAATTACTGTGTAATTAGTTAAGCCCATTAGTCTAATTGGAGAACCACTATAAATAGAGGGCTAGAGAGTCAAATTAAAACTTTTCTCTCACATTCCAAGTCAGGTTTAAACCCTAGTTAGCTCTAAATCCATCCTAATTCATCTTACTAAATCAAACTTGATTATTGATTAGTGATTAATCGTCATATAGAGGATAGAGTTCATCAATTTGCTTGATTTGGAGTGCTTTTCTTCGCTGTCCAAATTAGATCTACAAACAAGTTAATTGAATTTGGTAATTAGTGAGTGGTCTATGCATTCATATTATTATACTATGCATGTTTATATGGTACAATTATAGGATCTACAAACAAGGACCCATGGATTTGGGTCTAGTGTCCAGCTTTGGGCTGCAAGACACGTATCCAACTTTGGGCTATGAGACTACAATAGAGAACCGGGATTTCCATTAGTCCCTTGTAGAAAGGAGGTTATACGAGCTGTTATATATTTAGAGTACATGGAGTGATAGTTGGGATTGTTTGATGGATCTTATGGATGCTATGGTTTCTTTGGTTGCTCTCTTTAGTAGGCTATCACTCATAGGTATTAGCGGAAGTAGGTATTGGAGATAGGAATACCTAGAAGACTAATATCCTTTATCTGGTCTGTGGTATATCTTTATGATATTGTTGAGTAGCATATTATATTGTTGTATGCTAACTCTTTGGTTGGAGGGACAGGTCAGGTATGGTTCGTGTACTCTTATTCCTTACCATATTTACCTTAGTATTTTGAGACTCATTTACCACTCACACCAGATTTATGTCGAACCTAAGGTTTTATGCTTTTCCTCTTATTATCTTGGGTACTCTTAAATGAGTAGATTAGATAATAGGTCTAGGTGACGCAGTAGCTATTTGAAAGATGAGCTGGATGGAGCTATCTCGTATTATATACATATATGGAGTCTACGTTTATTCCGCTGAACAACGATGTGGAGCCCATGATAGGGATTGCTTATTACTGTTTGTATTAAAGATAGTGTTGAGTTTGTTTCCATTTTATAAACTCTACTATTGATGTATGACTTTGTGGATATTATACTTTGATGATGATGGTTTGTTCATATTGTTATTACTGTCTCTTCTGTTATATATGTAATACTATATTTTAATCATGCGCTGTAAGATATGACATGTTATATACTATTGGCATCGGTGGTATAGGGTGGTCGTTACATTCGGTATTAGAGCTTGATTACATGATTAACTGGCGTTGATATAGTGATCCAGTAGTAATAGGGAAGGTATTATCGCCTTAGATTGGATCGAGAGTATATATATACGAGAGAGTGCGTACTTGTTCTAAGTTTGGTTTTCAAAACAATATAGTAATATATTATATAGTACAATTCGCATGCACATGAGCACTATAGACACAGTTTTCTTTATGAGAGACTGATCATTCTTGTTACAGATAAGAATGAGCCAGCATATAAGGAACGCTATGAGGAATTCTGCTTCAGGAGTATAACAAGGAGCGAGATTAGGAGCTGCTACACCTAATGTCCAAACCATGTTCAATGCTATGATGGATAATATGATAAGGAATGCTCCTGGAGTAGTGATGAGAAGAGATGCTCCAGTGCAAGCGCCTAGGGCTGATTTCGCTAAGCTGAGCAAAGACTATTTTACTCCTGGAGGGAATTCCTTTCATGGGATGGAGTCAGCCATAGAAGTGCAAGATTGATTGGATACTTATGAGCGAATCTTCGATGATATGGAGGTGGAAGATGCTATAAAAAGAAAGTTGGCTTTGAGACAGCTTCAGGGCTGAGCCATGAATTAGTGGAATATGTTACTATTTCTACTCCAAGGAATCAGTTCAGTTAGGAACGGTTCAAGGCATGGTTCAAGGAGAAGTTTATTTCGGCTACTCAAAAGTCGGTTCTATTCAGAAAATTTTCCAATCTCAAGCAGGGAGACATGACGATTTCTGAATATATGGCAGAATTTGATGCTTTGTCTAAGTATGCGATGTTGTTCATCAACACTCCATTGAGGAAGAATGAGAAATTCATCATTGATTTGGATAATTACTTGGGGAAAACCTAGTGGACCATATAGATAAGAGGTTTTTGAAGCTTGTAGAGAAGGCACTTCGCCATGAGTGCTTGTATCCTAAGGCTAAGACTACTATTGTTGTTTCCACTGATAAAGTGGAGCTAAAGCAATAGCAAGGCAGTGAAGGCAAAAGGAAGTGAAATAGGAAGATGAAGCAACCTCAGGGTAAGTGTGGCAAGAAGAAGCGTAAATGGGAACCTTTTTGCTTCGGATGCAAAAAGAAGGGTCATTTAATTAAAGACTATATGATGAGTAAGAAAAAGAAATGTTACAACTGTGACAAGCCTGGGCATTTGAAAAAGAATTGTCTAGAATCGGTGAAGGACATGGAGGTGGTGAAGGCATATGCTTTGGATGCAGTCCCGACTTCGTGTGCTTCCATAACGAAGGAGAAGAGGAAAGGAGTCATCATTCAAGGTATGTATTTTATTAGTGATGCTCCTGTTTGAGTTTTGTTTGATATTGGTGCTTCTCATTCATCCATTTGTAGTGATCTAATAGATAGGTTGGGATTGGAACCTAAGATAGTAGACCGACCCCTAATCATGACGAACCCAATTAGAGGCTTTACTAGTCTTTGCATGGTTTCTCATGGCCTAGTTTTATCGAATCATGGATGTTCTTTGGTTTGTTATTACTTTGTTTGAACTTGTTGGGTTCAGGGTAATTTTGGGTATGGATTAGCTTAGGAAATATGCGGCCATAGTAGATTGTGAGAAGCTATTGGGGACAGTCGGAGATGTGGATGGGCGCATGGTAGTGATTAGCTGCCTCCAAGAGGATGGGGTGGTGGTTAGCTTTCTATATTCACTTGATGTTCCATAGAAGGAATTATCATATGTGCCTATCATTGGAGAGTATCCAGATGTTTTCGAGGAAGTGACTGGATTATTGCAGTATAGAGAGATTGAATTTTAGATAGACTTGGTGAAGGAAGCTGGACCAATAGTTATGCCTTTGAGGCATATGGCACCTAGAGAGTAGAAGGAATTGGAGGTGCAAGTGAATGTACTATTAAGGAAAGAGTTAATTCGAAGAAGCATATCTGAGTGGGGTGCACCGATAGTATTCGCAACGAAGGCGGATGGCTCTTTGAGGTTGTGTGTGGATTATAATAAGCTGAATAAAGTGACGAAAGAGAAAAAGTATCCACTCCCATACATTGATGACTTGTTCGATCAGCTGCATGGTGCGAAGGTATTCTCCAAAATGGATTTGGGAACGAAATTTCACCAGTTGAGAGCAACGAAGAAGAGTGTGCATATTACTGTGTTTCGTATGTCGTTGGGTTTCTATGAGTGGTTAGTGATTCCATTTAGATTGACTAACACTATGGCATACTTTGTAGATCCCATGAACCGAGTTTTCAAAGACTAGTTTAATAAGTTTGTGCATGTGTTCGTGGATGATATTATGATCTACTCTAGAACAGAAGAAGAGCACAAGATGCACTTGTGGATTGTGCTAGAAATATTGAGAGAGCACAAGTTGAGAGCAAAGTTCTCTAAGTGTCACTTCTTGAGAGAAGAAGTAAGATTCTTGGGTCATGTTGTTTCGGGACAAGGTATAGCAGTGGATCCTACGAAGGTGGCAGCAGTCCAAGATTGGAATCAGCCCAAGAATTCTACGGATGTGAGAAGTTTCCTGGGATTGGTGGGATACTATAGACACTTAATAAAGGACATTTTGGAGGTAGCAACACCGTTGACCAATTTGATGAAGAAGAGTCAGACCTTTATGTAGGATGCAAATGTGAGCATGCATTTATTAGTCTGAAAGAGAGGTTAATGAGTGCACCAGTATTGACCATTCAAAGTGGAAATGAAGAGTTGATAGTATACACCGATGCTTGTGATACTGGATTGGGTGCGGTGTTAATGCAGAAAGGAAGGGTTGTCGCTTATGCGAGTCGACGGCTAGAGCCGCATGAAAGGAATAACCCAATTCATGATTTGGAGTTAGCGGCAATTGTTTTTTCTTTGAAGATGTGGAGACACTATTTGTTAGTAGAAAGGTTTGAGCTTTTCACAGACCATAAATCCTTGATGTACATTTTTTCTCAGAAGGATCTCAACCTTCAACAGCAACGGTGGTTGGATTTTTTGGCCTCTTACAATTTCAATATTTCCTACACTCCGGGAAAAGGGACTGCAGTCGCCAATGCATTAAGTATAAGACATGCTGGGTTGGGAGTAATGTTCTTGGAATGGAAGCAGATAGAATATATTGTTGGATTTTATTTTAGGCCTCACTACGAGTTAGAACATGAAATGTTGGCAAGTTTATCGATTAGACCTACTCTAATCGGAAGGATCGATACTAGTCAGAAGCAGGATGCTAGTCTAGCAGAGATCATAGCAAAGATAGAAGGAGTAGAGTCTGAAGCCATGAACCAATACAAACTCGACCAAGAAGATTGGCTTCGTAAAGATAAAATATTATTTGTTCTCGATGTTGATGGATTGAGAGATGAAGTGATAAGAGAGTGTCATCATTCCAGATTGACTATTCATCCCAGTGATACAAGATCTACCAAGATATGAAGTGAACTTACTACTGGGAAGGTATGAAGATGGATGTATGGGCATTAATCTCTAAGTGTATAAACTGTCAGTTGGTAAAGGCAGAGCAGAAGAAACCTAGTGGATTATTGCAACCATTAGAGATCCATGAATGGAAATGGGATTAAATATTGATGGATTATCAAGGACTCGAGCAGTGTACGATGACATTTGGGTCATGGTAGATCGCTTGACCAAGAGTGCAAGATTTATACCTGTCAAGTCAAGTAAAACAGCATCCAAGCGGGCATAGTTGTATGTAAATTGGATAGTATGATTTCACCGTATGCTAAAGAGCATTGTGAGTGACCGGTACCCATTGTTCACTAGTGGGTTTAAGAAGAGCTTACAAGAGACGTTAGGGACCGAGCTACATCTTAGTACAGCTTATCACCTACAAACGGATGGGCAGATTTATAGATTAAATCGTATATTGGAAGATCTCTTGCGAGCATGTATTATAGATTTTGGAGGGTCGTGGGATGATCATTTGCATTTGGTAGAATTTGCATACAATAACAGTTATCAGTCGAGTATTGGTATAGGTCCATACAAAGCATTGTATGGCCGACCCTGTAACGCTCCTTCAAGTTGGTGAGAAGTGGGCGAGAAACTGATACTTGGGCAAGATATGATTAGAGAAACTTCGAAGAAGATTGAGGTCATTCGGCAACAAAGGAAAGCTGCTCATGATTAACAGAAAAGCTATGTGGATAAGAGACGAAGGGAGTTAGAGTTTTATGTTGGAGATATTGTGTTTGTAAAGGTTTCTCTTCTAAAGAATGTAGTTCGATTCAGAAAGGGGGAGTTGGCGTCGAGATTTGTAGGACGTTTTCCGATGGTCGAGAGAAACAGGAAGTTAGCATATAGGGTCTCTTACCTCATAAGATGGCGGGCGTGCACAATGTTTTTCATGTCTCTTATCTATGGAAGTTTGTGTACAGCTTAGGCGTGAAGATCACACTAGATTGGCTAGAAGATGTTAAGCTAGAAGCAGAAGTTTCTATACCTCGTAGGCCACTTCGTATTATTAGATATGATACGAAATAGCTTAGGAGAAAGATGGTGAAGCTAGTGAAGGTATAATGGAGTGAAAGTGAGGACGATTATATGTGGGAGATGGAAGAGAGCATGAGGACTTCTTATCTAGAGCTCTTTGAATGGTAAGATCCACTATTTTTATCACATCTACTTGAACCATTGTATACTATATTTGATAGGTTAGTATTCCACATACTAGGATAGGCCACCTATACTATTGACTGCATGGATGCTTATGTGAGATGTTTGATGGTTGGTTATGGTTGATAGGCATGCAGGATGACTATGGTTGCTTATACTTTGGCTTATTTGGGAATTTCGGGGGTGGAATTCCTAATGAGGGTAGAATATAACGACCCGTATTTTAAATATTGGAGAATCGTAAAATATTTTTATTTTTATTCATATTAGGTCGTATGATTCTATAATTTTAGGGTATGACGCGTTGGGACATTTTACAGATCTATGATTTTTCTCGAATTTCTATGTGACCATTTTGACCCTGGAAATCTTGTTTGGGTTATAACTTTTGATATGATTCAAATTAAGGTCTCAAACTTGTTCCATTGCTTTAGGATGATGGTTTCCATTTAGTAGAGTGGTCATAATAGAAAAACGGACTTACACTTAGAAAGTTATGCCCGTTTTAAATTTTTGAAGATGTTGGTCAGGATTAGTATGTAATTAGTGAAGCCCATTAGTTGGCCCATTAGTCTAACTAGATAATACTATAAATAAAGGGTTGAAGAGTCAAGTTAAAACTTTTCTCTCTCATTCTAAATCAAGTCTAAACCCTGATTAGCTCTAAGTGCATCCTAATTTCATCGAAACTCACCCAAATTGCTCTATAAATCAAACTAGATTACAGATTAGAGATTAGATCATCAACTAGAAGATAGAGATCGTCATTTTGCTTGATTTGAAGTGCATTCCATTGTTGTTCCCATTGGATTTACGTTTATATTGGTTGAATTAGGTAATGGTGAGGGGTTCATGCCTTCTCACTACACTATGCATGTTTATATGGTAGAATCATAGGATTTAACATGTTTTAAATCGATTTTAGGTTATGAAACCTTTTCCAACTTTAATTAAATGGTTAACTATGTATATGATTTAGATTGATTAGAAATCACTCTTGCTCATGCTTATATATTCAAGCTATATGTAGATCTATGTTAGAAATTGACTTGTTTTTCTTATTTTGATGGATTACATGTTTAGTTGGATGAAATTTCTTATTATTCTATGTTGGATGAAATGATTTGATGTTGTTTGTTAGTGTTGTGATTGCATAGAACGTGTAACACCCCATATATTTTATTACCTTATTAAAGACATTTAATTAGTTAAATTAAATTAAATAATGTGAAGATTAATAGATGGAGATTTAATTAGTTAGAGGTAGCTGTGCCATATTAAAGGGGTTAACTAAAATGAAATAACACTAAGTAAGGTGTTAGGAAATGAGAAGGGTATTTTAAGAAATGACAAAACCTTATACTTAACCTTTTTGTGACATGGGTAACTCACATTCATTATTCTCATTCCATTAAGAACAGAAATAACTAAGGCTGACCACCATTTCCAATCTCAAGAGTGGAAGTAAGCTAAGATTCAAGAGGAAAGAAGAAATCAACTAAATCAACACTCAAAAATATCATCTATGATCTCTAAAGCCAAGGTGAATAATTACTACATCCCTAATATTTTAGTTCTTGGTTTTATGCTTAGATCCGAAATGTTTTTGCTATAATATTGCAATGTTTGATGTTTTAAGATATATATATGTTTATTGTTGATGAAATTATAAATGTTTATTCATGTTTTATGATAATGTTTAGCATGAAAACCCTATTTAATGACATTCGAATACTTTGAAAATTTAAATATAGGTCTGGAATAATATTTTAAAGGTGGGTTTTGATTTTCATATTTTTTTTATTTATTATGGATTTTATATGAATTTTTGAATGAAGAAAAATTATTTATTGGGTTTTAAATTATTTTCGGCTGAAATAATAATTGTTTGGGTTTGAGATTTTAATATTTTAGGTAATATATTAAAATATATTTTCTGGAATTTTTCCAGAATTTTCCTAAGTCATTTGAGGGATATATAAAATTATTTAAGGTATGGGACTTAAATGTTTTATATATTTATAAAGAAGAAGGGGCATTTTGCAAAATAAAATGATTTATAAATTCTGGTAATTGCGGCAGCAAAATTCTGAAAAGTATTTTATTGACCAATGAGAATTTGATAAATAAAGGCAGGCTAGTTGAAAAGTTTCCTTTTTAAGTTTAAAGAAAAAAATCACACTTTTTCCATGTTTCAATCCGTACGGCTAAATACCTTCCGCCCCCGACCTTTCGTCTCAGTCAAAAGGTTAGCTTTCGATAAGGTCAAAGTTCAATGCATAAGGTATCAAGTAATTGGTATGTATTGAATTGAATATAGCCGAAAGGTTCTAAGCCGAAAGGTTGATGGCCAAAAAAGGTTGGAATATAATTGTTTTATAAGTGAAGCTTTCGCCTGCTTTGCTTCCAAATTTGAACTTTCGACTTAGTCACTTCCGACCAGGTCAAGTTATTTAAAGGAAGACTTTAAAACCTTCCGATGTAGTTGTAACACCCCATGCCCCTTAGTATTCTCAAAAAGGGCACACCAAAGGATGTGGTGCGTTATAGGTACTGCTAAAGCATCACAGAGACTAAGATTCACAAGACAAATAAGTAAAAGCAGCGGAAAACATTTAAATAATAACTTATCATTCAAAATTATTTTTCATCTCAAAATAAGTCATAAAACATAACATGTCTCAAAAACTCAAAATCTCTCATGTCTTATGAAAATACATCTCAGTCTCACATAATCAGAGTAAAAGTAACAACAATAATAACCCCTCTCACAAGTGCCAATCCATCATAAGCCAAATGAAAAAGATGAAAAGCAGAAGAATACATCTGAAATGAGGAAACTACAGTAATGAATCTCCAAGCAACCTAAATCAACTATCCTCAACTCTGATGGCCTATTGGGGGAAAAGGAAAGATAGAGGAGTGGGTCAGACTGTAACGACCCGAAATTTTCGATCCCGAAAATTCCAGATAGTTATGAAAAGAAGAAAAGAGGTAGAAGAAGAAAAAACAGAAAAACAAGACATAGAATCTCACATTCGCAGCGGATCAAAATATAATATCATAAAATATCATTTATACAAAGAAACTGTATCAGTTAAATTACACTTTAATACATCAGAGTTACAACATATTCACAAACACTGGACATATATAATCAACATGTCCAAATATACAACAATATATCATAGCGGAAACACTCCATACGTTCCTGCCATCCATCTCGTCTCCTGAGCGCCAGAACGTCCTTACCTGAAAATCTGTAATACTCGGTCTGACCCGAGCATTACATCAAAGTAACACCCGGGTCGGGCTGGAAACCAGCGTGAGTTAACCCATGTAATTTGAAATACTAAGTTCAAACCATAAAAGGAAACCCGGGTAACTCATACTTCACTACGAGTTCATTACTTGTTATGCTCAACACTTATTTCATGACTCAAATACTAAGTATTATAACTTAGTTCAAAGGTTCATATTATTCCATTTCAGCCAATTGACATCACATATCAATCTATATAGAATCGAAGTGGTTTCGGGTACTTACCGGTACCCGACCCCTGTCTCTCCCAATCCAATCTCAACTTAAAAACCAAGCTATTCAAGTGAAATTCGATTCAAATTTTAAATACAGGATGTCCCTTTACATAGCAATTTATCTCAATAGGTAATCACACTATCACTGTTCAACCCAATCATAAAACAAAACATTTCATATTAGAAACATTAAATAGTCCAAGGCATTCAATATCATTCAACCCTTCATAAGCAAGATAAATTAACCATACCATCACTAATTAATTTAATTAATCACCATTTAATTAAATCAATTATTTTAATTACTTCTAATTCTGCTTATTAATTAATTACATATCAATTAATTAATCTCCCAATAATCATCCATCTTAATTAATCCTCCTTGATTAATCACAATTAGAAATCAATTACCTTTAATTAATCACAACACTTAGTTATCTTCAAATATCTTTATTCATTAATTCTTAAAGTAATTACCCAAGTAATTAATTATTAATTACTTCCTTTAAGAAATCATTCACCTTTATTAGCTACACTAAGCAATTTAACCCAAGACTACTTCAATCTTCAATTTATTACATCCTGTAATTACCATTACTAATTACTTCACTAAGTAATTATACATTAAGTAATTATACTTAACCCATCTTTCCATGATTATTCTAGATTAATTTAACAAATTAATTAACTTGAACAAATCACATTAATTTAATTAGTTACATTGAATAATTAATTCCTCTAATTACTCCCATTAAGTAATTATACCTAAACAATTTTCACAAATGATTATCCTTAATTAATATTGATTAATCTCATTTATTAATTATTCCTTAGTTATTAATTAATTTCCTTTAATTATTAATTAATCAATAATTTATCTTCAATTACTTCATTAATTAATGTTTAATCAATTAGTTAATTAATCACTCTTAATTAATTGTATTAATTAACCTTTAAATCACCCAAACCTTAATTAATTTTAAGATAATTCATTTATCTTAATTAATTATTTAATTATCATAAAAAATCTTATTTAATAAATCCTGAAATTAAATATCATTAACCTATGCATTTAAATTCTTAAGCTTAATAAATGATTTAAATCCTTTCATCTTCTTAATTAAACTTCTTAATTATAAATTATGTTTTAAAATAATTTGTTTAAGAAAATTGTTTAAACTTGATTTCTTTAAAACTTGATAACACCCTATATTATACTCGAGACAAACCAGAGAAATTCCTTCTCAATCCCGAGTTTCCTTCTTCTTCTAAAAAAAACTTTGTTTAAATTTTAAAACTATCACAGGTATAAATACTCACGAACTCGAAGTCAAGCCCGAGACCAACCCCAATATTCCCGAGTTTTCCCTAGGCTACTCTCCTCGTCATCCATCACCGATGCGCGACAAAGATACGTGCACGTGCACAGATCGACGGTGACCCTCTAGTCATCGTCGCCACCACCATCACATCGACGACATCATCGTCGTCAGTTTCCACAACCCAGAAAACTGAAAACATCACCCAATCGGAATCGAACAATTCGCAGCCCAAAATGAAAAAAACTGATCAAAAAATACCTCAATTCACCCATCTCTGACTACCAGAGTGCCAGCGGCTTCAGACACTTCTTCGACAACACGATAAGCAACCTTTCTCCATGATCTCGTGAAACTCGATCACGCCTAGAGGACGAACACTCCACGTTACAGACAAGTGCAAAAACTCGAACAAAAACCTAATTCGGCCTCGTTTCCTAAATTCACACAATAGAAAAATTATTGCACATTTTTCTCGAGATCATAGATGTCCATACTATCTTCATACCAAATTTCAACATTTTAAATTGATTCAATTGTCTGAAATTTGTAAAAATGCAATTTTTATTCAAATTCAAACTGCTCATAAAATACAAATCTAGAAATCTTAATTTTTGTTTCAAAAATCATGATTTGCAGTAAGCATTCAAGTTATGATCTTGAATCAGCTTTTTATAACCATCAAATTTATCAACTTCTTACTTGATTAACTGTAAACAATGTTTCCCGAAATAATATTTCACCATCATGTTTAATCAGCTTCGAGAATCTTGTTTGAGTATTTAAACATCTTGTTTGATTGAAAAATTAAAGCTTAACAATATTCTGATGAGAATAATTTGAGTTTGAAAACAAATATACACCCTGTATCAATTCCAGAGAAGCACAGAGCATCACAACAATATATTCAAACTGAAGCATATACAACCAGATCATCAAAGAATCTTGAACTATTTTTAATCAAACTTAAAGCTTTTTAAGAATTATGTTTACTCACTTAAATACTGTTGACACAGAGAATAGATTGTGGAAGAGCTGGAATTTGAATCCTTGAAAATTCTTCTTGGCTTTGTTGAATGAAGTTGAGTTGTAAAGATGATGTTTATATTTTCTTTTTTTTTTCTTATCTCAGTTCTGCTTCACAGGTTTACTATGTTTTGAAATGAACTAAAATAATATGATGTATATATATATAAGAAATAGATTTGAACAGTATAGGTTATATCTGGTCCAGCTTTACTCTGTTTTGATCATATTAGATTTTGTGTTTTTAATTACTGTAAATTGATATGATCTTGCTTATTTCGGTTGAAAGACTTTCTTGCAATCGAATTGACAAAATGTTGTGCTAATTAAATGCATATGTCTTCATATTAGTTTACACATAATTATGGATTCTGATTTTTTTGTACTTGTGTACAAAGATATTTTGTATATTATGAATAGCTTGTCTTCTTTTGCATCCATGATTTACACAGCAAACTTGTTATTATTTTCTTTTTCCTTCTTTGTTTCTTTGCATTGTACATATGTATATTACACAGCAACATCTTCCTTAAACTTATCTTATATGTTTGGGTAAAATTATTATAGTTATTGTTAGCATAGTTTCTTAGTTTTATTCTATTTGTAATTTTAACTTTCAAGCCTTTAATTTATAACATATGTTTGTATTTATATATTTTATATTTCTATTTATCTTATATTTTTATAATTATGTTTTATACTTATGTTTTTATATTTATGTTTAATATTGATAAGATTGCTTATTTTAAACATTATTATTTAGATTACATTTTATATGTATTATATTAAATATTAATAATATAGAACCTTTGATTTTATTGAATAAGACAGATTTCATTTCAAATATTTTTGAAAGGTTTTATTTTAAATTTCAAATCAAATTTTCCTTTACAATACACATATAACCGGTAAATGCCCAAAAATCTTATTTATTTATAAAATGAAAGCTTGTATTTTATTTAAATGGATTAAATACTTATTAAAATAATATTGCTAAAATTCCGGGTCATGACATACAATAAGTCTGGTGAGTGAAAGTAATTACTAGCGTTTCTAAGCAAGATAAAGATAATAGACAAAGCAATAGTTCTAGCATGGAAGGAAGTTACAAGAAAGATAAAACTCACATAAAATATTGTTTCTGATTCTGTTTGACTGTTTGCTTTGATTGTTCGCACTTGTCTTGAACTACTGTGATTATGCTGAAACACTAATCCTATCTCAACTGCTAACTTGATTAGGCTGAAATCCTAATCCTACCCATCGATCGGCCTTATCTCTATTGTGCCACTATGAGCCAATCATGTTGGTCCCACATCAAAAGACACCTCTTAGCGCTTAGGACGCAGTAGCAAATTATTTACCCTAATCGATGCCGCAAACTCGGTCATCGCCGGTACACACTAACTGTCGCCTTATATTTGACCCTTTATTTACCATAATCAGCATAAGCGTGCCCAGCCTCACCCACATGTGAAACCATCAGTCCTCGACCTGAAAGGGAATGCTGCCGGTACTGGTCCTAACAAACAAGTATTCTAACTTTGTGCCCCTTGCCCAAATCCCCAAATTTGAGCCTCTATCTATTGGCCACTTATTTACCCTAATCAGCATAAGTGTGCCCAGCCTCACCCACGTGTGAGACCATCAGTCCTAGACCTGAAAGGGAATGCTGCCGGTATGGGCCACTACTGCTATATTTGCTTATTAACGTAATCCAAGATCTAAGTTTTAAAATAAGCCCCTTCTGTTATTTCTTTCTTTCTAATTACAACCTACGTGTCATAATTGTTCTTGCAACTATTACTCTTTTATTTTCTCTTTTTAGTAATAACCACTTGTTATAATCATGCTTGGAAATATCTTAAATTTTCCTATTTCAGTCTGTCTCTATTTTATTTCAGTTTTTTCTCATTTTACATTGGATTTCTGTAAATTTAGTGTTTTTCTATTATAATCCATATTTGCGAATTCTTCTCTTTTTAATATTTTATTTGTGCCAAAAAGGATTAAATCTCTATAAACAGAAACTAACATTTACAGGCTAAATTCCAACTTAAAACAGATATAAATAACTGCAAATATGACGTACTGGATGATTCTTCATCCAGTAACAAAGGAGGGTCGACCCGACCCCTTTGGGGGTCGACCTGTCGACGTGACCATAATGCGGGTCGACCTATGGATATGTATATTTTTTCAGCTTATATTATATATATCTATTTATAAAATTCTGAATTTCTTGTTTCACTCGTAACTTCTCCATACTAACTCGGATTTCGACAAGTTATATATGGAAATTGATCAGAAAATTGCCACGAACACAATGGTGTAACTCTCGTAGAAAAATTCTAACAATTCCAAAAATGCTCATTTTCACTATTTAATAATTATTTTGGTTATTTAATTATCTAAAAATGCGGGGTGTTACATTCTCCCCTCCTTAAAGGATTTCGCCCCCGAAATCTCCAAGGACAGTAGAATGAAATAAATATTTTCATCCAAATTCCACAACCACATGTTCAACCATCATCAATTACATCCATTGTCCTTAATATTTTTAATGCAATTTATGACAATGCAATAGTGTAGTGTCAATGTCCCTAACTAATGCAAAAGATTAGGCAGTCTACTGATTCAGTCGACCTCCTTTTTATGCACTCATGTCCGTGCCATGTATCCAAATGAATGTAAATTCCCTAATGACAACTGATAGTTCTATATGCGTGCTACAATCACCATCCAAATGCAACATTCATATGATAATCACCTATTCATAGCAACCATGAAATAAAAATGCAAGTGCACACACATCCGTATGCATATGCTTTAGTGACCTTGTTAGGCCGAACTCTAAGAGATAATAGTGCCTAGTGTGTGTGTATATGCGTCCATTAGCAAACACTTGCATCCAACATACATAACATGTTCTAGTAACATGTTTACATTCAGTTCTACCATCCATAGATTAAGTCCTAAGATCTACCCTCCCAAAGGATAATAAAGGAAAGAACCTATTCAAAACTAAAGATGGAAATAAGAACTTCAAGACGTACCATCGAAGAGATGTGGATAAGAGATACGTATTTTTTCCTCAGCCTCCCACGTAGCGTCCTCAATACTATCTCCCCACTACACCTTAACCAAAGGGACTTCCTTATTCTTAAGCTTCTTGATATCATGCCCAATGATCTTGGAAGGAATACGACGAACCGATGCTTCTCTCTCCACTTCAACTTCCTTAAGTTGGCTAGGTTCCACTACCTCTGCCGAATCATGTAAACACTTTCTCAAGTGCGAAACATGAAAATATCATTAACTCCCGCTAGCCTCTCTGGTAGCTTTATCTGATACACCATCTTCCCTACCCTTTCCAGAATGGGGAACGGTCCTATGAATCTGGGAGCAAGTTTCCCACTTGATCCAAACCTCACTACCTTTCTTAGCGGAGACACCTTAATGAAAACCAAATCTCCTACCTCGAACTCAATATCCCTTCTTCGCTTATCTGCATAGGATTTCTGTTTATCTTGGGTCGTCTTCATTCTTCTTCTAATCAAATCAATCTTTTTCGAAGTCTCTTTAACCATGTCGGGACCAAGTAGCAATCTTTATGTAGACTCCAACCAACACAAAGGCGACTTGCAAGGTCTTCCATAAAGGGCTTCAAAAGGAGCCATCCCAATGCTAGCCTGAAAACTATTATTATAAGTGAATTCCACTAAAGGAAGGTGCTCCTCCCAAGTCCCTCCAAAATCAAGAATGCATATCCTTAACAAATCCTCAAGAATTCTATTAACTCTCTCCGTTTGGCCGTCCATTTGAGGGTGATAGGCCATACTCAATCTAAGTCGTGTCCCTAAAGCCTCTTGCAAGATCCTCCAAAACTCGCTAGTAAAGATAGGGTCTTTGTTGCTCACTATGCTAGAGGGAACTCCATGAAGTTGGACTATCTCACGAACGTATATGGATGCCAAATAAAGTGTCGTCCTCTTACTCTTGACCGGAATGACGTGGGTTCTCTCAGTCAAATAATCTACATTCACCCAAATACTAGTATTCCACTTCCTAAATCAGGGTAAACTATCTATGAAGTCCATAAAAACACTATCCCACTTCCATTCAAGTACATCCAATGGTTGAAGCAATCCGCTAGGCTTTTGCTGCTCTGCCTTAACCCTTTGGCACACAAGATACTTCGCCACAAACTCTGCTACATCCTTCTTCATGCCACTACAATAGAACACTCTCTTCATGTCTCTATACATCTTATCACCACCCGGATGAATAGTCATCCAAGAATGGTGTGCTTCTCCTAGAACTGCACTCATCAAATCACCAGTGCGGGGGACACAAAGACTTCCATCTCTCCTTAGCCACCCTTTTCTATTCATGGAATAGCGTTGGAGATGTGTAGAGTCCTCTTCTCTGCTAATCCTATCCAGAATATCCACAAGCTCTGAATCCTCTCACTGCCTTGAACCAATCTGATCTATCAGGGTAGGCTTAACCTCAAGTGCTGTCAATAATCCAGGAGTAATGTCCGTAGAGAGCTTAAAATCAAAGGTGGAAATAAACTCTAGGCTTTTCCACTCCACGAACATTGGGCTAAGGGTTGTTCTCTTCCTACTTAATGCATCTGCAACCATGTTTCCCTTGCCAGGTGTGTAAGTTATCGCAAAGTCATATGATGCCAGAAACTCCATCCAACGCTACTGCATCAAGTTTAAATCCTTTTGTGTGAACAGGTACTTCAATGATTTATGGTCAGTGAAAAGCTCAAACCTCTCTCCTAGCAAGTAATGTCTCCCAGATTTGAGCGTGAAAACAATAGCAAGCAGCTCCAAATCATGGGTGGGGTAGTTCTTCTCTTGAGTTCTCAACTGTCTAATCCCATAGCATACTACCCTCCCCTCCAACATCAATACTGCATCAAGGCCAGTCCTACATGCATCAGTGTATACTATAAAAGGCTTAGCTCTGTCAGGTAAAACTAACACTAGTGCACTAGTAAGGGCACTCTTTAATATCGTGAAGGAATCCTCATAATCCACGTCCTACACGAATGTCGCATTCTTCTTAGTGAGGCGAGTAAGCGGTGCTGAAATCTTAGCGAAATCTCTGATAAACTTCCTATAGTAACCAGCCAAACCTAGGAAGCTTCTAACTTCGGTAGAATTCTTGGGGGCCTTCCAATCCTGTACCGCTGGTACCTTAGCAGGATCCACTGCTATACCCTCTCTTGAGACTACATGCCCCAAGAAACGCACCTCTTCACGCCAAAAGTGACACTTCGAGATTTTTGCTTTTAACTGATGAACACAAAGTGTACGAAGAACCTTCTCAAGATGAATAGCGTGGTCTTCCATACTCTTGGAAAACACCAGGTGTTGTCCACAAACATTACAACGAACTTATTTAGGACATCTCGAAAAACACGGCTCAACAGATCTACAAAATAGGCTGGGGCATTGGTTAGCCCAAACGGCATAACCAACCACTTAAAGAATCCATCGGGTGTCCTAAATGATGTCTTATCGATGCTATCGTCAACGATCCTAAGCTGATGAAATACAATGGCTAAGTCAAGCTGAGAAAATACTGAAGATCCAACCAACTGATCGAAAAGATCGTCTATCCTAGGAAGTGGGTAACGGTTCTTCTTCGTGAGCTTATTTAACTCTCTATTGTCTACGCAAAGTCAAAGGGAACCATCTACCTTTGTAGCGAAGACGACTGGCACCCCCACTCAGATATGCTCCATCTGATGAAGCCTTTCTCTAATAGCTCACCAATCTGCTTACTTAACTCCTTCCTCTCCCTAGGAGCTATATGTCTCACGGGTAATGCCATTGGCTTAGCATTGTCATTCATATAGATCCTAAAGTCGATCTCTGTCTTAGGGGGTAGCCCCTCTAACCTCCTGAAAAACGTTTGGGAAATCTCTAACAACTGGAACTAAATCTAACTCTCCTAGTGATGAATCAAGGGAATAAAGGAAGCTCAACATTACTGACCCCTATGGGTCACAAGAAACCTTGAGGATCCGTCTGCTACATGTCCCTAGCCTGACGACTCTCCTCTTGCAGTCCAACATCGCACCATAATTCGATAATCAATCCATCCCTAAAATCATCCCATATCCTGAAAATCCTAGTACATAGGCGTCACAATCAAACTCTATGCCTAGTATATAAATTTTCAAACCCCTACAGATCATGGATAAATGTGTCGATCCTCCTATGGAGTTTGTAACAACTATAGGGTCTATAACTAGAGAAATATCTAAGTGCAAACAATCAACCAAGGAACTAGAAATGAAAGAATGCAATGCTCCGGAGTCAAAAAGAGTCCGAATAGGAAAATCCAAAATAGAGATCAAACCTTCTATAGAGACTTTCCTACCTCGGTCTGGTCCACTACTAGAAGGTGCTATCCAAAGCCTATACTTGTGTTGCAGGTGCGCCTTCTCTCTGCCTCGTCCTTTGAGGACAAGCTCTACTAAAGTGTACAGGCTGCCCACAGCTGTAACACCTCTTCTTCATTGTGTCCTTCTTACAGTCCTTTGAGTAATGCCCAACTGATCCACAATTATGACACTTCTTGCCCTTCTTGATCTATCCCTTTTAAGGTCCTCCTCCTTTCTTCTTGTCCTTATCCTTCTTATTCTTCCACCACTGTTTCTTAGAGTTTTCCGATTTAGGAACCTCCTTAACCTCTTCTTTCTTAGCAACATCTGATATGAGGGCCATTTCCACAAGTGACTCATACGTCTCTCCCATAGGTAGATGTGTCAATGCCAACCCTTGGAGGGTATGGTTCAAACCCTTAGCAAACTTGGTGGCCTTCTTAAGCGATGTATTAACAAGCTCCATCCCGAACCTCGATAACTCATTAAACTGATTTATATACTCTTTCACCGAAAGACTCGCCTGCTTCAGACTAATGAACTTCTCCAACTGCATGCTTTCCTCGACTTGCGACAAGAACTTTCTCTTAAACCTTTTCGGAAATCCAACCCAACCAATGTCTCTACCCTCCATCGCTACAACCTCCCACTAGTAATAAGCCTCTCCCTTCAGCTGCCAAGATGCAAGCTGAACTCTCTATCGGTTCTCCAATCCTAACAGTCAAAATATCTGCTCCGTATTTCTCAACCAAGTTCGTGCCTCTACGAAATCCTCCATGCCAGAAAACGTCTTGCCTCCTAGATTAGCGTAATCCTTGCATAGCTTAGAAAAATTGGCTGCTGCAGGTGGATTAACGAGACCTCCTTCCGCCGGTGCTGCATTGGGCACTTGCCCTTACACCTCTAGTGCTGTAGCTTGGAGATATCTACAGAACCAACCAGGGACTTGGACACCCTATGGAAGATTTGGAGCGTCCGCCATTCTATGCAAAGAAAAGAAAATTTAGGCTCGAAAGAATCGAAAGAAGGTTGAACTGGACTTTGAGGGGATTTTTATAAAAACTCCCTTATACTTGAAAACTATTTATATAATAAGAGTTGCTTCCTGAAAAATACGTTTAGTTTGAAGATATGTTACCTTTAAAAAATACTTCACTTTTAAAATAATTTTTTAGAAATCCTTTAACCTTAGGCTCTGATACCAAATGAAACACCCCACACCCCTTAGTATTCCCAAAAAGGGCACACCAAAGGATGTGGTGCGTTATAGGTATAGCTAAAGCATCATAGAGACTAAGATTCACAAGACAAATAAGTAAAAGTGGCGGAAAACATTTAAATAATAACTTATCATTCAGAATTAATCTTCATCTCAAAATAAGTCATAAAAACATAACATGTCTCAAAAACTCAAAATCTCTCATGTCTTATGAAAATACATCTCAGTCTCACATAATCAGAGTAAAAGTTACAATAATAATAATCCCTCTCATAAGTGCCAATCCATCATAAGCCAAATGAAAAAGATGAAAAGCAGCAGAATACATCTGAAATGAGGAACTCTAGAAATGAATTTCTAAGCAACCTGAATCAACTATCCTCAACTTTGCAGGCTTATTGGGGGAAAAGAAAAGATAGAGGAGTGGGTCAGGCAATAAGTCTAGTGAGTGAAAGTAATTACTAGAATTTCTAAGAAAGATAAAGATAATAGACTAAGCAATAGTTCTAGCATGGAAGGAAGATAGAAAAAGGATAAAACTCGCATAAACTAATGTTTCTGATTCTGTTTGACTGTTTGCTTTCATTGTTTGCACTTGTCTTGAACTGTTGTGATTAGGCTGAAACTCTAATCCTATCTCAACTGCTAACTTGATTAGGCTGAATTCCTAATCCTACCCATTGATTGGTCTTTCCTATCTATGTTGTGTCACTATGAGCCAGTCTTGTTGGTCCTACAGTAAAAGACACCTCTAAGAACTTAGGACGCAGTATCAAATTATTTACCATAATCGATGCCGCATGCTCGGTCATCGCCGGTACATACTAACTGTTGCCCCCTATTTGATCCTTTAATTACCCTAATCAGCATAAGCGTGGCCAGCCTTACTCGCATGTGAGACCATCGGTCCTCGACCTAAAAGGGAATGTTGTCGGTACTGGTCCTAACAAACAAGTCTTATAACTTTCTGCCCCTTGCCCAAATCTCCAAATTTGAGCCTTTATCTATTGGCCACCTATTTACCCTAATCAGCATAAGCGTGCCCGGCCTCACCCACGTGTGAGACCATCAGTCCTAGACCTAAAAGGGAATGCTGTCGGTATGAGCCACTACTGCTATATTTGCTTATTAACTTAACCCAAGGTCTAAGTTTTAAAATAAGCCCCTTCTGTTATTTCTTCCTTTCTAATTATAACCTATGTGTTATAATTGTTCTTGCACCTATTACTCTTCTATTTTCTCGTTTTAGTTATAACCTCTTGTTATAATCATGCTTGCAAATATCTTAAATTTGCCTATTTCAGTCCGTCTCTATTTTATTTCAGTTTTTTCTCATTTTACATCCGATTTATGTAAATTTAGTGTTTTTATATTTTAATCCATATTTGCGAATTCTTCTCTATTTAATATTTTATTCACGTCAAAAAGGATTAAATCTCTATTAAAAGAAACTAACATTTATAGGCTAAATTCCAACTTAAAAAAGATGTAAATAAATGTAAATAACTGCAAATAGCTGAATAAAAATAGACTGAAAAGAACTTCTGAAATTTACTTAAAAACTGACTGTAAATAAACTTACATAAAAACTATCTCAAAATTGTAGAAAAACTACAACAATTGAGAACCCTATTATTTTAAATTACTTACAAATCTAAAATAATTATAAAACACTCACCTGTGGTCCTTAACTCTAATCCCTGGCCTTCTTAGATCCACTTCTAGGGCGTAAAATATTTTTATTAAAAAGATTTCCTCCCTAGAAAACTTTTCTATTTAGGGTTCAGCCTCAGGCAATGAACCCAAAGGGAAGAAAATCTGAATGAGAAAAATAGCTAGGCCTAGGGTTCTATTTATAGTGTGGCTTAGGGATCTCAGGCCATTGGATTTGAAGATTGAATCTCGTGCAACCACGTCTTAGGCTCGCTAGGGACCCTCGGATGCAACCACGAATGCACAGGATTTCATGAAAAACAGACTCCAGAACTTTCGACTCGTACTGGACGATTCTTCATCTACTAACAAAGGCGGGTCGACCCGACCCCTTTGGGGGTCGACCCATAGGTCGGCCTGACCCTAATGCAGGTCGACCTATGGATACATATATATATTTTTAGCTTATATTATATAATATATGTATATATATATGTATGTATATATATATGTATGTATATATATATGTATCTATTTATAAAATTCAGAATTTCTTGTTTCACTCGTAACTTCTCCATACTAACTCAGATTCCGACAAGTTATATATGAAAATTGATCAGAAAATTGCTACGGACCAAATGGTGCAACTCCCGTAGCTAAATTCTCATAATTCCAAAATAATCATTTTCACTATTTAATAATTATTTTAGTTATTTAATTATCTAAAAATCCAGGGTGTTACAGTAGTCGATAGGTTGTAGCTGCTACTGCCAGTACTTTGTTTTGAAAACTTCCGACCCAGTCGAAGGGTTTCGACTGTTTTATAAAGGTTTTACTTTGAATCTTCCAACCCAGTCGAAACGTTTACCTATTTTTAAAACTAACTGTTTCTCCAATGCTTTCAAAGGGAAGCTTTCAACTTAGGTGGTTACCCTTGTTTTGTGAAATATAACCAAAGGCTTTTGAAAGGTTATTTAGATATTTTCGAAAGGTTATTTATATAAAGACAAAAGGTTTTAAAAGAAGGTTTCTAGATTGTTTTAAGTTGAACCTAATATACCTTCGAAAGGTTTATGTTTTAAAAGATTTTATGAATCCGAAGGGTTTTGTTTCGAATGGTTTATTGAATTTTTTCGAAAGGTCCTCGAAGGAACGTTTTCTAAAGGTTTTTAGGCAATGACTTAAAGTAATTTTGAAGAAGGATGTCTAAAGTTTATAACTTCCGAAAGGTTTGCTTTGAATGAATTCGAAAGGTTTTAGAAATGATTTTCGAAAGGTTTAAACATTGAGTTTGAATTAGATAATTTCAAAGTACGGAAAGAGGTTCTTTCAAATGGTAAAGTGTTTTCATCAACTAAGTTTTGAGTAAAGGATATATATCTAACATGTAATACGATTTGAGTAAAGTATAAAGATTTATTTCTTTTCCTTATTCGAAGTTTGATTTAAAGGTTTAAATCATTTTGAAGTTGTTTTCAAGGAAAATTATGGGAGGGGATCCATAAGTATAAATGACTCAGATATTAGAAAACTAGATGGGACTAGTATGGGGTCGCGCCCTATACATTAGCTTGTAGCCCCAGCTAATTGTTGTCCAAAATTTCAATGTGTAGGGCTTGGTCACAGGTAGACTAAAATTATGATTACACACTGAAAGGAATATATGTTATATACAGATATGTTATTGGTAAGCCCGGAAAACTAGGCTCAGGAGAACCTAAGAGATGATTAAGTTAGGGACAGACCGTCCAAAAGTGAGAAATTTAACATATAGTTTAGGACAGACCATCCAGAAGTGAGAAATTTAACAGATAGTTTAGGACAGACCGTCCTGATGGGAAATGTTAAATAGATGGCTAAGGATAGATAATACTAAATATGAAAATCTAACAGATGTTAGGTTACATTTAATTATGTTGTCTGGTAGGCCCGAGTCAACCAAAGGTTAAAATTTATTTGTATTTGAACAAATAGTTAATTATTACCTGATATTTATGTATGATTACATAATGATTATTTTTTTGAGATTAACCATTGTGGATGCATGAGCATAGTATATAGTTATATAAAAGGATTTGCAAAGATAAGTTTTAAGAAGAATGTTAGTGAGGTGAAACCCATTCCGCTAAGCGGCATGGTCTCACTTATCATAATTAAACAAGGATGTATAGTATTATTCATACCAGGCTTTATGTCTGACTCGAAGTTTATGTTTTCCCCTTAAACTCTTGGGTACTCAAAACCAATTTGAGTATATTAAGAGGTTAAGGATCTTTTCAGGTTTTTAGGTTGTTTGACAAATAAGCACCGGAGGACGCTGGAGGCAATGGATAGCTATTTAGTATTTGCTGCTTTTTTTAATGTTTAGATGATTTTCCACTGTGTTATGATGTATTAGGTCTTATACAACCATTTGACATTGATCAATCAAGGGGGTATCTTCATATACCGCTCTTGACGTAATTTGTAATAACTATATTTATTCAATGTTTGGGAAAATGATTGGGTTATATGACGTGAATGTGGAACAAATATTATTTGGAAATGTAATGAAGTAATCTATGTTTTTAATCTATGTTTTGATTCATATTCAAGTGCTTCTTATATTATTGATACTATTAACATAGCCGTATTTAGTCGCCGGAAGCTAATACTATAGATGACTGCAGCATCTGTAGCGCTTAGTTTTAGGCCTCTAGATAGGGGATGTCACAACTTGGTATCAAAGCATGATTTATGAAATACTTTAAAAAAATGATTTTTGAAAACATAATCCATAGGAATTAGAGTTAAGACCGGGGTATGGGATAACGCTATAATGACGTACTTGTATTATATATATATATATATATATATATAAGTATACGCTCTATCTTTGGACTCCTTTCTCAGTTAGGTTATTCATCTGTATCTCACGAGGTTTGAATACAGATATGGAGGGACGAAGGAGCAGAGTGAATGTTGGAGGAGATAGCACCACTACCAATGGAACGCCCAACCAAATGCAAGGAGAGGTCCTGGTCAGGCACAAGCTGAAAATGCTGGAGCAAGAGTTCCCCAGGTGGATATGGGGGCGATGTATCGGTTCTTTGTGAATATGGTGCAAGTTGGAGTGGCAGCATGTGTAGTTGGAGGTAACACTATGGGAGGAGGAGCTCAAGAGGTTCCTGCGGTCAATCGGTACGCCAATCTGAGCAGAGATTATATTAGGCTCAGAGGAAAGCCGTTCATTGGTACCGAGGATGTGATTGAAGTAGAAAATTGACTACTGCATTGTGAAAGGATTTTCGCTGATTTAGGGCTAAATGATGCGTAGAAAAGAAGGTTGGCCTCAAGGCAGCTGCAGGGAGCTACATTATTTTGGTGGAATCCATCACTGCCGGAGTGGATAAAGAGACCATTACCTGGGAAGAATTCAGAAGAAGGTTTTCGGAGAGGTTTATGTCCGTTATGATGCAAGCTGCATTGGTAAGGAGGTTGTAGAACTGGAGCAGGGATATATGAGTGTGTTGGAATATACCAGGAAGTTCGAGGAACTAGCCCGATATGAGGATGGATTGGTTGAGTAGGTATGATGCTAGGATATTTTGCCAAGATAGGAAAATATCATTTAATCATCCAAATTGTAGTGATCGGATAATTTATGATGTGGAGAACCCTAGTTGTGAGGTGAATGCTTTACTGGGTGTTATGGAGTTGGAGGATGAGTTGCATTGGGATTTTGTAGTTAGGGAATTTATCGATGTGTTCGAACCAGTCGTTGGACTGCCACCGAAACGAGCTATTGAGTTTTGGATTGATTTTGTGCCGGGAGCTGAACTGGTGAGAAGATCTCCAAGTAGGATGACACCTACAGAGATGAAAGAGTTGAAGGTGAAGTTAGTAGATCTGGAAGGCAAAAGTTTTATTAGGCCGAGTAGTTTGCCATCGAAAGCTGCTGTTGTGTTTGCCAAGAAGTCGGACGGATCGTTAAGGCTATGTTTCGATTATCGTAAGTTGAATGAGAAGACAATAAAACACCGATATCCATTGCTAAAAATTGACTATTTTATCAATCAGTTGAGTGGAGCAAAGGTATTCTCTCAGCTAGATTTGGCGATGGGATTTCATCATCTTAGAGTTGTAGAGGATAGAATTCCTTCGACGGCGTTTAGAACAAGATATGGATCGTACGAATGGTTAGTTATGACATTAGGACTAACTAATGCACTGGCATTCTTTGTAGATCTGATGAATAGGATTTTTTGAGAACATTTGGATAGGTTTGTATTGGTTTTCATTGATGACATTTTGATATACTCTAAGGACGAAAAGGAGCATGAAGTCCATCTCAGAGTCATGCTTGATACGTTAAGGGAGCATCAGTTGAAGGATAATTTTACAAAGTGTCATTTTTGGAAGAAGGAAGTGAAGTTCCTTGGTCCTGTCGTCTCTAAGAAAGGGTTGTCTATAGATTCGACTAAGATTAAAGCGATGAAAAATTGGAAGAGACCAAAGACGGTGGCCGAGATAAAGAGTTTCCTTGGATTGGGGGGGTATTATTGGAGATTTGTAAAAGATTTTTCATGGATAGCAGCACCGATGACTAAGCTTACGCGAAAGGATGTGAAGTTCGTGTGGACCGATAAGTGTGAAGAAGCATTCCAAAGCTTGAAACACTTATAGACCCATGCATCAGTGTTAGTAGTTTCGAAGGGGAATCAAGATGTAGTTGTTTTTACAGATGCATGTGGAACTGGATTGGAAGCTGGGTTGATGCAAGGGGTAAAGTAATTGCTTACGCTTCTTTACAACTCAAACCACGTAAGGATAGGTATCCAACGCATGATTTGGAGTTAGTTGTTGTTATATTTGCTTTAAAGGTATGGAGGCATTATCTTTTGGGAGAGCAATTTGAGCTATATACCTATCATAAGTCGTTGAAGTATTTGTTCTCTCATAAGGAGCTGAATATGAGACAGCAGAGATGTTTGGAGTTTATTGATGCCTATGATTTTGGAATTGAGTACACATTTGGAAAAGGAAACAAGGTAGCGGATGCACTCAGTCGAAAACATCATAATGCAGTATTGGCTATGATTACTGAGTGGAAAGACTTGAAGGCATTATCGGCTTGTAGTATGCAGTTTAGGTCCGAGGTAGGATCGAGTGCAGGAAGTACCATATTATCTTGTTTTGAAATCCTACCGGTAATGATTGAGAAGGTAGCTTCTAAGCAAGAGGAGGATCCAGTGTTGGCTGAAAGGATCAGACGATTGAAGGAAGGAACAGAGAACGATGACCTAAAGGATTTCAATCTTGACCAAAATGGGTGGTTGAGAAGGAAAGGAAGGCTATGTGTTCCAAATGTAGGAAACATGAGAAAGGAGGTTTTGGATGAGTGCCATCGTTCGAAGTTCACTATCCATCCAAGAGGAACGAAAATGTATCAGGACATGAAGAGAAATTTCTTCTGGGAAGTTATGAAGCAGGACATAGGATTGTGTGTTAAGTAGTGCTTGAATTGCCAATAGGCAAAGGCTGAACACCAGAGGCCAAGTGGATTGCTTCAACCATTGAAGATTCCACTGTGGAAATGTGATTCGTTCTCTATGGACTTTATTGATGGGTTGTCGTGATCTATAAGAGGAAACGAAAGCATATGGGTCATAGTAGATAGACTAACTAAGAGTGTCTATTTTATTCGGATAAAGTCAACTAGAACGACACCGATTTGGTGAAGTTATTCTTGAAGAATGTAGTTAAGTTGCACGGGATTCTTAGTAGTATTATCAGTGATAGAGATTCTTTATTTACTAGCGAGTTCTGGAAAAGTCTACATGAAGCATTAGGAACCAAGCTCAACATGAGTACCGCTTACCATCCACAAACAAATGGGAAAACAGAAAGAGTTAACAAAACCTTGGAAGATTTGTTAAGAGCTTGTATATTAGATTTTGGAGGATCATGGGAAGACCATCTTCATCTAGTCGAGTTCTCGTATAACAATAGTTATCAGACTAGTATTGGGATGGCACCGTTTGAAGCATTGTAGGGAAGACCTTGCAAATCTCCCGTATGTTGGTTGGAGACCAGGGATAGATTAGTTCTTGGTCACAATTTAGTAAAGGAAGCTGCGGAGAAGATTGAGTTGATTCGAGCTAGGATGAAGGAGGCTCAATCTAGACAGAAAAGTTATGCAGATAAAAGAAGAAAGGATTTAGAATTTTCTGGCAGAGATTATGTATTTGTTAAGGTTTCACCGATGAAAGGTGTAATCGGATTTGGGAAGTCAAGGAAGTTAGCACCTAAGTTCATTGGTCCATTTTGTATTATTCAGAGGATCGGGAAACTCGCTTATAGAGTAGAGTTACCGAGTAGTTTGGCTGGAGTCTATAATATTTTCCATGTTTCTCATCTTAGAAAATGTATTAGAGACTCGGAGACTACTATAGCACCTACAGTATTAGAAGACTTAGTAGTAGAATCGGATTTGACTATAGTTAGGAAACCAATTCAGATTGTGGCTAGAGATGAGAAGAAATTGAGGAACAAGACAGTCAAGTTAGTAAAGGTCCAGTGGAGTAATGATGCTAGAGACTGTACTTGGGGAGTGGAGAGCAGGATTAGAGACTCTTCCCCAGATTTATTTGATGGTATGTTTTAGCTTAGATTGTTTAGTTATGTACCTTATCATAATTTCGAGGAAGAAATTCTTTAAGGTGGGGGAGTCTGTAACACCCCATATATTTTATAACCTTATTTAAGACATTTAATTAGTTAAATTAAATTAAATAATGTGAAGATTAATAGATGGAGATTTAATTAGTTAGAGGTAACCGCGCCATATTAAAGGGGTTAACTAAAATGAAATAACACTAAGTAAGGTGTTAGGAAATGAGAAGGGTATTTTAGGAAATGGCAAAATCTTATACCCTAAACCTTTGTGACATGGGTAACTCACTTTCATTATTCTCATTCCATTAAGAACAAAAATAGCTAAGGCCGGCCACCATTTCCAATCTCAAGAGTAGAAGTAAGCTAAGATTCAAGAGGAAAGAAGAAATCAACTAAATCAACACTCAAAAATCTCGTCTATAATCTCTAAAGCCAAGGTGAATAATTACTACATCCCTAATATGGTTAGATCCGAAATGTTTTTGCTATAATATTGCCATGCTTGATGTTTTAAGATATATATATATGTTTATTGTTGATGAAATTATAAATGTTTATTCGTGTTTTATGATAATGTTTAGCATGAAAATCCTATTTATTGACATCCGAATACTTTGAAAATTTAAATAAATGTCTGGAACATATTTTAAAGGTGGTTTTTGATTTTCATATTATTTATTAGCTTTTAAATTATTTTCGGTTGAAATAATAATTGTTTGGGTTTGAGATTTTAATATGTTAGGTAATATATTAAAATATATTTTTTGGAATTTTCCAGAATTTTCCTAAGTTATTTGAGGGATATATAAAATTATTTAAAGTATTGGACTTAAATGTTTTATATATTTATAAAGGAGAAGGGGCATTTTGCAAAATAAAATGATTTATAAATTCTGGTAATTGCGGCAGCAAAATTCTGAAAAGTATTTTACTGACCAATGAGAATTTAACAAACAAAGGCAGTTAATCGAAAAGTTTCCTTTTTAAAGACAAAAATAACATTTTTCCATGTTTCAATCCATACGGCTAAGTACCTTCCGCCCCAGACCTTTCGTCTCGGTCGAAAGGTTAGCTTTTGATAAGGTCAAAGTTCAATGCATAAGTTATCAAGTAATTGGTACATAATGAATTGAATATAGCCGAAAGGTTCTAAGACGAAAGGTTGATGGCCAAAAAGGGTTGGAATATAATTGTTTTATAAGTGAAAAGCTTTCCCTTGCTTTGCTTCCGAACTTGAACTTTCGACTTGGTCACTTCCGACCAGGTCAAGTTATTTAAAGGAAGACTTTAAAACCTTCTAATGTAGTCGATAGGTTGTAGCTGCTACCACCATTACTTTGTTTTGAAACCTTCCAGCCCAACCGAAGGGTTTCCACTGTTTTATAAAGGTTTTACTTTGAACCTTCCAACCCAATCGAAAGGTTTACCTTTTTTTAAAACTAACCATTTCTCTAATGCTTTCAGAGGGAAGCTTTCGACTTAGGTGGTTACCCCAATTTTGTGAAATATAACCAAAGGCTTTCGAAAGGTTATTTAGATATTTTTGAAAGTTTGTTTATATAAAGTCAAAAGGTTTTAAAAGAAGGTTTCCATATTGTTTTAAGTTGAACCCAGTATACCTTCGAAAGGTTTCTGTTTAAAAGGTTTTATGAATCTGAAGAGTTCTGTTTCGAAAGGTTTATTGAATTTTTTTGAAAGGTCTTCGAAGGAAGGTTTTCTAAAGGTTTTTAAGCAATGACTTAAAGTGATTTTAAAGAAGGATGTCTAAAGTTTATAACTTTCGAAAGGTTTGCTTTGAATGAATTCGAAAGGTTTTAGAGATGATTTTCGAAAGGTTTAAACATTGAGTTCGAATGAGATAATTTCAAAGTACGGAAAGAGGTTCTTTCAAATCGTAAAGTGTTTTCATGAACTAAGTTTTGAGTAAAGGATATATATCTAACATGGCAATATGATTAGAGTAAAGTATAAAGATTTATTTCTTTTCCTTGTTTGAAGTTTGATTTAAAGGTTTAAATCATTTTGAAGTTGTTTTCAAGGAAAACTATGAGAGGGAATCCTTAAGTAGAAATGACTCAGATATTAGAAAACAAGATGGGACTTGTATGGTATCGCGCACTATACATTAGCTTGTAGCCCCAGCTAATTGTTGTCCAAAATTCTAGTGTTTAGGGCTTGGTCACAGGTAGACTAAAATTATGATTACACACTGAAAGGAATATATGTTGTATATAGATAAGTTATTGGTAAGCCCAGAAAACCATTAGGCTCGAGAGAACCTGGGAGATGATTAAGTTTGGGACAGACCGTCAAGAAGTGAGAAATTTAACAGATAGTTTAGGACAGACCGTCCTGATGGGAAATGTTAAATATATGGCTAAGGATAGATAATCCTAAATATGAAAATCTAACAGATGTTAGGTTACATTTAATTATGTTGTCTGGTAGGCCCGAGTCAGCCAAAAGTTAAAATTTATTTGTATTTGAACAGATAGTTCAGTATTACCTGATATTTATGTGATTACATAATGATTATTTTGTTGAGATTAACCATTGTGGATGCAGGAGCATAGTATATGGTTATATGAAAGGATTTGCAAAGATTAGTTTTAAAAAGAATGTTAGTGAAGGGAAACCCGTTTCGCTAAGCAGCATGGTCTCACTTATCATAATTAAACCAGGATGTATAGTAGTATTCATACCAGGCTTTATGTCTGACTTGAAGTTTATGTTTTCCCCTTAAAACCTCGGGTACTCAAAAACAATTTGAGTAGATTGAGAGGTTAAGGATCTTTTAAGATTTTTAGGTTGTTTGACGAATAAGCTACCGGAGGATGCTGGAGGCAACATATAGCTATTTAGGATTTGCTGCTTTTATTTATGTTTAGATGATTTTCCGCTATGTTATGATGTATTAGGTCTTATATGACCATTTGACTCTGATCAATCGAGGGGGTATCTTCATATACCGCTCTCGACATAATTTGTAATAACTAAATTTATTCAGTGCCTGGGAAAACGATTGGGTTATGTGACGTAAATGTGGAACAAATATTATTTGGAAATATAATGAAGTAATCTATGTTTTTAATCTGTGTTTTGTTTCTTATTCAAGTGCTTCTTATATTATTGATACTATTAACGTAGTCGTATTTAGTCACCGGAAGCTAATACTATAGATGACAACATCATCTGTAGCGCTTAGTTTTGGGCCTCTAGATGGGGGATGTCATAGAACGTTAGGTTGAAGAATTGAGAAAATCGGATGCAAAGTTGGTCAGAATTGGACGAAACTTGGAGGGGAAGCTCTATAGTATGAGAGGTTCTTGGGGTTCAAGTTGCAAGTCCAGATTGTCTAAGCATAGAAGTCAGCACCGACATAAGAGGTCGTACTGAGTTCTGTGGGTTGATCCAACAAGTTGGTGGTTTTTGGGGAAGCAAGAGTATTGCTAGTAGAGGTTGCCTAAGGTGATGGATAGGTGACTGGCCAAGTGTTGGAAGCTATGACGACTTGTTTCTAAAATATAAAGTAGGGTGCTTTGAAGAGAGGACTTGACCAATGATGACTTGATTTGTGTAGAGAAGTCGGGGTCAAAGCATGTAACGACCCGCTATTTTGGACTATTCGCATCCGTACATGTCGAACTTGAATAATTCAAAATACCGAATTGCTAATTTAAATTTGGCAAAACTGAACATATACAGTAAATAAATAATCACAGATCATAGACACAGAGTAATAAATGCAGCGGAAGCAAAAGATAATAGTTCATGAAGCTACTATATACATATCAGAGTTAAATAAGGTACAACAGATGTCTCGAATACATAATCAAATACAATATCAGAATACATCACTAGAATCAACTGGATATCTGAAAGCTGGGTAGATAGCTGGATCTCCAAGCGAAGCTCCAACTCCAAAGGTGAGTCTCGAATACTGGTACACTCAGTCTGACCCGAGCGTAAAGCAAAACACAAAACACTCGAGTCAAGATTAACATTCTTATATCAATAAATCCAACTCAAGTGAAATAGCAATTGAAATACAAGTAACTCAAAGGATGTTTGGAATAACCATTCTTTAAGGATCCGTTAAACTATCTACTATGTAGTAGTGTAGGATAAGTAGATAATGCCTATCAGTAATATAAGATACCAAAATAGTGTTAAGGCATTACCATTATTCCCCTTAACACATTTTATATAAGCGTCATAGTCTATTCAGCACTGTAAACTCCACCGTAAACTAGTGGGCTATCAGGGAGTACTCCATAGGTATAACACAAAACAAATCGTAGTGGTCGCGTATAGGGATACAAGTATGACAAGGCACATGAGGCAATACCCAAGGTAGTGAAACTACCGTTTGCCTGATCCGGACTGGTGAGAACGCATCGCCGCAGCGATCGCAACACCGCGAAACAACACTCCCAAATCAAGGGTGCACCAATCGACAACAAGTAATGAGTAGTTTTCGATGAAGTGTGTTCTCTCAAGGTAGCTAACCCCCATTTGGCCCGGCACAGCTCCTATTTTAGTCATTTCCAATTTAACACAAGTGTCAAGGCTATCCATTATCGTTATCTTTCTTCAGTCATCACGTACATCATTCCAACTACTTCATTCTGGATCACACTCCGCGTATAGTTATTAAAGTGGTTTCTGGTTTAGACAGTGAGTATGTCCCTAACCGATTCCGGTCTCTTTAATAACTTTCGTGATTATTACACCGATTGGTCGTTTATTTATTTCAAAACCAAATCAATTTCAATTTCAATTAGAATTTTTAAATCAACATTTCATTTATCTTTCTACATCAATTTCCATAATTTACGTTTCAAAATTTCCAAATTCCCATTTCAAAATCTTATAATTCAATTTCAAATTTTATTCAAAACAATTCAAATATTGATTCAAGTTCATATATAAATTTCATTCCGAAATCATTTAAATTAATTTAATTTAACATTCAAATCAATTCCAAATTCATTTATCGATTTCATTCAATCTTCGTTAAATAAATTTATTCTTCAAAACAATTTCTATTTAACTTCCAATTTATTAAATCAATTATTTAAGTTCAACTCCATTGTATCAAAACTTACAAATTGCATTAAATTAAATTCATCAAATCAATTTCTTTACATTTCAAGTCTTACATTAATTTCAATAAAACACATTTTATTTCTTATTAGAGAAATTCAATTTCACTTATTTATTTACTTAGTTACAATTTCAAAACTCAATTTATAAAGAAACTTAATTTCACTTATTCAAGAAGTTCAATTTCACTTAACAAAGAATTCAATTTTTATTTAATTATTAAATAATTCCATCTTATTCAATTATTAAATAATTTCAAAAACTTAATTATTAAATAATTTCAACTTAATAATTAAATTTTAAACAACATTCTTTCATCAACTACTATGTTAATATTTTGTTTTGGATTATTACATATTAACATTTTCCTTTCATAAAAATTCAAATTCCAACTTCATTTAAAACCTTATTATTTATTCAAATAAAATCTTTATTTTATTTTTAAATCAAATTATTGACCAATCGGGTTTTATTTAATTCTCTATCCTAGGTCAAAGTTTAATTTGGGTATTTATCATTTCAACCCGATTCCAATTCAATTCAAAATCAAAACATAGCAAAGGGAACTTGTAGTGTGATAATTGGGATGGTGTCAAAGTAAATAGACAAGCAATAACAACAATCAATATCAATCCAATAATCAATTCAAATAATCCCGAAATAATCATATTAATTCACATTGTTGTTTGTGTAAATTAATATAATTATTTCTAGAATCTACACTATCATTTCGTGTAGATAAAGATTATTACACTAATATTTATATGGTTCTTCAATTGATATCTATTGTTCAATTTCAAACTACATCAATTTATACACATACATTTAAATGGTTCAAGGTGTGGTTAACACTATTTCTACGGGTCAATTTATTTAAAATTGAAAGGGGTCATATTATACAAATTTAACAAATCAAATTCAACACATATGTCGATTCAAATTTTTACTATCCTTCGTCAAATTCAATTTCATACTATTTATCACTTTATACATTACAATTTTAACGTCCAATTGTAAACATCAAACAATCAATCATTTAACAACCAAACTGGATTATCATTGCATATATAACAGATAATGGTGTCAGATGTCACAGGTGAACTGATACAGGTAATAACAGTGTAAATATCTAACAGTAGCATATTTCAATTGTCGTTTCAATTGAAGTCAAATCAAATAAATAAAAGAACATTAATCGTGAGTGATTGCTCACCTTTCGAGGTTAGATGGATAGACAAAGAAGTTCAGTTACGAATTACAAGCACGACCCCAAGTCAAAGCAAGATTGGCACGAAATTGGACGGACAAAGCTGACAAATTAGAAATCGAGAACTACAATTAGCTTGATATTGACAGAAACGGGATATATATATATATAATATTATTTTCTTAAAATCGATATTTTAATTTAAGATAAATATTTAAAATAAATAAACACATATATAATAATATTTAATCATAATATATCTATAACAAGACATACAATACCATACTGTTATAAAAATAAAATTCATGCAAACACTTCAAATATGAAATTACAACTATATATGTACAAATTGCAGGTTATTATTTATGCAGACTTCACAATATGAATACAGAAGCTTACCTATATATATATATATATAATACAATAAAGAATCTGTAAGCCTTTTAAAGTCAAAGCACCAATATAAAATACATAATAAAACACATTTCTTTATAACATAAGAACTATAACACTTACATACAAACAACAAATGCTAGCATGTAAACAAATACACACTTTAACTATATATATAAACTATATGTATATACTGAAATAAAATATAAATCAACAAGCAAATCAACTTTTACGTTATCCTTAAAAGTCAAACAGTCTACAAACCTTACATTATACATACATATGTAGGACATACTTATACTTGCATATCTCTTTTATATTTACAATATTTATTACTAAACAATGCAGCCTACTTTTAAAATAAACCCTTAGCAAACATAAACAAAAAAAACAAAACTCACGCATAAACTCACACAGCAAGAACTAATATGTAGCTGATGAGGTTCAAGTACACAAAGTTCTTACACTGTCACTTAAATATGCCTATCCTATAGGTAGCAGTTAGTATAAAATCTACATAACCCTACACACAAATATATTCAATACTTTGGAACCAAAGCAAGGTAAAAGCTTCAGACCATGCATACTTTATATACCTTCAAAACTGATACCATATACATAATATAGTTAAAGTCAGTACATAAACAACCTGGAAAAATATAAAGTTATACTTGAAAATACTTAAACCGGCATGCATTTGACAAGCTATTTTAAAATACATAACGATATAATATACAACTTACATAAATAGGACTGTTGGCTTCAAAGTTGCAAAAAAAACTTGCACAGAAAGTTAAGGGAAGATGGAGGCCGGGTTGATGGCGGGCGACGTCGGTGAGGCTTCGGCCAACGAAAAAAAATATGAACAGGGGGAGGCCGAGAAAAATGATGGCCGTTCTCTGGAGATGAGGCAGAGTGGGATTCGTGTAAAATGAGGGTCGGCTTGGGTATATGGGATGCTGGAAGGCCGATGGGTAGTTTGCTTTCGGCTGGGTGTTGGCTGCCATGGCCGTGGGTTGTCTCGGGATAAAGGGGATGGACAGTTTCTATGATGGGAAATGGCGTGGGTTAGAAATCTGGAGCAGGAAATTTAAGAATGGAGATGTACATCTAAGAAGTTATAAGCTTTTTATTTATTATTTTGATATTTACATATTCCCAAAAGATGAACAGGAACAGTGAAGGTGAATAGACCGAGAAAAAGGAAACATACTGCAATAAATATAAGGCAACGAAGAAGCGAAGATGAAGTGACAATTCTAGAATTAATAAAAGTTGTTGACCACAGGCTATAGGTTATAGAGAATGTTATATTATTATCTGTCAATTGAACCGTTGGAAAATAAAGAGTATAACAGAAGGATGGATTAGAACGTTAGCAATGAATTGAATAAAGGGAACCATAAAGGTAGCACGGCAATTTATGAAATAACAAAAGCAAATGACATTTGAGTTTTTCAACGGTTGATAATTGAAAGGGCACAGAACATTCTACACTCAAAAATGGGCACCGATGCAATGAACTGTTAAATCATCTCGTCGTGCATCGGACCTCAAAACACAGAAGTAAATATACTGTTGAGATCAGCATGATGAGTCGATCAAAACGGTATATAGATATATGTGGTACGATCATCCGATCAAAAGTCGATAATCGGTACCGAAAATGTTGCTATTCTGTCGAAAATAAGATAAACGGAACAATAGAAGTCCGAATTTGGGAAAACGAAAGATGACGTCTCACTCAGAAGACGATTTAGAATTTTTCTATAGAAAAATATTCAGGTTTGGAAATATTTTATTATTATCACTTTTAACTGATATAACTTGAAATAAAATTATACTAGAAAATAAACTTTCAAATTATCTGATGAAAATTTACCGGTTGCTATGATTAATTAGACGCATTCCCAATATCAAATTTTTATTTCAAAATTTAATCGTTTAAAGTTTCACAAAATTTCAATTAATAACGGTATTAAAAACCGGTTAAATTTACGGGTTGTTACACTCTCCCCCACTCAAAGCTTTTCGTCCCTGAAAAGGAAGGAGGTAGGAGAATAGAAACAAGCAGAAAGAAAATAGATTGAAAACAAAATAAAACAATTTATTTAACATATAAATTTCAACCTAATTAAATTTATATTCAATAATTTGTTTTTTTAATTCAAGGTTTTCATTAAATTGATTTGATTTCACATTTATTAATGTTAGGTACAAAAGGTTCTTCCGAATGAAATTCAATTTAAATTCAATTAATCCAAGATACTCCCTTAAGTTGATTTAATTCAATTTATTAACTTTCAATACAAATTTTCTTCTATTAATCATACCTATTATTTATTTAACTTATTATTCTATTTATCTCCATAAACATTTTATAGTTTAAATTTAAGTGAATAACATTTATTATACGCACTCACATTTTATTTATAAAGACAATTTATTTTATATTCCCCAATTTTCTTAAATTAACAATTTCAAAAGTCCTAAATTTGAATAGTCATTTATTATAATCACACTTTATTCGACAAATTTAATTCTTCTTCATACCAAATTATTATTAAATTTATTCTACTTAATATATCCTATCACATATATATTAAGTATATTTACATTTATTTTAACTACTCAAATTTTTTAAAATTTCTTTTGATATCATTTTCTGCTGTATAATATTCAATTACATAGTTAACTTTTTAAAATTTAGGTAAGTTATATTGAATGCAATTGAGTACTATACAAGTAAATTTTACAATTCAGTTATTTCAAGTTAAGTATTTATAAAAGAATTTGGCTTCATTTATAATTGAAAATCATCCTTTAAGAAAATTTAGAATTAAATTTCCGATTAAATTTAAACAATTTAGAGATAAATATATACATACAATATATCCAAGTCAAATCTACATTAAATACTAAAATATATATATATATATATATTTAAATCAAGGCATACTTTAAAAATTCAAATCAAATTCATTTCAAACAAAAGTGTAGCAAGCTACTTATGGTCTCTACTCTTCGAAACTCAAAAATGAATGTCGATGATGCGGCCGTCATCACCGAAATTATTTTCCAGCGACAAAGAGAAGAGCACTGATTTTAAACTTTTAAAATTCTTTGAAATGATTATTATTTGAAAATAATATACCTTCTAAAACTTAAAAACCAAAGTTGAAATCACCAAAAATTTAAATTCTCATATTCTTGATTTAAATAAATTTCAAATTCCAAATCAAATTATAGCTAAGTTTTATAAATTCATTTATTTATATTATGCAATAGTAAATGGTTTACAAAACAATAAATGAAAATCAAATATTATCATTTCTGACAACAAATTCATTAACCATTTAATTTCAGAAAACTTATATTTATATATAATATAATCATACAAAACTATTTTGTTTACCAAATTTGAAAACAATATTGTGTTAGTTTGTTCTGTTCAAGTGTTTTGGAAATCCTATCGATAGCGTTGATCAGACGAATCGATCGAAAATCCAAATCAACATCAACAACTCAAACAACACAATATATTTTTAAAACATTTAAATATAATTTTACAAATACAATTCCTCACTCGACGATACAAGAATAGATTTCAAAACATGTATAGCGATTCAAATTTGATGAAAATCAAATCAAAGAGAATTTTGATTTGAAAATAAGTTTGAAACAGAAGATAAGATAATTCAATTACCACAATCGGGAGATGGATGAGTTTACTTAATTCACGGGCAACCTTAACCGGGTTGTCTGTAACTTCAATAATAAGATCGATGCTGAATTCCGAGGTAAATCAACACTCGATCTCAAGAGATGGAATTCAGGTATAGCAGGTAATAGATAGCATCGTAAACCGAGGATACATAAATCTCTGGTAAATCGATGCCTATTATAAAGGAGTTTTGCTCTTTTACGAATCATTCGAAGATTGGCGAGACCGTCGATCTATTATAGATATCATTCAAAATAGAGTTATGGGGTGCTCCAGAATTGAAAGAAGACGAATAGTGAATGACACGAATGAATTTCTAAACCGAGGGAAACGTTCCTAAATTCAAAGAAATTGAGTCAAAGGAAGAGATTGAAACTCGAATGAGAGTGATTCTGTAAATACATTTACCCTATATGCTAAGTTTTGCCTAGATCCACCAAAGCTCTGATACCAACTGTAACGACCCGCTATTTTGGACTATTCGCATCCGCACATGTCGAACTTGAATAATTCAAAATACCGAATTGTTAATTTAAATTTGGCAAAACTGAACATATACAGTAAATAAATAATCACAGATCACAAACACAGAGTAATAAATGCAGCGGAAGCAAAAGATAGTAGTTCATGAAGCTACTATATACATATCAGAGTTAAATAAGGTACAACAGATGTCTCGAATACATAATCAAATACAATATCAGAATACATCACTAGAATCAACTGGATATCTGAAAGCTGGGTAGATAGCTGGACCTCCAAGCGAAACTCCAACTCCAAAGGTGAGTCTCGAATACTGGTACACTCAGTCTGACCCGAGCGTAAAGCAAAACACAAAACACTCGAGTCAGGATTAACATTCTTATATCAATAAATCCAACTCAAGTGAAATAGCAATTGAAATACAAGTAACTCAAAGGATGTTTTGAATAACCATCCTTTAAGGATCCGTTAAACTATCTACTATGTAGTAGTGTACGATAAGTAGATAATGCCTATCAGTAATATAAGATATCAAAATAGTGTTAAGGCGTTACCATTATTCCCCTTAACACATTTTATATAAGCGTCATAGTCTATACATCACTGTAAACTCCACCGTAAACTAGTGGGCTATCAGGGAGTACTCCATAGGTATAACACAAAACAAATCATAGTGGTCGCGTATAGGGATACAAGTATGACAAGACACATGAGGCAATACCCAAGGTAGTGAAACTACCGTTTGCTTGATCCGGACTGGTGAGAACGCATTGCCGCAGCGATCCCAACACCGCGAAACAACACTCCCAAATCAAGGGTGCACCAATCGACAACAAGTAATGAGTAGTTTTCGATGAAGTGTGTTTGCTCAAGGTAGCTAACCCCCATTTGGCCCGGCATGGCTCCTGTTTTAGTCATTTCCAATTTGACACAAGTGTCAAGGCTATCCATTATCGTTCTCTTTCTTCAGTCATCACGTACATCATTCCAACCACTTCATTCTGGATCACACTCCGCGTATAGTTATTAAAGTGGTTTCCGGTTTAGACAGTGAGTATGTCCCTAACCGATTCCAGTCTCTTTAATAACTTTCGTGATTATTACACCGATTGGTCACTTATTTATTTCAAAACCAAATCAATTTCAATTTCAATTAGAATTTTTAAATCAACATTTCATTTATCTTTCTACATCAATTTCCATAATTTACGTTTCAAAATTTCCAAATTCCCATTTCAAAATCTTATAATTCAATTTCAAATTTTATTCAAAACAATTCAAATATTGATTCAAGTTCATATATAAATTTCATTCCGAAATCATTTAAATTAATTTAATTTAACATTCAAATCAATTCCAAATTCATTTATCGATTTCATTCAATCTTCGTTAAATAAATTTATTCTTCAAAACAATTTCTATTTAACTTCCAATTTATTAAATCAATTATTTAAGTTCAACTCCATTGTATTAAAACTTACAAATTGCATTAAATTAAATTCATCAAATCAAATTCTTTACATTTCAAGTCTTACATTAATTTCAATAAAACACATTTTGTTTCTTATTAGAGAAATTCAATTTCACTTATTTATTTACTTAGTTACAATTTCAAAACTCAATTTATAAAGAAACTTAATTTCACTTATTCAAGAAGTTCAATTTCACTTAACAAAGAATTCAATTTTTATTTAATTATTAAATAATTCCATCTTATTCAATTATTAAATAATTTCAAAAACTTAATTATTAAATAATTTCAACTTAATAATTAAATTTTAAACAACATTCTTTCATCAACTACTATGTTAATATTTTATTTCGGATTATTACATATTAACATTTTCCTGTCATAAAAATTCAAATTCCAACTTCATTTAAAACCTTATTATTTATTCAAATAAAATCTTTATTTTATTTTTAAATCAAATTATTGACCAATCGGGTAATATTTAATTCTCTATCCTAGGTCAAAGTTTAATTTGGGTATTTATCATTTCAACCCGATTCCAATTCAATTCAAAATCAAAACATAGCAAAGGGAACTTGCAGTGTGATAACTGGGATGGTGTCAAAGTAAATAAACAAGCAATAACAACAATCAATATCAATCCAATAATCAATTCAAATAATCCCAAAATAATCGTATTAATTCACATTGTTGTTTGTGTAAATTAATATAATTATTTCTAGAATCTACACTATCATTTCATGTAGATTAAAGATTATTACACTAATATTTATACGGTTCTACAATTGATATCTATTGTTCAATTTCAAACTACATCAATTTATACACATACATTTAAATTGTTCAAGGTGTGGTTAACACTATTTCTACGGGTCAATTTATTTAAAATTGAAAGGGGTCATATTATACAAATTTAACAAATCAAATTCAACACATATGTCGATTCAAATTTTTTACTATCCTTCGTCAAATTCAATTTCATACTATTTATCATTTTATACATTACAATTTTAACGTCCAATTGTAAACATCAAACAATCAATCATTTAACAACCAAACTGGATTATCATTGCATATATAATAGATAATGGTGTCAGATGTCACAGGTGAACTGATACAGGTAATAACGGTGTAAATATCTAACAACAGCATATTTCAATTGTCATTTCAATTGAAATCAAATTAAATAAATAAAAGAACATTAATCGTGAGTGATTGCTCACCTTTCGAGGTTAGATGGATAGACAAAGAAGTTCAGTTACGAATTACAAGCACGACCCCAAGTCAAAGCAAGATTGGCACGAAATTGGACGGACAAAGCTGACAAATTGGAAATCAAGAACTACAATTAGCTTGATATAGACAGAAACGAGATATATATAATATTATTTTCTTAAAATCGATATTTTAATTTAAGATAAATATTTAAAATAAATAAACACACATAATAATATTTAATCATAATATATCTATAACAAGACATACAATACCATACTATTATAAAAATAAAATTCATGCAAACACTTCAAATATGAAATTGCAACTATATATGTACAAATTGCAGGTTATTATTTATGCAGACTTCACAATATGAATACAGAAGCTTACCTATATATATATAATACAATAAAGAATCTGTAAGCCTTTTAAAGTCAAAGCACCAATATAAAATACATAATAAAATACATTTCTTTATAACATAATGTAATGCCCCAGAAATTCATGGAATCTTATTTTAGTTGAATTTTGAAAATATCTGAATTTATTTGTATAAGAATATATGGAATTAATTGTGTGCAAGTATGTGTGCATGTGTGCACATGCACACTGATATGGCACAAGGAAGAACTCCAGATTTCTTGAATTTAAAACAAGGATTAAAAAGCATTACAAACATGATTTTGTGATATGGATATTTGATTTATGGAATTATGTAGATCATCCCAGAAAATAAGAAAAGTAAGTTTTATTTTAAAATCAGTAAACAGATTTTATTTAAAACCCAGAAAAAAAAATTATACATATATATATATGTTATAAGGATTTGAAAACCTGTATACATATAGGTGCATATGTTTCTGAAATTAAAGAGGAATTAAATAAGCCTAGATAAGATATGTATACAAATATACATTTTTAAGTACTGAAAAGTATATATATAAGCAAGTGAAACTATAACATTAAAATGACATGAAATGTAATACAAGTCAATATGCTTGTGTAGGCAAAAATAGCAAAGGGGATTCTCAGGAATAATTAAAATATAAAATAGGGTAGTCACACTTTTAACATGGCTAGGTGAGTGGCCATTTTCTGAAAAAGTAAAGAAAAGAAAATGCAGCCTTTAATTGGTTAATATGACCGAGGGTAATTAGGGATAAAAAAATGAGAAAATGCAAACACACAATGCATGATGCTAGCCAAGACAGAAATGGAATTTTGTCTTGAGAAAAACACTAGTAAAAATATGTTTATAAATAAGTAGTTATGGCCAGAGAAATTGTTTTACCCGAGCTACTTATAATAGGAAAAGAAGAAAACATTTTAAAGGAAGAGAAAATACACTCAGGGATTTTCTGGATTTATAAGAAGAAATATTCAAGTGAGTAATCTCACTAAACCCATGGCATTAAGTCCTGTTATGAGGCAGCCAGACTTATGTTATTTTTCTACATGTTTTTGATTCCATTACTATGGTTTTAATGGATGCTTCAATGGATGTTTTAATGGGTGTTTCTGGATGTTTTGATTGCTTTGATGTTTGAGTGTTTTTCTCTGTTTGGTTACACCCAGAAAGGTAAAAGTATGAAATCATGAAAGTAAATAGAGAATACTTGTAACTGGTTTAGATATGGCATGGAAAACATAGAAACCAAAATGTATATGAGTTGCATTACACTTGTGTAAGTGCTGAGGCTCAAATGAAAGATTCAAGGTTGCAATGGAAATATCCAAAAGCGCTGAACCCTTGATCAAATAGAAAATCCATGAGCCAGAAATCTTGTTTAAGCTAGATCTTGAATTTAGTTCAAACATGGTTGCTTATGAAACAATAATAACCCACATGCCTAGTCTTTATTCCCAGCTGTAAATATTCTTTTATTTTCTTTAAGCCAAAATACTTGAAAATATGATTTTCCCTGGACATGAATGTTAGATTGTTCTTGAGTTATGCTTGTAAACTCTATGTAATGTTTCATGTATAATGGGATTTAGTCACCTAGCTATCTCACGATAGGATTAAACATGAACACTTAGTAAATAAACTAAGGATTGTGAGCCAAGAAGACTGCTGGAATGCTTGTCATATTTGAAGTATGCAAGTTGGCACATGGTTTGTTTAAGCCCTGAGATCTTTGTGCAATATTGTGAATTATTTTATTGCAATGTGTCCCCGTGATTCCTTTATGGCAGATGAGGCTAGGAATTAATTTGGTAAATACAACCTTAAATTGATGAAGTAGAAACTTGAGTTATTCCTAAGATGGTTGGTCTGGAGCTATGATAGTTCCTGAGTATTTCTATTTGAAATGTATGTTTACATGGCTGGAAGTGTGTACATGATTAGTCTTAAATACTGATCATATATGCACAAGTATATCATAAACAAGTCAGGCAAATTGTTCAAAGAAGATATGCCCACTTGTACAAAATATTTATGTCTCACTCATTTACTTAATATCATGGAATTTTTGATTTTACTCATACCAGATCTTGTATCTGACCCTTGTTTGCTTATGGCATCTGGGGTGTCTCAATCTAAAATGGGGCAGCCTCTAATGTTCTTTCAGGAAATGCTGGATCTAAATAGGAAGCTGCTGTGGCTAATGAGAGTGATTATATAAGCATGCTAAATTAGAATTGAATAAGAACTTAGAATGAAATATTTGCATGTAATCTGGGGAGTTTTTATAGTTCTGTTTTGGTTGTTATGTAATGGTCTTAAAGGCTTGGATTTATTGGTTGTTCTAAATGAATCTAGTGATGTACTAAGTTTGGGATTAATCTAAAGACTTGGTTGAATTTTTGCAAGAAAATATATATATTTGAGTATTGTAGTGAAAATCTGTAAATGATATGCCTGTATTTGAGAAATGGATATGTATATGTACATATATCGTATTAGTTAATTTCAAGTTACTTAAAACCTTAAGTTTGAAGGTTAAAAATCTGAGTTTAGCTATAAAAACCTGGAATTATTCTTGTGGATATTTTTAAGTTCATATAAATTAGATATGCATAGGATTTACTGACTTGTTACAAATATTCAAAAGTATATAGTAATTAACTTTAGTCAGAACTGCTAGAATCCAAATCAAGCAGGATACTCTTGTTTAACAAAAATATATATACTCTGAATTTAAACAAGAGAAACACGTACATCCTCATATGTATGTGTATATTACTAGGGATGCACTGATATATTTATATTGGTAATAAGTTTTGAATCCTGGTTGAATTGTTTGAAAGAAAAAAATGACTCTGATAGTTCAAAGGAAGTTTAAATCAAACTTAAAAGCGCAAATGAGTGTAGGTGGACATCCAGACACATATAGATTGAATGTGCATATGCATGTACATAGAGATCAAATTTAGACGTCAGTCATAATAATTTAGACGTCTGAGATTAAACTTAGACGTCAGTCATAATAATTTAGACGTCTGAGGTTAAATGTAGACGTCTGTCACAAAAATTTAGATGTTTGAATTTAGTTCAAAATGTCTTTTTCTCTCTGTTTCAATTTTAGATCTCTGAGCCGTCTGTCATAATTAGCTAGACGTCTGGGATTAAGTTTAGACGCCTGTCATAAGAATTTAGACGTCTGAACTGCTGGTTTTGCCTAATTTGCCTACTTAGAAAAGGAATAAGTGGCTATGTCAATAGCTTGTATGGAATTTTGATTTCTATTTGATTTAAATTCCCTTTGATGAAGATTTTAAAAAAAAATCCTTATGAAATTAAGGTAGAAAGAGGAGGGTCATTTCAGTTGGTATCAGAGCACTTGGTTGCATTGATTGCTAAGTATTATAGAAATGTATTTTGTCTATTTGTTTTGGATGAAATAATTTAGATAAGAAAATAGTAATTATAGAAGTACTCATAATATACTAATACCATTTGCCCAGAACTTAGTTAGCAGACCATGGTAGGAAGAGGATCTCATCACCATGCAGGATCAAGTGCACCACAAATGCTTGATATGCAAGACTTTATGAGGGCTTTAAGGGATGGAATTGGGCATAGGCCTGAGAACCCACATGAAGAACTTTCAAAACTACTGAAGACTTATTCCAATTTGGGAGGTAGGAGTTTTGAAGGAACTGAGAATGTGATGGAAATTCAAGCATGGTTGAGAACACTGGACAGAGTTTTCAATGACATGCAATTGGATGATCAAAGGAAGAGGCAAGTAGCTTCAAGACAACTGAAAGGGGTAGCTTTAAGATGGTGGGAGGTGATCATAGCTGGAAGAAATGAAAATGAGATCACTTGGAATCAATTCAAGGAGATGTTGGAAGCTAGATTTGTTCCAGCATCAGCCAAAACTCTATTGCTTGAAGAATTCATCAGGCTTAGGCAGGGAACCTTTAATGTGACTGAGTATACTCATAGGTTTGAGGGCTTGTCTAAGTATGGAGCTATGCTTGTGGCTGATGAGGCATCAAAGAATGATAGGTATATTAAGGGTTTAAACCCAGGGCTTAGTAGGGCTATGTTGCCATATGCAGATAAAACTTTTGATCAAATCATTGATCTGGCCTTAAAATTTGAGCAACATGAAAAGGAAAGGGAGAAGTATAAGAATTTTAAGAATAACAACAATAAGAAAAATAGGGGAAGGTATCATCCCTATGACAAAAAGAAGGAGGAGACAGAAGGCAAGAAAACCAATGATACTAAGACCACTGATACAAAGAGAAAAATAACATGTCATCATTGTGGAAAAGAGGGACATATCAAACCAAGGTGCCCAGAATTGAAGGGAGGAGCTTTCAAATGCTACCTATGTGGTAAGGAGGGACATATCAAGAGAAACTGCCCTGAGTATAAACAGCAAGGGAAGCTAGCAAGTTTGGAAAGCAGAAGCAAATCCACAGTAGAGGCTAATGCAGAAAACCATGGTCAAGTGGAAGGTACTTTATTTATTTGTACCCTACCCATATCAGTAGTGTATGATACAGGGGCAACACATTCTCTGATTTCCCATGAGTTAGTTGCATTGCTTAAATTAAATTGCATACTGGTTGAAACCCCTTTGTTAGTGCAAAGCCCATTGGGAAGTTCTAGTGTTTTAAACATGATTTGTGTGGATGTGGAATTAAACATAGGAGGAAATGTTTTTATTTCCAATTTATATGTTTTAAATTACCCAAATATAGGTATTATATTGGGTGTAGACTGGTTAAGGCAATACAAAGCCATAATTAATTTAGACTCATCCACCATATCATTACAAAATTCTAGAGGTAAAAGAATCACAATTTTGTGTGAAATAGCCAAAGAAAGAAAATTATATCACTTGATTGACTTAAGTAAGGATTCCAGTGAGCCTTCTATTGAAAAAATCCTCATAATTAACAAATACTTAGATGTGTTTGGAGAAGTTAAGGGTGTTCCACACCACAGACCAGTGGAATTTCAGATTAATCTGATACCAGGAGCAAGTCCAATTATTAAGAAACCCACTAGGATGGGGCCAAGTGAGTTGAAGGAATTGAAGAAACAGTTAGAAGAGTTGGAAAGCAAAGGATTTATAAGACCAAGTAATTCATGCTGGGGTGCTCCAGTAGTGTTTGTAAGGAAACATGATGGTACTTTAAGAATGTGCATAGATTACAGGGAGCTAAACAAAGTCACTATCAAAAACAAGTACCCCTTACCTAGAATTGATGATCTTTTTGATCAACTTAGTGGAGCAAAAATATTTTCTAGGTTAGACTTGGCATCTTGATTCCATCAGATGAAGGTTGAGGACTCAAGTGTTAAGTACACAGCCTTTAACACTAGGTATGGTTTATATGAGTTTCTTGTCATGCCATTTGGGTTGACAAATGCTCCATCATACTTTGTAGACTTGATGAATAGGATATTCAGGGATTATTTAGACAAGTTTGTTTTGATCTTTATTGATGATATTTTGATCTATTCTAAAACAGTAGAGGAACATGAAAATCACTTACACCTTGTTTTGTCTAGATTAAGAGAAAAAGATTTAAAAGCAAAATTTTCTAAGTGTGCATTTTGGAAAGAAGAAGTGCATTTCCTTGGGCATGTTATATCTGCCAAAGGCATTTCAGTAAACCCCAATAAAATTGTGGCAATCCAAGCATGGAAAAGGCCAAGCACAGTGGGAGAAGTTAGGTCATTTATGGGAATGGCAGGGTATTATTGGAGGTTTATAAAAGATTTTTCTAAGATGTCATCACCTCTTACCAACCTAACTAGAAAGAACCAACCCTTTATATGGACTGAGAAATGTGAACAAGCCTTTAGTAGAATCAAGGAGGTCTTAGTCAATGCACCAGTGTTGAAAGTACCAGAAGGAAATGAGGATTTGATTGTGTATACTGATGCAAGTGGTTTTGGGCTAGGAGCTGTATTGATGCAGCAAGATCAAGTTATAGCCTATGCATCAAGACAATTGAAGCCACATGAATCAAAGTATGCAACCCATGATCTTGAGTTGGCAGCAGTGGTATATGCACTAAAGCTTTGGAGACATTATCTTCTAGGTGCTAAGTTTATTTTGTACACAGACCATAAGGCATTGAAATATCTCTTTTCACAAAAAGATTTGAATATGAGGCAACATAGATGGGTTGAGTTTCTAGCAGCATATGATTTAGACATACTTTATACTCCAGGAAAAGCTAATAAGGTTGCAGATGCTTTGAGCAGGCAGCATGCAAAAGTAGCCATGCTAATGATAGAAGAGTTTAGAAATTTATCTCTACTTACTGATTTGGAAATTGAGGAAAACAGTGAGGTAAACATGGAGATGATTGAAGAAGGGAGTAAAGGAAAATTAAGTTTGATAACTTTGCAATCAGATTTAATTTTGAAAGTGGGAAAAATGCAAGGAGGAGATCCAGATTTATTAGAAAAGAAGACTTTAATAGAAAAAGGAGAAGAAGTAGCAAACTACCACATTGATAAGAATGGTTACTTAGGGAATAAAGGTAGAATATGTGTTCCAAAGGATATAGAATTGAAGGAAGAGATACTTAATGAATATCATAGGAGCAAATATTCTATACACCCAGGCAGCACCAAGATGTACCAAAATTTGAAGAGGGATTATTGGTGGAGAGGGATGAAAACAGATGTGGCCAAACATGTTGCAAAGTGTATGACTTGCCAACAAGTCAAAGCAGAAACCCAAAGACCCTCAGGCCTATTACAACCTCTAAGCATACCACAGTGGAAGTGGGAAGATATATCTATGGATTTCATAGATGGTCTGCCCAGATCAAAGAGAGGAAATACAAGCATTTGGGTAGTAGTTGATAGATTGACTAAAGTAGCACACTTTATACCAGTGAAGGCAGAAAGAAATGCACCAAAACTAGCTCAAATATTCATGAAAGAAGTAGTAAGGTTGCATGGAATTCCTAAGACTATAGTGAGTGATAGGGATACAATCTTTACATCCAGATTTTGGAAGAGCTTTCAAGAAGCCATGGGAAGTGAGTTATGCTTGAGTACTGCATACCACCCCCAATCAGATGGTCAAACTGAAGTGATAAATAAAGTTTTGGAGGATTTGTTGAGGGCATGTGCATTGGACTTTGGAGGTAATTGGGAAGATCACCTCCATTTGGCTGAATTTACATATAACAATAGTTATCAAAGCACCATAGGTATGGCACCATTTGAAGCCTTGTATGGCAAACCATGTTTGTCACCAATATGTTGGGTTGAAGCAGGAGAAAAGGCTGTCTTAGGGCCTGAGTATGTTAAAGAAACTACAGAGAAAATTGAACTTGTAAGGAGAAGGATGGCAGCAGCTCAAGACAGGCAAAAGAAGTTTGCAGATGTAAGGAGGAAGCAGGTAGAATATGAAGTTGGTGATTATGTTTTCATCAAAGTTTCACCTATGAAGAAGGTGTTGAGGTTTGGCAAGCAGGGAAAACTTACCCCAAGATATGTTGGACCTTACAAGATTTTGGAAAGAATAGGTTCATTAGCATATAAGTTGGAGCTACCAGAAGAGATGAGTGCAATGCACAATGTATTTCATGTATCATAACTTAGGAGATGGGTGCATGATAAAGAGGAAATTCTAGAGAAACCAACTCAAGTGCAAATAAATCCTGATTTGGTCTATGAGAAAGAACCAGTGGGGATTTTAGCTAAAGAGGAAAAGAAGTTGAGGAGCAAAACTTTGAAATTGGTAAAGGTTTAATGGAGCCTCGACCCTAATGATTGTACATGGGAATTAGAGGATAAGATAAAGATGGATTACCCTAAGCTTTTTGCAGTAGAAGGTAAAAATCAAAATCCCTAAAAAGTTTAATATGTATGGTTGTTTTGACTGAATTGTTTGCTTATGCTATGTTTGATAGATTTTAAAAAATCTGGAAATGTTTAAAGTCAAAATGAGAAAAATTGTGAGGACACAATTCCTAAAAAGGTGGGGTGATTGTAATGCCCCAGAAATTCATGGAATCTTATTTTAGTTGAATTTTGAAAATATCTGAATTTATTTGTATAAGAATATATGGAATTAATTATGTGCAAGTATGTGTGCATGTGTGCACGTGCACACTGATATGGCACAAGGAAGAACTCCAGATTTCTTGAATTTAAAACAAGGATTAAAAAGCATTACAAACATGATTTTGTGATATGGATATTTGATTTCTGGAATTATATGGATCATCCCAAAAAATAAGAAAAGTAAGTTTTATTTTAAAATCAGTAAACAGATTTTATTTAAAACCCAGAAAAAAAATTATACATATATATATATGTTATAAGGATTTGAAAACCTGTATACATATAGGTGCATATGTTTCTGAAATTAAAGAGGAATTAAATAAGCCTAGATAAGATATGTATACAAATATACATTTTTAAGTACTGAAAAGTATATATATAAGCAAGTGAAACTATAACATTAAAATGACATGAAATGTAATACAAGTCAATATGCTTGTGTAGGCAAAAATAGCAAAGGGGATTCTCAGGAATAATTAAAATATAAAATAGGGTAGTCACACTTTTAACATGACTAGGTGAGTGGCCATTTTCTAAAAAAGTAAAGAAAAGAAAATGCAGCCTTTAATTGGTTAATATGACCGGGGGTAATTAGGGATAAAAAAATGAGAAAATGCAAACACACAATGCATGATGCTAGCCAGGACAGAAATGGAATTTTGTCTTGAGAAAAACCCTAGTAAAAATATGTTTATAAATAAGTAGTTATGGCCAGAGAAATTGTTTTACCCGAGCTACTTATAATAGGAAAAGAATAAAACATTTTAAAGGAAGAGAAAATACACTCAGGGATTTTCTGGATTTATAAGAAGAAATATTCAAGTGAGTAATCTCACTAAAGCAATGGCATTAAGTCCTGTTATGAGGCAGCCAGACTTATGTTATTTTTCTACATGTTTTTGATTCCATTACTATGGTTTTAATGGATGCTTCAATGGATGTTTTAATGGGTGTTTCTGGATGTTTTGATTGCTTTGATGTTTGAGTGTTTTGCTCTATTTGGTTACACCCAGAAAGGTAAAAGTATGAAATCATGAAAGTAAATAGAGAATACTTGTAACTGGTTTAGATATGGCATGGAAAACATAGAAACCAAAATGTATATGAGTTGCATTACACTTGTGTAAGTGCTGAGGCTCAAATGAAAGATTCAAGGTTGCAATGGAAATATCCAAAAGTGCTGAACCCTTGATCAAATAGAAAATCCATGAGCCAGAAATCTTGTTTAAGCTAGATCTTGAATTTAGTTCAAACATGGTTGCTTATGAAACAATAATAACCCACATGCCTAGTCTTTATTCCTAGTTGTAAATATTCTTGTATTTTCTTTAAGCCAAAATACTTGAAAATATGATTTTCCCTGGACATGAATGTTAGATTGTTCTTGAGTTATGCTTGTAAACTCTATGTAATGTTTCATGTATAATGGGATTTAGTCACCTAGCTATCTCACGATAGGATTAAACATGAACACTTAGTAAATAAACTAAGGATTGTGAGCCAAGAAGATTGCTGGAATGCTTGTCATATTTGAAGTATGCAAGTTGGCACATGGTTTGTTTAAGCCCTGAGATCTTTGTGCAATATTGTGAATTATTTTATTGCAATGTGTCCCCGTGATTCCTTTATGGCAGATGAGGCTAGGAATTAATTTGGTAAATACAACCTTAAAGTGATGAAGTAGGAACTTGAGTTATTCCTAAGATGGTTGGTCTGGAGCTATGATAGTTCCTGAGTATTTCTATTTGAAATGTATGTTTACATGGCTGGAAGTGTGTACATGATTAGTCTTAAATACTGATCATATATGCACAAGTATATCATAAACAAGTCAGGCAAATTGTTCAAAGAAGATATGCCCACTTGTACAAAATATTTATGTCTCACTCATTTACTTAATATCATGGAATTTTTGATTTTACTCATACCAGATCTTGTATCTGACCCTTGTTTGCTTATGGCATCTGGGGTGTCTCATCTAAAATGGGGCAGCCTCTAATGTTCTTTCAGGAAATGCTGGATCTAAATAGGAAGCTGCTGTGGCTAATGAGAGTGATTATATAAGCATGCTAAATTAGAATTGAATAAGAACTTAGAATGAAATATTTGCATGTAATCTGGGGAGTTTTTATAGTTCTGTTTTGGTTGTTATGTAATGGTCTTAAAGGCTTGGATTTATTGGTTGTTCTAAATGAATCTAGTGATGTACTAAGTTTGGGATTAATCTAAAGACTTGGTTGAATTTTTGCAAGAAAATATATATATTTGAGTATTGTAGTGAAAATCTGTAAATGATATGCCTGTATTTGAGAAATGGATATGTATATGTACATATATCGTATTAGTTAATTTCAAGTTACTTAAAACCTTAAGTTTGAAGGTTAAAAATCTGAGTTTAGCTATAAAAACCTGGAATTATTCTTGTGGATATTTTTAAGTTCATATAAATTAGATATGCATAGGATTTACTGACTTGTTACAAATATTCAAAAGTATATAGTAATTAACTTTAGTCAGAACTGCTAGAATCCAAATCAAGCAGGATACTCTTGTTTAACAAAAATATATATACTCTGAATTTAAACAAGAGAAACACGTACATCCTCATATGTATGTGTATATTACTAGGGATGCACTGATATATTTATATTGGTAATAAGTTTTGAATCCTGGTTGAATTGTTTGAAAGAAAAAAATGACTCTGATAGTTCAAAGATAAGTTTAAATCAAACTTAAAAGCGCAAATGAGTGTAGGTGGACATCCAGACACATATAGATTGAATGTGCATATGCATGTACATAGAGATCAAATTTAGACGTCAGTCATAATAATTTAGACGTCTGAGATTAAACTTAGACGTCAGTCATAATAATTTAGACGTCTGAGGTTAAATGTAGACGTCTGTCACAAAAATTTAGATGTCTGAATTTAGTTCAAAATGTCTTTTTCTCTCTGTTTCAATTTTAGATCTCTGAGCCATCTGTGATAATTAGCTAGACGTCTGGGATTAAGTTTAGACGCCTGTCATAAGAATTTAGACGTCTGAACTGCTGGTTTTGCCTAATTTGCCTACTTAGAAAAGGAATAAGTGGCTATGTCAATAGCTTGTATGGAATTTTGATTTCTATTTGATTTAAATTCCCTTTGAGGAAGTAAAAAAAAAATCCTTATGAAATTAAGGTAGAAAGAGGAGGGTCATTTCACATAAGAACTATAACACTTACATACAAACAACAAATGCTAGCATGTAAACAAATATACACTTTAACTATATATATAAACTATATGTATATACTGAAATAAAATATAAATCAACAAGCAAATCAACTTTTACGTTATCCTTAAAAGTCAAACAGTCTACAAACCTTACATTATACATACATATGTAGGCCGTACTTATACTTGCATATCTCTTTTATATTTACAATATTTATTACTAAACAATGCAGCCTACTTTTAAAATAAACCCTTAGCAAACATAAACAAAAAAAACAAAACTCACGCATAAACTCACACAGCAAGAACTAATATGTAGCTGATGAGGTTCAAGTACACAAAGTTCTTACACTGTCACTTAAATATGCATATCCTATAGGTAGCAGTTAGTATAAAATCTACATAACCCTACACACAAATATATTCAATACTTTGGAACCAAAGCAAGGTAAAAGCTTCAGACCATGCATACTTTATATACCTTCAAAACTGATACCATATACATAATATAGTTAAAGTCAGTACATAAACAACCTGGAAAAATATAAAGTTATACTTGAAAATACTTAAACCGGCATGCATTTGACAAGCTATTTTAAAATACATAACGATATAATATACAACTTACATAAATAGGACTTTTGGCTTCAAAGTTGCAAAAAAAAACTTGCACAGAAAGTTAAGGGAAGATGGAGGCCGGGTTGATGGCGGGCGACGTCGGCGAGGCTTCGGCCAACGAAAAAAAAATGAACAGGGGCAGGCCAAGAAAAATGATGGCCGTTCTCTGGAGATGAGGCAGAGTGGGATTCATGTAAAATGAGGGTCGGCTTAGGTATATGGGATGCTGGAAGGCCGATAGGTAGTTTGCTTTCGGCTAGGTGTTGGCTGCCATGGCCGTGGGTTGTCTCGGGATAGAGGGGATGGACAGTTTCTATGATGGGAAATGGCGTGGGTTAGAAATCTGGAGCAGGAAATTTAAGAATGGAGATGTACATCTGAGAAGTTATAAGCTTTTTATTTATTATTTTGATATTTACATATTCCCAAAAGATGAACAGGAACAGTGAAGGTGAATAGACCGAGGAAAAGGAAACGTACTGCAATAAATATAAGGCAACGAAGAAGCGAAGATGAAGTGACAATTCTGGAATTAATAAAAGTTGTTGACCACAGGCTATAGGTTATAGAGAATGTTATATTATTATTTGTCAATTGAACCGTTGGAAAATAAAGAGTATAACAGAAGGATGGATTAGAACGTTAGCAATGAATTGAATAAAGGGAACCATAAAGGTAGCACGGCAATTTATGAAATAACAAAAGCAAATGACATTTGAGTTTTTCAACGGTTGATAATTGAAAGGGCACGGAACATTCTACACTCAAAAATGGGCACCGATGCAATGAACTGTTAAATCATCTCGTCGTGCATCGGACCTCAAAGCACAGAAGTAAATATACTGTTGAGATCAGCATGATGAGGCGATCAAAACGGTATATAGATATATGTGGTACGATCATCCGATCAAAAGTCAATAATCGGTACCGAAAATGTTGCTATTCTGTCGAAAATAAGATAAACGGAACAATAGAAGTCCGAATTTGGGAAAATGAAAGATGACGTCTCACTCAGAAGACGATTTAGAATTTTTCTATAGAAAAATATTCAGGTTTGGAAATATTTTATTATTATCACTTTTAACTGATATAACTTGAAATAAAATTATACTAGAAAATAAACTTTCAAATTATCTGATGAAAATTTACCGGTTGCTATGATTAATTAGACGCATTCCCAATATCAAATTTTTATTTCAAAATTAAATCGTTTAAAGTTTCACAAAATTTCAATTAATAACGGTATTAAAAACCGGTTAAATTTACGGGTTGTTACAAAGCATCTGGGCATGGAGTACTAGAATCAAGGAAGGAGTGGAAGAAAACTTAGCCATAGATTGGCTAAGTAGAGAGGTCGGGTCCGAGTTCAGAGGTCGATGCCGAGTTCTAGGGTTAGGTCTAAATGGAATGAAACTTCTAGGAGGTGAAGTAGAGGTCATATAGATCATATTGGAGGTGTTGGCTTGTTTGTATCAGGTTGGATGACGATATAACAACATGATGATAAGCTATGATCTTCGGATTTTGGCTCGTGTTGGGAGTGGGTTTCAAAGATAGAGGGCTCGCTAAGGAGGGTGGGCCGTAAGATCGGGGAATGTGGAAGGTTTCCTCGTGAATAATGGAAACTAGATTGAGCAAGAAGGGCTCGGTATCTAAATGGAGCAAAGGAGGACTCAGGTGTATATGCTAAGGAATCGTTGATGCTCGAAGTGTTTTTTATTGTACTCGAAGCAGGGGTATTATAAGTGGGGACGTCCATGGGTCAATGAAGGGACATGTATACCTTGAACCTATGGCTTTGGGTTTAGTATCTAGCTTTGGGCTACGAGACACGTATCTAGCTTTGGACTGCGAGATATGAGAGTACAGCGGAGAACCATAATTTCCATTAGTTCCTAGTAGAAAGGAGGTCATACGAGCTATCATATATTCAGAGCACATGGAGTGATAGTTAGGATTGATTGATGGATGTTTGGTTGCTCACTTTAGAGGCTAGCACTCATAGGTATCAGGTGAAGTAGATATGGGAGTTAGGAATACCTGGAAGACTGATATTCCTTTATCTGGTTTGTGGTATATCTTTATGATATTGTAGAGTAGCATATTATATTGTTGTATGCTAACTCTTTGGTTGCAGGGACATGTCAGGTATGGTTCGTGTACTCTTGTTCCTTACCGTATTTTCCTGTTTAGTATTTTGAGACTCATTAACCGCTCATACCAGACTATTGTCTGACCCAAAGTTTTATGATTTGCCTCTTATTATCTTGTGTACTCTTAAATGAGTAGACTAAATAACTGGTCTAGGTGACGCAGTAGCTATTCGGAGGATGAGCTGGATGGAGCTATCTCGTATTATATACATATATGGAGTCTATGATTATTCCACTGAACAATGCTGTGAAGCCCGTCACAGTTCTTGCTTATTATTGTTTGTATTAGAGACAATTGTTGAGTTTGTTTCCATTTTATAAACTCTACTATTGATGTATAACTCTGTGAATATTATACTCTGAAAATGATAGCCTGTTCATATTGCTATTACTATCTCTTCTATTATATCTGTGATATTATATTTTATCCATGCGCTGTGAGGTATGATAGGTTATATAATATTGGTGTCAATGGTATAGGGAAATCGTCACAAACTCATTCTTTCTCATTTATTTTTTCTTTCTGTAACTTTTCTGGTTCTCTCCTTCCTCTATAATGGCTGAAAATATGAGAACTTCCATGGCTTTAAAAATTCCCAAAATCAAATACAAATAAAATCAATTTATGAAAAATGGTTTATTCAGCATTTGGAGGCTGATTTCTGAATCTAGGAGCTTTGATTCATCGTTCAAGGTGTGATTTATTGGCTACATCTTATGGTGAATCCATTGTTTTGAGGTGTACTTCAAGGCTTTGGAATTAAGGTATGATCCTTTTTATTCAAATGATTTTGATATAATGTTTTAATAAATAAATTTTAAATATCATAATTTACATGTGTATAATATTGTCTCATTTGATTTGAAAATGGTTTAAGTAGTTTGAATTGTTTGTTATATGAATTGATTGGGTTTTTATTTAGATAAATCAAAACTAAAATTTGTATATGATTAAACAATGTTTTAATTATAGATCCATGTTTTAAACGTTCAAATCATAGTGTAATTCTTTAGATTTGAAGTTTGTATGCTCACATTAATTGATTGGGTTTTATTTTGATAAATCAAAATTGAAATTTGTACATGATTAGTATAGTGTTTTAATTATAGGTCGATGTTTTCAGTACTTAATATTTTTAGATTTGAAAGTTTATATGTTCTTATTATTTGCATTTGTACTGTAATAGAAACTAACATATGATTAAGGATGTTTTGATAATAAATTGATTACAATAATTTTCTAAATTTGTTACCCTAGTTGACATCACAAATATCTTTCTTTAAGTATTCAAGGGATTGCTAATATATTGATTAGTTTAATATGTTTCACTTTTGTATTATAATAAAAATATATTTATTCATATAGGTCGAATCTCTTGATTTAATTGTATACATATGTGTTTTGTTAATTAATTTAAGTTTACATTAGTTCACAAATACATCAGATAATCTTAATATAGTTATTATTATCAAACAATTTAAAATGAGGCAATAATATATGCATGTAACAACTGCCCTACACCTACAGTGCAGAACGGTTGTCAAAGGAAAGAAAAAGAAGTAAAGAAGAGGAAATAGACGAGAATGGAAAAGAAGAAAAAAGAAGCATTAAATCATCACATATCCTATCGAATATCTCACATCGCATCAGATAAAATATAATAGTCAACACAGGTATAAAACAGTAGAGACAGTAATAACAATATGAACTAATCATTAGAGTATAAGATCCACAGAGTTATACAACATAGTAATAGAGTTTATACAACTGAAAAATAAACTCAACTGATAAACTATGTCATATAATAGTAAGTCAAACGCTGTTAAGGCTCCACAGTGTCACGAAGCGGAAATACAATAACAAACTCAAATACAAATATGTGTATACATCCTCTCCTGCTAGTCCATTTGCAGAACTCCATATGTCATCCATTCATGCTCTCAAATCTACTCATTTTAGAGTACCCGAGGTAATAAGAAGCAAATTATAAAACCTTGAGTTGGACAACAGTCTGGTGTGAGTGATATCAAATCCCAGAATACTATAAAAGTCAATACAGTATATGGAATAGAGGGTACACAAATCATACTTGACATGTACCTACAACCAAAGAGTCAACGCATAACATAGATAATATGCTACTCTACAACATCATAAAAAGGGTACACCATACTCAGTATCTGTCGGGGTACCTAGGTTTCTCCATCCAAAATACCTACTCCATATTAAGTAAATTGTCCAGGTGTCTGGATATCTCCATCCACAATACCTACTCAACACTAAGTCTAAGTCGGGATGTCAAAGTATCCCTAACCTACCTTGTGTGACATCCCTAGGGTGGAAGGTGGGTAGTGAAGAAACCATAACAAACATAACATCCATCAAACAATACTAACTGTCACCCAATGTGCTCCAGATATATGATAACTCGTATGGCTGTCTGCAAATACCAGGGACTAATGGAAATCCAAGTTCTCCATTATACTCTTTGTCACTTAGCCCAAAGCTAGACATTAGACACAATCTACTGGTCCAGGATATACGGATCCTCGCTACCCATCCATGGACGTCCCCACTATGCATACCCTTGCTCTGAGTACAACAGAAAACACTCTGAGTCATCAACTATCCCTTAGCACAGACATATCCATCGAGGCCTACTCGCTCAATACAGATTCGAGCCCTACTAGCTCAATATAATTTCCATTGTCTGAGAACCCACCACGTTCCCCTACTCCACGACTCCCAACACGAGTCTCTACTCCCTACTTGAGTCACAAACCGAAGATACGGAGTGGCTATTCTTCGATACCTACTCCCATCACGAGTCACAAACCGAAGATACAAGTCCATCATGCTTCATATCACCATCCACCATGATGCAAAATGAGCCAACATCTCTAGCATGATCCACAGAGTCCTGATACTACCACCCTCGTAACCTACTCCATTCATCGTCAAGTCACCATCCGAAATACCAGACTATCAGGTCGAAGCATCACACCATCGCCTCACGATCAAAATCGCTCATCGTAGAGCAATAACACCCAACTCTAAATCAATCGCATGAACAAACCATCCCTTCGTGCACCACGAGATTTCCTCCACGTCCATGCCAAAGATCGACCAAATTGCCAATCAACAATAGTGATGGACATTGACCACTCTACAATGGTCAATACCAACCACCTTGGTCTTGTACTTTACCAAACGGATAAGTACAAACCAAACGGAAACGTTGGCATCCATCCTATAATCTAGATTCATCGGCACGTATCCTAACCCTCCTCTACAACTTATCTCATTCATTAGGTTTTCGCGTGTACAAAACCCCAACATACAAGATACTACCTAAAACCCGATCACCGCTAATTGGCGTTTTCAACCAAAACATCCAAAGAAGCCAAATAACCAAACATATATCCAACAACCATACATCCATCCAAAATAGCACACATACAATATGTATAATCCATCCATATCAATCAATATGGAAATCATATCAATTATAGCTCAAATCAAATAATTCCCTAACTTGGCACATTGATGGAAATTATGTGATATTCTTTATAAATCATTTTAAAATAATTTTCTTTTCTTTTATAAAAATCTAGCAGCTGTATAAGTATAGGAAAATCACATTTTAAAACCAAAAATCATTCCCGAGCATCAATCTATACTATATAACCAATCATAGTATAGTGAGCAACAATATCACTCACCTTCATAAAATCTATCCAAACCAGTGCAAAAGGTAGATCTTGCCATCACAGATGTAACGCAAGAAACTGCATCCAAAACGGACCTCGTATGCAAAAGATATGGATTAAATACGATTCAAGATTCATAAGATAATTAATTAATTAAAACATTAATTACCTTAATTAATTCCCCAATCTTTCTTCCTTTTCAACCTATGCATGCACAAGACCATGACCGTGCATATTCGTCCTCTTGCCTCATCGATTTCTCTCCAATCGCTCGACAAAATCAACAACCGACGAATGCAAGGCGTCTCTCTTCTCACTCTCTCCGATATGCACCCACGCTCAACGCTTACACCTCCTCCCTATGAATCATGACTTCCAGCCTAGACATCGGCTTCAAATTGGTCGATTTGCTAAACACGTTCGATCGATCCACAAATCACGACGGAGATGTATATTGGTGAGAGAAAATAAGTAACGATCTTTGATTCGCAAATCATCGACCATATCTCCACCAATATGTAACCCTAATCACGGCCATGGATGTAGATCTCGGCCAAACATCGTCGATCCAAAATCCACCACGATCATCATGAAGTTTCGTCGATATTATCTCAATGGATCCGGTCTCGCATTTTATTGTTGAGTGGTTTGGCCGATATTAATTTTTGAAGTGGATTTATGAAGCTCGGCCATGGATATTCTTCCTTTTGAATGCTACAGTAAATGGATCTTAGAATTTGAGGGAGATCCAAATTTTGGTGTTATAATAATCATATAATACTCCATTTATTTAAATTCTCAAATAAATGGTCTCACGTTTCAAGGCCGTACGATCACATGACACTTCTGATCGCCACGAAACTCGTCTATATATATCACCTCATTTTTCCGAATCCAACGGTACTAATTCTGTCAACATCTGCGTCTGCCCCCGAAATGCTAATTTCACACATTTCGAGATCATTTTAGTCATCGGATAATCCAATCTCCAAATATAGCAATCCTTATACTCATTTTAATTTGCAACTACAATCTAAACTCAACGGAAGTGGTATCGGGTCCTGATTCAGCCGTATGCGAAAAATCATAATTTTAGGCTTTCATTTAATTAACGATTAAATATTTAAGTTAACTATTTAAATATCCCCTCCTTAAAAGAATTTCATCCTCAAAATCACAAAGTAAAAGAACGTCTCCTAACACCTAGGCCCTTAAAAGTTTCACAGATTTTGAAAAAATTCCGTAGACCCTCCTTTGTACGGCTAGATCCGGGAAATTTCCCAATACAACAAAGATAAGTATACAACTCATATCTTTAAATATACTAGATCATATATAGCAATCATCTCAAATCATTATGCTATATCAAACCATAACTATCATGCATGCCTAATAACCACACAAACATAGGCTATCATCTCAAATGCTAACAATCCAATTAAACATGCATACATGAGACCTACATCCAAAAGACATAACATCCATGCCTATCCTAGCATGCGGAATACTAAACTATCTAGTGTAAAACATCAAATATGATATCCAAATGAATGCTGATGAAAAAAACAAAATCCCATCGTCTAAAGAGCACCAAAAAATGGTCCTCATGCTCCCCATGGTCTACCATATTATATCGCCTTTGCTTTCACTCCACTAAACCTCTACTACTCCATTGTCCTCCTCCTAACCCAGTTCGTATCACATCTATCGGTACAAATAGGCCTATGAGGTCTTGAAGCTCTCGGTTCAGTCTCACTATCATATAATTGACTTGGTGCCAAATTACCAAACGCCTCCTGTAAGTTCTCCCAAAACCTCTATCAAATGATGGGTTTCGGCTACTTACAATAACCTTAGTCCACAATGGAATCACACTATCCATCCCATATATAACTCAACAAATACGGATGTCATTCAACTAGACTTAAGGAATACAAATCTAGCATTATTCATCAACCAATCGACTGTGACTTAAATGTTATCACGCCATCCTCGGTCATCGGCAATCCAACGATGCAGTCTATAAATATATGTTCTCACTACTCGAAAACAACAATCTCTTATCCATGTGGAACCAACAATCTCGGTCTTGTTTGCACCGCATCACCTCTACAGACACTACTTACTCTTCTAATTTTGCCTAACGCCTCTAACTAGTACCAATTCGCTAAATCTAAGTAGGTCTAATGGTCAAACTAGCCATCATCTTTGGCCATAGCTCATCGAGTTATGAATTCATAACCAGTGATAAGCTCGAGCAATGCCCACTCTAGGAATACTACTCCCAAACTAGAATGTATTCCACTCAAAACACCAACAACTACATTTCCCCTACAACATACAGGAAATGTCAAATCCATAGGAGGCTAAGAAATCTAACCTTCACTACTGGCGAAGGTCAAGATCCTTCTCATAGAAGAGATACTCCAATGATATGGAATCACGTAACAACTAAACCTCTCTCCTAATAAACAGTGCCTCTAAATCCCCAAAGTGAACTCTATTTCCACCTCATTCCCGCTCGAATGAGTAACATTAATTAGTTCACTCATTAACCTCTCGGTCAGACTCACTAATGCATGTCCACACCTCGTGTCTCAAATAAAAGTCTGATCCTCTCTCACCAATCGGTTAATGGTGCTACTACCTTGGGTCTATTTAAATTCCAAACTGCGTAACTATGGGATCTACAGTTATGTCCTACTCTGAAACAATGTGATCCAAGCATCTCATTCCCCTCCTTCAGATGTGATACTATCAAAATATCTTCATTAATCGGTGTCTTCTCGACACCTACAACCCAATCACCAATCGTGCATTGTGCTCCTCTTTCGCCCATGAGTAGACGAACGTATCATCAACGAGCATAAGCATACCCACTCATATGACCTCTCAAAACACGGTCCATGAGATCAACAAGGCACGCCGACACATTGGTTGGCCCGAATGGGATAACCAACCAAAAATCAAGGTAGCGTACGAAACAACATAATCGACACACCCCTCAAAATACTCTCAGTTAGGTAACCACACCGCAAGGTCCAATTAAGAGAACATCCTCATGCTATAGGGTTGATCGAACAAGCCATAAACGAGAGTAGAAACGTGCTCTCTGTCTCATCCAACTCACGACAACCAATAAGCAACTCCAAAGAGCCATTCTCCCTACTAACGAACACTATAGGTGCATTTTATCTAAATATACTCCCACGAATGAACTATCACCTCAATAGGCCATCCGTTCGCACCTTTAGTTTCCTAAGCTCTTTGGACATCATATGCCTTAAAGGAATAACTACTTGTCTAACCCCTGTGACTAGATCGATATGAAACCCTATCCCCATATAGTGGTAATCCAGCCACCTCATCGAATATATCCAGACACACTCTAGCCATAGGCACATATGACAACTCATTATGTGGAATATCGAGCGAATATAGAAAGCTAACCATCCACATCCTCTATAGGTAGCCAATCACTGTTGTTCGCTCCTCCACAACCCCAATCGTCACCAATGGCCTCTCACAGTCCACCACTATTTTCGTATCCCCTTCAGCCATTCCATTCCCAAACCATAATACTGAACCCAACCAAACCCCAAAACAATCAATAGCAAACAAACAAACAACAACATCCATGACTCAATAAGACAAGGTCTCGACAAATTATGTATAGGCTGGTTGAGTTCCTAACTAGGTCCATCACAATAAAAGGATCGGTAATTATCTCAAGTCTCAATCCCAATATCTCCATCAAATCAAGATATAAAGGAATATTAAACCTCGACATCAAATAAAACACGTATGGAAACACCATAAGCAGAAAGCATACATCAAACGATAATGCCGTTTCCCTTCTCTTTCGTCAATGAAGCACTCGACAAAATCGGAATGGCAATCAATACATATGCTTCCCCGATCTATCCCTACTCAGCTGGTCCAGGACAACCTTCTACACTGGGGCATGCTCTTTTATCATAAAACCTTCTCGATTATCTTCTCGAAGCCCTCATCAATATAATGAATCAATCGCTTCCCAGGACGATCTCTCGACCCAATGATAAACTTTCCATCCCTTCTATATGGAGTATCAACGGGAATAAACCACACTTCGAAGCACATTGAATTTGGCCACATACTCTAAAATAAACATATCATCATACTTCAAATCGGCCAACTCTCTATCCAATACCAACTTCGGAAAAGTCGAGATAAATTTTCTTCAAAGCGAACTATGAACTAATCCTAAGAAAATCGGTCCTCAAGAATCGAAGCTACAGAGACACTTCACTACTTCGTTGTTCATCCTTGGAGTCATCTAGAGGTCAACTTATACCTCATGCATCATTTAACTCCAAGTTATCAAAGATCCTCCAACAAGTAACCATCCAATCTTACCTTAAAATAACCGACTCCGTTCTAAGGAACGGTCTGCCTCCTAGACTCCCATAGTCTATATACAGCTCGACAATGTAGACTTTAACCATTTGCACTTGAGCACCATAACCATCCAGAACAAATTGGATATCCTAGAAAATAATTTGCATCATCTCTACGAACATCTCCTGTCAATCAGAGTTAGTGACCCTGATCCTGCTCAATCCTCAACTCCAAAGATAGAGTCAATAGTAGTGTTGCTCACATGCCAGATCATTCCTATTCTATAATAAGGAAGATCAGTCTCTCATAAGGAACACTGCACCAATAGCACTCGTGTGTGCAACCCAACTATGTATATATATACTACTATATAGTTTTGAAAACCAAAATATATAACATATATGAACTCTCCCATATATATACATCCTTTAGATCCAATCTAAGGTGACAACTCCTACCCGATCTCTACTGGATCACGGTATCAACTAAGGTTAATCATGTAACCTTTGCTTTGATACCAAATGTAACAACCGCCCTATATCTACGGTGTAGAACGGTTGTCAAAGGAAAGAAAAGAAGTAAAGAAGAGGAAATAAGAGAGAAGAGAATTGAAAAGAAGAAAAAGGAAGCATTAAATCATTACATAACCTATCGAATATCTCACATCGCATCAGATAAAATATAATAGCTAACACGGTATAAAACAGCAGAGACAGTAACAACAATGTGAACTAATCATCGAAGTATAAAATCCATAGATTTGTACAATTTAGTAACATGGTTTATACAACAGGAAAATAAACTCAACTGATACGCTGTCTCATATAATAGTAAGTCAAACACTGTTAAGGCTCCACAGTGTCACATAGCGGAAATACAATAACAAGCTCAAATACAAATATGAGTGCCCGAGATAATAAGAAGCAAAGCATAAAACCTCGATTTGGACAACAATCTGGTGTGAGCGATATCAAAGTTCAAAATACTATAAAAGTTAATATATTATATGGAATAGAGGATGCACAAATAATACCTGACCTATCCCTACAACCAAAGAGTCGGCACATAACATAGATAGCTACTCTACAACATCATAAAAAAGGTAAACCATACTCAATATCTGTCGGGATGCCTAGGTATCTCCATCCATAATTCCTACTCTATACTAAGTAAACTATCCAGGTATCTAGGTATCTCCATCCACAATATCTACTCCAACTAAGTCAAGTCGGGGTATTTAGGTATCCCTACCACAATACCTACCTCGTGTGACATCCATGGGGTGACAAGTGGCTAGTGAAGAAACCATAACAAACATAATATCCATCAAATAATACTAACTGTCATCCATTGTGCTCTAAATATATGATAACTCGTATGGCCATCTTCAAATACTAGGGACCAATGGAAATCCCGATTCTCCATTGTACTCTCTGTCACTTAGTCCGAACCTAGACACTAGACCCAATCCAATGGTCCAGGGTATACAGATCCTTGCTACAAATCCACAGGCATCCCCACTATACGATACCCATGCTCCGAGTACAACAAAAAACACTCCGAGTCATCAACTATCCCTTGGCACAAACACATCCATCGAGCCCTACTCACTCCATACGGATCCAAGCCCTACTAACTCGATATAATTTCTACTGTCTCGGAACCAACCATGTTCCCCCACTCCACGACTCCCAACATGAGCCTTTTCCGTACCTACTCACTACTCGAGCCACAAACCGAAGATATGGATGGATACTCTTTGGTACCTACTCCCATCATGAGTCAAAAACCGAAGATATGGAGTGGCTACTCTTTGGTACCTATTCCCATCATGAGTCACAAACCGAAGATACAAGTCCATCATGTTGTTCATTGCCATCCATCATGATTCAAAACAAGCCAACATCTACAGCATGATCCATAGAGTCTTGATAATTCCATCCTCAGAACCTACTCCACACATCATCGAGTCACCATACGAAGTGCCAGACTATCAGGTCGAAGCATCATATCGTTGCCTCACCATCAAAATCGCTCATCGTAAAGCAATAACATCCAAACTCTGAATTGGTCTCACGAACGAACCATCCCTTCTTGCACCATGAGATCTCCTCCACATTCATGCCAAAAATCAGCCAAATCACCAATCAACAATAGTGATGGACATTGACCACTCTACAATGGTCAATACCAACCACCTTGGTCTTGTACTTCACCGAACAGGTAAGTACAAATCAAATGAAAACATCCGACATCCATCCTAAAATCTAGATCTATCGGCATGTATCTTAACCCTCCTCTACAGCTTATCTCATTCATTAGGTTTTCGCTTGTATGAAACCTCAACGTACAAGATACTACTTAAAACCCGATCACCACTAATTGGAATATTCAACATAAACATCCAAACAAACCAAACAAGCCAAACAACCAAACATATATCCATCCAAAACTGCACATATACAACATGCATAATCCATCCATATCAATTAATGTGGGAATCATATTAATAGATCAAATCTAATAATTCTCTATCTATGACACATTGATGAAAAATATGTGATATTCATTATAAATAGTTTTAAATAATTTTATTTTCTTTTATATAAATCTAGCAGTTGTATAAGTATAGGAAAATCACATTTTAAAACCAAAAATCATTCTCGAGCGTCAATCTAATACTATACAATCAATCATAGTATGGTGAGAACAATATTACTCACCTTCATAAACTCAATCCAAACTAATACCAAAAGGTAGATCTTGCCATCATGAATGAACCACAAGAAACCGCATTCAAAACGGACCTCATATGCAAAAGATATGGATCAAATACAATTCAATACTAACAAGATAATTAATTAATTGATTAAAATGTTAATTACCTTAATTAATTCCATAATCTTTCTTCCTCTTCAACTTGTATGTGCACAAGACCATGACCATGCATATCCGTCCTCTTGCCTCATCGATTTCTTGCCAATCGCTCGACGAAATCAACAACCGACGAATGCAACGCGTCTCTCTTCTCACTCACTTCGATATGCAGCCACGCTCGATGCCTCCACCTCCTCCTTATGAATCGTGACTTCCAGCCTAGGCATCGGCTTGGAATTGGTCGCGATCTGCTATTGATACTTGATCAATCCACAAATTATGGCAAAAATGTATATTGGTGAGAGAAAATCAATAGCGATATCCGTTTCGCCAATCGTCAACCATATCTCCACCAATCTGTAACCCTAACCACGACCATGGATGTCAATCTTGGCCAAACATTGTCGATCCAAAATCCACCATGGTCATCATGAAGCTTTCATCGATATGTTCTTAACAGATCCGGTCTTGCATTTTATCGTTGAGCGGTTTGGCCGATATTAATTTTTGAAGTGGATTTATGAAGCTCGGCCATGGATTTTCTTCTTTTTGAATGCTACAGTAAATGGATCTGAGAATCGGAGGTGATCCAAATTTGGGTATTTATAATAATAATATAATATTCCATTTATTTAAATTCCCAAACAAATGGTCGCATTATTCGAGTCCGTACGATCACACGACATGTCCGATCACCAAGAAATTCGTCTACGTACATCACCTTATTTTTGCAGATCCAATGGTACTAATCTTGTCGTCATCTAAGACTACGCCCCCAAAATGCTAGTTTCATATATTGCGAGATCGTTTCAGCCATCGGATCGTCCGATATCTGAATTTAGCGACCCTTATACTCATTTTGATTCGCAACAACAATCTGAACTCAACGAAAGAGGTCTTGAGTCCTGAGTCAACCGTATGCAAAAAATCACATTTTTAGGCCTTCATTTAATTAATGATTTAAATATTTAAATTAACTATTTAAATATCCGATCATTAAAAATACGGGTTGTTACAATGCATATCAATTATTATTGGTTGTTCCTATTCTTATGTCATAATGATTCATTTATTGCTAATTGAATGTTGCATATATTAAGTTTGCCTAAGAGGGAAGATGAATCAATCATCTTTGTCATCTTTTATTTCTTTCCGTTTTGTCCCTTATACTAAATTTATTCTTATTTATTCATATATACCCTGTTATTAATTGATCATATTTGCCTTATGTTTAACTATTCAGTCACACAATTAAGGAATGAATATATTTGATATATTCAAACTTTTTTTCATATCCCGCACTTAATTGTTTTAGAATTAAATTAATAAAACAAAATGTGGTATTAAATAAAATATTTATTTTATTTAATTTTTTTATAGAAAATTTCTAAATAAATATAGACTTCATAGGCCCATTAAAGATCCAAAATAGTAAAAAAAATTGAAATTCATCAATTTCTTCTAATACAGGCTGGCCTAGTTCCAACAATTATGGCATCTTGAGATGGACCGAAACGTCGAGTTCTGCATTATAGCTCATAAAGTAGAAATGAGTTTGTAATGCTTCTGGGTAGGACAGGGTAGTCTGCATGTATCCAAGGTAGTTAGTGTGTACCCATGTGTTCGGATATCTGCGTGTGTTCAGTCCTTAACCATCTACGTGGGCATTGAGCATATGAGAGGTAGTTCTACTATCGGTATATGTGCTAAGGGATTGACGGATGACTCTGTGGTTGTGATGCTCGTTGTCAGGACAAAGTAGTCTACATGTACCCAGGGTAGTCTGTGTGTGCCCATATATTTGGACGTCTACGTGTGTCCAGTCCCTAGCCATCTGCGTAGGCAATAAGTTAAGCATTTGTAAGAGTTATCGTATATCTGAAGCACTTGAGTAAGAGATGTAAGACTGTGTGATAAATTCTATGTTGGATGTGTGCTTAAGATGCTGTGTGATACCCCTATACCCCATATTTTTCAATTGTGATAGTAGTTTAGCATATATTGTGTTTATGTGCTAACTCTTTGGATGTAGGGACAGTTCAGTTATGGTTCTTTATATCCTATGCCCCTATTTACTATATACTATTTTTATAGTATTTTAAGATGATGTATTGCTCACACTAGACTTTAGTTTGACCTAAGGTTTTATGATTTACTTCTTATTATCTAGGGTACTCTTAAATGAGTAGTTAGAGATAACAGGTCTGGATAGTGCGTGGAGCTATATGGAATATAAGCGGTAGGCTATGCTTTCATATATCGATATTTTGGAGCTTACTATTACTTATATACAGTTGTGCAGTACTGTGAAGCTATGTCGGTACTTGTATTTTGAGAGACAGTTATAGAGTTTATTTTGGAAACCTAGGATGTATAAACTCTTTTATTTTAGTTTTTGTATGATCTGTGAACCTGATGCACTCTGATGTCTTATTTATGGTTCATTAAATTATGTCACTGTCTCACCTGTTTTACATCTATGTTGTTATATTATATTTTATCTACACACTGTGAGGTGTTCTACAAATTCTTTGCTTGGATTATTGTTACTTTAACCATTGGCTACCATCCTACATCCATTGGTTACCTTCACAGTGCATTATATAGGTTTATTAGTGTGACAACCCGTACCTCTTGACACATCGATCCAAAGCCTAAGGTGACTTTCAGACTCGCTTCGGTGTTAAGAGGTACGAGCTATCGAGTTTTTATGCATTATTAAAGACCGAGAATATAAGGATAAATCTAAGGCATTCTAAACTTTTAGATCTCATAGCGGAAGGAATAAAATATAAGTATTGAAAATTGACATCTCATAAAAACAACCTTCAAAAGGCTCAATTCATATAAATTATTTCCAATGTACAATATAAATTTACTAGACATTTAATAAAACAAATAGCTATATAAGGAACAACCAAGAGTAGTGGAACTCCAATGCTTAGCTCCTTTCTCCACGCTTTGTGCCAAATCAACTACTGTCCTATTATCCTATGGTGTGGGAAAAATAAAGGAAAGGAATAGGTCAGACAAAAGCCTTGTGAATGAGTATATCATTATTGTATGGTGATCACATACAGTTGACTTTAATAGAACTCTATGTGACCTAGGGTGTTCTACAAGTGTCCATGGATGACTAGGTTTCTTTACTTAAGTGTTTTTAACTTAATACACACCTACACTAACTATTTTTCCAGGCTCTTACTTAGGATCGACCAACTACATAGACCTCTAGACAATATCGATTGGCTAATAGCTACTGTAACTATTCTACATAGGATTACCCTACCATTTCTACCATGGGACTAAGTTTCCCACACCTATGGCTACCTGTATCCATACCACTATTACGCATTGAGAGGGATCCTACAATGCCGACTCGCTAAAGTGTCTCATCGTCTACATTAGTGTCCACCTCCCAATGGTAACGTAATCGCTTCTTATTGCATGCGTTGGGATCCAGCAACAACACAACATCACGTCGCGTTAGAATCTGTGAATACTAAGGAACTCCCATTGTGCTAGGCCCACACACTTCATCAGGCATCAACTGATGTCGTGCGTCCACTATAGAACTTTCAGTGAGTGTCAATTACGATAGAATCACCCCCAATCAAATATTAACTGGATAAATAGCATTTAACCAGCTTCGCAACGTCCTAGTGTCGCTCATAGGGAACTAGCTTCCCTACCTTGACATCCACTATTTTAAATAAATTTATATATAGTACCTCTACTATTAATAAAGAGAATTCAATGAATAGGATTTGCGCAATGTCTTTTTGAAATTCCGAATATACCATCCCATCCGTCAATAGGATCTCACCAACGATTTTCAACCTTAACAACCATTCCCTTTTCAGTCAATCAATGGAATTTCACTATTAATTTATATCCAACACCACTAACATAACAGCTTGAAATAAAGGCGTTGTGACCCCCAAAGTTTTTACGTTTATAGCACACATCTGTCCATTAATTATTTTATTGAATAAAAAAAGTATATTAGTCTAGCTATTAGATGCATGTACGTGCAATATATACTAGTATACATAGTGTGTGTGCGTGTGTGTATATAGACACTATGTATATACTATATATATAAATTTATTTAAAATAGTAATATTTGTAACCTGGGCCTCGGGTCGAGGTTCAGATAGTGCTTATAGAATGCCAACTGATCGACCACTATTTACTGGGGTGGTCGACCGCTTTTTGTCGACTGCTCCAGGTAGTGTGGTCGACTGGTCATGGTGCAAATTTTAGGTTAATGTTCGTTGTTTATTTTGATTCTAATTTAGTTATCATTTAATTCACATTTGTTAATTATTGTCGTCATACCCAAACTTATTATCATATAGTAAGCTTGATACAATTAACCAAACTTGTTAATATCAATTTCAATTTATAGATTTACACAATTTTGAGTGAAGTAGTTTATCCTTAGGTTACTATTAACAATACTGGTAATGTCAGTTCTATATCAATTTACAGATTTATAGGAACAATTCAAGTCTAGTGTTTACTACAAACATCAATATTAACAAATTATACGATTAGAAGAATTAGAGAAAGGATTTTTAATATTGTTTGATTCCTATTTGATAGGTTTGCATTAATTTAATTTATTATTCAATCTCAGATCTTAATAATATGATTTAGAATTTAGTTTTAAACATCCTAAATCAGATAGGGTATATCAAAATTAACTACATATAATCATCTTATTAAAAATATACTCACCCACCTCGAAGGAATTTCTCTTCTGATTAGATTTCACCGTCTCTCGATCCCTTATTGATTTATTTTCCTTCTCCCTTTATTTTTTTATTCTCTCTCTCTCACTTCTTTAATTTAATGTATAGTCTTTTTATTTTTATGAAGAAAAATTGGGGAAGATAATAGTAAATGTTTGAAGAATTTTTAAGGAGGAGGAAGAAGATGATGATAGAGGCTATGGTTTCTAAACTAAAAAGAAATTGGTTTGGCTATATGTTTATAGTTGAAAACTAGGTTTAAAAAATTTTATGTGTTTATCCTCAAGTTATTTACCTCAAGCTTGGCCAGCCACCATTAGGGGAAAGCAAGGGGAAGGTAAGCAAGAATCAAAGGAAGAAGCTTAATCAAATTCATTCAAGAGCAAACCTCAAACTCCTTAACAACAAGCTAAGGTGAATAATAGATTACATCTCATATTTCTTGTTTTTGGTTCTAGATCAGATCTGAGTATGTTTTGCAAAGTATTATTCCATGTTTTGAATGTTATATATATATATATATATATGTGCTTGTTGATGAATTTTGTTGGTTCATATAGATTTTATGATAAGTTATGATTTGAAAAACCTACCAAATGACATCCAAATGCCTTGCGATTTTGGTATAAAGTCAAAAATATTATTTTATAGATAGGTTTCAAGTTTCACAATTTTCTGAATTAATGTGGATTTATTATGAATTTTCTAGTGAAGAAAATGATTAAATTGGGTTTAAAATTAATTACGGCTATTACATGTTAGCTATGGGTTTGAAATTTAAATATGTTAGAAAACATATCAAAAGTTATTTATGGGAATTTTCGTAGAATTTTCCCAAGTATTTTATTAAAGATATAAAATTATTTAAGGTATGAGACTTAAATGTTTTATATATTTATAAAAGGAGAAGGGCTATTTGCAAATGTTTTAATTTGTTACTTTTTGAAATTCAACAGTACTTAAAGAAAAGATTTCAAGAAAGAATTGGCAACCAATCATATGTTGACAGATAAAGCAAGTTGGTTGGAAAGAAATTGCTTTAAAATGTTAAAATTTAGTTTTATAATGTTTTACAGCTTCGCCACTTATAGCAGCCACCTTTCGACATCATACTGCCGCCTTCATCTAAGTCGAAACCAATACACATGGTATCAGCCTTGGTACGTAATGGATTGAAGTTAGGCGAAAGGTATTGAGTCGAAACAGGCTTTCGAAGGGGTTGAAGTAGCTTTGGTAAACTTAGAACCATTTTGGTTATAAATGAGGCTTTCGAAGGAAACAACTTTTGACTTGGTCAAATGTTTTATAGAAAAGAGCTTTCGAAAGAGGTTACCGCCTTTTTTTTAAAAACAATAAGCTTTCGAAGGTGTCTAAACCTCTGCTGCCACTTTCTACCTTTCGAAGCAATGCTTTCGAAAGGGTCCTTTTGTTTTAAACCTTGAAGCCGCTTATCCATGCTTTTGAAGGGGTTGGTTTCGACACCATCCACTTTCTTTTATTTAGGAAAATGCTTTCGAAAAATATGCTTTTGTCCCAGTTCTTTAAGACCCTTTGATATATTGAAAGTTAAACCCAAAGGTTTTGAAAGGACTGATTTTAATTGGTTTCGAAACTATGTTCCATAAACATTTACTTGAACCCAATGTTTTCGAAAGGTTTAGGACTTTAATGCTTTCGAAAGGTTTAGGACTTTAATGCTTTCGAAAGGTATTTAATGAAGATTTCGAAGGGGTGATTCCCCAATGTTTTCGAAAGATTTACTTTTAGTAATTTAATGGGAGGTTTCCAATGCTTTCAAAAGACAAGTTTGAAATGTTTTGAAAAAAGGATGTCTAAGGTTTTATAAAGCTTTCGAAAGGACACTTTCAATGGTTTCAAAAGGTCTATTATAAATGATTTCGAAAGGTATGTTTTGGCCTTTAGGCCTAATGTTACAAGGTAAAGTAGCTAACCTATTTCGAAAGGGGTACTTTCAATGGTTTTGAAAGAGATTGTTTAAAGATTCTAAACAAGGGTTTTGAAGGTTTTCATCAATAATGTTTTGTGTAAAGCATATATCATGGCAAAGAGATTTGAGTAAAGAAAAAAAATCATGTTTTCCTTGTTGAAGTATGATTTAAGGGTTAAATCAATTTGAAAGAAATGTTTTCAAGGAAAATTTAATGGGTAGCCAACCCTAATTAAATGACTCAGATATTTGATTACCAGATGGGACTGGTATAGGATCGCGCCCTATACATTAGCTATAGCCCCTAGCTAATTTAGTCCAAAATTCCAGTGTGTAGGGCTTAGTCACAGGTAAGACTTAAATGATGTTACACACAGAAAGGAATATATAGAGAAGGAGGATATGTTATTAGTGAGCCTGTAAAACCATTAGGATCAGTTGACCTTGGGAAAAGTAAGTTAAGGACAGACCATCCAGAAGTGTGTCTAACAGATGTTAGATTTTTTTTTGTCTGGTAGGCCCGAGTCAGCCAATGGTTAGTAGTTAGCCAAATAAAACTATATTGTTCAGACAGATAGTCCATTTATTACCTGATTTATGAGCATATATGATATTGCTATTATTGTTCCAGGAATCTTATTTGCAAAAAGATATGTTTTAAAGGGATATGAGTGTGGGTAAACCCGTTCCACTAAGAGGTGTGGTCTCACTTAATATCAGTAAACCGAGATGTAATAGTATTATTCACACCAGGCTTTATGTCCAACTCGAAGTTTATGTTTTCCCCTTAAACTCTCGGGTGCTCAAATTCAATTTGAGTAGATTGAGAGTTAAGGTTTTTCATGTTTAGTAGGTTAGACTAGTAAAGCTTCCGAAGATGTGTAGGAGACAATGCTAGCTATATAGAAGCTATTTATTTTTATTTTCGCTATGATGTATTAAGACTGATATGTCTATTTAGTACTCTTGTCATCCAAGGGGCATCTTCATATGTTGCTCTTGGCGTAATTTGTAATAATCATATTTGATAAAAACCTAGGAACGTTTGGGATTATGTAATGGAATATGAAACATGGTTTTGTAGTGTAATCAGTAAAGTTGTTTTTTGAATCTATGATTTTGTTTCATATTCATGTGCTTCTGATATTATGGATACCATTAACATTACCATATTCTGTCATCGAAAGTCAATACTATAGATGACTGTAGCATCTGTAGCACATATCTTCGGGCCTCAAGATAGGGGATGTTACAACTTGGTATCGGAGCATAGGTTTATGTAAAACTTAAAAGAAATTTCAAACTTAAAATGATTTTTAAAACATAATCTAAAGAATTAGAGAAAAGATCGAGGTATAGGATAACACTATAGTAACATACTTGTATTTGCTATATATAAATATATGCTTTATCTCTATTCTCCCATCTCTCTTAGGCTATTCTTCTGCATCTTACAAAGAATTAAATGCAGATTTTACAGACGTAAGATATGGATGCTAGAAGTGGAAGAGTTGACCTTGGTGGGGGAAGCACCACAACCAATGGGAATGCCAGACCAAATACTAGAAAGAATCAAGGTCAGGCACAAGCTGCAAATGTGGGTGTTGGAGTCCCGCAAGTTGATTTGAGAGCAATGTATCAGTTCTTCATTAGCATGATGCAAGCAGGAGTTGCTGCGGGGTTAGCTGGAGGCTGAAGGAGGAAATCCTGCAGCTCTAGTGGCTAATAACTATGCTGTTTTGAGTAGGGATTATGCTCGTCTGGAAGGAAAGACGTTTATTGGTACTGAAGACGCAATCGAAGTGGAGAATTGGTTACTTCATTGCGAGAGGATTTTTGCTGATTTGGGGCTCAATGATGAACAGAAAAGGAGGCTCGCATCTAGATAGCTATAGGGGAAGCACTGTATTGGTGGAACAGTGTTACTGTAGGAGTCAGTGAGGAGACCATGACTTGGGCTGAGTTCAGAAGGAGGTTTGAAGAAAGATTTATGTTGGATATTGCTAAGTCTACTCTGCTCAGGAAGTTTGCTGAATTAGAGCAGGGAGATATGACAGTGCTTGAATATGCAACCAGGTTTGAGGAGCTAGAAAGATACAAATATGCCACGGTTTATACTGTCATCAAAAGGGATGAGAAGTTCATTCACGGGTTGAAGCCTGAGCTTACTTAGGCCACGTTATCGCATATTAGAGAACCGTGCGATGTAGTTGTTGAGATGGCTTTGAGGCAGGAAGAGGTGCTTTGCTATTCTTAAAGGAAACAAGGCTAGAGAAGCTCAAGGAGGGCAGAACCAGAAGAGGAAGTTTTTCCATAAGAAAGGAGCTAAGAAGAGTGGAGCTGTTAATAAGGGAAAGGCAGAAGTTGTCTGTTATAAATGTGATAAGAAATAACACTATGCTCATGAGCGCCAAACAGGCAAAGGGAAGAAAGCTGCTGAGAAGAAAGGAGTAAGGTGTTTCCACTATGATCAGATTGGACACTATAAGAACCAAAGCAAGGAGCCAACCAAGGATGGAAAAGGTAAGATATTTGCATTGGAACCAGCTACCTCGAGACCAACATCAAAGAAGAAGGGAAAAGCTATGTTGGGAGGTATGCTTCTGATTCATGGTGTATCAGTTAGAGTTATATTTGATATTGGTGCATCGCATTCATTTATATCTCATTTTTTGGTAGATAAGCTTAACCTAAAACCCTCATACCTAGTTACTTCCTTAAGGGTTGCAAATCCGATTGGAGGATATGCGACTCTTGGAATGAGATGTGACCACCTAGAATTTGAATTGTTAGTTCATGTATTTGTTAGTAGTTTGCATGTGTTTGATTTCGTAGGTTTGGAATTATTTTGGGTATGGATTGGTTAAGTAAATACGATGCTTAAATATTTTTCCATGATAGGAAAATATCACTTAGACACCATGACTGTAGCGATCAGATTATATCCATTGAAGACCCTAGTTTTGAGGTTAATGCTTTATTGGGTGTTGTGGAGGCAGAAAACAAGTTGAATCGAGTTTTCGTTGTTAGAGAATTCGCAGATGTCTTTGAACCTGTAGTAGGATTGCCGCTGAAATGAGCCATTGAGTTTTAGATAGATTTAGTACTAGGAGCAGAACCGGTGAGTAGACTTCCAAGCAGAATGACACCTACCTAGATGAGGGAGCAAAAGGTGCAGTTGATGGATTTGGAAGGCAAGAATTTTATCAGAGCAAGCAGTTCGCCCTAGGGAGCAGCTGTAGTGTTTGCAAAGAAGCCGGACGGATCGTTAAGGTTATTATCAATTATCGTAAGTTGAACGAGAAGACGATAAAGAATCGATATCCATTATCTAGAATTGATAGTTTGTTCGACCAGTTGAATGGAGCCAAATTATTTTCCCAGTTGGATTTAACAATAGGGCTCCATCAGCTTAGAGTGGGGATAGTGTTCCTTTGACGGCGTTTAGAACCAAATATGGATCATTCGAATGGTTAGGAATGTTATTCGGACTAACTAATGCGCCAGCATTCTTTGCAGATTTGATGAACCGAGTTTTCCAAGAATACTTAGATAGGTTCATGTTGGTTTTCATTGATGATATTTTAATATACTCTAAAGATGAAAGAGAGCATGAGGTTCATCTTAGAGTGGTGCTTGAGACATTAAGGCAGCACCAACTGAAAGCGAAATTTTCGAAGTATCGTCTGGACCGATAAGTGTGAGGAAGCATTCCAAAAGCTGAAACACTTGTGAAAAATGCACCTGTGTTAGTTGTTCCGGAAGTGAATCAGGATTTAGTGGTATATACGGATGCATGTGGAACAGGATTAGGAGCTGTGTTAATGCAAAGGGGTAAATTGATTGCCTATGCATCTCGACAGCTCGGACCGCATGAGGTTATATATCCAACACACAATTTGGAATTAGCTGCGGTAATTTTTGCGTTGAAAGTGTGGAGAATTACATTATAGGAGAAAGATTCGAATTGCATGTGGATCATATGTTGCTGAGATACTTATTCTCTCAGAAGGAGCTGAATATGAGACAACAGAGGTGGTTGGAGTTTTTAGCCGCTTATGACTTTGGTATTGAATACACACCAGGAAAAGACAACAAGGTTGTGGATGATCTTAGCAGAAAACATCAGAAAGCAGTATTGGAAATGATAGCTGAGTGGAAAGATTTAGAAGCATTGACTACATGTAGGATACTGAGGAGATCTGAAGCTAGGTCTAGTAAGGAAACTGCTACGTTATCATGTTTAGAAGTTCGACCGGTGATGATAAAAAAGGTTGCTTCTAAGCAGAAGGATGATCCATTATTAGTTGAGTGGATGAGAAAGTTAAGGGATAGAACAGATAGCGATGACTTGAAAGATTTTAGTCTTGACCATAATGGATAGTTAAGAAAGAAAGGAAGACTGTGTGTTCCGAATATGGGAAACATTAGGAAGGAAGTTTTTGAAGAATGTCATCGTTCGAAGTTCACTATTCATCCGGGAGGAACCAAGATGTATCAGGTATGAAAAGAAGTTTCTTCTGGGAAGGTATAAAGAGAGATGTAGGCAAGCAGTGTTTGAACTGCCAACATATAAAAGACGAACATCAAAAACCAAGTGGGTTACTTCAGCCTTTAGATGTCCCAGCATGGAAATGGGATTCTATCTCAATGGATTTTATAAATGGGTTGCCAAGGTCAAATAGAGAAAATGTAAGTATATGGGTTATAGTGGACAGGTTGACCAAGAGTGCCCATTTCATTCCAGTCAAGTCAACCAGGACGGCACGTGTTCTAGCAAAGTTGTTTATGAAGGATATAGTTAGACTGCATGGAATTCCTAGTAGTATAGTAAGTGATAAAGATTCCTTATTCACTAGCGAGTTCTGGAAGAGTCCATAGGAGACTTTGGGTACCAAGCCTAAGATGAGTACCGCTTACTATCCGCAGACAGATGGGTAAACGGAAAGAGTTAACAAAGTCTTAGAAGATTTGTTACGAGCTTGTGTGCTAGATTTTTGAGGATCATGGGAAGACCATATACACTTAGTCGAGTTTCATATAACAACAGTTATCAGACCAGTATAGGGATGTCACCATTTGAATCTTTGTATGGAAGGCCATGCAAATCTCCTGTTTGTTGGTTAGATATTGAGGATAGGTTAGTACTTGGTCCAGATTTGGTTAGAGAAGCTGCAGAAAAGATTGAGTTCATTCGAGCCAGAATGAAGGAAGCTCGGTCTAGGCAGAAGAGCTATGCTGATAGAAGACGGAAAGACTTAGAGTTCTCAGTTGGAGGTCATGTTTTCGTCAAGGTGTCACCGATGAAAGGTGTAATCGGGTTTGGAAAAATAAGAAAATTGGCACCTAGGTTCATTGGACCATTTCCTATTGTAGAAAGGATTTGGAAACTCACATATAGAGTGGAATTACCAAGTAGTTTGGCAGGAGTCCATAATGTTTTTCATATTTCTCATCTGATGAAGTGTATTCGAGATCCAAAGACTACTATAGCACTGACTATGTTAGATGACTTAGTAGTTGAACCGAACTTGATTATGGTTAGGAAACTAGTTCGTATAGTCGCGAGAGATGAGAAGAGGCTAAGGAACAAGACAGTCAGATTAGTCAAAGTCCAGTGGAGTGACGACGAGAGAGACTGTACTTGGGAAACTGGGAGCAGTATTCAAAATACTTATCCTGACTTGTTTCATGGTATGGTTTGCCTTTATGATTGATTTTGGTGAGTACCTTATCATAATTTTGAGGACGAAATTCTTCAAGGAGAAGAGTCTGTAATGACCCTAATTTTGATTACCATTATTTAGGAAATTTAATTAGATAAATTAAATGAAATAATGTAAATGGTTAAGAGATTGAGATTTGTATAATTAGAGGGTAGCCGTGCCTACTTAAACAATAAACAAAAGAGAATTAAAATGAAATAAATCAGGGCAAAATAGGAATAGGTTATATTCTCATACCCTAAACCCTCATTCCATTTTTCAGTGATAAATATTCATAAACAAAAATAAACCAAGCTTGGCCAGCCACCATTAGGAGAAAGCAATGGGAAGATAAGCAAGAATCAAAGAAAGAAGCTTAATCAAATTCATTCAAGTGCAAATCTCAAATTCCTTAACAACAAGCTAAGGTGAATAATAGATTACATATCATATTTGTTGTTTTTGGTTCTAGATCAGATCCGAGGATGTTTAGCAAAGTATTATGCCATGTTTTGAATGTTAAATAGATATATGTATATGCTTGTTGATGAATTTTGTTGGTTCATTTAGATTTTATGATAAGTTATGATTTGAAAAACCTACCAAATGACATCCAAATGCCTTGCGATTTTGGTATAAGGTCAGAAATATTATTTTATACATGGGTTTCAAGTTTCATAATTTTCTGAAATAATGTGGATTTATTATGAATTTTCTAGTAAAGAAAATGGTTAAATTGCGTTTTAAATTAATTACGGCTATTATATGTTAGCTATGGGTTAGAAATTTAAATATGTTAGGAAACATATCAAAAGTAATTTATGGGAATTTTTTTAGAATTTACCTACATATTTTATTATAATATAAAATTATTTAAGGTATGGGACTTAAATGTTTTATATGTTTATAAAAGGAGAAGGGGCTATTTGCAAATGTTTTAATTTGTTACTTTCTGAATTTTTGATAGTACTTTTAGAAAATATTTTGAAAAAGAATTGGCAACCAATCATATGTTGACAAATAAAGCAAGTTAGTTAGAAAGAAATTGCACTAAAAAGTTAAAATTCAGTTTTATAAGTTTTACTGCTTTGCCACTTATAACAGCCACATTTCAACCTATACTGTCACCTTCATCTAAGTTGAAACCAATACACAAGGTATCAGCCTTGGTCCATAGTAGATTGAAGTTAGGCGAAAGGTATGGAGTCGAAAAAGGCTTTCGAAGGGGTTGAAGTAGCTTTGGTAAACTTATAACCATTTTGGTTATAAATGAGGCTTTCGAAGGAAATAGCTTTCGACTTGGTCAAATGTTTTAAAGAAAAGAGCTTTCGAAAGAGGTTGCCGCCTTAGTTTTAAAAAGAATAAGCTTTCGAAGGGGTCAAAACCCCTGCTGCCGCTTTCTACCTTTCGAAGCAATGCTTTCGAAAGGGTTCTTTTGTTTTAAACCTTAAAGCCGCTTCTCCATGCTTTTGAAGGGGTTGGTTTCGACACCATTCACTTTCTTTTATTTAGGAAAATGCTCTCGAAAGAGATGCTTTCGTCCCAGTTCTTTAAGACCCTTTGATATATTGAAAGTTAAACCCAAAGGTTTCGAAAGGAATGATTTTAATTGGTTTCGAAACTATGTTCCACAAACATTTACTTGAACCCATTTTTCAAAAGGTTTAGGACTTTAACACTTTCGAAAGGTATTTAATGAACGTTTCGAAGGGTGATTACCCAATGTTTTCGAAAGGTTTACTTTTAGTAATATAATAGGAGGTTTCTAAAGCTTTCGAAAGACAAGTTTGAAATGTTTTGAAAAGAGGATGTCTAAGGTTTTATAAAGCTATCGTAAGAACACTTTCAATGATTTCGAAAGGTCTATTATAAATGATTTCGAAAGGTATGTTTTGGCCTTTCGGCCTAGTGTTACAAGGTAAAGTAGTTAACCTGTTTCGAAAGGGGTACTTTCAATAGTTTCGAAAGAGATTGTTTAAAGATTCTAAATAAGGGTTTCGAAGGTTTTCATCAACACTGTTTTGTGTAAAACATATATCATGGCAAAGAGATTTGAGTAAAGAAAAATTATGTTTTCTTTGTTTAAGTATGATTTAAAGGGTTAAATCAATTTGATAGACATGTTTTCAAGGAAAATTTAAGGGGTAGTTAACCCTAAGTAAATAACTCAGATATTTGATTACCTGATGGGACTGGTATAGGGTCACGCCCTGTACATTAGCTATAGCCCCTAGCTAATTTAGTCCAAAATTCCAATATGTAGGGCTTAGTCACAGGTAAGACTTAAATGATGTTACACACAGAAATAAATATATCGAGAAGGTGGATAGGTTATTGGTGAGCCCGCAAAACTAGTAGGATCAGTTGACCTTAGGAGAAGTAAGTTAAGAACAGACCATCCAGAAGTGTGTCTCTAGATGTTAGATTGTTTATTTTCTCTGGTAGGCTCGAGTCAACCAATGGTTAGTAGTTAGCCAAACAAAACTATATTGTTCGGACAGATAGTCCATTTATTACCGGATTTATGAGCATATATGATATTGCTATTATTATTTTAATCAGTTTGATTGCAAGATTCTGATTTGCAAAAAGATATGTTTTAGATGGATATTAGTGAGGGGAAACCCGTTCCGCTAAGCCCGCTAGGCGGTGTGGTCTCTCTTAATATTAGTAAACCGAGATGTAAAAGTATTATTCACACCTGGCTTTATGTCTGACTCAAAGTTTATGTTTTTCCCCTAAAACTCTCAGGTGTTCAAAATTCAATTTGAGTAGATTGAGAGTTAAGCCTTTTCAAGTTTAGTAGGTTGGACGAATAAAGCTTCCGAAGACAAAGCTAGCTATATAAGAGCTATTTAGTTTTATTTCTGTTGTGATGTATTAAGACTGATATGTTTATTTAGTACTCTGGTCATCCAAGAGGGATCTTCATATGTCGCTCTTGGCATAATTTGTAATAATTATATTTTATCAAAACCTGGGAATCGTTTGGGATTATGTAATGGAGCATGAAACATGGTTTTGCAATGTAATCAGTAAAGTTGTTTTTTGAATCTGTGATTTTGTTTCATATTCATGTACTTCTGATATTATGGATACTATTAACATTACCGTATTTTGTCACCAGAAGTTAATTCTATAGACGACTGCAGCATCTATAGTGCTTAACTTCGGGCCTCAAGATAGGGGATGTTATAATAAATATTTATTACTTTTTCTTTTATTTAAAGATGGTAACATCTTTGCCCTTCCTCTTTAATGTTATTAATATCCATTTATTTAAATTTATTTCTTTCACTTAAGTATTTACCTTTAATGTTTTGCACCTTTGCTATTATTGAATATGGCACAGAATAATGTATCTGTATTCAAAAATATACATGCATTTATTTAATTGGAAACATACTCCTTACCAACTAATTGATATTAAAGTTTCCAATTTAAAATCGATTTCATTAATTTAAATCAATTCTATTAATTGGTATCCTATATATGTATTATTAACCTTTTTGAGGAATCCTGGATTTATATTCAAACATATATATGTGTGTATTAAATAGAGATCATATTATTTACCATAAATTGAGCAATCAATTACATTAAAGGGGAATTAATTTAAAGGACAAAGATTTGTATATTTTTTGCCTCAAGGACACAACCTCAATATTTTTACCATAAGGACAAACATTCTTCTAAAAATTATTCATAAGGACAAATATTTTCCAAAATTATTCATAAGGACAACAAAACTGCTACCAAGCTAAAACTGATACCTAAAAACTGCTACCGATAACTACAAACTGATACCTAAAAACTGCTATCAATGACTAAAAACTGATACCTAAAGAAAGTTGTCCTTCAGAATAAAATATTGAAGGCCTGTCCTTGAGGCAAAAACGCTGAAAATTTTTGTCCTTGACAATAATTTCCTGTTACATTAATTGATTTGTATTAATGTTTTGAATTTCAAAAACAAACTTATCCTTGTTCTTTACAAATAAGAAATGGCTTACGTTACCTTTTCTTCAATAAATGATTTACTTCTATTAATTCACTCTTACCTTTTCTTTTCAAAACATGTGATGTTATTTTTCTAAATACCTTCTTATATATATATATATGGTTGTGTTACCTTCCTTTTACAATAACCCTTTACTTTTATTAAACATATTGTTACTTTCCTTCTCTAGCATATTTAATATATCCTTTAAAATAATTACAACAATAATTTCTTCATTAATGCTTTCCCCTTAAAGTGTTTTCAAATCAATGCATGTAAATATTTTTCCTTCTTTTCTTTTAAATGCACATAATCCATTGTATCCTTTTCTCTTAAGAATAATTCATGCATGTTTAACTTATTTCTTAACAAATAAGTTTTTCTTTTATTGTTGTAACTAATTCTTAAACTTGATTTCAAAATAGGCACAAAACACAAAATGCGTATGGTAAATGTATTGTATCTTCTTCATACTGTATCCATTTCTAACAAATTATATATAAATTTGTGCTAGAAAAATCTACTTAACACAGTGGAAAGTTAGATTCCCCAAATTCCTTCATTTATATAAATTTCTTGTTTTGTCCTTTTGTGTGAAATAAGAATTACCCTTATTAATATTTTATTTTGTTATTAAAATTTCCAGGGTGTTACAATTGGGTTCCGAAGGTGTAGGGCAGTCATCACATAACTCCTTCTCTATCTCTACTGGATCATGGTATCGACTCAGGTTAATCGTGTAACCTAAGTACTGATATCAAATGTGACGACCACCTTACACCTCTGCCAACCAATTACAACTAGATAGTTGACGTTCGCAGTGTCTGGTTGATGTAGGATGATTACCAAGGGTGAAATGAGATAAAACATCATAGAACCTATTGTATATCTCACAATGCATCGAATAAAATATAATATACATCATATATATAAAATAGGTGAAACAGTAATAGCTAAAACGAACCACAATAACAGAGTGCACAGGTTTACAAAGTTATACAAAATGATAATAGAGTTTATGCAGTGGATAATAAAATCAAACTGTCTTTGACATATAGAATTGACGAACACTACCTAGGCTACACCGTGCCGCACAACATAATAAGCATAATCATCCATGTATAATATAAGAAAGCTCCCTTAAGCTCGTACGCTACACTACCACATTGTACCACCTAGACCTGCTGTCTAGTCTACTCATTTAAGAGTACCAGAGATAATAAGAAGCAAAGCATAAAACCTCGACTCTAACAATAGTCTGGTGTGAGCGATAAGAAATCACAAAATACTATACAAGTCAATATAGTAAGAAACAACGACATATGTACAATACTTGACATATTCCTGCAACCAAAGAGTTAGCACATAACGAAAATAATATGCTACTCTACAAACATCATAAAGATGTACTATACCCTTAGTACAATGTCAAATGCCTAAGTATCCACGTCCACAATACCTACTTCCTATGACATCCTTAGGTGGCAGACTACGAGAGAAACAACCAAAGCAAATATATATCCATCAAACAATCCTCACTGCCACTCAATGTGCCCTAGATATATGATAATTTGTATGACCATTCCTCTGCCAGAGATTAATGGAAAAATCCTGGTCTTCAGCATACTTCTTGAAAGAACCATGTATATGGTGTTTCGATGGTAACAACCATACCAAATTGCTACTTATTTCAGATTAAAACGATGATGGAAAAGTAGGAAAAATAAAATGTCTAAAAATGTGCAAAACTAGGATTCGAACCTAGGTAGGCCGAGACAATAACACATGCCTTTACCACTGCACCATAAAAGTTTTGAAATTTATAGTGATTCACTGATTGACTAGTGCTCCCAATTAACTTAGCCCAACTGACCTAAAACATATATAGTCTTTTGTATTTGGCTATACTCTCGGGAATGATTTTTACACTAATTCAATCGACTGACCATCATCTCCAGTTGACTGAAACTACATTTTTATAAAAAGGTGTCTTCGCATCTCTTCTGTTTATAGTAGGTTCTCTTTATCAATGGCGAATTTGAAAGGTTGCACTCCTATTTGAACATCCCTACAACACATATATAATCCTCTAACCATCCCTGAATCACTACAAAATAATACATAATAATATACACTCCATATTTTGATTTACTCTCAATCCCAAAAGCAAGAGTCCGAACTTTAAGAGATTCAAATGATTCAGAGATTATCAACTAGTGTGCTTCATCTCCACATCCTATATTCCAGTCGAATAAACTCCTTACCCTCTAAACATCAACTCAATATCATTTGGTTTGGTTAAATGAGTCATTGTAAATCAAAGAGACAATCTGTATATCAAGGTACGTCTTGTTAGAAAGTAATGTTTGTTACACTATTTGTAATAGTTATTGAAGTCCTATTCGGTTGTTTGGGCGGACTTTGTAAGCCTGTTCCTTTAGGTGAAGTAAGGGTGTTTTGGTTAGTGAAATCCCAAAGTGGAGCTTTGGGACTGGACGTAGGATGAGAGGTCCGAACTAGCATAAAATCGACTGTGTGATCTTTTATACTATTCCGCTGCATTTACAATGTTTACTATTATGGCCATCTTTAATCCTGTGCATAACGACTAAAAGTGTTATCAGAGCCTGGTGTTCTACTGAACGTAACAACATCCTAGAACAATGGCCAGAAATAAAAGATCTAATCGGAGCTCAAAGATAGTTGAGAAAAAGCAAATTTCTAAAAGCAAGCAATAGTGTATAGAATCTAGTATGTGCTGCTTGGGTAATCTCATATCAAAATCGGTACGCTTAGATTCTTTATATAATGATCTTTTACAAATGCATGAGAACTTTAAAGATTTTAAAGCATCATAAAAGGTCAATCTATTGCTTTAGCTAGATTAATGTGAGCATAAAATTAGTATTTTAATGGAAGAAAACAATTTTTTAGTAAAACAAACTAAATTTTTGAAAATACACTAGAAGAATTGTTTACAAAAAGATTTCCTATTAAATGATAATGAGCGTCTAAATAATAAAAATATTGACCTATTAAAGGAAATTGAAGTTTTGCAAAATAAAAATATATTTTTGGAAGATTCTTTAAATAAATCTAATACTAAACTTTTGCCTCTTAAGAAAGAGAATAGTGCTTTGAATGCTAGAAGTTTAGATTTAATTAAAGAACATAAGATTTTAAAAGAAAATAATGTTATTTTGGAAAAGGAAATTTGTGGCTTTTAAGTCAATTTTGACAAAATAAATGAGAAAGTTACAAATTTCATCAAAGGAAAAGATATTTATCATCCTTAATAATAAATACTAAAGCTCACAATAATAAAAGCGGTATAGACTATAAGCACGATAAACATAAAAATAGTGGTTGATATGCATTCTTGTATATATGTTTTAATGCTAGTACTAAAAGTAGAGATAGATCTAAAACCACTTCATGTCATGATAGTATTATGCTTAGAAATAGAAAACACCCTTTGTATACTAAATCAATGAGAATTAATGTTGATATATGGGTTCCTGCTAATCTAACCAATCATGATAGACTATTATACATTAGCAATTATTACGACTCTATGATTAATAATAAAAATTATATTTTTAAGGGATCAACCACATCCAACTGGATATGGTTTCCTAAGTCATGAACCCTATATTTTTATAAAAATGAGTATCATGTTGTTTACACTTGACATATTAAATACTCGTCTCTTTGCATTAATGTTAAATTATTATTTTTAGTTATCTATAATACTTCTTATCTCTTTTATAAAGGGGGAGAAAAGTACACATATATAGAAAAAGTACACAGATATATTTCTTAAGAGAAATATTATATTTAGGGGGAGTTTATAACATATAATATGCCTTTGCTCTTATCTCTTTTTGTTAATGACAAAGGGGAGGAAGAACGTGTGATTTACATATTCTATATTGGCATTATATAAATTTAAGGGAAATAAACTTATTATATATATATATATTAAGGGAGAGCTTTTATTTTATATTATAAAGTTGTGTGGTTGACATCATCAAAAAGGAGGGGAATGAAAGAACCATATATATTGTGTTTTGATGATAACAATCATACGACAATGCTACCAATGTGTTTATTAAGTTATTTCAGGTCAAAATGATGATGGAAAAGTTGGAAAATAAAATGGATAAAAATTTGCAAAGCTAGGATTCGAACCTAGGTAGCTCGAGATAACAACACACGCACCTTTACCACTGCACCATACAAGTTTTGAAATTTATAGTGATTCAGTTGATTACCTAGTGCTCCCAGTCGACTGAACCCAATCGACTAAAAACATATATAGTCTTCTGTTTTTGGCTATACTCTTGGGAATGATTTTTACACTAATTCAGTCGACTGGCCATCATCTCCAGTCGACTGAAATTGTATTTTCATGAAAAGGTGTCTTCACATCTACAGCAGCTTATATTCATCAATGGTTAATCTGAAAGGTTGCACCCTATTTTAGCATCCCTATAGTACCTATGTAACCCTCTAACCATCCTTAATTCACTACACATCAATACACAACAATATACTACTTCATAGTTTGATTTACTCTCAACCCTAAAAGCAAGAGTTTGAACTTCAAGTGATTAAATTTATTCAGAGATTATTGACTAGTATGCTTCATCTCCACATCCCATATTCCAACTGAATAAACTCCTTTGCCTCTACACTTCCACTCAATATTGTTTGGTTTGGTTATAGGAGTCATCTTATATCAAAGAGACAATATATATAGCAAGATACGCTATGTCAGAAAGTAACATTTGTTACACTATTTGTAGTAGTTATTAAAGTCATGTTCAATTGTTCATGCGAAGCCTTTAAACCTCTTCCACTGTGTGAGGTGAGGGTGTTATGGATAATGAAATACTGAAGGGGAACTTGGGGACTAGACGTGGATGGGAGGTCCGGACTGGTTTAAAATCGACCGTGTGATCTATTATACTATTCCGCTGCATTTACATTGTTTACTACTATTGGTCTTCTTTGATCCACTGTATAGGGACTAACACTACTCATAGCTTGAAGCTGAGATTAGACCCATTCCACCAATCTAGGATGTATGGATCCATTCCACCTATCTTGGGCAGCCATTCCAAGTACCTAATGAGCATCCTCACAATATCCCTACTTTCAAGTACAACAGAAAACACCCTGAGAATCAATGATCCCTTAGCATATGCATCTGAACCCTTTCCTTGCTCCATTTGGTTTCCATTCATCATCAAGGAACCATTCCACGTTTCTTTCTTTCCATGATAGAACCATTCAACATTCTATTCACGGGTCATCCTTCCTAGAACCCTCCCTTTGTGGATAATCATCCTCACGACTCCATTCAACATCGAGCCGCCATCATCGATCATAAATCCATTCACCATCGAGTTACCGTCATCAAAGTCCCAAAGCTATCATCCTTTGTCATCCTACTACATCTTCATCAAACCCAAACTGAACAAACAAACACCTTCAGTATGACCTGCAGAGTCCCTAAAGCATCCTTTGGAAGTTTTACCAACTCTGCTGCCATAAACTCATATCGGTACCGACCAGAGTGGTCGGCATTTATATGAATTTTTCACTTATACTTAGCCAAATCTTGGCTAAGTATTTCTCTTCCTGACCACTTCTCTCTAGCATGCTTAGAACCCCTTTGCTCCATTCCTCAAGCTCCTAAGCCCACAGCACAAACCTGTTGCCATAAAAAGTGGTCGGTACCAATCTGAAGTGGTTAGTACAGACATCCATACTAAGATAGAAATTTGGTTTGTGGCTCCTGAAGTTCTTCCTTACACCAACCCGAAGCTTCCCTTAAAGTTCCTTAGATTTTGGCCCGAAGCAACCTCCCATTACCGACTAGAACTGGAACTAACTCCACTAAATAGTATTCAGGTCAGCACTGACATCTATCGGAGCATCAAAACCAACTCCAAACAAGGCACGACTAGAATCCTAGGCTCCTCGTATTCCTCAGAGCCCCTCCTCCAAGTTTCACCCAATTTTGAGCACTTTTTCCTTTGTTTTTGCTCAAATCGACGATCTCTTTCCTAACTACACTAAAACACTAGCAAACCATATCAAAATAATTCATCCAAACATTCATATCATTCATAAGCATCCATTCAACATATATAATCCATTCAAACAAGGTTTAGCCTAGATCTAACTTTACACTAAAATAACAATATGGTTCAAAAGGGGTTGTAAAACCATTTAAAATCAAATCTAATCTTTTTAATTTCGACCATAAAACATTTTTAGAGGTCTATTTAAAGTTTAAAGTCACTTTAACGACGAAATCACATCAAAATCATCAAATTTAACTATATGGACAAGCGTAGAATAGCGAGAGATCAATAATCACTCCTCTACTACCCAAATTTCCACTTTAGATGCCTAAATCTGATATGAATAGCCAAAAAGGAATTCCAAAGCACCAAGATGATAGATCTACATTCCCCTTCTCTAATTGCCCTTCCAATGGTGGATAAGGCTAAGATTAGTAAGGAAAAAAAATGAGCTTTTTGATGAAATTAAGGTTAATGGAGGTTAGGAATTGTTTTGGGAAAGTGAGAAATGATTTAGATCCGTCCTATCTCCCTCAATTATGCACAATTCCTGAAATTCATTAGTGGGCTTAGGTTAATTGCCCACTAATTTATCTAACAACAAACAGAACTTTAAATGGCCATATCTCCTTAATGGTACGTCCATTTTCCTATTATGACCACTCTACGAAAAGATAGACCATAAATCTGATCTAATGGATGTGGATTAAAATCCTAATTCAATCCCTATCAAAAATTACAAGTCTTATAATAATTTCTGGGTCCAAACTATTCGATAAAAATTCTAAGAATGGAAAATGTCCCTAGTCATTTTCCAAAGTGTGTCCCTTGTAGTCATTTTTCAAAGTGTTTGAGTTATACAACCTCGTATGAATTAAATAATAATATTTTACGCTACTGCGATACGTAAAATACAGATCGTTACCACAAAATAGTAAATTTCTACACAAGTTGAATTAGACTTCAGGATCAATCCCATTGCGTCCAAAATGTCATTTATAGTCTAAAACGTATATAACTTACTAAATTTGGTTAATCATGGCAAAAATTAGGAAGAGTCAAACCTAGTGGCATTTTCGTAATTTATTGATTTTGAATATTTAGCCCAAATATTAGTCATTTCATCCCTAACTCTATTCCTTTTGCTTTAAAATTTTTTCCTCCAATTCTAAAACTCTAATCCCTAAATCAATTATAAATCCTTCAAATCAAATCCCAACCAAATTTTCAATTTTCTTCCTCTTCCCTCTTCCTTACCAAACTTTGAAAATCCATAAATTTCTATTTCTCAAAGGATTTTAATGAAACCAGTGGAAAAATCGAAGAATACTACAGTATTACATCACTTTTGAATGGAGTTCGGAGGATTAAAGGTGAAACATACTCAAACAACAAAGAATGGTGATGGAATTCCATACATCATTTCCCCCTTCTCTATCAAATTTTAAAATGGTGCATATATCTCATTTTGTAATGGATTTTGATGATCTACTTTTCAAAACGACTGTGTAAATGAGAAACATGATCTATTGTAGAAATTAAGGCAAATTATGAAGGTTTCTAGGTGCTAAAAGGGCAGGATAGCGGAGATAGTGTAGGGTTCTTCTTCACTCGAGAGTTTTGATGAGTGGGACACTTCTTATTTGTGTATATATTGATAAGACATAGTAATTCACCCCTTATGCTCTTAAACCAAATTAAATGATGAAATTAGCAATTAAAAAGTGATTATATACACACACATGACTAGAATGTAGTATGTCATGGCTAGATAATTAAAAAATGATTTTTTTTATTTCTAATTAGACATAAGTTAATCACACCTTAATCAGAAAAGTGTAAAATGTAAAAATGCTTCAAACTCAATATATTATATATATCAAAATTAAAGTTCTTGATGACATAAACTTATTAAACCTATTTTTGGTCTAATACAAAATATTTCAAAAGATATATATATTTAAATAAAATTCCAAATATGCCCATCATCAAAATAGTATATATCCAAAATGTCCAAAAAATATCCAAAGTCAAGTCATCCTTCTTTTATATGCAAGTAACAGGAAATTCAAGTATATGTGCAATATTTATTGTCCAATAGTTAATATGCAACAAGTATAAGTCATCTTGTTTACTATATTCCAAAAATTCAAGGATGTAGTCAATATGCAATTTCATATTTCTAAAGGTCCTTATGTTCAAGGGCCCAAGTCATCTTCTTCTTCATCGGTCATTAGAGGAGTTATAAGCTCTTAAGGAAGCTTATAAATTTCAAGTCCCAAACAAAGGTTTATGCTCGGAAAGAGAAAGAAGAGACGAGCCCCTTCTTATGTGTAAGTGGTCTCTATTTATAGTCGTTGAGGAGGGGCATAGCTTGCTCGTATTGGTCGATTGAAGATGACGTAGATTGGTGACATGGCAAGATGGATGGCCTTGGTGATTCAATATGTCATAATCTCAAGATTATAGTGGTTCATGTAGATTGCTATCTTGGCTATGGTATTAACCAAGGTAGCATGGTTGTATAGGAGTGCCTAGAAGCTTTATTATATAGAATTTCCTTCACATTAGTTTACTTCCTCTAGACTTGATTCATTGCTATCCTTAGGTATTGAATGTTTCCCATATCTCCCTATTTTCGTATCTTTGAATTGATCTGTTTGATGTGGAGACACCATTGTACTCAAAAATATTCCTTATTGTGGCATCCTTTACTTCTCCTTTTATTTAATATTCCTCTCCAATTTGAATATTTATTTTTGATAGCTCTTCTATATTGATGATAGCTTCACTTCTCAACATATGATAGCTTAATCCCTCAACATGCAATAGCTTCTTTATTCTTGACTTGCGATATCTTCACTCTATTCTTGACTAATGATAGCTTCATTATCCTTAACTTGCGATAGCATAATGTAACCAGCATGCGATGGCTTGTAATTCCTCAACATGTGATGGCTCTATGATTTTATCATTTGATGGCTACTTAAACTTAAACATGCGATAACTCTTACAATACAACGGCTTTGTCTATATTAATGATCTATAGCTTCATGGTGTCAACTTATGATAACCTTGGTCATTTTAACTTATGATAGCCACTGTCTCAACCTACGATGGCTCATGGCTATCGGCTTGCGATAGCTTGTTGCATCGACTTGGGATGGCTTATAGCATCAACTTGTGATGGTTTATAGAATTAACTTGCAATCGCTTTGTTAACCCAAAAATGGATCAACAACCAAGAGTAGAACGTGAAAGCACCAACACTGTTAGAATAGGGCAAAGACAATAGATAATAGTAATAAAATAAAAGAAATAAGAGAGAGACACGGAGATTTTTATAGTGGTTCAGCTGTTAACTAAGCCTACGTCCACTTTATAGTTGTTTGATCTTGGGTTGTAGGAGATTACAATGTGCATGAGAGAGAAAGAGTCACAAGTACAGGGGTTAGACCAGTTCTAAGGCCTAGGAATTGCCTATAGTAGCTACCTTAGTGACTATGGTGAAGAGGAAAGAGTTGAAGAAGAGATAGAGTTCTCGCATAGTAATAGCAGAATCCATCCCCTATTTTGGTGGCTTTATGGTTTGTATTTATAAGGGTAGTAGTCGTATTGGGCCAGAAGGCGAGTCAGAGCTAAGTCCAGAAGTCGGGCTGGAAAGATGTGTTGAAGTTGCAAGCTCAAATGATAAACACAGAGATGACGGTACCAACCTCTCATGTCAGTACCGACATGTGTGTTTAAATCCAAATGCACTGATATCTTTTGCATTTCCTTTCCTACATCATTTCAAGGTGTCCTATGTTGTTTCAATCGATCGTTGGTCGTCCAAAACAAGTCATCGTCTACTTCTCTTCAAAACAGCCCAGTATCAGCCATTTTGCCTGAGAGGTCGGTAGTGACTTTTTTCCTTAGCTCGAAATGACTTGTGCTTTTTATGGAATTCTTCTAATTCTATATAGAGGTGTCCTAAGAAGTTACAACACCTGTGAGGTTAACATGAGAAGTTGGTACCTACATGAGAGGTCAGCATTGACATCTCTCCTTAGTGTATTTTTCATCCAAATTTCTTGAGCTCCATTTTCTAGTCCTTTTAAGTGTGCCTCCAAGTTTTCAAGTCGTTTTGTCCTCCTTTGAATATTGTAAGTTCAGTTGAAATCTACTTTGCTAAAAAGCTGGTTAACACTTGCCCCCCAAAGTATGCCTTTCGACTATAAGGTGTGCTTTGCTCAAGAACAAGTTCCAGTAATCAATCTTCGACAGTTGAGCTCTCCGGCTATTCAGACCTTAGTGAATCATTCAGTTCCTTCGAATTCTTTTATCAATCACCAGTCATTCCAAACCCGTTATAGCTTGAGATTCTAGACTCTACCTAAGTGTAGTTATACATCACAATCGTTCTGATTTCATTCGGAGCTATTACATCACATATCTCTTATAACATCGCATATCTGATTTGATTCAAAATTATTACATCACATATCCAAAATCATCCCGTGTTCATCTAGGATTTATTAGTTTTATTCTAATTACAAGGCACTCAAACCCTTTTATCAAATCGATTTCCATTCTAAGGTTCGATCTCTCCGGATCATTTTTCATTTAATTTAATATGCAATCTCTCCGGATTATTACCGTTTAAGTTAAGAGGATGATCTTTCTGATCGTTTAATGTTTAATTTAAGGGAGACGATCTCTCTGGATCGTTTGTTGTTTAAGTTGAGGGGACGATCTCTCCAAAATGTTTGTTGTTTAAGTTGAGGGGATGATCTCTTCGAATCGCTTAGCATTTCAATCTAGGATTTCAATCTCTCCGAATCTTTGCTGGGTCTGTTGTTCTCTCTCCCGCAAAGGGATACAACGACCAAGCAAGCTTATTTGCTCACTCTTCGGTGAGGGGACTGCTTTTCATACAATCCTATCCACTCGCTCTTCGGTAAGGGAGCTTGCACCTTGCACTACGGTCATGTCTCTCCAGTCGGGACTCTAAGGCGATCAATATTAGTCATCACATGCAATGTGGATTCTTCAATTCAAATCAAATCAAAGCAAACAAGCAGAAATCTTAAGTGTTCATCCCAGACATCTAACTCAAAGCGTGCCTAGAGAACAATCTAGGTCTCATACATGTGTAAGTGGTTCGAGGTTATTATTATGCTTAGCAATCACCCCAGACATCCGACTTAGAGCGTAACTATGGACCAATCTAGGTTTTAGAGACGTCTAAGTGTTCTGGGTTTATTATAACCTTTATTGCTAAATACAAAAAGTAAAATGCAAAAAAGAAAAGGAAAAATAGAGTGTGGGAATCGGATTCGAGTCATGTTCATCCCGATCATGGGATTTCGAGCCTCGGACTAGAACCCTGGTTGTTCCTTGATGCATTCGCTGCAGGTGATGGTTGCTCGACCACACCATCATAGTTCGGTTCCTTACGTACTATTGCAGCTGGCTTCTCTGAACCAGTTCCTCTATCATATCATGCAGGCATCGACACTCGTTTGTTTCATGTCCGTTAAGTTCATGGAAGATGCAAAAAATTTCTAAACCTTTCTCTCGATCGGTAGGTTCTCTTCTTGGTGGCTTCCAACAAGGGAATTCCTCCCTAGTGTCTTGATATATCCTCTTCGGGGTTTCAATCAAGTTAGTGTAGGAAGTGAATTTCGGCTCCCTTCTTTGTGGCTTCAGTTCCCGAAGTTGTCATCAGTTCTCCTCTTTCCTTTGTCTTTTTCATTTCCCGCTCCAGAAAGTCCTTTATCGTCCACAACATTAACTTCAACATCATAAGCTTCAGCATCTTCCTGATGCAAATATCTTTTAGCTTCATAGTAGAACACCACAAGATCCTTGGATGGATCCCTTTCCAATGCTCCTTTGAAGTTAGTCTTACTTGCGACTCCGGATACTATCGCCATTAGGATTAATGATGGATCCGACTAGTCTATTGCAGCTGCTGCTGCATTGAATCTTGTCAAATAGCTTCTTAGGGTCTTTCTAGGCCTTTATTTCACACTTGATAGTGTCGATACATTCTTTGGTCGTGAGACTTGAACTCTGAACTGTCTGAAGAATCTACTCACTAGGTCGGTCCATGTGTTTATGAACCCATTCTCTAGCTGTCTGAACTACTTTGCTACTAAGTCAATTAAGTATAATAAGAAATACTGCCCCATTACCTCCTCGAAAGCACCCAACACTCCATACGTCAGATATATCTCATCAGATGAATCATCATATCTATCTTCCCATCGTATATTTCCAGCGTCAGAAGCTTGAAATCAGGAGGATTTCTCGCATTTTGGATATTAGAAGTGAATGAATTTCTATTCACATCCTCCAAACTTTGATCTGGGGGTCCTCCTTTCTCTATCCTTCTTATAAACTTAGCAATTTGATTTGCACCATCCAATGAAGGTCTTCGTCCAAAAGCGATATTCTGCTCCTCGCTCCCGTAGGGGAATTCTGGCACATATCTGGCACATATTCCACTGGTTGCACATTAGCATTCTGTCCTGCTCCTCTGGTTTCGTTTTATACTTCGTTCCTATGGGTAGCTCTAGCATATATTCTTCCAGTTGTTGTGCATTCACATTCTGATTTGCATTTCTAGCTCCAATGTTATCCATTCCAGCAGTCATACCAACATTGCCCCCAAGTGTAGTTCTCTCGGTAGCAAGTTGATTTAGATTGGTACTGAGTTATTACGTTTGTGGGGCATTGTTCCAGTTTGCTCCGCTCCAACCCTATATGTTTCTGCATTAGCTCCTTGTCCTTGGCTTTGAATTCCAGCAACTCTAGCTATTTCTTGTTGTCCCATCCTTTGGAAGAATCCTTCAAGCATTTCCTGTTGTCTAGTTATCAACTCATCCTGCATCTCCTTCATTATTCTCTCCATCTCTTCCTTGGTCACATAGATGGATTGGTGAGAGTTTGAGGACACCTCCTGACTGCCCCTAGGCTCTGGTTGACTTACTCCGGTTTTAGATATTGTATTAGGCCTCTTCATCTTCTCCAGATCTCAGATTCAAGCTTCAAGTCTTTAGATCTAGCTCTTGTTCTTAGTGAAAGTACCAAACTGTTAACCCAAAAAATTTATCAACAACCAAGAGTAGAATGTGAAAGCACCAGCCTTGTTAGAATAGGGCAAAGACAATAGATAACGGTAATAAAATAAAAGAAATAAGAGAGAGACACAGAAATTTTTATAGTGGTTCGGCTGTTAACTAAGCCTACATCCACTTTATAGTTATTTGTTCTTGTATGTAGGAGATTAAAATGTGTTTGAGAGAGAAAGAGTTACAAGTACAAGGGTTAGACATGTTCTAAGGCCTAGAATTGCCTATAGTAGTTGCTATGATGACTATGGTGAAGTGGAAAGAGTTGAAGAAGAGATAAAGTTCTTGCGTAGTGATAGCAGAATCCAACCCCTGTTTTGGTTGCATATCGTTTGTATTTATAGGGTAGTAGTCATATTGGGGCAGATGGAGAGTCGGAGCTAAGGCCAGAATTCGGCCTTGAGGGATGTGTGAAGTTGCAAGCTCAAATAAGAAACATGGAGATGTCGGTACTGACCTCTCATGTTAGTACCGACATGTGTGCTTAAATCCAAATGCACCGAGACCTTTTGTATTTCCTTTCCTACATCATTTCAAGGTGTTCTATATTATTTCAATCGATCGTTGGTCGTCTAAAACAAGTCATCATCTACTTCTCTTCAAAACAACTCTGTGTCAGTCTTTTTACCTAGGAGGTCGGTAGTGACTTTTTCCTTAGCTCGGAATGACTTGTGCTTTTTACGGCACTCTTCTAATTCCATATGGAGGTGTCCCAAGAAGTCGCAATGCCTATGGGGTTAACATGAGAAGTCGGTACCTACATGAGAGGGCGGCACCGACATCTCTCCTTAGTGTATTTTCATCCAAATTTCTTGAGCTCCATTATCTAGTCCTTTTAAGTGTACCTCCAAGTTTTCAAGTTGTTTCATCCTCATTTGAATCTTCTAATTCCATTTGAAATCTACTTTTCTAAAAAGTAGGTTAACACGCTTATAGCATCAACTTGTGATAGCTCTACTTCCCAGTATGCGATGGCTTATTCTTAGTGTGCGATAGCCTTCCTTCCTTAACATGTAATTACTTCAAAGTCCGATAGCTCCATGCTGCCAACCTTCAATAGTTTCACCTATTATCCATTTTTGAAAATTTTGGGTGTAATACTTGTCCCTTTATAAGAAGTTTACTTTTGCTTTAGCTTAAGTAAATTTCTGTTCTTGCTTTGCATCCTCTCTTCTCGAGTTGTTATTCCTTGTTGCGTTTTTTCATCATTAATTGCTTGTGCTTCTTGACTTATAATAACTTTTGATCTTCAAAACCATGATTTTCTTAGAAACTATTTCATTGAAACATTTTTCCATAATATAGAGGTTTTTGCAATCTTATAAATATATTTCCATTTTCAATGGTCATTTTGTTATAAATATTCACTTTGATAAAGATTTTCCATAAATTTGTTTAAAGATACTTTTTGAAATATGAAAGAACTTCATAACTTTATTTGGAAATCATATAATATAAAGACCGAATACATATATATCAATTAAAGTGTGAATTTCAAAAATAGATTTTTGTAAGGAAATCCTTTATAAAATCTTTCGAAAATAGTTTCCATCATATTCAATTGACATTATCGCAAGGTGGAAATTTCCCATGGTCCTGAGGGAATACTCTTTATTCTTTCTTTTTCTGATTTTGGTTCCTCATCGAGTCAGGAGTCTAGTTAATCATCCTTCTTTAGATGGTTGCTTTGATCAGGTTTAATGGTAAGGCTAATGGCTTAATTAGCCATCGCTCTTTGGATGAGTGTTTTGGCCAGGCCTTGCGGAGGGACTAAAGGCTTTTCATCCATATCCCTTTGATGGGTGCTTTGGCCAAGCTTGGTAATGGGGCCAAAGCCTTAATTAACCATCACTCGTTGGATGGTTGCTTCACCCAGGCCTTGCGGCGGGACTAAAGGCTTCTCATCCATCTCCCTTGGATGGGTGCTTTAGCCAGGCCTAGCGGTAGGACCAAAGGTTTAATTAACCATCGCTCTTTGGATGGTTGCTTCAGCCAGGCCTTGCAAAGAGACCGAAGGCTTCTCGTCCATCTCTTCTGAAGAGGTGCTTTTGTGATGACCACCCTACACTATCACAACCTAATATATCTATATAGTGTGTTGTGGAGGTAACCGGCTAGTGTAGGATGATAGCCAAGGGTGTAAAATTAAAAAATCCAAACACAGAAGCTGTAGAACATCTCACAATGCATTGACAAAATATAATAACAAATAGATGTAACACATGAGAGACAAAATATAACTAGTGAACTATAATAACCAGAGTACATCGGTTCATCATAGTTATACAAAGCAAAGTAATGGAGTTTATATACCCCAATCTCCAAAATAAACTCTATAACTATCTCTAAATAATACAAGTACTGGCAAAGCTACATAGTACTGCATGGTCGAATATAAGCAATAGTAAGCTCCAAAGTACGATATATGAAAGTCTAGCCTCCTGCTCGTACTCCGTATAGCTCCATGCGCTATTTAGACCTATTATCCCAAATCTACTCATTTTGAGAGTGCCCGAGGTAATAATAAGCAAAACATAAATTATAGCTAATTGGCATTTGTGAGTTTGAACTTGATCGTTGCAACATTTTATTCTATCAAGAAGGAATATCATTGCTTCAGACTTCCTCAAAGTAATAAAACACTTTTTCAAAACCAATATTCTACTTAACAGAATTAATGCTACTGCCATCTCTTATATTCCTAAGACAACTAACCACACTCATGTTTCCCATTTTAGGCCAATATCATGTGCTAATGTAACTTATAGATGTATTGCTAAAATCCTTGCAAGTAGGCTTCAAATAGTCATATACACTGTTGTATCGCCTAATCAGTCTACTTTCATACAAGGGAGATCTATTACTGGCGACATCCTCTTAACACAAGAACTTCTTCGCGGTTACACTACAACTACCATGTCCCCAAGATGCATGCTTAAATTAGACATTCAGAAAGATTTTGATACTATTTCATGGGATTGTAATGTTGTCATTCTTTCAAAAATGAATTTTCCAATAGCCTAAATAGCTAGGATCTACACTTGTATTTCTGGCACCCTTTTATTCCATTTCATGCAATGGATGTCTTCATGGTTATTTCAAAGGGACATAAGGAGTTAGGCAAGGTTACCCTATTTATTCTTACCTTTTTATTCTCGTCATGGAATGCTTCAATTGGATTCTTCTTCAACAAGTTAAAGTAGGCAGGCTAAAACTACACCCTAAGTGCACTAACCCTATGAACACTAATCTTCTCTTCGCTATGACCTTATGTGTTTCACCAAGCCAATTATAAGCAACATTAATTCCATTTTCTAGTCCCTCTCTCTCTTCTGTGTATACTCAGGTCTTGATATCAACATGCTAAAATCTCATATTTTAATTGCTAGACTCAATGATGTTGATCAAACCTCTTTGATCAATCACTCAACCCTTCAGAAGCTGCTTGTCAACTCAATATACCTTGGTATACACCTTATTTGTGCTAGATTAACTTATGTTCGGTGCATTCCTTTGTATGAGAAGATAACAACCCAACTCTCTAAGTGGTCGAATAATAAACTATCTCAAGCGGGAAGGTTTGCTATTGTTAACTCTATAACCATGACAATGACCACTCACTGGTCAAGGCATTTTTTTCTTCCTACAAAGCTTGTAGTAATGGTGAATAGGGCTTTAAATAAAAAAAATTGGCATGTTGGTCCTACCTCATGTAAACTTGTTCCTATTGCTTTCTGTAACCTGCAACATTTAAAAAAGTACATAGGGCTTGGCATTATGAACATTAGAGTATGGAACAATGCTGCAATATCAAGGTATTTTGAACTCATCTTAAGCAAAGGCAATAACCACTGGACTACTTGGGTTGCTGATAATCTAATTAAGAGTAAGGATTTTTGGTAGTTAAACACCGCCTCTTATGCCATTTGGAGTTGGAGGAATATTCTCAAACATAAATGCATTTTCCTTCCATTCATTCAATGCAATCCTTCTATCCTCCCCTCAACCAAATTCTGGAAAGACTCGTGGGCTTTACTAGGTCTAATTTTGTCAGAAGTTCTCTCTCCTTCAGTTCAATCTCTTACGCGTATTCTAATTAATGCTCTAGCTTCCTCATATATCAGTGATTTCTCAATTAACCTCCCTTACTCGAGTTTCCCTATAGCCAGGAATTTATGGATTGCCTTATCATTGAACCAATTGCCCTCTTCCGACCTTCCAGTCTTTTGGACTAGAAGCTCAAGCACCACTCGATCTCTCTTATTTACAATCTCATGCTTGACGTTTTTCCTTGGCACACTAGAATATGGAACATTGGTGGTGTCATGAGTAATAATGTACTCCTATGGAAGGTAATGAGTAATGCAATTTTCACCAAGCATAAGCTTCATAGAATTGGTATAATTAATACAAGCTTGTGTGTCCAATGAAACCTTCAACCCAAGACTAACACCCATCTGTTTTTTGACTGTCCTATCTCCTTCCTCGTCTAGAAAAAACTGCTTGTTAATGGAAGTTTCCATTCTCCCTCTCCTAACAGTGCTATTGAATGGCACAATGTATTTAGAGGCACGAGGTGGAGGACAACAAATTCAGTTATTCTCCTTATAATTCCGAAGCGTTTCATCAAGGCAGTTTGGAAGTAAAGGAACTCTTACATTTTTGCAAACAAATCTTGCCCTATAACTTCAGTTTTCTATGAAATACACAAGCAGGTCATAAGGGACACTCTGAGGATAAGGAAGGACTTCAGAGTCAAATTTCGTATAGGAATTGGATAATTATGTTTTATCTTTCCACTTTTGGGCCTTTTGTCTTGTCCATATTTCCTTTGTTTTAATAGCTTGTACATATTTTTTCTTTTTAATATAATGGGCGGGCTCCCATAGCCCTTGTTTACTTTCAAAAAAACACCAAATTTAACTACATAGACAAGCATAGAATAGTGATAGATCACTAATCACTTACCTGATACATAATTACCACTTAAATTCTTCAAATCTAAGATGGGACAATAAAGAACATAGATTCGAAGACAGCCAAAATGGTAGATCTACTATTCCCATCACTAATTACCTCTCTAATGATGATTTAGGCTAAGATTAGTAAGAAAATGGATGATTTTTGAACAGCTTGGGCTAAATGGAGGCTTAAAACTATTTTAGGGAAGACGGAAATGACTTGGAAGAGTCCTATTAGCACTCCTTAGGATCCATTCCTGAAATGGGTTAGTGTGCCTAAGTATGGCTTAGCCTAATTACTAAAAATACTAGACGGCAGTCAAAATTTAAAACAGTCATAACTTTCAAATGGTAAGTCTGTTTTACTATTAGACCACTCTACGGACTGGGAAACCATCATCCTGAAGCAGTGGAAGTAGTCTCAGTCCTTAACTTGACTCCAATCAAAAGGTATAGGCTATACAAGAATTTTAGGGTCAAAATGGTGACATAGAAATTCGATAAAAATTATAGATGTAGAAAATGTCCCAAAGAGTCATTTCCTAAAATTTTGGAGTTATACGACCTTATGAATTAAATAAAAATATTTTATGATTTTCTAATACATCAAATATTGGCTGTTACGGTCTTTAGGAATTTCGCCCCCGAAATCTCTAAACAAATCAAAGGATAGTCGATTAAAGTTACCATGCATGCCTATCATTCATATGCAACCACTAATCATATCAAACAAGCAGCCATGAAATTAATAGTATAGACAAACCTATCCTACCATGCGAGATACTAAACTATCATTTATGATATCAAAGGTGAAAATAAAATGATAAACAATTGGCCTTACCATGCAAAGAGCTCTAGATACGCAGCCCACATGCTCTCCTCGGTTTTCCATGTGCAATCGCCTTCACTTTTGCCCTATTGAAACTTCACTAACTTCACCATGTTCCTCCTAAGCTATTTTGTATCGTGTTCGACAATACGAACTGGCCTACGAGGTATTGAAGCTTCTATTTCAATCTCGATATCATCATGTTGATCCGGTGCAATAGTCATGCCTGAGTCATACACAAACTTCCGCAAGTAAGAGACATGGAATACTTTGTCCACGCCCGCCATCTTCTGACATAAGTCGATCATATATGTCAGATTCTAAATTCTCTCTACTATCGAAAAAGGACCTATGAATCTCAATTCTAACTTCCCCTTACTACCGAATCGAATAACATTCTTCAATGGATAAATCTTCACAAACACTATATCGTCGACGAAGAACTCCAAATCTCTATGTCTCTTATCACTGTAGCTCTTTTGTCTATCTTGAGCAGCTTGCATTCTTCAGAGAATGATCTCAATCTTCTTTGAGGTTTTTGGCCTAAGTATCATTTTTTCATCGCTTCCCACCAACATGAAGGAGCATTACACGGTCGGCTATACAATGCCTCATATGGTGCCATACTAATACTAGACTGATAGTTATTATTGTTTGCGAACTCTACCAAATGCAAGTAATCATCCCATATGCCTACGAAATCGAGAATGCAAGCTTGAAAAAGATCCTCCAATATATGATTCACTCTCTTGGTCTGCCCATCTATTTATGGGTAATAAACTGTATTGAGATGTAGCTCGGTCCCCAATGCCTTTTATAAGCCCTTCCAAAACCCACTAGTGAATAAAGGATCTCGGTCACTCATAATGTTCTTCGGCACACCATGGAATTGTACAACCCATTTCACATACAATTCAGCAAACTTGGAAGCCATTCTACTATACTTAACGGGTATGAATTGGGTACTCTTCATCAATCTATCAACTATAGCCTAGATGTTATCGTACCCTGCTCTAGTCCTCGACAATCGATCCTATGAAGTCTATCGAAACTTGCTTCCATTTCCACTCGTGAACTTCAAGTGGTTGAGATAAATGCCCCAATATCCTTCTTTATCTCTTCCTAATAATAGGTATGCTTCATATCACGATGCATCTTATTACCATTAGGATGTATAGTCAATCTCGAATGATGACACTCTCATATTACCTCATCCCTCAACCCATCGACGTTAGGTACAAATAATCTCCCATCCTAACGGAGCCAACCATCTCGGTCAAGTCCATACTGCTTTATCTCCTCGGACTCCACTGCTTCTTCTATCTTTTCCATGATCTCCGTTATTCTAAAGTCTCGCCTCTGATTAGTACTCATCCGCTTAATCAAGGTAGGTTTAATGGTCAAACTTGTCAACGGCTTTGGCTCTAAGCCGCAATGGGGTCTAAAGTCATAACCAACAATATACTCCAACTGCTTCCATCCCAGGAACATTGCTCCCAAACTGGCATGTCTTCTACTAAATGCATCGGCGAATATATTCCCCTTACCAGGCGTATAGGAAATGCTAAAGGCGTAGGAGGCTAAGAATTTCAACCACTGCTACTAGCGAAGGTTGAGACCTTTCTGGGAGAAAAGGTGCTCTAAGAATTTTGGTCCGTGAATAGTTCGACTCTTTCTCCTAATAGATAATGCCTCCAAATCTTCAAAGCAAATACTATGGTCGCTAACTCCAAATCGTGTGTTGAATACTTCCTCTCATGCGATTTCAGCTATCGACAAGCGTAGACGACAATTTTTCCTCCATACATCAATACCATACATAGTACGGTACTACAGGCAGCTGTGTATACTATCAGCTCCTCATTCCCGCTTGGAATAGTCAACACTGGTGCTCTCATCAACCTTTCCTTCAAACTTACGAATACATGCTCACATTTCGCATCCCCAACAAAAGTCAGATTCTTCTTCGTCAAATTGGTAAACAGCGTTGCTACTTTGGAGAAGTCCTTGATAAAATGTCTATATTATCCCTCCAATCCTAGAAAACTTCTCACATCAGTAGCACTCTTAGTTTAGTTCCAATCCTGAACTGCTGCCACCTTGGAAGGATCTACTATGATGCCCTGCCCAGAGATGACATGACACAAAATTCCCACTTCCCTCTTCCAGAAGTGGCACTTCAAAAACTTTGCTTTCAACTTGTGCTTCCTCAAAACTTCAAGCACAATCCTGAAGTGCGTCTTGTGTTCGTACTCTTTCCTAAAATAGATTAGAAAGTCATCCACGAACACATGCATGAACTTTTATAGCTTATCCCTGAAGACACGGTTCATGAGATCAACAAAGTATGCTGAGGCATTAGTTAACCTGAACGGCATAACCAACCACTCATAGAAAAAGGACGACGTACGAAATGCAGTGAGCAACACACTCTCCTTCGCAACTCTTTGCTAATGAAAACCCATCGTAAGATCCAACTTAGAGAACTATTTCACACCATGGAACTGATCGAACAAGCCATCAATGCGCGGGAGTGGATACATGTTCTTCCTTATCACCTTATTCAGCTCATGGTAGTCCACACACAACCTCAGAAAGACATTCACCTTAGTGGTGAATACTATAGGTGTGCCCTACTCAAATAATGAACTGTTGCTTCAACGAGTCATTCACTTGCACCTCCAACTCCTTCTGCTCTCTAGGTGCCATATACCTCAAAGGCATAACTATCGGTCTCACATCCTTCACTAAGTCTATGTGAAACTCAATCTCTTGTTGTGACAGTAATTTGGTTACCTTCTCAAACATGTCCAGATACTCTCTCACGATAGGCATAGATGACAACTCATCCTGTGGAACCTCAAGTGAATATAGAAAGCGAACCTTAACCCTATCCTCTGGCGGGCAGCCAATCACTACCATCTACACCTCCTTAACCCTAATCATCACCAAAAACTTCTCGTAATCCACCATTACCGCATACTTCCTTATCCAATCCATCCCCAAGATAATCCCAAATCCAAAAAATTCAAAACAAAGCAGTCGTAGAAAAAAGAACATCCCTAACTTGATAAGACCAAATCAAAACAAACCATATATGGGCTAGTTGAACCTCAAACTGGGTTCGTCGCTAGCAAAGGTCAGTCAAATATTTCGGATTTCAATCCCAGTCTATCTACCAGGTTACTATATATAAAGGAATGTGAAGCCACGGTATTGAATAAAACATATGTGGGAACATCATAAATGTAAAGCATACCTTGAATAACAACGCCCTTCCTCTTCTCTTTCACGAGGGAGCACTTGACGAGGTCAGAATAGTGTCTAAAGCATGTGCCTTTACCACCTACAACTTCTTTATCGGTTCTAAGCAATTCCTCTGCATATGTCCTACATTGTTGTAGTTGAAACACTTCATGCCCTCAACTTTACAATTCTTACGCAGGTGGCGACTCTCCCCATAGTTAAAACAAGTAGGTTTCTACTTGCCCTTCTTCTTAGCATCTTTATTTTGGAACCGCTTTCTCTTCCCATTCCATTTATTTTTTCCTCCACTGCCTTATTGCAGTTTTGACTCTTCCTTAACCATAGCAGTTGATTTGGACTTGGGGTACAAACTCTCACAGCGAAGAACCTTCTCGATAAGCCTCTTGAATGCCACATCGATGTGACTCACCAACTTCTCCCCCAAATAATCATTTAAACCCATAAGAAACTTCTCATTCTTCCTCAATGGAGTGTCAATGAAAAACATCCCATATTTCAACAAGCGTCGAACTTAGCAACATACTCGAAGACAAACATATCTTTATGCTTCAATCAGCTAACCTCCCAGACAGCATCGATTTTTGAGTAGTCAAAATGAACTTCTCCTCGAATCGGGTTTCGAACTGATCCCAAGTAAACGGAACCTCAGGTGTAGCAACTCTAATAGTGTTCCACCGGTTCATTGCTCTCCGTTGAAGTTGGCGGGAAGCCAACCTTCTCTTCGTAGCATCATCCAACTCAAGGTCATCGAAAATTATTTCACAAGTGTTCAACCAGTCCTGCACTTCCATAGCTGATTTCGTTCCTTGGAATGGTTTGCCAACAAGACTAGAAAAATCCTTATTCAACTTAGCGAAATCAACTCTAGGCGCCAGCACTTAAGCACCACCACCAATGACAACATTCGAAGCGGTTATCTAGGCATTTTGCAGCATGTTTGCCATTATAATATTGAACATGGTTTGCAAGTCGGGATTAGCAGCCCTCGAAACCGCCCCTTTTCGACTCCATAAACGGAGTTCCTCATGGTTTTTCTTGTATGTTGGCTCCTTCTCGATCTGTAACAAAAGTGAGCAGTCTCTTATAAAGAAAACTATATCAATGGTACATGCAACTTATATACTATATATACCAATATGCAATTTTTAGAACCAAAATATATAACAAGTATGCTCTCTTTGTGCGTGTGTAGACACACACCCCCTTGATCTAGTCTAGGATGATAGCTCCTTCCCTATCACTATTGGACCTCGATATCAACTTAAGTTAATCGTGTAACCTAAACTTTGATTCCAAATGTGACGATAGCCCTACACCTCCAGCATCCAACATAACCAAATAATGCACCGGTGCGGTGCTCGGTCGATGTAGGATAATTGTCCAAGGTTGAAAAGAAAAGAAACATCACAGAACCTGTCGTATGTCTCACAGTGCATCAAATAAAATATAATATACACCACATATATAAAACAGGAGAGACAGTAATAACTAGGTGAACCAAATATTATAGCATGGATCCATATAGTTATATCAACATAGTACTATAGTTTATACAAAAAAAATAAACTTAGATAAACTGTCTCAATAGTAAAGCAAACACTTCCTAGGCTCCACAGTGTTGCACGGTGGAACAGGCGATAGTATATCCATATATGATATGAGAAAGATCCATCCAGCTCGTCCTTTATACAGCTAATGCATTTTGCTTAGACCTGTTCTCTAGTCTACTCATCTAAGAGTACCCAATATAATAAAAAGCAAAGCACAAAATCTCGAGTTGGACAACAGTCTGGTGTGAGTGATTAATGAATCTCAAAATACTATACAAGTCGATATAGTAAGGAACAAGGTATAAGAATCATACCTAACATGTTTCTACATCCAAAGAGTTAGCATATAATATCTATAATATGCTACTTTATTATCATCTTCTAAATGTACTACGTCCTAAGTACGGTATCGGCTGTCTAAGTATCCATGTCGTAAATACCTATGTTAAGCGACCGCCCTAGAGTGATAATTGACTACTATAGAAACTATAGCAAACATGACATCCATCAAACAATCCTCACTATCACTTAAGTGCTTTGGATATATGACAACTCATATGACCATCTTATGCTAGAGCCCAATAGAAAAGTCTTAGTTCCTTAATGCTCGAAATCCCCGCCACTCAATAGGCCAGGAAAACTAAACTGCACATCCTAGCTGTCTAGGGTGTATGGATCACATCCTTGAGCTATGGGTATACATCCTAATACCTAATGAGTGTCCTCACCTACCCCTGCTTTATAAGCAAATTGGAACACTCTGAGCATCAATGACCCCTTCGCAGATGTCTTTGAACCCATCCTAGTTTACTTCATTCCATCATTATTCTAGAACCCTTCCTTGTCCAACCTATTTCCATTTCCATATTAAGGCACGTCCTAGCTCCACTTTACAAGCTCGCATCCTAGAACCTGTCTCATCGTTTCTTTGCATAATAGAGCATGTCCTAGCTCTACTTCACAAGTTCGCATCCTAGAACTTGTCCTTATGGGCTACTGTCATGACTCTTGTCATAGAGCCATGATCATCGGAACACTTCTAGATCTGCATATCAGTCGTAGAATCCACATTTCAAAGTCTTGGAGCCATCACATCGAAGCACTCCGATATTTCTTTGTTTCTTAACCATCGGTCTTCATCATGCTATCACATATCCATCGAAAAATGAATAGAATGAACAAACACCTTCAGTACAACCTAGATACCACACACTCCCTCTTCCTAGAGTTTCACCCCGACCCGAGCACATTTTACAGATTGGTACTGACTTGAAGTGGTCGGTACCGATATGAGCTTTTGACCCCAATCTTGGACTTTGGCCTTCACTCGAACTCCTCTTCTCCTTTTGAATTCCTTAAGCCAAAACTCAAGTCCAACTTCCCCCAGTTTAGGTCGGTACTGACCTGAATAGTAAGTCAAATTTCAGCTTTAAATTTCCTTGGCTTCACTTTGTTTCTGTCTCTAGCTGAGCCCAATGCAACCCCATTACCATCCCGAAGTAGAACTCCATCGACCTGAATCTTTGGTCTTCAACTCCAATTCCTTCATACTCCGACCTAAAGTCAACCCATGTATTTCCTCAACAAACCCAACTCTTTCCACCACCTGACCTGAAGCATAACTCAACACAAGTCCTACCAACCTAACCTTCCATCGACCCAAATCAGCCAGGTCAACATGAATCCCTTAGCTCCTTTTACTTGCGATATGAAGTGTAGCTTCCACTCTAACTCCAAAACCTCTCTTCTAAGTTTCATCCAATTTTGAGCTAGTTTGACCTCATTTTGCTTGTTTCATCGATTAACGCTTAACCTTTCTAAAGCACTCAACAAAAAAAGATCAAAGCAATTTATCCACAAATACAAGGCATTCCAAGCATTCGTACATTATGATCAAGAAAATCAAACATGTTTAATACATGAAGTTTAGCCTAGATCTAGCATTTACACAAGAATGACAATATGGTCTAAAAGAGGTCATTGAATCACCAAAATCCATTTTTAATCTTTTTAATTTGTCCATAAACATATATAAAGGTGTAATTAAATTTTAAAATCGTCTAATCATGTTTTATTACATCAAAATACCAAATTTAACTAAATATACAAGCATGGAATAACGATAGATCAATAATCACTCACACAATATCCAATTATCACTTAAATTCTCTAAATTTGAGATGGGACAGCAAGAACATTGATTATAAGATAGCCAAAATGGTAGATTTACTATTTTCTTCACTAATTACCTCTTTAATGATGATTTGGGCTAAGATTGGTAAGAAAAAGGGATAATCTTTGAAGAGATTAGGGTTAATGGAGGCTTAGAACTATTTTGGGAAAGATGGATATGACTTGGAACAGTCCCATCAATCCTCCTTAGGCTTCAATCCCGAAATGGGTTAATGGGCTTAGTATGGGTTACCCAATTACTGAATAATATTGTGTAGCAGCAGTTAATACTTAAAATAATCATAACTTTCAAATGGTAAGTCCGTTATACAATAATGACCAATCAACGGAATGGAAACCATCAACGTGAAGCAATGGAAATGGTTTCAGACCCTAACTCGGCTTCTATCAAAATTTATAAGACATACAAGATTTTCAGGGTCAAAATGGTCATATGGAGATTCGATAAAAATCCTATATGTGGAAAATTTAACAAAGAGACATTTCCCAAAATTGCAAAGCCATACGACCTCATATGAATTAAATAAAATATTTTACGATCATCCGATACGTAGAATATTGGTCGTTACAAGGATGGTAGCCAAGGGTGTAAAATAAAAAAATACAAACACAGAATCTATAGAGCATCTCACATCGCATAGAAAAAATCTAATAATCAAATATATGTAAAATAGGAGAGACAGAATAAAATTAAGTAAACCAGAACAATAATAATACATCGGTTCATCACAATTATACAAAGCAAAATAATAGAATTTATACATCCCAATCTCCAAAATAAACTCTAACTATCTCTAAGTAATACAAGTACTGCCAAACCTCCACAGTACTACACAGCGAATATATGTGATAGTAATCTCCAAATTATGATATATGGAAGTGTGGTCTCCTGTTCGTACTCTGTACAGCTCCATGCGTTATCTAGATATGTTATCCCTAATCTACTCATTTATGAGTACCCGAGATAATAAGAAGCAAAGCATAAAACCCGGGTCAGACAACAGTTTGGTGTGAGCGATACATCATCTTAAAATACTATAAAAATTATATATATTAAATAAGGGTATATAGTATGAATAGCCATACCTGACCCCTCCCTGCATCGAAAGCGTTATTACATAAACACAATATATGCTAAACTACTATGACAAGTGGAAAATATAGGGTATAGGGGTCCCAACAACATATCAGGCACACAACAAACATAGCATCTATCACACAGCCTTGCATATCTTACTTAGGTTACGATAACTCTTACAGATGCGCAACTCATTGCCAATGTAGAAGGCTATGGATTGGACACACGTAGATGTCCAAAAATATGGATGCACGCAGACTGTCCTAGGTACACACAGACTACCCTGTCCCAACGATGAGCATCGCAACCTCAAAGTTATCCATTGATCCCTTAGCATACATACCCATAGTAGAACTACCTCATAGATGCTCAACTCATGCCTACGCAGAAGGCTAGGGATAGGAAAAACGTAGATGTCCAACAATATGGGTACATGCAGACAACCCTAGGTACACACAAACTACCATGTTCCACTCATGAGCATCAAAATCTCATGTTCTACCCCACGAGCTATCACACAGAATTCGTCCTCTCGGTTTATCACAAGATGCCATAGTCACTCGCCATATTGAATCCTCTTTTTTGAAATGCCTCTAGATACCCATCGTAAGTCACAGAGCCATACCAAAGTTCCAAAGTCGTCGTCGTCGTCGTTGCATTAGAGCACTACGCCGTCGCTTTACTAGTTGCCACATGAAATCAAAGGTCATCCCAGGTCATTTGGAGTTGTCTACTTCACTCTAAGTCACCCCACTAGACTCTCAGAACAAGTCCCAAAGAATTCTCAAAGTCTTGCATCACCAAGACCAAAATTCCTAAATTTCAATGTCCTAGTATGCCTAAGGTTGGACTCGAAGCATCCACTAAAAGACTCGTAGCAACCTTCTCTAACTCCAAGCAACCCCAAAAGCACCAAACCCAATATCTTATCCCATGTCGACCCCAAACAAACACTCAAATTTTTCGAGCATGACACCAAGCGCCCATCGGATAACTTTTCTTATTCGGCCATCGAACCCAATTTCTTATCCAAGACCAACCCCATGTAAACACCCAAATTCCCCGAGCATGACACAAAGCACCCACCGAACAATTTTTCTTGTTTGGCCACGAAACCCAATTCTTTTTCGGGACCAAACCCAAATAAACACTCGAATTTCCCAAGCATGACACCAAGCACCATTGGGCAACTTTACTTTCCCGGCCACCAAGAAATAGCACCATTAGATATTGTTTGATATCCGGTTTTTCCCAACGTTGACCCAAAGCATGATCCAAGCAGACCTCCCACCAGCCAAAACTGCAACTCGAAGCACCACTGGGCAGAAATGCTATGGTATGTCAAATTTCCAATTTCACGTTGATTTCACTGTAACATTCCATTCTTCAACTCATACACATTCCACACACACTGATGTAACTCCCAACATCCTAGAATCTATCCGCCGAAGTTTAGTTTCACGGTTCCTATATCTAATCCGCTCCGATGAGCATTTTAAACCATTTAAGCATACACAAACACCACAGACTCATCAAACAACATTCAAGCATGAAAATCACACAACCAATCATAGAAATCATCATACCATGTATCTAACGTATAACCTAACATATATCAAGGCAACCACACATTCAAACTACATGTTTATAACACCAAAAATCCATTTACTTGCGTTTTTACTACATGTAGGTTTTTAAAACAGCATTAAAACTTAATTTTGACTTTTAAAATGAATTTAAAACATGTTAAAATGTATATATACATATACAATAAGGTAAGAGATGGTAAATCACTGACCAAACCCTCCAAAATCCGAGTTTTGTTTACACGTATCCAAGCAAAGCCCTAATTTTTCTTCTCCAAAAATGTGGATTTGAAGATCACTAACTAATCTCCTTGCTAATTTGCCTTTAATATATGATTTAGACTTGATTTGATGGAGAAAAGAGAAGATTTTTTTGTGAATAATGGGTTAATGAAGGCTTAGATCTATTTGGAAGATCGTAAAAATAATTTGGGGATGTTTTTTTCAGCCAATATAACCCTTAAACCTAAAATGAGGTTATTGGGCGTCTTCCCAATTTCACTAATGCCCACTAAGCTACTCCAAAAAACTATCAAACTTCAAACGGTCATATTTCCTAGCTAGAAAGTCCAAATTTTATTATAACCACACTTCGAGAAGGGAAACCATCATGTCTTTCTAATGGAAGTGGTCTTCGGTGCTAATTCGGCTTCTATAAAAACATATAGCTATTATAAGTTTTCAAGGGTAAAATTGTTCAAAAAAATTTCTCGAGGTCAAAAATGTCGCTACTCAACATCCCCCAAGGTTATAGTGTCTACAACCCAATACAAATTTAAAAACAATATTTTATGACCCTTCAATACGTAAAATATGGGTCGTTACACCCTTGACACGGCCTGGTGGCAGAACCAAATGTTTAATCGTCCTCTTCCATGTATGAAATGTGCTTCTTCTTAACAAATCTTTGTAACCTCGTCAGGTTGGGAGCTAAGTTAAATATATCGCATCTCACTTTAGGGCTGTCTGTTAGAATGAATCTTTCAAAATCATTTATCTCTTTTCTCAAATTGCTGGTATTCAATATGCTCGTTATTGCATTTCTATTAGGTTTGTTTGACCAATAGGTGTCTAGATGTAAATATTTTTTGGTACAGACTTTAGAAGTTAGTTGCCTTGTTTTTTATTCTTGTTATTACCTTTTTGAACACTAAACTATTTTCCTTGTAAGGTTTCTTGAATTGTGATACTTGAGGATTCTCGTTGATATTCTATGGTTTATAGACTTTGGCTAAGCCCAAGGATTTCTTTATTGGTTCTTAGTTTGATTCATAAGCATACACAATTTCTCAATGCGGAGGAATCTTTACTCTGACTGGTTCTTTGGTTCAACTTCCTATAAGAAGCATTATCACCATTGTTGTGTGTTTTATACCTATTTTTGAGTAGGCAAAGTTTTCATTAATTGGTTGTTTATCAATCAAAAATTCCAAATGCTAGTGGTAGGAGCTAAATCATTTGGATAACTATTGTCCTCGTATCATTATTTTCTTTGTCAACTTCATACTATTAGAATACTCTCTATAAGACCCTTTGTTGAATCCTTCTTAATACTTCTTTTGAACTTACTTCTTCCATATGTTGGACCGAATAATCCTTTCACACGGTGCTTTGTTGATTATAATATGAGAAGGAGCTTAGCATCTTAACTTCCTTGATTCATTTCTTTCTCACAACTGTGTTCCCTTTTCCAAATATTTAACCATCAACGTTTATCTAGCCATTCGTATGTTGATATTCTTAACCCTTATCTTTAATCTTCCTTGATCTATCTTGTTACCATTTATCTTTCTAAAATCTACTCCACTGGAATATCTCTCGTTAAAACATCTTAAAGACATGCGTAAAGCAAGGGATCGAAATGGTATTTCATCTCGATCATTTATTTACAGGAGATCATCATCTAGATATGAATGAATAAGTCAAGTAATCCATGTTTCAAGATTGAAGACGGGGGATTTTATATTAGAAAAAGATACACGTTTGGTAAAAGAATCCAAGCTTTTGTAGATTCATGCATTTGGTTATTGAAATCTAGGGTATCAAATAACACAAAATCCTTACTTATTCGAAAACTTGTCAGAATGAGAGAACCAAGATAACTCCTTTTCTAACATCTATTCTAACAAACCTTGTTAACCATTAGGCTGGGAGAAACAATCTTTTATCAATCTATCCAAAAGTTCCTTGCCATGGATAACTCAATACTTGTTTTTAAAGTAGAAGATCGGATCCCTTAATCAAGCTTTCAATTGATAACTAATTTACTTAAAGATGACACTTCCAAACCTTATTGTTAGACAAGGACCGACATCTGGTAAGGAAATCTTACCATTATATTGACTATGCAGAGATGGACTATTTCTTTTCTGATTAACACCATTATAACCCGAAGGAGCTATGCCTTGAACTTCACCGTTGAATAATAATTTATTTCCAATAAAAGATCTAGGAATTTGTAAAGTCTTTGTTTCACATTAATGAAGTATGTAAATCTCATGGATAATTCAATGGCACATACATAACCCCAAAAAAATCTCAATATCCACTTGTATAGGATGAGAACTCGTAGTCCGACGATGGGGTTTGTAAATTTTACGTAGTAAGTAATTCATACTCTTTCACATTTTTGGAGTTTGTCCAGAACAAGAGGTATGCACTTTTATTGTAGGAGTTTCATCATCCAAATAATAAGAACAAGGAAACCAGATGTTCATATAATAAAGAATCCATCATTGCTTAAAAGCCCAAACCCATGCTTAGGAATAGAAGATTCCTATCTGAGAATTTTGTCCAAAGTAGTAGACCATAATAATATCTTACCTCGAAAATCCCGTTAATCATAATGAAAGTAAAACACTCCAATTAGTATGAGTTTTATCATCTAAACAATAATAACAAGAAAACCAGAAGTTCATATAATAAATAAATCCATGATCATATAGAAGAGAGCTTGGATCTTAGCTTCGAGATAGAAAATTAAAGTTTTATTTTAGATAAAAAAAGTCATTTTTTCGCGATTATAGAGAGTCGATAGTTTTGAAATTTTACCAGTGAATTAATTTAGTAAGAAGGATATTCTTACGTTCGTAATTAAAGTGATCCACATTTGGTAGCGGGAACAAGAATATCATGATTTTTCCTTTGTTACAAGATTCATAACTCTAAATAATATAGAGCCTTTGCCTTTTCTCTTCCCATGAATTTTCTTTAAGAGTAAAGGTTTATTCGATAATGATAAAGATGGTAAGAAAACTATTCAATAATGAAATCCAGCATAGCTTAGCAAGAAATCTGAATCCATGTTTAGAAATAAGAGACGAAGAGTCATTTGCTTCATTATTTAATTTAATGATTCAAAGAATGACAGTCCAATCTTCAACATTTACACATGACAAGAAAATCCATAATTTCCATTGCTTCAGATCCTTGCTTTTACCTACAAATAAACTTAAATCCCCAATTCGTGAATCACAAATTTTTAATACAAATTATTTGTATATATTCTTAATTCATGATACTAAAGTAACCAAAAAACCAAAAATCGACAATGAAAGTCTTTTTGATGAATCTATAATGGGCGTATGTGGTCTATAACTCTAGAGATTTGGTAGATTATATAAGTTCATTATCACTATTATTATTATTTTATTACTATTTCTTTTAAAACTGCCTTTTATCAAAGTTGTTTTATTACAATCTTTTGTGCTACTTCTTGAAGCGAAAAATTAGCTTAATATATATTTGTTTTTTAAACTCGTTTGTTCTCCCCCACTTTATTTTATATTTTAATCCACGATTGATTGTATTGGATTTTTTAAACGTTCAAATTTTGGAATTTCAGAATTGATTGTTATTTGATTTTTCGAACCTTAATAAGTAATTTCTCTCACATAAGGATAGATATGAGCAAGCAGTCTTCATAGTTGTTTGTATTTTTCAGAGAGTTTTCCAATTATTGTGATTACGTCAAAAGCTACCCATGCTTGGATTTTCATGAATAGAATGGCCAATCAAGGCCATCCATTTATAGCTTTTGATTCATAGCTCTGTTCCTCAAACTGATTATATAGGCTTGCTCTCCTCTATGAATATAATCAATCCTGGGTGGACGATTATCCTAATTCATCATCTTTTTTTGCAGATTAATGTCAAAAGTAGATAAAAATAGGTACGTTTTCTGGCCAATTTCTCGTTTGGTGGTGATTTGGACTTTGGTGATTGGAGTATACTGTAGAGAAGAGATGCGGCTTCCATTTATAGTTGGTCGCTTATTATAATTCATCATCGTTGAAGAGAATTTAGGCTCTGATGATCAATTGGATTCTTGACAAAAACCCTAGCAAGTTTCGATTATTCATGGCGCCCCAAAGTACGGATTGGAAGGCAGGTTAAGGGGCCAAGTTTGGCAGTGCATTACGCTTCTTCCATGAGTTTTTGGGTATCTACATTGCCATATTCTACCAGTAATTGATGTTGTGGAATGTTCACCGACGGTGAACTTCGATTTTCATTATTATTATTTTTTGTATACACTTCCTGAACCTTAAACAAATCCATTGAAGTTTGACATCCACCCATTGCATGTTGACAGCCACCTGTCGTACGTTGACAGCCACCTATCGCAAGCTGAAGATCGATGTTTAAGGAGCTGTCGTAGGTTGAGATCGACGTTATAGAGGTTGTTGCAAGTTAAGGTGGGGGAATGCTATTGTAGGTTGAAGGAGGAGAGTGTTGTCGCAAGTGGAAGAGGGAGTATTTGCCGCTGGTCGATCAACCTATGATAACACAATTTATATGATTATTTTTCCAACATATTAAAAAACGATAACTTTCTAAAAAAATCGAGTTTAAAAAATTCCTCGACCGCCTTGTTTGCAAAAATATTTTATATTTTTCAAAAATATTTCTAACTTTTTTTTAAAAAATCAAGGGTATTTTGGTCATTTTTCAAAATAGACTTGAGATGAGTACTATGATCTATTATTGAAATCGATGCAATTGTAAAGGTTTCTAGGTGCTAAAGGGATAGGATAGCGGAGATAGTATTGGGTTCTTATTTATTCAAGAGTTTTGATGAGTGTAGCTCTTCCTATTTGTGTATATATTGATAAGACGTAGTAATTTACCCTTTATGGTTTTAAACCAAATTATAAATGATGAAATTAATAATTAAAAAGTGATTTTTATATATACATGACTATGATGTAGTATGCCGTGACTAGATAATTAAAAAGGTGATTTTTTTTAATTTATAATTAGACACAGCTTAATCGCTTCTTAGTCATAAAAGTGCTGCAAATTTAATATGTCATATATCAAAATAATAGTTCTCGATGAAACGAATCCATTGGTGGTTTTCATCCAATGACATAAAGTAATATTAATTAAGTTAATTAAGTTAAAAAAATGCCCTTGATCTTTAAATGCTTATAACTTTCACATATGACCTTTCTTTCATGCGCACATCACAGCACTATGATCATGAAAAGACTATAAACATGTTTGAGATACTTCAAAAATCCCTTAGTTTAGTATATTCATCATACTGAGGATTTTACTAGGGCGTTTCGGTATATGTATAAGGAAAATGGCCCTCGGTTGTACTAGTGGTATTCGGCGATAGCGAGCGAAGACATGTTCTTCAGTAGTGAGTCGCTTAAGATTTGCTGATAATAGGCTAAGACATTTTGTTCCTTAATAACGAGTAATTTACGATTTGATGGTAATGGGTTGAGGTATATAGTTCCTCGGTAGCAAGTTGTTTATGATATGGGGATATTGGGCCGAGACATTTTGTTCCCTAGTAGTGAGTCGCTTACGATTTAGCGATAGTGAGCTCAGACATATAGTTCCTCAATGGTGAGTCACTTACGATTTGACAATAGTGGGCTGGGATATATAATTCCTCACTAGCGAACCGTTTATAATATGGTGAAAGTGGGCTGATATATTTTGTTCCTCGGTAGGGATTCGCTTATGATATAGCGAAAATAGGCCGAGACATATAGTTCCTTAGTAACGAGTAACTTACGATTTGGTGATAAGGGCTGAGACATATACTTCCTTAGTAATGAGCTACATGCATTTGTGGCGATAACAAGTTGGGATGTCAGACTCAATCGTGTCATGGTTGGTCTTTGATATGCAAGTGGGGACTTTGGGCTTAATCGTGTGCATGTGATTAGACATAGGATAGATTTCAGTGAGACCTTAACATATGATGTCACTATAGTATTATATTGTGTCTAACTGACTTGTTCGGTGTAGGTGACATAAGTTAAGGAATGATTATCGAGTATAAGTGTTGTTTTACTAGCTTTTAAAAAAATTAGTTTTGTTGGATCTGGGCCGCTTCGCAACGGAAGTAATGGGTGAATTTCAAAAAAAATTCGTTATTTGATCTTTATTGGGTTTATGAAGTCTACTTTGTTTAGAACATTTCTAGATACTAGTTAAATAAAATATTTTATTTTATTTAAAATTATAAATTATATAGTTATATTTAATTTATGTCTTGATATATACACACACATACATGTGTGTATCATATACACATATATATACATATATATATATGTGTGTGTGTGTGTGTGCATGTGTAACATATCAATGCGTTTAAGATATAACATGCTCATGTATAGATGATGGGATTTACATTGTAACGGACATGTTAGCTCATTCAATATGCAAGTATATGTTATCCAAATATGTGTATGTGTGTGTATACTACTATTTGTAAATAAATATTGTAAATAGATATGTATGTATGTACTAAGTTTTGTTTAAATAATTTATATAAGCATATAGGCGTGTGTGTGTGTGTGTATATATATATATGTATGTATGTATGTATGTATGTATATGTATATATAATCATGTTAATGAAATATTAATATTATATATACATATTATGTAATAGATTTATATAAATAATTATTTATAAATACACACACACACATAAATATATTCATAACAAAATATACATACACACATATATATATTAATAAAATACAAAAAAAAATGTTTTTGATAAATATGAAATACCAGGTCTTACGCACAACTTAGCAAATAATTTATTATTATTTTTTTAATTTTAAATACATTTTCACGAAATATTCATATGAAAATTAATAAAATATTAATAAAAAACTAATTTCACAACTTTATTTCAAATTTTAAATTTTCGCTAAATCCTAAATGATATTTTGTCATTTAATTTTTTTTTCACATTTTTTTCATTTTAAATTAATTTTAAAATGGTTTATTTATTTTTAGATGAATTAAAAAATTAATTTCTAATAAAAAAATTGTTTTTTTAATTTTTTGCCGACAGCTTATCTGATGTTGATATAATTTTATAAAATTTAAAATAATTTTCACAACATATTTGAATTAATATAATTTATTTATGTAGTAAATTTATCTGAATAATATTTAATAATAATAAATTTTTATAAAAAAGTTATTTCTACTGCCAAAAATTAGTATTACTATAATAATTTTTATATATAATTATATGACTAATTTTAACCATAATATGATGTTGCAATTAGTTATAACCTTATATATGTAATTAAATAATATATATTAATTTAATAAAAAATAAAATTATATTATTTTTATATATGTATGCACTGACCTATATATATATATATGATATAAAACTATTTTTTAAACATAAATATATACATGCATATAACCAAACTACTTTGTGGCAACATTACTTGCATATCAAAATCGTCACTAACTAACAATATAATATATATATTTACATATATAATAAAACATGATATTGAAAATTATTAACTATAATCTGATAAAATCATACCTTAGTCCCAAACCTTGAAGTACACCATGAAAAGATAATTTCTCCCCTTTAAAACTCTTTTCGATTCAGTAGATTGCTAGTCGTTGAACCGTTGACCTTCAACTATCGAATAGCAGTCGATTTGATTTGATTTGCACTTGAGAAAAGTCCTCTAAACATTGAGGATTATATAAAGGAGAATTAAGAGATATTTTAGGATCAAGATCCTACATCATCTCTTACCAATTCTCTTTCATCTTAGCTCTCCATCTCAAAGTCTATGTTGCACCATCTTATGGCCACATCAACCCCTCATTGTGGTCGAATTTTCCAGCCTCTTCATGGGCATTTAAACCCATTTAGGGCCTAAATAAATATTATACAATTTAATCCAATTTAATCATTTGTCGATATTGTATATCGATTGATATATTTCTAACTATTATAAATATATTTAATAATATTTATTCATCAAATCATAATCAAATGTTACAGTTAATATTTAATAAATATTAATTAATTTATAAATTAATTAAATCGTTTGGTTAAAGGAGAATTCATCATTTTGGTTATGTGACTCGTCAGGTGTAAATTCAGCCATCAATAAATATCAAACTATTCAAATATTAATGTTGATACATCACTTAGCAAGTGGTGTGGTATTTTTGCCAAATTGATCACTTGCTTGGTTTCGGTAAAATCTAATTTCACTTTATTAAGCATTACCCGATTGTGACTTTAATTTTACACCAATTCTCTTTATCAAAACTATACCACTTTGAACTCATGAAATTTGGTAATGGTCAAAATTCCAACATCGTTCGTATTCAACTCTATAGCTCAAACACATACTCCTTGGTTCAATAATAACAATTATTATTAACTAAAATGCTCTGGCTATAGACTTTGAATTTGAGTTGACAGTACTAACCTTATATAACTGAGAAGACAAACCCTCTCTTGAATAGTGCTTCATTCCACTCGATCCAACTATAGTCACTCGATGGACTCCATGCCATGATTTGACTATAATCAAAGCGGATCTTTCATATTGAAGATCGATGGTATTCTCAAGTCAAAAGAAATATGTACATCAGTCACATCGATAACTTTTTATTTAATCTTAGTTATACAAACCAACAGAAAACTATTGTGTGAATTATTCCATATTTATCTAATAACTATCAGTACGTAACCACTGGGTGCCCCCAAAGGCCATGAGTAATATACTTGCCCACTATTTGGAGAGTGTTATGTACTCTAGTCTTAATGGATGTATCGATATCCAGTCTTGATACATCTTGACTAGGAATATTTAAAATAGTATATTTGTATTTTCATTGTGATAAACTACTAAAGGGTGTAACACTTTGTAACTGCTATCACAAAAATATACCATTTACGGATTTTCTATTAAATTTACTTTTAATTAAATTAATTAATTAATATAACACATTATATCAACTATATAATAGAAAGAAAATACCTTTTATTTTGAACAAGATTGGTTAACAAGTTAGTTATATGTAATAAATTACATAATTTGTAACGACCCTAGATTTTAATTTAATTTAAATTAATAATTTATTGAATTTTGGAGTTAAATTAATAATTAAATAAATTTTTGGATAAAATTAGTAAAATAAATCGATAAAATGGAAGCGAGTTTCCCCGATCGTATATGAGTGAATTTGAAAATAATAAATATATTGATATATATTCTATTTGAGTTTAAATTGTAAAATAAAATGATAATGATAATTAATATTTGAACTAGAAATTGAAATTAATATAAGGTAAGTTTTAATAAAATAGAAGTAGAATATTTGTTAAAAATCTAACAATAATTTAGAATAGAAATTTATTTACATTTCAAAGTAGTAAGAAAAATAGAGGAAACAAATAAACATAGAAATTGTCATTTTTAATTCTTGATAGATATATATATATATATATATATATGTAAACAAAAGATAAAACAAAATATCTCCAAGCTTAAAGAAAATATAAAACATCACCTGTTCTAGCATCATCTTCTCAGCCGAAATGCAATGTATAAAGTAAAGTAATAAAATAAAATAAAAAAACAAAGTATAGAAACAAACATAAAGTATATAACCTGGAAAAGTAAACAAGACAAAAGAAACAAATATGTCAAGTATAATAAATGCTAACATACCACAATATCTGCATACAAGTACACACGAAATATAAATAAATGGATAAGTATGGCAAGGCAATTAATGCCATATATCTTCAGCCGAGACCATATCTCTTCAGCCTCCATGCAAATGGAAAGAAAAAAAAATATGTAACATCACTTGTACAAAATAGTATATATTCCTGTACAACTCATTTCTATATCTCCAACTCCTTCATTTCAGTTTCGAAAATCCTTAGCAAAGAAAAACTGAGATATCACTTTGTAAACAAATAAACCAAAACAAAACTCCAACAAAACAAGGACCTGATCAATTCTAAACAACAAAAACAAAGCAAGAAAACTGCAGTTTCAAACAAGAAGTGTCCTCTGTTTAATTTCTTTTTCCAGGTGAGCAATCTCCTTCCTGAATCTGTTTATTTTTGTTTGTGAGTAAACCTATGTTTATTCAAATCTTTTGTGCATGAATTCTAGTATGAATGTGATGGCTTTAAATTGAATGAATGATAGGCTTGTGTTTTGATTTTCTGGAAACATTGTTTCCTGTTTTGTTTTTCCCTGTAACATTTCAAGTTACAGTGGCATGTAAAACCCCTCTCCCCATTTCTTTTGGAAAAAAAAAAAACTTATGCAACAAATCTATGATGCATATGAATCACTGTGATGATGTTGCTTTGCCTATCTGTATATAGGTTCTGTATCTTCCTGTCATTAGCTTTGAACCAGACCAAAGATTAATTAATTAATGTGAGTAAACATAAACTTTAAAGCTTTGAGTTAATTAAAAATAGTACAGAATTCATTGATAATATGGTTTGTATATGTTTTGGCTTTGAATATAGTTTCTGTGTTATATATATATATATAGTTTTGTTTTTGTGAAAATTGGTATTCTCTGTTGAAGTCACAGAGTCAAATATTAAATCAAGATTCAAAATACTATCATCAACCTTTGTTAGGCTTAAAGTATCAACAAAATAAGTTTGTTTAAATCTAAATTATGGCACAAAAAAATTTGTTTTCTGCATGACAATGAAGAAAAGACTCTGTAAATCCAGTTTTAAAGGGAATAGACAAATATATGATAAACTCAAATAATTTAAAACATTGATTCGTTTGTATAACTTGAATTAACGGCTAAAGATAGGATTTTTAAAATAAAAAATGGAGATTTTTAGTGGTGTATGCCACGAGCAGTTCACAGTTGAACAAATTTTGCATTTTTATAAATTTCTGATGATCTATCCAACATTTGCTATTGAAATTTCGCTTGAAGCAAGTTTGAACATTGAGGATTTCATAAAAATTGTTGAATAATTTTTCTAATGCATGAATTGATTGAACGAATCAAACTTAGGGTTTTAGACTCGAAATTGATGTGGTCTGGAAACGAGGTGATTTCATCACCTCTGATTGACCGAGTTGCACGAAAATCTGGGGAAGTGTAGTGGAGGGGGTTGACGAGGTGAGGCTGGAATCACGATGCCTCAGGTGGACGGCGTGGATGGGGCGAAGTGATTTGCTGAGGAGAGTCGAGTTTTAGAATTTCGAACGAAGGGCTTAATCGCGACCTGGGGATTTTTGCATCGAATTGATCTTGGTTCTTGATTGTAGTGATCGTACGCGACGTGCTGGAGGTTGCAACGATGATCGGCGGTGGTCATCGCGATTGTGCACGTATACGTGCATCTCTTTGTATCAGTGTTTTGAGTTGGGTGGAGAGGAAGTTCCTGGCTCGGGGAAGACGTGTGAATGACTCGAGTAATAACGTGGGAGATTTGTTCCAGTTTTTCTAAAAACTTTAGCAAATTTGTGAAGAAGGAAATTGGAGTCTGGGTTCTCGAGTAGCTGGAGTGGTTTGCTCGAAGGAGAGGGAAGTTAGACTCGGAGCAAATTAACGATAGCTCAGGTCGAATGTGGGTTTACAGGTTTCAATATTTAAACCTGTTCTGTTTTTAAATTTAAACAATGATTTTTGAATTTTTAAGCAAAGTTTAAACCATGTTTTGAAGCTAAGTTTAAAACAGTTTTACTTTGAAAATTTTCAGATTTTAAACGCGTGTAAACAATGTTTTCAAAGGTGATTTAAAAGACTTAAGGTAATAAAGAATTAATGACTTAATGTAATAAAGGATGGTTAATTAATTTGTGTAATCGATTTAAAAGAATTGATTTATTAATGTGAATCATAAATTAAGGTAATTAATTAAAGATGATAAATTTATTAAAGGTGATTAATTAATGATAATTACTTAATAAAAGTAATCAAATAGGGATAATTACTTGTTATGATCAATTAAGGGAAATTAATCATATGTGGATTTATTAAGGATTAATAAATGAGATTTGTTAAGATTAATTTATTTTGTAATTAATTAAATAAGTAATTTGAGGTTTAAATTAATTCAATAATTAGAGGTTAATTAATGGGTAATTACTGGTTATAATTAATTGATGAATTATAACAGAAGATTAATCAATGATTAAAGAATAATTAATCCAAATGTTTTATAATTAATTAATGATTAATTAACCAAGATTTGTAGTTTATTCATAAGTAATAAATCTGATTTGAATTAATCAGACAATTAACTGACCTTACTTATGAATGTTTGGATTCTATTGAATGAGAATTTTTTTTGATATCCCTGATATATGATGCTTTGTGATACATCCTGATTTATGTTGTGATATGAGATTTTCTGTTTCTGTGATATATTACTATGTGAATATGAAACCTTTTGACCCGTAAAACGGCACTTGAATTTCGATGCGACAGGGAGTCGGATTCCAGTTGGTTATCCGAAACCCACATCGAAGTGTAATAGTGAATCTTTGTGACCGATAAATTTACTTTATCTATGAATCTGTGAATGGAGATAAGCGTTATCGATTATACCGCTTATCGATATATCTGTGATGATTGATGTTGCACTATTGTGTGTGAAACCCCTGGACTACACTTTTACACACACAAATATGGATTTCACGTGGAAATCGGTTAAGTCACAGATAATTTAAATTTGATGTTTTCAAAATTGAAATTTTTATTTCAATTGATTTTGAAATTGGAAATTTGGGTTAAAGTGAAAAGCTTTTGAAATAGAATTTCAAAGATAAAAGTCATTTTGAATAACTTAACCGAGTTTTTGAAAATTTAAATAATTAGATTTAAATTTGAATTCAAGTTTGAAATTAAATCTATGATTTGGAAACTAGGGATAAAAGATGATATAAATGTGTTTGTATGAATTAAACCATTTTAAGGTATTAATTTGGGAATTTGAATTTAAACCAAGGATTTCAACTCGTATGAATGAATCAGATTTCCAAATTGAAAACTGTTGTTTTCAAATGATAAAAGCTTTTAGATAAGAAAAGAAATTCCAATTTAGGTAAAGGAATTTCAAGTGAATTGAAAAATGGATTTTCCAAGTTATGAATGAATTCTTTTCGAAAGCTATAAATTAAATCTGTTTATTTTTAACAGATTTAAATTGATGTTTTGTTTAACCCATTCGAAATGAAATTGTTTTGAAAGCTATGAGTTAAATCTTTGATTTAAAGATTTAACGAATTAATCAAATTGAAAGGGAAATTGATTTGGAAAATCTGTGAATGAATCTTTGTGAAATTAAGTGAACTTTGTGAATTGAATCTTTTTGTTTAAAAAGATTAAAATGGTAATTTGTTAAACCATTTGAAAAGAAAGTTTGGGTTTAAATTGTGACTTAATTGAAATCCCAATATCCATATGTTTTCGAATATTATGCTCACTATTCGGGTTAGCCGGGAAAGGACCTTTGGGTCGTATAACTCATTCCGAATAGTGATACGTCGTATATGGATAGCATTTGAAGACCGGTGTTGAAGACCGGATATTTTCGAAAATGAAAGGACAACCTGTCGAATGTCTCTGCACTGAGTCGCGCCGGTATAGAGATTTATATCACTCTTTTTGTGATGGGAAGTCCGGACGTGATTGAAAGTTATCCGGAATTGCAAGGGCTTCGTGAGAAGTGCCTTCGGTTCTGTTCGAACCCGGAACAGACTTGTATGGATACATGTCTGACATTACACTTTGAGATATAAAGCCGATTTCTTTCAAATACATTTCTGTTGGTGGCGGAGAATTTATTCTCTTAGCTTAACACCCTTCTCTGAGACATACGAGCTCAGAGGTTATGTAGTTGAAGTTATCAGCGATATATCCCAATTTGGTAATGTGGCATGCTGAGTGTTGCTGTGTGATGATCAGTGTTTGATCATTTGTGATATGATCATTTGTTTGATCATTTATCTTTGTGATCATAGGTTGATCATCTGTTGACCCAAAGCGTGGCTTTTTGAAAAAGCGTAGCTTTGTGGACGAGACTTCGTCGAGCCTCACAACCCGGTAATGGTCGAAACAGGAATTGTGCGGCAAGGTTTTCAGGGGTAGCTCCCCTAGGGTATGACCATTCCTTCTGGAAAAGGGTAGTATCATGGTATGGAGCCCAGATACTTACTCATGTGGACACACTTTATTTATGACGTGTGATGTTGGATTAGAGGTACCTCGGTTAAAGGTCCCAAAGGACCGGGGGTGGCATATCTGAGGTTTCTTTTATCCCTTGGGAAAAGGGGTTGCCGGCCTTGTTTGGCAGAGAACGGTGTGGTTCTCGGAGCGTCCCGCCAGAGGCGTTTCTTTCGTGGAATAGGAAGTTCCTTAGCCTGACCATTTGTTGGAAATCCAAACAAAACAATACGAGCCCTGTACGGTTTTAGTTGTATTACCTGCCATGGAATGTGGTGGTAACCTGCTATTGAACATGGTAGCTATAGTAGGCATAAGTGCGAAATGTCTATGCTGGCTAAGATTTATATTCTACTTTCGAAATTTTTTCTATACTATGCACTAATAATAATATCAAAAATGATTTGATTTTGCGTAGTAAGCATCTTTGACTATCATAAGAAGAAATCTCCTCCAATTCTGCGTTTGCATTGTGTGTGTGGTGGGAGGTCTTATGGTAGTTTCATTTTCCAAAACCATTGCGAATTGACTTTAAAATTCTCTACTATTTGTTTTTAAAGATAAACTGTTTTTGTTGCTCACACCAGTCCCATGACTGATCCGGAGTTTATTGTTTCTTTCCTAAACTCTGGATGCTCAAAATTTTCTACACGAGCAGTCTAGAGTTTGGTTTTTCAGATATTCAGATTTAGTAGATTATCTGGAGCTAGTTCAGTCTTTGGATCGGACTGCACTTGCTTATCTTTGTGCCTCGTTATTTGGAGTTCGAGCTATTTATGGATTGGCGCTTTGAAGATGGAGATTATCCGCTGCTGATGTTATCGTTTTCTTTTCCGCTGCTATTTGTTGTATCATATCTCTGATGTATATAGATATTCATTGTATCATCATTGTATCTGGATATTGCATCAGATATTGTATATCTATATTCTTTTATTTCCGCTGTGTTGTTTACTTAATGTTGTTATAAGCTCCGGCGACTCGGATTTGAACGGTCGAATCTACGGCATTCGAATACGATGTAAAGTATGGATGTCGATTTTCGAATGCGAAAATCCGGTTCGTTACATTTGGTATCAGAGCTAAGGTTGAACTTTAGCTCAGGAGTATAACACGTTAAGTAGCTCATTAGAGATAGAGTGAAGTAAACTCTAGAATGAGTAATCTCTAAGATATCCGTCTGAACGTCTCAGTAAATTCTCTTACTATCCATTGATAGTGAGTATGAGTGCAAGAAGAAGACGAGATAGGGGACAGGAAATACGACTATAAATGGTCAATACCCTGCAACAGTGGAAACAATCTTTCTCTATCAATTTTCTTTGATTCGTTTCCAAATTCTTTTGATTCCTTCGTATCAGCTATAAGAAGAAGTTTCGATGTGATGATGGCTCTACGAATCGTTGTAGGAGATTCTTATTTCATATCTTCATCGACTTCTTATCAGCCTTTTGGATTTAAACCTTAATGAATTTGAAATTGGAATTTTAAATTGAATTAAATTGACTAATAAAATATGAGGGTAGATTGAATTGAATCAATTAAAACGATATCGTTTAAAACCGAATTTGAAATTCTATTGTAATTTCTTTTGAATACCGAAGTCCGAAGAGGGACAAATTGGTATGTATTCTGAGATATTCCGACTTGAGTTTGGAATTCAAATCTTGTGTTTGAGGAATTATAGGAGATCGTATCTGTCTATCTCTGTGTTATTTTCGTACCTACGAATTTCGAGGACGAAATTCTTTTAAGGGGGGAAGTTTGTAACGACCCTAGATTTTAATTTAATTTAAATTAATAATTTATTGAATTTTGGAGTTAAATTAATAATTAAATAAATTTTTGGATAAAATTAGTAAAATAAATCGATAAAATGGAAGCGAGTTTCCCCGATCGTATATGAGTGAATTTGAAAATAATAAATATATTGATATATATTCTATTTGAGTTTAAATTGTAAAATAAAATGATAATGATAATTAATATTTGAACTAGAAATTGAAATTAATATAAGGTAAGTTTTAATAAAATTAGAAGTAGAATATTTGTTAAAAATCTAACAACAATTTAGAATAGAAATTTATTTACATTTCAAAGTAGTAAGAAAAATAGAGGAAACAAATAAACATAGAAATTGTCATTTTTAATTCTTGATAGATATATATATATATATGTAAACAAAAGATAAAACAAAATATCTCCAAGCTTAAAGAAAATATAAAACATCACCTGTTCTAGCATCATCTTCTCAGCCGAAATGCAATGTATAAAGTAAAGTAATAAAATAAAATAAAAAAACAAAGTATAGAAACAAACATAAAGTATACAACCTGGAAAAGTAAACAAGACAAAAGAAACAAATATGTCAAGTATAATAAATGCTAACATACCACAGTATCTGCATACAAGTACACACGAAATATAAATAAATGGATAAGTATGGCAAGGCAATTAATGCCATATATCTTCAGCCGAGACCATATCTCTTCAGCCTCCATGCAAATGGAAAGAAAAAAAAAATATGTAACATCACTTGTACAAAATAGTATATATTCCTGTACAACTCATTTCTATATCTCCAACTCCTTCATTTCAGTTTCGAAAATCCTTAGCAAAGAAAAACTGAGATATCACTTTGTAAACAAATAAACCAAAACAAAACTCCAACAAAACAAGGACCTGATCAATTCTAAACAACAAAAACAAAGCAAGAAAACTGCAGTTTCAAACAAGAAGTGTCCTCTGTTTAATTTCTTTTTCCAGGTGAGCAATCTCCTTCCTGAATCTGTTTATTTTTGTTTGTGAGTAAACCTATGTTTATTCAAATCTTTTGTGCATGAATTCTAGTATGAATGTGATGGCTTTAAATTGAATGAATGATAGGCTTGTGTTTTGATTTTCTGGAAACATTGTTTCCTGTTTTGTTTTTCCCTGTAACATTTCAAGTTACAGTGGCATGTAAAACCCCTCTCCCCATTTCTTTTGGAAAAAAAAAACTTAAGCAACAAATCTATGATGCATATGAATCACTGTGATGATGTTGCTTTGCCTATCTGTATATAGGTTCTGTATCTTCCTGTCATTAGCTTTGAACCAGACCAAAGATTAATTAATTAATGTGAGTAAACATAAACTTTAAAGCTTTGAGTTAATTAAAAATAGTACAGAATTCATTGATAATATGGTTTGTATATGTTTTGGCTTTGAATATAGTTTCTGTGTTATATATATATATATAGTTTTGTTTTTGTGGAAATTGGTATTCTCTGTTGAAGTCACAGAGTCAAATATTAAATCAAGATTCAAAATACTATCATCAACCTTTGTTAGGCTTAAAGTATCAACAAAACAAGTTTGTTTAAATCTAAATTATGGCACAAAAAAAATTGTTTTCTGCATGACAATGAAGAAAAGACTCTGTAAATCCAGTTTTACAGGGAATAGACAAATATATGATAAACTCAAATAATTTAAAACATTGATTCATTTGTATAACTTGAATTAACGGCTAAAGATAGGATTTTTAAAATAAAAAATGGAGATATTTAGTGGTGTATGCCACGAGCAGTTCACAGTTGAACAAATTTTGCATTTTTATAAATTTCTGATGATCTATCCAACATTTGCTATTGAAATTTCGCTTGAAGCAAGTTTGAACATTGAGGATTTCATAAAAATTGTTGAATAATTTTTCTAATGCATGAATTGATTGAACGAATCAAACTTAGGGTTTTAGACTCGAAATTGATGTGGTCTGGAAACGAGGTGATTTCATCACCTCTGATTGACCGAGTTGCACGAAACTCTGGGGAAGTGTAGTGGAGGGGGTTGACGAGGTGAGGCTGGAATCACGACGCCTCAGGTGGACGGCGTGGATGGGGCGAAGTGATTTGCTGAGGAGAGTCGAGTTTTAGAATTTCGAACGAAGGGCTTAATCGCGACCTGGGGATTTTTGCATCGAATTGATCTTAGTTCTTGATTGTAGTGATCGTACACGACGTGCTGGAGGTTGCAACGATGATCGGCGGTGGTCATCGCGATTGTGCACGTATACGTGCATCTCTTTGTATCAGTGTTTTGAGTTGGGTGGAGAGGAAGTTCCTGGCTCGGGGAAGACGTGTGAATGACTCGAGTAATAACGTGGGAGATTTGTTCCAATTTTTCTAAAAACTTTAGCAAATTTGTGAAGAAGGAAATTGGGGTCTGGGTTCTCGAGTAGCTGGAGTGGTTTGCTCGAAGGAGAGGGAAGTTAGACTCGGAGCAAATTAACGATAGCTCAGGTCGAATGTGGGTTTACAGGTTTCAATATTTAAACCTGTTCTGTTTTTAAATTTAAACAATGATTTTTGAATTTTTAAGCAAAGTTTAAACCATGTTTTGAAGCTAAGTTTAAAACAGTTTTACTTTGAAAATTTTCAGATTTTAAACACGTGTAAACAATGTTTTCAAAGGTGATTTAAAAGACTTAAGGTAATAAAGAATTAATGACTTAATGTAATAAAGGATGGTTAATTAATTTGTGTAATCGATTTAAAAGAATTGATTTATTAATGTGAATCATAAATTAAGGTAATTCATTAAAGATGATAAATTTATTAAAGGTGATTAATTAATGATAATTACTTAATAAAAGTAATCAAATAGGGATAATTACTTGTTATGATCAATTAAGGGAAATTAATCATACGGGGATTTATTAAGGATTAATAAATGAGATTTGTTAAGATTAATTTATTTTGTAATTAATTAAATAAGTAATTTGAGGTTTAAATTAATTCAATAATTAGAGGTTAATTAATGGGTAATTACTGGTTATAATTAATTGATGAATTATAACAGAAGATTAATCAATGATTAAAGAATAATTAATCCAAATGTTTTATAATTAATTAATGATTAATTAACCAAGATTTGTAGTTTATTCATAAGTAATAAATCTGATTTGAATTAATCAGACAATTAACTGACCTTACTTATGAATGTTTGGATTCTATTGAATGAGAATTTTTTTTGATATCCCTGATATATGATGCTTTGTGATACATCCTGATTTATGTTGTGATCTGAGATTTTCTGTTTCTGTGATATATTACTATGTGAATATGAAACCTTTTGACCCGTAAAACGGCACTTGAATTTCGATGCGACAGGGAGTCGGATTCCAGTTGGTTATCCGAAACCCACATCGAAGTGTAATAGTGAATCTTTGTGACCGATAAATTTACTTTATCTATGAATCTGTGAATGGAGATAAGCGTTATCGATTATACCGCTTATCGATATATCTGTGATGATTGATGTTGCACTATTGTGTGTGAAACCCCTGGACTACACTTTTACACACACAAATATGGATTTCACGTGGAAATCGGTTAAGTCATAGATAATTTAAATTTGATGTTTTCGAAATTGAAATTTTTATTTCAATTGATTTTGAAATTGGAAATTTGGGTTAAAGTGAAAAGCTTTTGAAATATAATTTCAAAGATAAAAGTCATTTTGAATAACTTAACCGAGTTTTTGAAAATTTAAATAATTAGATTTAAATTTGAATTCAAGTTTGAAATTAAATCTATGATTTGGAAACTAGGGATAAAAGATGATATAAATGTGTTTGTATGAATTAAACCATTTTAAGGTATTAATTTGGGAATTTGAATTTAAACCAAGGATTTCAACTCGTATGAATGAATCAGATTTCCAAATTGAAAACTGTTGTTTTCAAATGATAAAAGCTTTTAGATAAGAAAAGAAATTCCAATTTAGGTAAAGGAATTTCAAGTGAATTGAAAAATGGATTTTCCAAGTTATGAATGAATTCTTTTCGAAAGCTATAAATTAAATCTGTTTATTTTTAACAGATTTAAATTGATGTTTTGTTTAACCCATTCGAAATGAAATTGTTTTGAAAGCTATGAGTTAAATCTTTTATTTAAAGATTTAACGAATTAATCAAATTGAAAGGGAAATTGATTTGGAAAATCTATGAATGAATCTTTGTGAAATTAAGTGAACTTTGTGAATTGAATCTTTTTGTTTAAAAAGATTAAAATGGTAATTTGTTAAACCATTTGAAAAGAAAGTTTGGGTTTAAATTGTGACTTAATTGAAATCCCAATATCCATATGTTTTCGAATATTACGCACACTATTCGGGTTAGCCGGGAAAGGACCTTTGGGTCGTATAACTCATTCCGAATAGTGATACGTCGTATATGGATAGCATTTGAAGACCGGTGTTGAAGACCGGATATTTTCGAAAATGAAAGGACAACCTGTCGAATGTCTCTGCACTGAGTCGCGCCGGTATAGAGATTTATATCACTCTTTTTGTGACGGGAAGTCCAGACGTGATTGAAAGTTATCCGGAATTGCAAGGGCTTCGTGAGAAGTGCCTTCGGTTCTGTTCGAACCCGGAACAGACTTGTATGGATACATGTCTGACATTACACTTTGAGATATAAAGCCGATTTCTTTCAAATACATTTCTGTTGGTGGCGGAGAATTTATTCTCTTAGCTTAACACCCTTCTCTGAGACATACGAGCTCAGAGGTTATGTAGTTGAAGTTATCAGCGATATATCCCAATTTGGTAATGTGGCATGCTGAGTGTTGCTGTGTGATGATCAGTGTTTGATCATTTGTGATATGATCATTTGTTTGATCATTTATCTTTGTGATTATAGGTTGATCATCTGTTGACCCAAAGCGTGGCTTTTTGAAAAAGCGTAGCTTTGTGGACGAGACTTCGTCGAGCCTCACAACCCGGTAATGGTCGAAACAGGAATTGTGCGGCAAGGTTTTCAGGGGTAGCTCCCCTAGGGTATGACCATTCCATCTGGAAAAGGGTAGTATCATGGTATGGAGCCCAGATACTTACTCATGTGGACACACTTTATTTATGACGTGTGATGTTGGATTAGAGGTACCTCGGTTAAAGGTCCCAAAGGACCGGGGGTGGCATATCTGAGGTTTCTTTTATCCCTTGGGAAAAGGGGTTGCCGGCCTTGTTTGGCAGAGAACGGTGTGGTTCTCGGAGCGTCCCGCCAGAGGCGTTTCTTTCGTGGAATAGGAAGTTCCTTAGCCTGACCATTTGTTGGAAATCCAAACAAAACAATACGAGCCCTGTACGGTTTTAGTTGTATTACCTGCCATGGAATGTGGTGGTAACCTGCTATTGAACATGGTAGCTATAGTAGGCATAAGTGCGAAATGTCTATGCTGGCTAAGATTTATATTCTACTTTCGAAATTTTTTCTACACTATGCACTAATAATAATATCAAAAATGATTTGATTTTGCGTAGTAAGCATCTTTGACTATCATAAGAAGAAATCTCCTCCAATTCTGCGTTTGCATTGTGTGTGTGGTGGGAGGTCTTATGGTAGTTTCATTTTCCAAAAGCATTGCGAATTGACTTTAAAATTCTCTGCTATTTGTTTTTAAAGATAAACTGTTTTTGTTGCTCATACCAGTCCCATGACTGATCTGGAGTTTATTGTTTCTTTCCTAAACTCTGGATGCTCAAAATTTTCTACACGAGCAGTCTAGAGTTTGGTTTTTCAGATATTCAGATTTAGTAGATTATCTGGAGCTAGTTCAGTCTTTGGATCGGACTGCACTTGCTTATCTTTGTGCCTCGTTATTTGGAGTTCGAGCTATTTATGGATTGGCGCTTTGAAGATGGAGATTATCCGCTGCTGATGTTATCGTTTTCTTTTCCGCTGCTATTTGTTGTATCATATCTCTTATGTATATAGATATTCATTGTATCATCATTGTATCTGGATATTGCATCAGATATTGTATATCTATATTCTTTTATTTCCGCTGTGTTGTTTACTTAATGTTGTTATAAGCTCCGGCGACTCGGATTTGAACGGTCGAATCTACGGCATTCGAATACGATGTAAAGTATGGATGTCGATTTTCGAACGCGAAAATCCGGTTCGTTACATAATTGCCCCGATGGCATATCCCTAACTCTATCGATCTCCCACTTGCACTTGGGGTCAATTATAGAATCATATTCCAACTTCCCCAATCGATTTCCATAAAACCAATCGGGTTAGTCTCTCAGGGAACTGATATGCAACTATGCTTTAATCATCTGCTCTGTCAATTAACTCTCTCTAACGCTGACAAACTACTTTTATCATGTGGAACAATTCAAAGTATGTCTCTCGATTTCTAGTGAGCTCTAAGTTCTGTTACAAACTATATCGTGATATTGTTATCGTATAACAATCATGCAGGATTCTCAACATTTGGAATCACCCGAAGCTCAGTTATAAATCTGTACATTTATACACACACATTGGTTTTATTGTGGCGTTATTCAAGGCGATGTACTTAACCTTTTTCATTGAATTGAAAAAATCTTTCATTTGGAACATTTTCAACTTAAGGATTCTTAAAATGAATTTATCATTGACACATTGTACTCGATATCATTTATGAAGTTTGAGTCCGAACAATCCTTCACAGAGAGTTCGTTGTTTTTGTAAACAATTCTCTAGTATTTCATAAATGCACGTGAACACTTCAGCAGCCATTTAGTGATATCAATTTGGATTTGGTATTTGCTTCATATATCAAATACATAAAAAAATTATGATATCGTAGACAACATAACATGTATGATAAGTTTTTTATACCAAAAAGTGGCACAAACACCTAGAAATAAAAAGTAAAAGAATTAAATGAAGAAAGTAAACTAAAACGAGGAAAAAATAGAGCATACAAGATTTATGGTGGTTTAGCTAATCATTGCCTATGTCCACTTAACTTATTGATGATTCTAATAGCGGTTTACAAAAACTGTTCTTATGGATCGGTAATGATCCTCGGAGTTACAAGGGTGACTTTATAATTCGTAAACAACTAAAAAAAGATACCCAAAACCATGCTCATACCCCTATATTTATAGCTGTAGGTTATCGAAATACTCTCCAATACGTTCATGCTCACATTTCCCACGTCCAGGAGGAGCCATGCTAGGAAGTTTATGGCCATATCAGCAATAATCGGGGATCAGTACCGATCCATACTCAAGGATCAATATTGATCCATGAGATTTCCTTCTGGATCTCTTCTTTGACCTTGCATAGGCTCGAATTGTTCATGCCTTCATCTTTCTCACTTTATTTACTTCGCTAGAAGCTTAGATCTGAGTGAATTTCTTGGTTTGAGGATAGGACAATAGTGTTCAGTTTGTGTCTTGATGATGGCAGTGGATATGAATTTTTGAACCATCTTTCATAGCATGGAATTGTTCGCGGTCACCTTAACATAGCAAAGCATGAAGTAGGAGAACATTTTGAGGAGCTTTCAAGGATCAGTATCGAACCTTATTCAGGGATCGGCACCGATCCATACACTTTGGTTCTTGGGCTTCGATCTTGTTGCTTAAGAGATGGGGGATGTGCAGGACCATGCTTGGAGACTTTGTTATCTTTTGGGCTTGATTCATTGATTGCACTTGGCATTTGAGCTTGGCAATCATGACTCTGGACTACTTGTCTTGATAACTTTCAAGTTTAACCGATCGGATTCGTTCGAATGTGGCTTAGTCACAAGGCTGGATAACATTTGCCCCTAAAGTACCTCTTGTATTCCAATAAGGTGTGCTTTGAACAACACAAATTGGAATTTCTGCATCGGATTTCAATTCTCACTTCGAATGGTTGTCATCTTTTCCTCAGACCGCTTTAGTGAAGCGTAGTGTCTTTGACCAATCGTCGCAATGTTTTGTTTAGCTTAGGCATGCAAGTACCTTGTCGCATAAAGTTTGAAGTGCATCCTTCTAGCTTGTTATTCCAAACTTGGAAACTTCCAATTATTTCCTTGCTTGGATTTTACAAGTTTGGACCTTTTTCCTTGGAATAGCCCAGCGCCAAGTTGGCATTTACAAACCTATCATGCTTTTTTGTTAATTTGCATATGCACACGTACACATGTATAGTATATCATCCTCTCATTCATTACTTTCACATATATATGTATATATTCTTTTTTATATAGGGTTCAGTATCAATCTATGTCAGCCTTCGTAAATCTAGGCAAGAAAATTACCTAGATTTTTGGGTTGAGACCAATATAAGCCTCGAACTGCTTCTTCTTCACTTTTCTTTCTTTTATTTTCAAGATTTTTAGGCTTGAGCTTGCCATTAACGACCACACCTTTATCCAATCTTTCAATTTCGAAGCTTTGCCTATATTTGGAAATGTTACTTGCTCTGCCGCTAACATCGTCGACTCCAAACTCTTGCAGATCTGAACTAGAACCAATCATTCTACATGAACGATTTGAATTCTCACTTGAACCCCCTTAAAGTTTATGACTTGTCCTTCCAAGTAGGTAACGGTCATGAGGATCGACATTGCTGGAGGCATGCATCATTGGCCATGCTTGACTTTAGGAAAGAGGACAAAACCTATTGTGTTTGTTCTTGTGGATCGGCACCGAGCCCACACTTAGGATTTTTACTTGAGTGACTCGAGCACTTGGCTGCCGATCCTACACTTAAGAAATTTTAACTTGAGCAATTTTGGGTTATTGAACATATTTTGCACTCAAGTTAAAATTTCCTAAGTGTCGCCACAAGATTACCAATGTGCGGTCGACAATGCGGGGCCTATCGGGACGGTAAGCGATGACGGTCATTTGGAAACCGATTTAGCCTTCAAATGAACATTCCGCAAGCTTTACCAAATAACTTGATAGTGCACTACATGATTCCACATGCACGCATTGCGCCGCACTTACTTGCACATAGTTACCCCCGCCAATGTGTCAGAGTTGATTGATCGACACACGTCGATATCCATCGAGTTTGGCACATTAACTTTACTGGGATCTCTTTTCAGCATAACGACTGTAGCTTTTAATGCATATGATATCATTTATATGTCATTTTTTGTTAGTTATGGATCTTAGACGCTCCTTGCATCTCTCTGCGATAGCCACAGGTCCTTTGACTTCTGTGTATACTGAGTCTAATACCGAGTCCATCTCGACTACAATCCCTGCAGCAAGGCATACACCAACCCAGTCCAAGTCATATTTCATCAGTCATCAAGTAGAACAACCTCTTCAAATATTTCCCATCGGGCAAGCAAAAGGTCCTAAAGTGGAGGCCACTTCAGATGTCAATCGTGGAGATGCCATTATACTAGATGACTCCTTACATTCTCCTACCTCGAAAATCGATGAAGGGTCTCTCAAGAGGATATGTAAGAGGCATAGCATCCCATTCGAGGACATGTTATTCCCTTCTCGACATCAACGAGCACATCTCTTGCCAGTTGGATACATTGCCTATAACTAATGCATGTGTATGGTTGGGTGTGTCCCACCTTTCAGCTAATTTATTTGTTGAGTTATGCAATTCATGAAGTTGGCTCTAGCCTAATTGCATACCAATAGCTATGATTTCTTGAATAACATGTTTATTATCTTCGCTCGGCGTTTGAATTGCGAGCCCAGCAACCAGGAAATCCGCTATCTGTATAGTTTCAAGCATAGGAAAGGGTCTCCTTCACTTACATAGCTAGAATCCGCCAAGGGTTGTAGGATCGTAATGGGCACCTAGAACAAATTGAGTTACCTTAAGGATGAGTTGTTTTTTGTATGCTTCTCGCTTTGTTTCATGCATAGATGGTTATTTAGACGTAAGTCCTATTCTAATTCACTCTTTACCGAGCGAGTTCCATAATCTTAGTGGATCAAACTATTCTCTTTTGCTCTTTTAGATATATTAAGTAGACTTGGTGGAGTAACTTTAGCGGACGTCCTTATGACTCTTCATGAAGTCCTGCTTAAAGAAAAGGATGTGAGATCTCTCCTCACGGATGAGAATTTGCGGGCCTATAAGCTATTAGAGGAGGGCCACAGTGTCGACCACGCTCGGTAGCCAATGACAGTAATGACGACAACTCTTCGTCAGACAATGATGATAAGGGTCAAGGAGTTCCCCCAGTCCAAAATCCTTTAATTGGATCTGAAGAAATGCTTGAGTACACCGAGGAAGGTGAAAGTGGTGGAGCAGATAACGATGATGTCGATATGGGTCATGAACCTTCCAGTGACAAAGGCGACAATAATCAAGCTTCCTTATAAAGCGACGACACAAAATAAAGATTATCCCAATGGGAACCCCAACACAACCTTCGCTAGCTGCTATGACAGAGGAGATACTTGTTCCACCTTCTAGGGATGTCTATGCAAATCTTGGGCCGATTCCAAATGAGTTCGACTCTATATGGTTTAGGTAACACGAGCATTGGGGATATCAGGTCCCCTATTTGTTTACTTGATGAAGTGCCAACCACCCGCGCAGGGGATATTACCCCATCAACAAAATCCGGACCCATGGTCCATTGGGGGGATACTATGACACACACACGCTGCACTTTGCTTAGTTTGCATCATGCTTTTATCTTGCTAGGGCTAACTTGTCCTCGTTTCATTTGCAGGTTCAATGCAACAGAGAACTATGTGTGATTCCCTTAAGGGTCAAATGAGCAAGCATAAGAGGCATAACCCACATACACATTATCATGGTTCTGGTCATGATTCTAATACCAGTAAATGCTCAGACCGGGACCAAGAGGGTCGAGATAGGGGCTAACGATCTTAAGATTTGACCTCAAGGCGCAAGTCTAGATCCAGGTCTTCTCTACCTATGAGTATGGACAGATTCTTTGACCGATCTGACGACATCCCTCCTACCGACATTTCGCGTGTCCCTACTTCGGTCTCTTTAACTGCACAACAAATAACACAGCCTCGTGCGCCTTGATAGTCCGAGCAATCATCTACACTTTTTTCTTTTGATACTTCTCTTTAGAGGGATGGCAAAGGGCAGATTCGAACTCCTGTTACCATAAAGAGACACAAACTGCTTCTAACCCTCACATGGAAACTTTGAAGCATCAGCTTTCGAAGATCTGTTTCGACGATATCAAGTTCATCCCTGACCTAAAGGACATTCCTTTGCACGTCAGGCACGACGACGTAGCCTATGTTAACTATGAATATGACCAATATTTTAATTGGAAAAGGTTGGCCAAAGTCATTTCTAAATGCTCTTACAGCATGAAAGTGGAAATTAAAGGCCTGAAACTTGAGGTAACGTAAGATAAACACATCATAGCCTACCTCGATGAGGAAGTTGCAAAGTTAAACAAGGAGCTAAATGAGGCCAAGAAAAAGGTGGATAACCTTACTAAGTCAGCTGAGTTGGACTGACAAAGACATGAAAAATAGATTGAATCCGCTCACCACATGAGTCATATCTGAGAACGAGCAACTGTTTAAGGAGCTGAAGGAGGTGAAGGAAAAGTTAGAGGCAGAGAAGAAGAAAAAGACGATGCTCTTAATACAACCTAGGGCTACTGTGAAGAATTGCTAGATGCTCGCCAGGCGAGGTGTGCCGTGGAGACTAGGGTGAAAGATGTGGAGAAAAAAGTTGAAGCCATGGAGAAGTGGATCAAAAATGAGTTCAAGTCGATAATAGTTTACTACAATGCTAACGTGATCAAATTCAAGAACTTGAAATGGGTCGATGATGATTACCCCAGGGCTATGGCATTGGCATGGGAAGAAATTGTGAATGAAAAAGAGTTCTTGGGTAGAGCTAAGGTTGACGTGGAGAAATTGAAATGTGATTTTTTAGATGAGGATATGGTTGAAGCACTTAGAGTCGGCGAGCTCATTCTGCAACCTAAGTTGGATGATGGGGCTCAGAAAGATCAATGTGAAGGCTCTGGCAAAAATAAACCTTACTTCCAGGGATTTGATTGCTTTAATCTCTACCTCAGATGCTCATTATAATCCAGATGAGTCTCATCTCCTAAGGAAAACTATTTTATCCCTCATTTTGGAAGGCAGTTCCGATGGCACCCCAACTCACGTTGAGTTCAAATCTAGCAAAGGTATATCACTGACCTCACTGTTATTGAAGAAGGCTCACATGACACCGGTCGATGTCGCTAACCTCTCCTTTTATATTTCTTAAGTTTTAGGTTAGCCTCTGATTGTCTCCTTGTCTAAAAAGAGCTCATTAGTGAGAACACAAGCTGCAATTACAGAATCAGTCGCCATGTTGCTTCCCAAACGCTCCCAGATATCCCAACTGGCAAAACTCTAAGCCCTAGAGATGAAATGATTCATGCCTTGGAAGAGGATGCGATATTGGAATTTAACGGGGTGTAGAAGGAGGAAGACGTCGTTGTAACTAGAGCATCTAATCCTCCCTTAGGGCATACCACCATAGAGTAGATGCTCTGAACTCAAGTCCTGCTTGTCGGGGGGATCAAGAAGGAGAAAGATGTGGATATATCTCCTCTTCTGTCCACCTCATTACCCGATCATTCTATCTTCGTTCTTCTAGAGACTTTGGCAAGCGATTTTTCGAAGGGTCATAAAGGTAAGGATAGGAACTGGAGGAAGCCTGGTGAGTTCAGAATGCCCTTCTATGAGGAGAAGAAAAGGGAGACGAAGAGGAGGAAGGTGGTTTAGTTGTGCCCTTCCCTGTTTTTGTTGAGTTTGATTTTGTCCATGACTCATGTATATAGGATAAAGTTGTGCGAGTACAACCCTCGCTTTTGGTTTGAGTGGTATGTGAATAAAATTTTAGACTTGTTTTTCTTTCAATCCTTGTGTCAATTTGTTTAAACATCAAGAGATGCACTTATTATTTTCACTTGAATGCATATGAATCATTTCTCCACCATCACTTAGCTGAGTTAATAGCTCATCTTGTTTATCTCCAATCAATCTCCATTTGACTAGAGATTGCAGCTGGGATCATATTATCTTTTTGATTGAGAAGTTCCAGCGTAGATGCCTATCTCCTGGCCTCCATGCTCGGTCATACCTAACTCTGGGCTTTGACCGAGTTTTGTCATTTGAACTAGTGATTCGAACATCCTTTTTTGGGATGCTTGCGTGCGAACATGCCTGAATCCGGGCATCGATCGGAGTTAATCATCTGGAGTGGTGATTTAGACATCCCTCTTTAGGATGTTTGTCTTCGACCATGCCTACATACGGGCATTGATCGAAGTCTTAATGAGATCTCGCTTGACTCCAGACAATTACCTTTCACCTCACCATCCTCTGGGCAAGGTGTCGATGCTCAAGCAAACTCCAAGCACAAGATTCGGGGCCAAACTGCCTCGTTCCACCCTTAAATATTCATACTCCTATGCCCAAGTTATGGGTTAAAGGACCAATAGGTATCTGTCTCTGGATACCTAGAATGATTTTACTTTGCGGGTCAATCGTGGACCATAGAAGTTAGGCCGGCACCTATCTTTGGTTACCTGCATACCTACATCATTTTCATATAGATTCATTTTCATTTATCACTGTTCACGGTTTATGTTTAGATAAAGACAAGTTCACATATTTCGGAAGTCGTTTCATTTTATATTTATCAGAAATGAAAGATTCTGTCTTGTTATATGGGAATCAATCAAATATCTACAAAGTCGAATTTTAAGTGAAATAGCATCGTAAATGCTCATCATTCCATACCCATGGGAGTGAGATCCCATTCATAGTTTCCAGCCTTAATGTTCCATCTCTAAGAATATGTTCAATTATGTACGGATCTTCCCAGCTCGGACCCATATTGATAGGGCCAGGAATGATCCATTTCAAGATAAGGTCCCCAATCATAAAGGTTTGGATCCTTACCTTAGTGTTGTAATATCGGGCTACTCGTCTTTGATGTGCTGCCACTCTCAAGTGGACTTCATCGCGCTTCTCATCAATCATGTCGATTGACTTCAACAAGAGTTCCTCATTTGTTATGGGGTTGTAATGAGTTACTCGATGAGAAGGCACTTCAAATTTGATTGAAATCATAGCCTCTGATCCGTAGGCTAAAGCAAATGGAGTATGACCGGTTGCGGACTTTGTGGTCTGTAAGCCCAAATCGCTTGTGGTAATTCATCAACCCACTTGACCTTGGCCTTTTCCAATCGCTTCTTGAGAATGGGCTTAATTATTTTGTTCACGGCTTCTACCTATCTATTTGCTTATGGATGTGCTACCACTGCATATCTCTTCTTGATACAATGGAGGTTGCAAAAGGATTTAAATCAACATTATCAAATTGGGTCCCATTGTCGAAAATGATTGTTTAAGGGAGCCCAAATTGACAAAATATGTTCTTAACTATAAAGTTGATTATTTTCTTCGTGGTAACCATGGATAGTAGTTTTGCTTTAGCCCATTTAGTGAAGTAATCAACTACGATGATGACGTACTTTGCACCACTGTTAGACATTGGTAACACACCAATGATATAAATTTCCCATAATGCAAATGGCCACGGGTTAACCATTTGTGTAATCTCCATCGATGATGCTCTAGGAATCTTCGGAAACCTCTAGCATCGGTCGCACCTTATGGTGTAATTAGCTACGTCCCAATTGACGGTTGGCCAGAAATACCCGTAGTGAAGAATCTTCTTTGCTAAGGTTTTCCCCCCTGCATGTTCATCGCAAGCCCCTTCATGGACGTCTTCTAGGATCCTTTCAGCTTCGTTGTCGGCCATACATCATAGTATGGGGACTGAGAAACCTTTCTGGTACATGGTTCCTTCTTGAGTAACGAATCGTGAGTCTTTGCGGAGGAGCTTTCGTCGCTCGTTCCTTCGGTTAGGAAGGATCCCTTTCATCAAATAATCCTTGATTGGAGTCATCGAAGACTCCTTTCACATTCAGCCTCCAAGATCCAATCAAGATCCATCTGATCGATGCTCGAAGCTGATAATACTTCCATAGGAACAAGGCCCATGAGTTGCACATTTCCTGAACTAGCCAACTTGGCCAACAAGTCAGCTTTCGCATTTTCCTCTCTAGGAATATGTGTTATAGTATAACATTCAATATCGCTCAACAACTATAGGGCCTTGGTGAAATAAGGAGCAAGCCTTGCACTTTACGCTTGAAGTTCCTTTCTTACCTTGCATACCACTAGTTAGGAATCGTAGAAAATGTGCAGAGTTTTAACTCCTAACTCTTTCACAATCTTGAGTCCCGCAATTGGTGCTTTACATTCGGTTTCATTGTTAAATTAAGTTTCAAGGCATAGCAGATAAAGCATTCCTCAGAAGTCACCAAAACTGTGATGCCCCACCTCTATACTCACACTAGCCAAGGACACTATGGGGTAATGTCGTCGACTAGCACGAAGAATAAGGTTGTTGAGGAGCGACCATCTGTGTAATTGCTTTGGGCGAGTACCGATATGTAAGAAATCTGACTTATATTTCATTTCAAGAGGAAATCCGACATATCAAATACAAACTCAAAGCTACTACACAGTGGCTATGTGGGCTTCAGAAACAAATATAGAAATAAGCATAACACAAATCATTCATAGATATTCATATCACTAAAGCGGAAACAGATATGAATATATCACATAAAGGTGTACATCAAAATAGTGGTCATACAAGATCCACTACATCACAAAAGATTATGTATACATCAAGGAGACTCTATCTCAAATGTATAATAACAAAACTACTAAGCTAAAGTAGTTAGCCAAAAGTCAGATGATGGTCCCAGATAAGGAGTCAAGCAGAAGCACCTGAAATACCTCGGTCTGACCCAAGAATTATTTAAGAAGAAAATAATAAACGGATCAGTTTAGCTATAAATATCAGATAAAATGAGACAGGATAAGAGATATGACAAAAACGTATGATAACAATAATGCCATACTATGACAAGTATACATCAGATAACAACAAAAATCATACAATATCTCAAATATTCTCAAACACTAAAAAGAATGTCATATTCTTTAAATTATTCACCAAAACACAAATATTGATAGAGCTTATCAATGCAAACCACGAAAATTGGTGAAACACAAATTCTAGAAATCAACAACCAGAAATCCAGAAAACACAAAGGGGGAGGCCTATCACAAACGGGAGCATGAAAACTCACCAACACGTGTGTCACAAACGGAACGTTATTCCATGGTCGCTAACCATCAATTTTGAGCCGAGGCTCCACAAACGGCCCGAAGACCATGGGTTGCTACCCCACCAAATTGAACCGAAGTTCCACAAACGGGGTTTTTAGTCCCCACACAAACAAAGAGACATCGCACATCGCTAGTTTAAATCACAAAATGATCACCATTGATCAATAAGAAGTGTGAATCACACTAAGCTAGTAAATATAAGAGTTTAGCTTCATGTCCCATAACCACTAGCTTAACTTAAATATTTAAGAACAAATTGTGGATTTCCACTTGAAAATTGTCACAACAGTTCAATCGAACAAGTCCAAGAATTAACCGACGAAGTAAACGCAAGCGTTTCATACCACTTGTTTTGCTAAGCCGTTTAATTAGATTTCTCATACGAATGAAGTAAAGGTTTGGATATACTGATAGATTTGGAAATCGGTTTTAAAAACGAGCTTTGTATTTAATAGTAGTGTTGAAATCGTTTTTGTGAAAGAGTTTGAGTATCTACTACTAGTATAGAAACCTTTGTATTTTAAAGTGACAAACCATAGAAATGATTATAGAAACAATCAATCACCAAAAATTCACATACGAGAATGTGAATTAAATCCATAAAAATCGATATACCATCAAATGGATATTCCTAAAAATCTAAAGAAAGAAGTCATCAAAGTCGATAATGAGTGATAACAACTAACCGGATCAACAAAAATCGATCAAAATTGGAAGTTCACTCAAAAAATTGGCAAATAGGTAAAACTGAACAGTTCCAGACGTTTGGTTTAGAATCCAAACGTTTGGATTTAGGTTCTGGAATTAATTCAGAAAACCCCCAAACGTCTGAAATTTCAAGGCAGACGTCTGAGCCTCAACCAGACGTCTAAACCTATGAATCAGACGTCTTGAATTGGGTTCTATCATTTTCTTTTCTGGGCGCTTATATTTTTTTCTCCAGTGATCATAACCAGACGTCTGGACTTGACAACCAGACGTCTGGTCACCTGGTCTGGGCAACAATTTGCCTATGCCAGGATGGCCAAAATGATTCGGGAGCGATCGAACGAACAACGACGACTGGGGATTTATGCCAAGCGACAACCCAGCCTTATAGGCCTTCGATACACCCCAAATATCACGTCCAAACATCCATAGTAATATTTTCATAAAATTGGACCAAAACACCAAAATTTGGAAAATTCACCAAACCAATTCAAATCAAAAGCAAATGAACATGCGCAAATGTTAGGAATTCATACCTAACAACAATGAAAGTTATAGACGTAGATGTGAGTTAAAAAAACTCACTTTTAAAACTCAAAGACATGAATGAGAAGATTTAAAACAAAGCAAGACCAATTCCTCTTCAATATACCTCTAGAATCTTTAATCTATTGTCAAAGGTGAAGTTTTTCCTAAGTTTGGTTATAGGAATTTCTGTAAATTGAAGAGAGATAGAGATGGATAAGATAAAGGGGATGCTTACCTAAGCTTCTCCTTGATTTTAGAGCAAGAACTTGAATTTCCTAATAAAACTAGGGTTTAGGAATTTTAGTTTCCAAACTTCTCCCCCATTTTTACTTTGAGCTTGAGTGTTAGGAAATAGAATGCGTGAATGGAGAGGAGTGGGGTGGAGTTAGGGTATTAAGTTGGGTTAGTGGGCTGAAACCCAAACCCGATGCCCAGATAGAAAAATAACAAAATTCTACTCAACTCCAAACATATCAATGTTTATACTCAAAAAAGTTGTAAACGTCATTTTGGACTCAATGGAAGTGGTCTCGAGTCCCAATTCGACTGTTTACAAAAGGTAACATTTCGGACTTTAATCCGATTAACGATGCTATATTTAAATAAAACATTTAAATATACAATTGTAAAATATGCGGGTTGTTACAGACTCCTCTCCTTAAAGAAATTGCGTCCTCGCAATACTTAAGAAGAAAATAAAAAGTAACAACCATACTAAGGCATAATCAACACAAAAGAAGAAATTTTGAAATGAGAAGTTCACCTTAAGGAGCACGAGAGAGTAAGTCCGGATGTGTTCGCTCGATGAATTCTTTGGATTCCCAAGAGCAATCCTTAGGATTTGAGGACCATTGAACTTTCACAAGCGGAACATCTTTATTTCGAAGGTGTTTAACCTCCGTAGCAATGATACGAATTGGATGTTGCTCATAAATCAAATTTGGTGAAACTTCAATTTCTTTAATTACACCGGACTCAAGAATAGAATCGGAATCTCTAAGGCATTTCCGTAGCTGAGAAACGTGGAATACGTCATGAATAGCAGAAAACTAAGCCGGTAATAAAAGGCGATAAGCCACGGAACTAATGCGTTCGGTGATGGGAAATGGACCAATATATCGAGGTGCTAATTTTCCTGATCGACTGAAATGCACAACACCCTTCATAGGTGAAACACGAATGAACACCAAATCTCCCACAGAAAACTCTAGTTTCCTTCTTCGATTATCGGCATAGGATTTTTGTCTACTTTGAGCTTCTTTCATCCTATGACGAATAAGGTCAATCTTTTCTATGGCATCACGAATAAAATCTGGACCTAAAACCAGTTTCTCACCGGCTTCAAGCCAACACGAAGGAGATCGGCATGGCCTTCCGTAGAGCGCCTCGAAAGGTGCCACACCAATACTAGATTGGAAGCTATTATTATAGGAAAACTCAACAAGCGAAATACAATCTTCCCAACTTCCACCAAAATCAAGAACACATGCACAAAGAAGATCTTCAAGATTTGGTTCACACGCTCGGTTTGTCCATCGGACTGAGGATGATAAGCAGTGCTAAAATTAAGCTTTGTTCCCAAAGCTTTTTGAAGACCCTTCCAAAATCCACTAGTGAATAATGGATCACGATCGCTAACAATAGAAGTAGGAACTCCATGCAATTTAACAATTTCTTTGACATAGAGTTTAGCCAAAATAGGTATGGTTCGATTGGACCGAACGGGAAGAAAATGGGCGGATTTTGTAAGCCTATCTACTATCACCCATAGGCTATCATGACCCGAACGAGAACAGGAAAGACCGTCAATAAAGTTCATGGAGACTTGATCCCACTTCCAAACGAGAATGTCCAAAGGTTGCAATAACCCACCGGGCCTTTGATGCTCGGCCTTCATGAGTTGGCAAGTCATGCAACGCTTAATAAAGTTAGCAATATCAGATTTCATTCCATCCCAATAATAGAGTCGCTTCATGTCCGCGTACATTTTACTACCACCGAGATGAATGGTAAATTTATAACGATGAGAATCTTCTAAAATGTCTTTACGAAGATCACAAATATTTGGCACAATAAGTCTACCAAATTTTCGAATGCCGCCATGAGCATCGATTTCAAAGTCTTTCGGACCATCAATATCATTTTTTCCCTAAAACTTTGGCTAAGTAGAGCCAATTCAGGATCATGCTTTTGGGCTTCAAGAATGCGGTCTAAAAGAGAAGGATGTGCCTCAAGGCTACACAAAACAAGAGATGAACATAAATTGGATTCACGATCTCGAATCTCACAAGTGGACAAAGTCTCGAGATCATTCCATTCGGATCTCATCATTGAAACGACCGCTTGTTGCTTACGACTAAGGGCATCGGGAACACGATTTCCCTTTCCGGGAGTATAAAGAATATCAAGATCATAAGATGCCAGGAACTCGAGCCAACGTTGTTGATGCAAATTAAGTTCCTTTTGAGAAAACAAATACTTCAAAGATTTATGATCGGTGTAGAGAACAAATTTCTCTCCCAAAAGATAATGACGCCAAATTCTAAGGGTGAAAACAACAGCTGCGAGCTCTAAATCATGACTATCATATCTAGTCTCAGCATGCTTTAATTGCCTAGAAGCATAAGCGATAACACGTTCCCTTTGCATGAGAACGGCACCCAAACCAACACGACTAGCATCGGTATAAACAATAAAGTCTTGGTTCCCTTCGGGAATCACAAGAATAGGAGCATCGGAAAGGAGTTCTTTTAATTTTTGAAAAGCAGCTTCATATTTGTTAGACCGAATGTACTTAACTCCCTTCTTTGTCAAACTAGTAAGAGGTACGGAAATTTTAGAAAAGTCTTTTATGAAACGACGGTAATAGCCCGCCAATCCAAGAAAACTATGGATTTCCGTCACACTCTCCGGTCTCTTCCAATTTTTAATCGCTTCAATCTTTGAAGGATCCACGGAAATTTCGGATTCAGAAATAATATGCCCCAAAAATTTAACACGAGATTGCCAAAAGTGGCACTTGGAAAATTTTTCTTTCAATTGGTTGCTCCTAAGAGTTTCCAACACAATCTGAAGATGTTTTTCATGCTCCTCCTCGGTTTTAGAATAAACAAGAATATCATCGATAAAGATGAGAACAAATCGATCGAGGAAGTCTTTGAAAACTCGATTCATAAGGTTAACGAAATAAGCCGGTGCATTCGTCAAACCAAATGTCATAACAAGCCATTCATAAGATCTATAACGAGTACGGAATGATGTCAAAGGAATGCTATCCTCTGCAATACGGAGCTGATGAAAACCGGTTGCTAAGTCTAACTGTGAAAAGAATCTAGCACCACTAAGTTGATCGAATAAATCATCAATCCGAGGTAAGGGATATTTATTCTTGATGGTGAGATCATTAAGCTTGCGGTAGTCAACGCAAAGCCTAAGTGTACCATCGGATTTCTTCACAAAAATAGCTGAAACTCCCCAAGGAGAGGAACTAGAAAGAATAAACTATTTGGCTTCCAATTCAGATAATTGTTTACGCATCTCCTCATTTTCCTTATTGGACATACGATAGGGAGGACGAGTAATAGGTAGAGCTCCAGGGATTAGATTAATTTTGAACTCAATTGCTCGCTTAGGTGGTAATCCTAAAACGGGCTCAAATATGTCGGGAAATTCATGAACAACGTGAATAAGGGAAATGACTTCTTCTTCGTCATCATTATCGTCATCACGCGGGTTTAGAGAATATAAGGATGATACCAAATTGGAATCTGAATCTTTAAGAACAACATAAATCTTCTTAACAAATTGTGGATGTCGAAGATAAACAGTCCGCTCGGGACATAGGATATGAGCTTCATAATGATTAAACCAATCCATTCCCAAAATCATTCCGAAACCTAGGTAACGCATAACATGCAAATCGGCTCGGAAAGCGTAGTCACATAAAATAATTTCGACATCTTTACAAAGTAAACTGAGTGTTGCAGATCAACCAACCGGATTCGCAATCCTCAATGAAGTCATCAAGCCAATAACATTCAAAGACAAAGCATCAACAAGTTCTTTTGATATAAAAGAGTGAGATGCACCCTATCAAAAAGAACTCGAATAGGAAGATCACGAAATATAATAATGCCATCAAGGATAAAATGAGAGATACCTTGACCAAGAGAAGTGTTGTAAGGGGCTTGCACAACATTTAGCTTCCCTTCCTTCTTGCTTTGAAGTTTGGGACATAAAGATATAGTATGACCCAAAACTTTTGCAATAGCGACAAGTAAGGGGCTTCGGACACTTGTTTGCATAATGGTCCTTAGAACCACAATTGTAACATTCTCCACGACTAGAGGTAGGAGTCTTTGCTACCGAAGTTGCTTGCTTCCCTTTCTTGTTGGGATAAGGCTTGAACTTAAAAGGCCTCTTCTTATTAAGGTTTTGTTTGACTTCAACATCACTTTCTTTATCGGCCTCTTCGATTCAAAGAGCGATATCAACAAGCTGATCAAAAGAAACTTCGAGTTTCGAAGTAATGGCTTTTTGAGGTTATTATTCAACCCATATACAAACCTCTGATTTTTCTTCAATGAGGTATTAATATACTTGACCCCGTATTTAGAAAGAGATTCAAAAGATGCGACATAGTCCGTCACAGAAGATTCACCTTGAACAAGGTCGATAAAGCGTCAAGCTAGATACTTTTTCAGCTTCCGGCACAAATTTCAACTCGAACCTTTCCCGGAATTGCTCCCAAGTAAGATCCGCTTCAATAATTTCAAAAATCAAAAGCTCATACCAATCTAATGCTCTCTCCTGGAGCATGCTAGAAGCCACTTGGACTCGATGTAGATCAATAAGATTCATTCGAGAAAAGATGCGATCGCATGTTCTAAGCCAAGCTTGGACTTCTATAACGCTTTCGGAACCCGTGAAAGGCCTTCCACCCAAGTTGATGTAATCACTGCACAAGCGTGAAAATCCAGATTTAGGATGAGTAGGCTCTGGAATTGGTCTGATAGCTTGAGCATTCTTCACAAGATCTAAAAGCTGCTGGGCAAACATAAATACTCCATGCTGAGGAGTAGCACTGGATTGACCGGCACTGGGACGGCCTGGTCTAACCATTTCTCTTCTTTAAGAAAGAAAGAAAGAAGAGGAAAAAGGTTATTCTCAGAATGAATATAAAAAAAACTTGATTGATAAAACAAGGTTTTGCACAAAAAATGGACAAACACCTCAAAGTTGTATGATTTAGTAGATCTTATGTTATTCTTAGTAATTTGAGCGATTTATGCAAATACGTAAAAAACAGGGGCTAAACTGTAAAAAGACACGCAGATTTATAGTGGTTCAGCCAGAATGTGCCTACGTCCACTTTATATGTTATTTCTCTTCTTTTGTTATGATTACAAGTACAAAGCTTTGGTACAAGTGAAAGAAAGTTGTTTGAAGAGTTCCTTCCGTGCTTGAGCTCTCAAACTTGTCCCCCATTGTTGTATCCCTGCCCCTCTATTTATAGAGTGAGGCTGGGGTAGGGGTCTTGGAGGTATATAGCAGCTGGTGGGCCTGGGCTGCTACAATCTGGCCTGGCACTGCTCTGGCTCGGTAGGACTTTGGCTCGGTAGGACTTTGGTTCGGTGGTTGGAGATGAGGCTTGGACCGGAAATGAGTTGGTTCGGCAGGCGGTGGTTCGGTGGGAGTTGGGAAGGTTGGTCCGGTTATGGAGTTAGGAAGGTTGGTCCGGTCATGGAGTCTGCCGAATGGACATGGTGGGATGAGAATGCCGGACGGGCATTGTGGGATGAGAATGCCGGACGGGCATTGTGGGATGGGAATGCCGGATGGGCACTGTGGGATGAGAACGCCGGATGAGTTCCTTGGGACGAGACTGCCGAATGGACATTGTGGGATGAGAATGCCGAATGGGTTTAGGCAAACCTGGATGGATGGATCAAGCTCCTTGGTCTCGAGATCTTCTGGGTGAGAACACGCCCAACATTTGCCCCCCAAAATGGGGCATACGCCAGTGTGTGCCGTGCTTTGTTATTTGGATAGCCCGTTCGGTCCAAAGTGCCAACCGTTTGGTCCGGTCGCCTCGTGCTTTCCTATAAGTACGAGCCTCACGTCACCATTTTTTTTTATCAGCCGAATCATTCCCATCGCCTTTGCCGAATCATAGTGCTAGTCGAACCAAAGATTTTTGCCGAATCAGGTGAGTGAATATTCTGCCGAATGAGTTTTCTTCAGTTTTTACCGAATGGAATATGACGAACGAAGCTTGGCTCAACCGAGTGCCGAATGAACCTTTTACTCGAATACCGAACGAAACTCCGGTATCGGGAGTACCGAATGAACCTTGTTTTACTAGACGGACTTTTGCGTTGGATGGACTTTACATAGACTCGCTTGTTTATATCCCCCGTTTTAACAACATGTTTTTCCGATGTTGCAGATAAATGTCTCGAAAGGCAGAAACTCGATCAGACAAAAAGAAATCCAAGGGCGACGGAGGTTCCTCTGCCGTGCCCCCAGCTCAGCCGAATCCCGAACGTCATGGACCAACCTCGAGATCACTAGTGGACGGGTACGGCCCTCAGGAACTTCTGAACTCCCCGCCCGATTGCTTTCCTAGCTCCCTTAAGGAGGAGCAGCTCGACGTCATTTCCCGGTCTTTCGGAATTGATAGGGCGCATTTGCTGTTGCCGGGGAGAGAAGTTATGCCGTACGATCCCCCTGAAGGGTACTTCGCCTACAGTAGATACCACTGCATGTGTGGTGCCATTCCTCCTCTCAACGCTTGGATAGCCAGCTTCCTCACATATCTAAAGGTGGCCCCATTCCAACTTCAACCCAACTCTTACGCTATACTGGTGAGCCTCTTCGTCATCTTCCAGAGGAAGTATGGTCGCGCTCCTTCCAATCGGGAGATCCGGTATCTATATAATCTGAGGGGCTATAAGAAAGGGTCCCCATACATTAGCTTGGAGTCGGCTGTGACCTTCAAGCCGGTTTTGGATCTGTACTCCAAATTCAGCATGTTTAAGAAGGAGTGGTTTTTCGTCAAGGACGACTCAGTTTCTTTTAGGCGTTTCACCTCTGGATGTAAGTTGAGTTTTCGCTTATAATTTCTATTCCGGTTGCGATGCTTCTTCTCATACTCTCTCATTTTTGCTAGCTACAGGTGGCTTTGCGGTTGTGGAGACTGACCGCCTGGTTCAGATGGCGGCCGAGATAGAAGCTATTCTTGGGAAATATAGATCATCTGCCTTCCTAATCAGAAATGCGATCCTTCTGGAGTACAACTTAATCCTCCCACAGCAGTCAGTAGTTAAGCTGAGGGAAACGGCGGAGGAGAGGGCGGCTGCTTAGACCAAGGAAGGTGTTACGGTAGAGAGTAGCAAGCGGAAACCTTTCACGAAACCTCCAGCCGTCGGAGGTAAGAAACTCAAGAAGTCGGATGGTCCCTCCCCCAGCAACTGTCCACTTACCCAGGAGGAGGAAGATATAGAGGAGGAAAAAGGTGAGGGTGGAGATGGTCGAGAAGGTGATAAAGGTGGTGATGGCATCGGGGCCTTGCTTCCTGGGCAAGCGGGCGAGATTCAGGAGTGGACGGATGATGCGTTCCACCAGGCTTTCGAGGGGCTGGACGAAAATCCGGCTTTGGTAGAGAAAACCGGGAAAGCGGACAAGGCCGGGACCGGTGCAAGCGAGTCTTCTCAGACCATTCCAGCCAAGGCGGCTCCGACGACTCAAGGTGAACTCTTGACTCCTGCATGCTTCATTAATGATAGGGACTTAGGAATATTTTATGACCCGCTCCCGTCCTGGAATGAAATCCAGGACTTATTGCAGTATCCTACTCCTCCCCAGGGTTTGTACAACCACAGCTGTGTTTCTTTTTCCTTTTTTTTACTTGTAATTTACCGCGTTTCTCGAATCATATAGTGATGTAAGTTTGTGACACTTTTTCTTTATATCAGGAGCAGGCAAGACGTCCAAGGCCTCAGATCTTCGACACAGGCTTGAGCAATATAAGCTTTCCAAAACTTCTGCTAAGCCGAAGCCCTCGACCCAACGCTCCGGGGATGTAGTCGGCTACCGTCCTCTTCTTGGGGTCATCGAAGAGGGTATTCAGCAGAGGAAGAGGAGTCATCCTTTATCCGAACCTTTGCCCGGTTCTCAGCTTCCGGCTCAGCCTCTTCATGATATCACTGAGGAGGGTAGCGAGTTTGCACCTTCTCCGCACCCGTCTGGAAACCCTTCTGTTATTCATATCGACCGTCCCGACTTGGCTCGTAATCCATTTGCGGGTCATCCTGATCTGGATCCAAGCTCTCATGATATTACTTTTGACGAAGTCACTGGTGAACACCTTCTCCCCCGTAACCCCATGGTACGAGTACTTGATGAAGCCAAGTCCTTAGATCTCGATTTACTCACTACTCGTATAGTCACTATGGGAGACGAGGCCAAGGCTAATATTGATCGGGTGGCGGAGGAGACCAAGAAGCTGATGGGGCATCATGCCCGGCTGGTTAAGGCCGGAGAGGAGATTGGGAGCGCCAATATCCGACTTCGATTGGTGGTTTCGGATCAGGCCAAACAGCTTGCGGATCAGGCTATTCAGATTTCTCAGCATGAGGCTGCTACTGGACGATTAAGGAAAAACATGGAAGAGGCCAGTCGGGCCGAATTGCGGAAAATGGAAGCTACTTGCAAAGAGCGGATTGACATGGCTATTGCCACGGTGGACGAGGTTCGGAAAGCGGATCTCGAGCAGGTGGAGGAATTGTCCGGGAAACTTGAGGCTGCAGAGCTTGCTCAAGCTAAGTTGAGGGAGGAGATGGAGGCAATGCGGGGATCCCTTCTAGCCGACTGCTCGAGATACCGATCGGAGAGAGATGCTGCCGTTGGGAGGTTGTTGGCTTCCGAGGCCCGGATGAGGGAGTTTGAGGAGAACGAGGGGATGATGGACGAAATGCTCCAGGATATGTACTTCCGAACCTGGAAGCAGGGCAACCTATCCTGGATGGATGATTATCCCAGGATCATGGCTAAGATCTATCTTCGGGCTCTGGAGGAGGCCAAGGCCGATGCGGATAAAGATGGTGGCGTGGCCTTCAGCATGGATGTGGTCACTGCCCAGTTTGCCAAGGAGGAGAAGGTGGCGGTGAAGGAAGGTATGCGGTTGCTTGCCGCTGAGGAGGTAGGCGTGCAGGTAGAGGATGACGATCAGGATAGTCAGGAAGCAGGTGCTGGTAAGTCTCTCTTTTTAGTTTCTCCATCAACTTGGTTGCTTATTGCTAATGAGTCCTTTCTTTGACTGGACAGGGGGTCAACAGGACAAGGATAAAGCTCCACTGCAGCCGGCCCCTTGATTATATCTGAAAAAACTCTTTTTGTGGGTTTGACAGGGTTGTATATGTTAATCGAAAAGTAGTAAAGTAGTCTTTGGGTTATAATATTTTGCCACTTGTAATAAATAGTCTTATTTTTGGCGTGTAATTCTTTAACTTGGGCTGATTTTCTTGAATGTTTGTTGCTTTTTCGACATGTTGTAGGAGAAATATAGCTATGCGTATTCTTGCAATTGAGTTGTGTTTGATGTTAGGTTTTGGTTTTAAAACATAATTTCATGTCTTGTAATATTAGTGTGTGGTGTGAACAAATTATAGTCATGCATTTGTACATAAAGGAAGAAAATACCGCCTTTCATGTTATGTTTGTAGATGGCAGTTTCGAATATCTTGTATGACTGAGCATGGAAAGTAGTTGAATGCCCTGCCATCTGATTGTGGATCCACGCATCCATTGGCGAGTGTCTTCTACTCCGTATCCTGTACTTGATGGATTGTTATAGAGGATAGGAGGAAAGTTTTTTAAGTAAAATTGAAATATGTGAAATAGTAAAACTTCCAATCACGGAAGGCCTTCGATGTGCTTAAGTTCGTGGCAAACGGGTTTTGTAGTCACTTTCCCTAGCTGTGGGTCTTGGAGACATTCGTCACCCATCTTACGCCTCCGCGGGGAGTTAATTCTTTTTTACCACAGCCGTACTTAAGACACATCGGAGCCGAGATCGCGCACAGTAACTACCCGGGCCATTATGGCCCGCAATCGTGGGTATTATTCGATTTACTGTGGCCGGCTACCGTGGGTGCCGATCGTCAACTGTGAACTGCCCCTGGCTGGCCACACCTTATGTTGGGGCTTATAGTCGGTTCACAGTTGCCGGCGAGCCTAACGCCGTAATGAGCTGCCTCGGCTATAGTCGGCCTTCACGGTGGCTTATAATCGGCTCATTACAGTTGGCTTTAAGGGCCGTCGCGAGCAATGAGTTAACCCGCAGCAGAGGGATGCTGGAGCAAAAGTGTCTCATTGGCGAGGGCATAGATTCGCATAGTACCTGTTAGGTCTTGTCCAGGTGAAGTTGTGTTGTGGAGTGCTTTGAATAAAAATGCTGTATACTCAGGATTTTGTTCAACAGAAAAGGATAAAGTTAACAAGCAGCCAAGATACAAAGGAACAAGTTAAAAAAGAGACAAGGTTTTTAAAAGTGGTTCGGCACGAAGAGGCCTACGTCCACTGATTCTCTTTGTTAATTCACTTCATATGGGCAATACAAGTTAAGAAAAGTATCGACGGAGGTGTTGGATGTTCCATGCCCTCTGGAACACCTCTCCGTCCACTGTTGACAAAATATAGGCTCCGTTGTGGAGATCTTTATGAATTACATATGGTCCATCCCAGATTGGGTCTAGTGCTCCAGGGCGAGGGAAAAATCGTTTGAGGACAAGATCCCCTTCCTGCAAGGTACGATGCTTGACTTTGGAGTTGTATTGTGCTGCCACTTTTTGCTTGTGGGCTGCTGTTTTGAGGACTGCATCGTTTCTTCTCTCCTCGATTAGATCCAAAGACATGTGAAGGAGTTCTTCGTTCTCTTCTGGGTTATAGTGGATCCGACGGTGGGAAGGCACAATAGTTTCTACTGGGAGCATAGCCTCCGATCCGTATGCCAAAGAGAAAGGAGTGTGCCCTGTCGATGTTCTGAAAGATGTGCGGTAGGCCCATAGTGCCGTAGGGAGTTCATCCACCCAAGCGCCCTTTGACTTTTCGAGCTTCTTTTTGATCAGAGCTTTCAGAATTTTGTTGACTGCTTCGACTTGTCCGTTTGCCTGGGGATATGCTACGGATGAGAAGCTTTTATGAATTCTGTGTTCTTGGCACCAGTTGGCGAATTCCTCGCTGTCAAACTGAAGTCCATTGTCTGATATGATTTTGAGTGGGACTCCGTACCTGCATAGAACATTTTTGATCAAGAAGTTAATAACTTTTGCTGAAGATACTTTATTCAGAGGTTCTGCTTCCACCCATTTGGTGAAATAATCAACTGCCACTATAGCATATTTGGCCCCGCCTCGGCCCATTGGTAGCTCGCCGATTAAGTCAATTCCCCATATTGCGAAGGGCCAAGGGCTAGTCATTTGAGTAATCTCAGTTGTTGGTAGCCGTGGAATCTTAGCAAATTTTTGGCATCTGTCACATCTCTTGACGAAATCTAAGGCGTCCTTGCTTAAGGTGGGCCAGAAATATCCGTATCGGAGTATCTTTTTTGCTAATGTTTGCCCCCCGGTGTGATCTCCACAGCTCCCCTGATGGATGTTGGATAAGATTTCCTTGGCTTCCCTTCCGGCGACACACCTTAATAATGGGTTAGAGAAACCGCGCCGATAGAGGATGTCTTCTTGTATTGTATAGCGGGACGCTTTTCTCAAGATTTTCTTGACTTCACTACGCCCGTTGGGTAGAGTGCCACTTTGTAGGTAGTCTCGGATGGGAGTCATCCAAGTTGCTTCTTCGATTGCAGCTATCAGATTCACTTGCTCAAAACTCGGGGCCAGTTGCTTTGAGATGGTTACTGCCCCGAAGATGGTGATGTCTCTCACACTTGCTTGCTTTGCCAATTCGTCGGCCTCTTGGTTCTCTTCCCGAGGGATGTGTTTGACTAAGTACTGATCCAATCGGCTGAGAAGCAACTTGGTCTTCTTTAGATATGCTATGAGTCGTTCCTCTCGAGCTTGGAATTCTCCTAGTATTTGATTAACAATAAGTTGAGAATCGCTGTGAAGACACAAAGAATTGGCTCCGATTTCTATGGCAATTTCTAGTCCAGCTATCACTGCTTCATATTCTGCATCGTTGTTGGTGGCAGCGAACTCCAACCTTATAGCATAGTGCAGTTTATTTCCCCTGGGAGTGATTATTACCACACCTGCCCCCGAGCCTTGTTCGTTAGATGCACCGTCCACAAAGAGATTCCACTTGATATCTTCTGTTATTTCCAGTTGCTCCCTATCCTCGCTGGTAGTGAACTCTGCAATGAAATCAGCCATGGCTTGTCCCTTGATGGCGGTGCGAGGGTGATAGGTGATATCATATTGACTCAGCTCAATACACCATTTAAGTAGTCGCCCGGAAGTGTCGGGACGATGGAGTACCTGCCTTAGTGGTTGATCGGTCAGAACTTTGATGGAATGGGATTGGAAGTAGTGACGTAGTTTTCGTGAAGTGATTAGTAAACAGTATGCTAACTTTTCAAGTTTAGGATATCTGACTTCTGCCCCAGTAAACCTTTTACTGACGAAGTAAACTGGTCGTTGCGTGCGGTTGTCTTCTCTTACCAAGGCAGCGCTTAAAGCGTGAGATGACACAGCAAGGTATAGGTATAATTCTTCTCCTTCGCTTGGAGTTGAGAGCACCGGTGGTTTCTGGAGGTGTTCAATTAAGTTAAGGAAAGCGGTTAAGCATTCGTCCGTCCATTCGAACTTTCCTTTATCTTTCTTTAGAGCTTCGAAAAAGGGGACGCACTTGTCCGTTGCCTTGGAGATGAATCGGCTTAGGGCGGCCACTTTTCCATTTAGGCTTTGCATTTCCTTTCGGGTGGAAGGTATCTTGATGTCCCTTAGCGCTCGGACTTGTTCAGGGTTTGCTTCTATCCCTCTGGCATGAACGATGAATCCTAAGAATTTCCCTGACGACACACCGAAGGAGCATTTTAGTGGATTCAACTTCATTCCATATTGCCGAAGTACTTGAAACATCTCGCCTAGGTGGCTTACGTGATCTTTGGCTTTCCGTGATTTCACCAGCATGTCGTCCATATATACTTCCATAGTTTGTCCTATTAGCCCTGCAAACATCTTGTTGACGAGGCGCTGGTAGGTGGCTCCTGCATTTTTAAGTCCGAAAGGCATCACTTTGTAGCAGTATAAACCCCGGTCGGTGATGAAACTAGTGTGGTCTTGGTCGGGAGCATGCATAGGAATTTGGTTATATCCTGAGTATGCATCCATAAAAGATAGGAGTTCGTGCCCGGCTGTGCTGTCTACAAGTTGGTCGATTCTGGGAAGCGGGAAGCAATCCTTTGGGCAGGCGTCGTTTAGGTTGGAGAAGTCAATGCAGGTCCGCCACTTCCCATTAGCCTTCTTTACTAGTACCGGGTTGGCGATCCATTCTGGGTAAACAGCTTCTCGTATGAAGTCATTGGCGAGTAGATTCTTTACTTCTTCATCGAGGGCTGCTGATCGCTCTACCCCCATACTTCTCTTTTTTTGTTTTACAGGCGCCTTGGTAGGATCAATGTTTAATACGTGGCATGCTATGTCGGGGGAGATTCCGGTCATGTCAGCGTGTGACCAAGCGAACACATCCAAGTTGTGGCGGAGAAAATCAATGAGTTGTTCCTTCAATTCAGCTTTCAGCTGGGACCCAATTTTCAGTAGCCTACTTGAGTCGTGCTTGTCTACAGATATAAACTCCATAGCCTCTGCAGGCTCGGCGGTGGCCTCCTCCTCTTTGTCCCTAGGGTCTAATTCGTTGAAAGGGTCGCTGGTGTATCGAAGAGGAGGGGCTTTCTTTAGTTGCTATGCTTCAAGGCTTTTTGTGCAGAGGGCAATCTCTACACCTTTCCCTTTATCTTTCCTGTGGTTGTTGCGAAGTTCGGTTACATAGCAGTCTCGTGCAATATCCTGGTCTCCTTCCACTTCCCCTACCCCATTGTCTGTTGGAAATTTCATTTTCAGGCACCATGGGGCTAGGACAATCTGGACTCGAATTAAATCCTAAGGCATGACTCCTAAGAAAGACTTAGGACAATGATCCTTGCTAGATTATTCTACATTGTTCCGAAGTTTGGCTCCGATACCAAGCTATGATGCCCCACCTCTATACTCACACTAGCCAAGGACACTACGGGGTAATGCCGTCGACTAGCATGAAGAATAAGGCTGTTGAGGAGCGACCATCTGTGTAATTGCTTTGGGCGAGTACCGATATGTCAGATAATCTGACTTACATTTCAGTGCAAGAGGAAATCCAACATATCAAATACAAACTCAAAGCTACTACACAGTGGCTATGTGGGCTTCGGAAACAAATATAGAAATAAGCATAACACAAATCAGTCATAGATATTCATATCACTAAAGCGGAAACAGATATGAATATATCACATAAAGGTGTACATCAAAATAGTGATCATACAAGATCCACTACATCACAAAAGAATATGTATACATCAAGGAGTCTTTATCTCAAATGTATAATAACAAAATTACTAAGCTAAAGTAGTTAGCCAAAAGTCAGATGATGGTCCCAGATAAGGAGTCAAGCAGAAGCACCTGAAATACCTCGGTCTGACCCGAGTATTATTTAAGAAGGAAATAATAAACGGATCAGTCTAGCTATAAATATCAGATAAAATGAGATAGGATAAGAGATATGACAAAAACGTATGATAACAATAATGTCATACTGTGACAAGTATATATCAGATAACAACAAAAATCATACAATATCTCAAATATTCTTAAACACTAAAAAGAATGTTATATTCTTTAAATTATTCACCAAAACACAAATATTGATAGAGCTTATCAATGCAAACCACGAAATTGGTGAAACACAAATTCTAGAAATCAACAACCAGAAATCCAGAAAACACAAAGGGGGAGGCCTATCACAAACGGGAGCATGAAAACTCACCAACACGTGTGTCACAAACGGAACGCTATTCCATGGTCGCTAACCATCAATTTTGAGCCGAGGCTCCACAAACGACCCGAAGACCATGGGTGCTACCCCACCAAATTGAACCGAATTTCCACAAATGGGGTTTTTAGTCCCCACACAAACAAAGAGACATCGCTAGTCTAAATCACAAAATGATCACCATTGATTAATAAGAAGTGTGAATCACAATAAGCTACTAAATATAAGAGTTTAGCTTCATGTCCCATAACCACTAGCTTAACATAAATATTACGAACAAATTGTAGATTTCCACTCGAAAATTGTCACAAGAGTTCAATCGAACAAGTCCAAGAATTAACCGACGAAGTAAACGCAAGCGTTTCATACCACTTGTTTTGCTAAGCCGTTTAATTAGATTTCTCATACGAATGAGGTAAAGGTTTGTATATACTAATAGATTTGGAAATCCATTTTAAAAACGAGCTTTGTATTTAATAGTAGTGTTGAAATTGTTTTTGTGAAAGAGTTTGAGTATCTACTACTAGTATAGAAACCTTTGTATTTTAAAGTGACAAACCATAGAAATTATTGTTGAAACAATCAATCACCAAAAATTCACATACGAGAATGTGAATTAAATCCATAAAAATCGATATCAAATCCATCAAATGGATATTCCTAAAAATCCAAAGAAAGAAGTCATCAAAGTCGATAATGAGTGATAACAACTAACCGGATCAACAAAAATCGATCAAAATTGGAAGTTCACTCGAAAAATTGGAAAATAGGTAAAACTGAATAGTTCCGGACGTTTGGTTTAGAATCCAGATGTCTGGATTTAGGTTCTGAAATTAATTCAGAAAACCTCCAAACGTCTGAAATTTCAAGGCGGACGTCTAAGCCTCAACCAGACGTCTAAACCTATGAATCGGACGTCTTGAATTGGGTTCTGCCATTTTCTTTTCTGTGCTCTTATATTTTTTTCTCCAGTGATCATAACCAGACATCTGGACTTGACAACCAGACGTCTGGTCACCTGGTCTGGGTAGCAATTTGCCTAGGCCAGGATAGCCAAAACGATTCGGGAGCGATCGGACGAGCAACGACGACTAGGGATTAATGCCAAGCGACAACCCAGCCTTATAGGCTCATCGATACACCCCAAATATCACGTCCAAACATCCATAGTAAGATTTTCATAAAATTGGACCAAAACACCAAAATTTGGAAAATTCACCAAACCAATTCAAATCAAAAGCAAATGAACATGCACAAATGTTAGGAATTCATACCTAACAACAATGAAAGTTATAGATGTAGATGTGAGTTAAAAAAACTCACTTTTAAAACTCAAAGACACTAATGAGAAGCTTTAAAACAAAGCAAGACCAATTCCTCTTCAATATACCTCTAGAATCTTCAATCTATTATCCAAGGTGAAGTTTTTCCTAAGTTAGGTTATAGAAATTTCTGTAAATTGAAGAGAGATAGAGATGGAGAAGATGAAGGGGATGCTTACCTAAGCTTCTCCTTGATTTTAGAGCAAGAACTTGAATTTCCTAATAAAACTAGGGTTTAGGAATTTTAGTTTCCAAACTTCTCCCCCATTTTTACTTTGAGCTTGAGTGTTAGGAAATAGAATGAGTGAATGGAGAGGAGTGGGGTGGAGTTAGGGTATTAAGTTGGGTTAGTGGGCTGAAACCCAAACCCAAAGCCCAAATAGAAAAATAACAAAATTCTACTCAACTCCAAACATATCGATGTTTATACTCAAAAAAGTTGTAAACGTCATTTTGGACTCAATGGAAGTGGTCTCGAGTCCCAATTCGACTGTTTACAAAAAGTAATATTTCGGACTTTAATCCGATTAACGATGCTGTATTTAAATAAAACATTTAAATATACAATCGTAAAATATGCGGGTTGTTACAAAAACAATGCCTGCCCCTGAGCAACGTTCATTGTACGCCCCATTAGTATACATCTTCCACCTAGCACTTCGCTCCATACTACCCTATACGCAATCATCCCAAGCTATGCATTCGGCAATGAAGTCCGCCAAGGCCTAGCCTTGGATCGCTCTCTGGGGATGGTATGTTATGTCATACTAACCCACCTCGATCTTCCACTTGAGCAGTCTTCCTGAGGTCTCGGGTCGTTGTAGAACCTGTCTCAAGGGTTGATTAGTCAGTACTTCAATTGCGTGAGCTTGGAAATATGGACGAAGTTTTCTTGAAGCGATTAATAAGCAATAGGCTAGCTTTTCCAGCTTTGGGTATTTCCTCTCTGCTCCCATTGACAACTTGCAGATGTAATATACCGACCTTTGGACTCTGGATTCTTTATGCACGAGGGATGCACTCAGGGCGTGAATCGATACTACTAGGTAGACGAATAAGTCCCCACCCTCCAAAAGCTTCGACGAGGTGGGCGGTTTTTCCAAATGATCAACCAAAGCCTGGAAAGTATATTTGGACTACTATGTCTAAGTGAAATTTCTCTTCCCCACTTTAAGGATATCAAAAATTGGTATGCACTTGTCGGTGGCTCTTGAAATGAAATGGCTTAGTGTGGCTATCTTTCCATTCAAACTCTATGCTTCTTTGATCGTCTTCGGAGCCTTCACATTCCTCAAAGCCTCGATTTTCTCCGAATAAGCTTCAATACCTCTCGAGTTTACGATGAAGCCCAAGAACTTCCCTAACACAACTCCAAACGAGCATTTCAAAGGGTTGAGCTTCATTCCATATTTTTGGAGTACACTGAACATCTTCGTAAAATCCTCCATATGATTAGTCGACCGTCATGACTTCACTGGCACATCATCGGCGTACACTTTCTCATAGTTACTGGCCCAATCATGGCTGATATCACCAATGGATCCAACATGGGGGCTTCGACCCCATTGGCATCCTTGTTCCTGAATACTATGTCATCTGTCATCGTCTTAAGCTGCTTTTTCGGATCTTCATCTTCGACGGCAAGGCAACTCTAGTTCACGTCATGCTTTAAAGAACTTGCATACCTCTATATCTCATTCCATCTCTTCTTAGTTGGATGAGGTCTGCTAAATTTTTTATTGATAATCAGTCATTTTTCAAGTCGTTTGGGCTCATCCTCACCAGGCCCAGCTTGCCCCCCTTGGGAGAATGGTCCTTAAGGGGAAGAACTTCCTTGCCCACCATCCTACGGGGCTTTAAAAATTGTTGTAATTACTTTTTCCTGATTAGGTCTTCGATTACATCATGCAAGTGCTTGCACTCGTTTGTAATATGAGCGTGAGTCTCATGAAATCTGAATATCACCAAACCTTTTTTCTTTCTCGATCGACTCCCTTGGAGACGTTCATTGTATTGTTCTGTACCCTACGTGGCAAGTTATATGTTTTCAATGTAATTATTCATTTGAGTGTAGCTATCATACTTTGAAAACCAGGGGTGCTTCTTAGAATTAGCCTTTATGTCTCTAGCCTCGGATCATTCATTCCCTGTCCACCGCCTATGATCTCAACATTCACATCCACATTTTTGGAATTCCCTCCGTGCTGTTTCACCACAACATTACTCTGAACCCCCTCGGCCAACTGCATGACATTGACTTTCCTAACAGAAGTACTTAGCTCTTCCAAGCCAAGGTTTTAAATCTCCCCGAGATCAGCCGTGATGAAAATCCGAGATATTAGCCAAAATTCGAGATTTGGCAGCTTGGTTAGTTATAAGTCTTTTAAATATCGCCCGAGACAGCCAAGATATTTGCTCGAGATATTGGCCAAAATCCGAGATATTTGCCCGAGATATTGGCCAAAATCCGAGATTTGAAACCTTGTTCCAAGCACAAGAACTGATTCTCCTTCCTATAAAACACATCCATTGTTGGCAGGGGCTTCATCTTTACCCATCTCTCGAAATCAGCATCTAGGTGAACCCCCCTTATCAAAGCCATTAATAAAATATCTTCCTTCATATTGCTTACTTCTGTAACTATCATGTTAAACCTGCTCAGAAAATCCTTTAATGACTCTCCTGCATCTTGGAAGAGGTTCGATAGTGACAATATGTCCTTAGGACGAGTAGTGTGTACGCGGAACTACTCAACAAATTTCCACGCTAACTGATCAAAAGATGATATGGATCTCGGTGGAAGCCGGGTGAACTACATCGTCGCAACGCCCTCGAGAAAAATTGGGAAGCAACAACATCTGACAGCATCAGTCGCTCTGGCCGAATCTATATGCCTATAATACTTTATCAAATACTGCCTCGGATTTATCTTTTTATTATACGACAACATCGCTGGCATTATAAACCTTTTAGGATACTCTTCACGTGGTATCTATTTAGGGAATGGGTTCCGACTAGGAGAAGAGCACCACTCATCATTACTCTAGTGTAGAGTTTTGTTTACTAACATTCTCACCATCTCAGTCAAATACTCTGGCTCCGCAGGATCTACTGAATGGTGGTAATCGTGGTCTATCCCAAGTGTTTAGCCCTGCAAATGGTCTCGATTAGTCTCGCAATACTTAGGTTCTCCTAACTCCGGGATAATCGTTCATCCAGTAGTTTTGCTAGTTCATTTTCTACATAGCAGATCAATAGCATCTGCTTGATCTCCAGCATTCTAGCCGTCATCAGCACGACCAGTCCTACCTTTAACATCATCATCTAAGACATCAACACGCTCGTTCACTGAATCGAGAACCGATGGTTCGGTACCGATCCCTGCTTGGGGTTTGGTACCGATCCTCAAACTTCCGCCTTGGGCTGTCTCTGACCTCTCCTTTGAAGTGTCGGTTTCCTTTCTGACTATGTTTTATTTTCCTTCGCTATGCTTTTTGCTGGATGATAAAGAACTGTCATGCTCTGAATCAGAAGGCATCAGCTCCTTCCTACTTCTTCTGCAACCACGGTCAATTGATTCAGTAAGTTATGACTCTCCTGCATCTGCTGCCTTATCTCATCGCTGCTCTCCTACAGTTTGTCATTCATCTCCTTCATCATACAGTTCATCTCAACCCTTGTTATCATATCCGATGAGTTTTGAACTTCAACAACATTCGGTTGTGCAACCTCTTCAATGTGCTAAGAGCTAACATTCTAAGCATCATCTGTGGGTCTAGAAGTGGTAGATCGATCTCTTCACGGAGCCATAGCGTAAACTAGTCTTTCGGTAGATTCTGCTAAAATCTGAGCAGTTCCTGATTGCAAACACAAAAGGAATGGATCAACCTTTTGGATTAAAGCAATCCAAGAGCAGATGATAGATCTGAATATCCTGAGACGTATGTCCTTCTCAGTGAAAGCATTAAAATGCTTATACCAAAAAGTGGCACAAACACCTAGAAATAAAAAGTAAAAGAATTAAAATGAAGAAAGTAAATTAAAACGAGGAAAAAATAGAGCATATAAGATTTATAGTGGCTTGGCTGATCATTGTCTACGTCGACTTAGCTTTGTTGATGATTCTAATTATAACGACCTGTAAATTAACCGCTTTGTATTTGAATATTTAATCATTATTTAATATTTAAATAATGGATTTTAATAACCAAATAAACATATTTTAAATATTAATTAATGATATTAAAATCATTTTCAAATTTTGTTTACCAAAATAATCAGTTCAAAAAAAATGTGACTGAAAAACGATTTTCGAAATTACGACTTTTCGGCATAGGAAAGTCATCGAAAAACATTAAGCACATTTTTTATAACTCATATACACATGCACGCGCATGTACATATGTCATATGATAAGTTAATTATAGTGTTAAAGTTAATAATCATGCTTAGTCTAAATATAAAACATGATGTGACCTTTTATGCATAAATTATGTAAAGTGTGTATATAAATGTAACATATCCCACCTTTTATGCAACAAATCATGGTAGCTCCTTGAATTAGGCGCACAGAGGGGATATGCCCCATGACCAATGTGTATAAGGAGGTATAGGACAGGATGGAGCTTCCATAATTCATGCATACTTTATTATATTGATTCCTAAAGTCAATTTACTAAACTACCCTCCTTATTTCCTATAAATACCTCTTACCTCCACAAATTTCCACTTTCCATTATCATTTACTTCTTCACTTCCCTTCTCTTTATATCCAAAAATACTTCCATGGCTTCCATCTCCTTTTCCTAAGAGAAAATTTAGTATGTATACTCTAAAACAATGTCTAAAATCACCTACATCTACTTACATACCTCTTCTCCACCAAAACAAACCCTTGCATCCCCTAAATAGTGTTGGCCAAGCCCATTCCTAGCCTAGGTCGACCCACCTTGAAACCCTTAAGCCCACACAAAGGAAGTTTGCTTAGCGTTTAGTCAAGTTCGATGGAAGTTTAGCATATATTTAGCGCACTTTGGTGAGTAAAGCTTCCACCTTCAAACCAAATGTTTTCAAACCATATTTGTGTTCATGTTGTAGCTATTGAATGCTTGTTGTATTGGTGAAATAATAGTTTGGTTGTTGGATTGGTTTGTTGCTTGAAAGTAAGTCGCTTTGGAAAGTTAGTAAGCGAATCATAAGACATATGAAATTTTATTAGTTAAATTTAAGCCTTTGTTAAGGTATGCATTGTAACATCCCGTATCTGGAGGCCAAAAGCTAAGCGCTACAGATGTTGTAGTCATCCATAGTATTAACTTCTGGTGAAAAATACGGTAATGATAATGGTAATCATAATACCAAAAGCACTTGAATATGAACAAAATCACAGGTTTCCAAAAACAACTTTTACTGATTACATTTCAAAACGAATTCATATCCAAGTTACATAATCCTATATCGTTTCTTAGGTAAAGATTAATTATAATCATTACAAAAATACGCCAAGAGCGATATATGACGATGCCCCTTGGTTGATCAAAGCAATATAGTCATATCTGACTTAATATACACAGCGGAAATAAACAAAACAATCTGCAATTCCTAATTAGCTATCCATCATCCACACGCTCGTCTTCAGAAGCTTTATTCATAAAAAGACTAAAACCTGAAAACCTCAACCCTCAGCCTACTCAAATCAATTTTGAGCACCCGAGAGTTTAACGGGAAACAAAAACTTCAAGTCAGACATAAAGCCTGGTGTGAATAATTCTGTTACATCTCGGTTTACTAATATTAAGTGAGACCATGCCGCTTAGCGGAATGGGTTTCCTTTCACTTATATCCTCTTTGAAACATATATTTTGCAAATCCTTTCCTGTAACCAAATTGGTTAATCAAACTGATTGTATCAAAATAGCAGTATGCTTTATGCTAAAAAATGGACTATCTGTCCGTAAAACAGGTAGTATGTGAACTATCTGCCCACAACATAATAGCAAGGTCCATTATGCTACAAATGGATTATCTGTCCATACAACTGGGCTGACTGCCCGTAAACTGGACTGACTGTTCGGATCAAAATGGACTAACTGTCCAAATTATTTTCTTAGGGTTAACTACCCTTTAAATTTTCCTTGAAAACCTTTTCAAAATGATTTAGTCTTTCAAATCATATATATATTTACAAGGAAAATATATCTTTAGCTTTACTCTAAGCCATTTTACCATGTTACATATACTTTACTCAAACTAACGTTGATGAGATTTAATGAGGATTAACTATCCTTCCAAAACAAGTTAAAACCCTTTTTAACTTGAAAATACATAGGCTACATTGCCTATTTAATACTTTCGAAACCTTTGTTTAAAACTGTTAAACAACCCTTTCAAAACCATAGAAGGTAACCCCTTCGAAACCATTGAAAGGCCCTTTCAAAACCATTAAATATTGCCTTTCGAAAACATTGGAAAAACCTTTTCCTTTCTTTTCTCCTAAAGCTTCAAAATATCAAACATCCTCCTTAAAACCCTTTAAATGTTGACTTTCGAAAACATAGAAAAAACCTTCCCTTTCCACTCTGTTGAAACCCTGGGGAACCACCCCTTTCGAAACCATTCATTAAAACCTTTCAAAACAGTCAAAACTCAATCCATTCAAAAGCACTTTGGGTTCAATTTAAAACATGCGGAAACCTTTCGAAATCATTCAAAAATTTACCCCTCGAAACCTTTAAAAAAATGTCTCGGTCGAAACCATTTGGATTATGTCTTCAAGTAGAGCAAAAGGATCAAAAACCCATTATAGTCGAAAGCATCTGTTCGGAAACCTTTTAAAACTATCTCTTTTGAAACCATTTGGGTTTTACTTTACTTATAAAAAAGGTCTTAAAACATTTAAGTCGAAAGCAACTGCTTCGAAACCATTTTCTAAGTAGAAAAGTGATGGTGTTAAAATCATCCCTTCGAAAGCATTGGAGAGGTGCCGGATTTTTAGAAAACAAAGCAACCCTTTCGAAACCTTCTAAGTCGAAAGGTAAAAAGGCAGCAGCAAAAAGGTCTCGACTTAGTCGAAAGAAATTATTTGAAAATAGAGGCGCAACCCAATCAAAACCATTTCCTTTAAATTTGACCTGGTCGAAAGCTACTTTGTCAAAAGCTATTTAGTCGAAAGCAAGCAGGCGTATTTTGTTTGATTTAAAAACAAAGGACTGCCTCAACCCCTTCGGAACCCCTGGTTTCGACTCCATACCTTCCGCCTACATCCAATTCACTACATACTAATAAACTGGTACCATGTGCATTGGTTTCGACTATGTCGGAGGCGAAGATGAGAAGGCGAAACATAGTGTCGATGGTGTCGAAACAGTTAAAAACATGTAGCAAATAGTTCTTTTCACCTAACCTGCCTTACGTGTCTAATTTTGATTGGTTGCCTCTATCTTTACCAATAAAAAGTACTGCACTTTGTCAAAAGTGCCGCTGACTTTCCAGATTTTATTTAAATCATTTTACTAAAAGCCCCTTCTCCTCTTTTAATTATATAAAACATTTAAGTCTCATACCTTAAATAATTTTATATAACCCTTAAAACACTTAGGAAAAATCTACAAAATTTCCAGAAAATCTATTTTAATATGTTTTCCAACATATAAAAATTTCACACCCCAACCTTTTATTATTTAACTGAAAATAATTATCAACCCAAATTAGCATTTTCTTTACTAGAAAATTCATATAAATTCCGCATAATTTCAGAAAATTCTAAAAATTGAAATCCATCTCTAAAATTATATTTATGATCTTCATAAATTTCACAAGGCATTTGGATGTCATTTTATAGGGTTTTCACCTTAAAACATATCATAAAATCAATATGAACGTACATAAATCATCAACATGTATATATAATCATTCCATCATTTAAAATCATGGCAAATCAATGCAAATTATTCGGCAATCATCTAAAAACCAAAAATACAATCAAAAATGAGATGTTAACATTATTCACCTTAGCTTTAGAGATTATAGAGATTGAGATGTGAATAGATTTGATTTGAATTAGCTTCTTCCTATCTTTTCTTCCTCTCTTCCCCTTTTCCTTATTAATGGTGGCCATCCTCTTGTTTTTTAAAATTTTCAAAATGAAATGAACGTGTATTCTAATACACGACCAAGGTTTGGAGGATATAGGAACGGTCTCTTTCCTATTTTACCCCTCCTCTATTTCAATTTAAACTTCTTCTTTTAATTCATTATTAAATGGAACGGCTACCCCTTAATTAAATCAAATCTCAATCCATTAATCATAACATTATTTTATTTTATTTAGCTAATTAAATATTCTAAATAATGTTTCCAAAAATCTAGGGTGTTACAGACTCCCCTCCTTAAAGAATTTCATCCTCGAAATTACGATAAGGTACATAAAAAATCAAACAAGAAGGCAAAACATACCATCAAAAAAGTCAGGATAAGTATCTCTAATCCTGCTCTCAATCTCCCAAGTACAATCTCTGTCATCGTCGCTCCTCTGGACTTTGACTAATATGACCCTCTTGGTTCTAAGCCTCTTCTCATCTCTCGTAAAAATACAAATAGGCTTCCTCACTATAGTCAAATCCTGTTCTACCACTAAGTAATCTAGCACAATCGGTGCAATAGTAGTCTCCGGGTCTCTAACACACTTTCTGAGATGAGAAACATGAAAAACATCATGGTCTCCTGTCAAACTGCTCGTTAACTCCACTCTATATGTGAGTTTCCCGATCCTCTCAACAATAGGAAAAGGCCCAACGAATCTCGGTGCTAAATTCCCCGATTTTCCAAACTTAATCACACCCTTCATCGGTGATACCTTGACGAAAACCTGATCTCCAACTGAGAACTATAGATCTTTCTGTCTCTTATCTGCATAATTTTTCTGCCTAGACTGAGTCTCCATCATTCTAGCTCGAATGACCTCAATCTTTTCTACAGCTTCTCTGACTAAATCTGGACCAAGAATCAACCTATCCCTAGTCTCTAGCCAACATATGGGAGATTTGCATGGCCTTCCATACAAAGCTTCAAACGGTGCCATCCCAATACTAGTCTGATAACTGTTGTTATACAAAAACTCGACTAAATGCATATGGTCTTCCCATGCCCCGAAATCTAGAACACAAGCTCTTAACAAATCTTCCAAGATTTTATTAACTCTTTCCATTTGCCCATCTGTCTGCGGATGGTAAGCAGTACTCATCTTGAGCTTGGTTCCCAAAACTTCCTACAGACTCTTCCAGAACTCGCTAGTGAACAAAGGATCTCTATCACTGACTATGCTACTAGGAATTCCATACAGTCTAACCACATTCTTCATAAACAACTTTGCCAAAACAGGTGCCATTCTGGTTGATCTAGCTGGAATGAAATGGGCACTCTTGGTCAATTTGTCCACTATGACCCATATAATATCATTTCCCATGTTCGACCTTGGCAACCTGTCAATAAAATCCATGGAGATAGAATCCCATTTCCATATCGGAATATCCAATGGTTGAAGCAACCCACTTGGTTTCTTGTGTTCGGCCTTTGCTTGCTGGCAAATCATGCACTACTTCACACACAACCCAATATCCCGCTTCATACCTTCCCAGAAGAAACTCCTCTTCATATCCTGATACATCTTAGTACTTCCTGGGTGAATAGAGAACTTCGAACGATGGCATTCCTCCAAAACTTCTTTCCTTATGTTTCCTACACCCGGAACACATAATCTCCCTTTCTATCTCAACCTCCCAATCTGGTCAAGACTGAAATCTTTCAAGTCATCGGTCTTAGTTCCATCTCTTAACTTCCTGATCTGTTCAGCTAATATCGGATCCTCTTCCTGTTTAGAAGCAATCTTTTTGATCATCACTGGTCGAACTTCTAAACAAGATAATACAACTGCATCTCCACCAGACCCAGCCTCGGATCTCCACTGCACTCTGCAATCTGCTAAAGCTTCTAAATCCTTCCACTCAACAATCGTCGCCAATACAGCATTCTGATGTTTCCTGCAAAGTGCATCTACAACCTTGTTGTCTTTCCCTGGTGTGTACTCAATCCCAAAATCATAAGCAGCGATAAACTCTAACTACCTTTGTTGTCTCATGTTCAACTTCTTCTGAGAGAACAAATACTTCAGCAACTTATGATCTGTATATAACTCAAACCTTTCTCCCAAAAGGTAATGTCTCCACACCTTCAAAGCAAAAATCACTGCAGCCAATTCTAAATCATGCATCGGATATCTGACCTCATGCGGTCTAAGCTATCTAGAAGCGTAGGCAATCACTTTACCCCTCTAGATCAGCACAGCTCCTAATCTTGTTCCACACGCATCGGTGTAAACAACCAATTCCCGATTCCCTTCCGGAATAACCAAAAAAGGTGCATGGGTCAATAAGTGTTTCAAACTCTGGAATGCTTCCTCACACTTATCGGTCCACACAAACTTTACATCCTTTCTTATCAGCTTGGTCATCGGTGCCGCTATCCGCGAGAAATCCTTAATGAACCTCCGATAATAACCAGCCAACCCAAGGAAACTCTTTATCTCCGTCATTGTCTCGGGTCTCTTTCAACTATTCACCGCTTCAATCTTAGTCGGATCTACTGACAACCCTTCCTCTAAGACTACATGACCTAGAAACTTCACTTCCTTCTTCTAAAAATAACACTTTGAAAACTTCACCTTTAGTTGATGCTGCCTCAGCATCTCAAGCACCACTCTAAGATGAACTTCATGTTCTCTTTCATCCTTAGAGCTAGTATATCAAGATATTATCTATGAAAACCAATACGAACCTATCCAAGTGCTCTCAGAAAACCCGGTTCATCAAATCCACAAAGAAAGCTGGCGCATTAGTCAGTTCGAATGGCATGACTAACCATTCGTACGACCCATACCTAGTCCTAAATGTCGTCAAAGGTATACTATCCTCTGTTACCCTGAGCTGATGGAAACCTGTAGCCAAATCCAACTACGAGAATACCTGGCTCCACTCAACTGGTCGAACAAATCGTCAATCCATGGCAATGGATATCAATTCTTTATCGTCCTCACATTCAACCTACGATAATCGATACATAGCCTTAACGATCCATCCAACTTCTTAGCAAACACTACGGCTGCTCCCTAAGGCGAACTACTAGGCCTTATAAAACTCTTGCTTTCTAAATCCACCAACTGCACCTTTAACTCCCTCTTCTCTATAGGGGTCATCCTACTTGGCGGTCTACTCACCGGTTCTGTTCCCGGAACTAAATCTATCCGAAACTCAATGGCTCGTTTTGGTGGCAACCCAACTATATGCTCAAAAACATCTGCGAATTCTCTAACCATGAAAACTTGACTCAACTCATCATCCAATTCCATAGCACCCAACAAAGCATTCACTTCACCGCAAGAACCTTCTACGGTATAAACAATCCGGTCACTACAATCAGAGTGTCTAAGCGATATTTTCCAATCCTGGCAAAATATCCTAGCATCGTACTCACTTATCCAATCCATACCAAGAATAATCCAGAACCTTACAAAATCAAACACATGCAAATTTCAAACGAAAGTATGACCTAACAAGTCAAACTTTAACTGATCACATCTCATCCCTAGAGTTGCATACCCTCCTATTGGATTCTCAACCCGTAAGGAAGTAACTAAATATGTGGGTTCTAGGTTAAGCTTATCTATCAAACATATAGATATAAAAGAATGCGATGCAGCAGTATCAAATAGAATACTAACAGGCATACCATGAATCTGAGGCGTACCTGCCAAAACTGCTTTTCCCTTCTCATGAGCTGTTGGATTAGAAGTTGCAGATTCCAATGCATACACCTTGCCCTTTCCATCCTTTGCGGGCTCCTTGCACGGGCTCTTATAATGGCCAATCTGGTCACAATTGAAGCACTTGACACTCTTCTTTCCAGCCACTTTCTTAGCCTTCCCAGCACGACACTCATTAGCAAAGTGCCCCTTCTTATCGCACTTGAAACAGACAATCTCAGACTTTCCCTTCTTAGCTGCTCCACCCTTCTAAGCACCTTTCTTAGGAAAGAACTTCCTCTTCTGATTCTGCCCAACCTGGACTTCTTTAGCCTTACTCTTCTCTAGAGAATCAAGAATCTCCTCATGCCTTAAGGCCATTTCCACAACAAAGTCAGAAGGATCTCTAATATGAGGTAATGTGTCCCTAGTTAACTCAGGCTTCAACCCCCTGATAAACTTCTCGTTCCTCTTTATGACTGTATCTACTAAAGCATAACTATATCTAGCCAACTCCTCAAACTTTCTTGCATACACCAGAACTGACATCTCCCCCTGCTCTAACTCAGCAAACTTCCTGATCAGAGCTGACTGTGCCATTGCAGACATAAACCTCTCCTGGAACTTTCCCTTGAAATCTGCCTATGACAAAGTTTCCTCGTCCACACCAGCAGTCACACTGTTCCACCAAAATAATGCGGCTCCTTGAAGCTGTCTGGATGCCAACCTCCTCTTCTGCTCGTCATTGATCCCCAAGTCTGCAAAAATCCTTTCGCAGTGCAACAACCAATTTTCCACTTCTATAGCATCCTTCGTCCTAATAAAAAGCTTCCCTCCAAGCTTAGCGTAATCTCCGCTCAGCTAAGCATAATGATTAACTACCTGAACTTCCGAAACTTCTGGAACTCCTGCCTCTGCGACATCTCCTCCTACCATTCTAGTTGCAACTCCAGCTTGCATCATATTCACAAAAAATTAATACATAGCTCCCATGTCCACTTGCGGGACTCCAGCACCTACATTCTCTGCTTGTGCCTGACCTTGGGTTCTCCTTGTACTAGGTCTGGCATTTTCTTCGGTGCCCTCCCCTCCTGGGTTAACTCTTCCTCTTCTACCTTCCATATCTGTATTCAAACCTTATAAGATACAGAAAAATAACCTAACAAGAATAAGAGACTAGAGATAAAACATACACTTATATATAGCAAAGACAAGTACATTACTATAGCGTTATCCCATACCCAAATCTTACTCTAATTCCTTAGGATTATGTTTTAAAAACCATTTTATTTTAAAGTTTTTCATAAACCAAGCTCTGATACTAAGTTGTAACATCCCGCATCTGGAGGCCAAAATTTAAGCGCTACAGATGCTGCAGTCATCTATATATTAACTTCTGGTGACAAAATACAGTAATGATAATGGTATTCATAATATCAGAAGCATTTGAATATGAACAAAATCATAGATTTCCAAAAACAACTTTTACTGATTACATTTCAAAATGAATTCATATCCAACTTACATAATCCCATATTGTTTCCCAAGTAAAGATTAATTATAATCATTACAATAATACGCCAAGAGCGACATATGACGATGCTCCCTTGGTTGATCAAAGCAATATAGTCATATTTGACTTAATATACACAGCGGAAATAAACAAAAAAAATTGCAATTCCTAATTAGCTAACCATCAGCCACCTGCTCGTCTTCGAAAATTTTATTCGCCAAAAGACTAAAACCTGGAAACCTCAACCCTCAGCCTACTCAAATCAATTTTGAGCACCCGAGAGTTTAAGGGAAACAAAAACTTCGAGTCAGACATAAAGCCTAGTGTGAATAATTATGTTACATCTCAGTTTACTGAAATTAAGTGAGACCACGCCGCTTAGCGGAACGGGTTTCCCCTCACTTATATCCTCTTTGAAACATATATTTTGCAAACTCTTTCCTGCAACCAAACTGGTTAATCAAACTAATTGTATCAAAATAGTAATATCCTTTATGCTAATAAATGGACCATCTGTCCGTAAAACAGGAAACATGTGAACTATTTGCCCACAACATAATAGCAAGGTCCGTTATGCTACAAATGGACTATCTGTCCATAAACTGGGCTGACTGCCCGCAAAATGGACTAACTGTCCGAATCAAAATAGACTAACTGTCTGAATTATTTTCTTAGGGTTAACAACCCTTTAAATTTTCCTTGAAAATCTTTTCAAAATTATTTATCCTTCAAATCATATATATATACAAGGAAAATATTTCTCTAGCTTTACTCTAAGCCATTTTGCCATGTTATATATACTTTACTCAAAATAATGTTGATGAGATTTAACGAGGATTAACTATCCTTCCAAAACAAGTTAAAACCCTTTTTAACTTGATAATACTTAGGCTACATTGCCTATTTAATACTTTCGAAACCTTTGTTTAAAACCGTTAAACAACCCTTTCGAAACCATAGAAGGTAACCCCTTTGAAACCATTGAAAGACCCTTTTGAAACCATTAAATATTGCCTTTTGAAATCATTGGAAAAACATTTCCTTTCTTTCCTCCGAAAGCTTCAAAATATCAGACATCCTTCTTAAAACCCTTTAAATATTGCCTTTCGAAAATATAGGAAAAACCTTCCCTTTCGACTCTGTCGAAACCCTGGGGAACCACCCCTTTCGAAACAATCAAAACTCAATCCTTTCGAAAGCACTTTGAGTTCAATTTAAAACATGTGCAAACCTTTCGAAATCATTCAAAAATTTACCCCTTCGAAACCTTTAAAAACCATCTCGGTTGAAACCATTTGGATTCTGCCTTCAAGTGGAGCAAAAGGATTAGAAACTCGTTATAGTCGAAAGCATCTATTTTGAAACCTTTTAAAACTATCTCTTTCGAAACCATCTAGGTTTTACTTTACTTATAGAAAAAGGTCTTAAAACATTTAAGTCGAAAGCAACTGCTTCGAAACCATTTCCTAAGTAGAGACATAATGGTGTCGAAAGCATTGGAGAAGTGGCTAGATTTTTAGAAAACAAAGAAACCCTTTTGAAACCTTCTAAGTCAAAAGGTAAAGAGGCGGCAGCAAATAGATCTCGACTTAGTCGAAAGCAATTATTTGAAAACAGAGGCGCAACCCAATCAAAACCATTTTCTTTAAATATTTAACCTGGTCAAAAGCTACTTTGTCGAAAGCCATTTAGTCGAAAGTAAGCAGGCGTATTTCTTTGATATAAAAACAAAGGACTGCCTCAACCCCTTCAGAACCCCTGGTTTCGACTCCATACCTTCCACCTACATCCAATTCACTGTAATGGCCCGAGATTTTCGACCCTCGAAAAAATCGACATCAATACGTTCACTGTATAGCATGTCGAACGATCAAGTTCCGAAAATACCAGATTATTAGGGGTAAATAAGAAAAGGATAGAAGAAAACAGAAACAGCATAGAATTTCACAAATTGCAGCGGAACAAAATATAATATACAATAACATATCTTTATACAAATAAATTGTAACTGTAATATACATACAATCATCTGAGTACAACAATCAACAAATAAATCTGGACAGTTATAATAACTTGTCCTCACAAATACTGAATATACAGCATGACTCACACAGTGGAATAACCAAGTACGTATAATACACCTAAGAATCCTCCAGCTTGTCTCCTGAGCTTCATAGCATACTAACCTGGATCTGTAATACTTGGTCTGACTCGAGCATTATAATAAAATAACACCCAAGTCAATCTAGAAAACCAGCGTGAGAAAACACACACAATTGAATTATTATTGTTATCAAAATCCTTTAAAACAAAGGTATTTCGTAAGACCACGACACACATAAATACGATGGGTTTTTTACCTTACGATAACCAAAACAATTTTATATCAAATCATCTAATATTATAATAGTGTCTATAAAATATAAAAATAAATATAAAATAGCTGAAATGCTTGCATCTCACGTTTCAGCATAGTTGGGCACATCTAAAACCGTACAGCGCTTATTGGAGAATGGATTCCATACTATGACAAGGTATGGAACAACCTTCCGATGGTGCATCTCTAGATAAAATGCACCGGGGTCTGACAAGAACATCTTGTACCCCTACCACACAAGACTAGCTTAGCACTTGACTACTAGTACCGAATATGATCACCCCACCTTTGGACCCCAAAAGCATACATGGATAGATAGTAACCGGTCTAGATCTTGGGATGACCACACCCTAATGGGAGCGACCCACTTGGCCCTGCTGCATGCCCTATTTTTGTCATTTCCCGGTTGATGAGACTTGAGGCTACATTTACCTTAAGAATAGCATTCATACTTGGAATGCTAACACTACCTTCCAGGCAACAATGCAAATGATAGCATTCGTCCATACAAGTTGTTCTCGGTCTGAACAAACTGAATCTCCAAGAACACTGTCTTCATTGTCTTCATGATATCACAATTCGTAACGCACAAATCGGATCGAAGTGGTTTTCGGATAATTAAATATGATCTCGGTCTCTTTGAAACGATTAACGAATTTGGCCAGATTTGATAGTCGGTTATTTAACTATCAAATTACACACATAAACAGTCGCTAGGCCCAATTTTATAAATCTTTCAAAAACATTTTTTTCAAAATATCTTCACAAAGATATATATTCAAATCTCTTTCAGTATTCCAACGTTTGAAAACCATTTCAAATACTTAAATCCATAACAGGATATTTTCAAACCCTATCAACACTTAGAAATATTTTCGAATTCAATTTATAACACTTAGAAAAATATATTTCTATACCATTCATTTCACACTTAAAATATTTCCAAAACTCTCTTTTGAATACTTAGGAAAATATTTATAAACATATTCTCCAAAATCATTTCAATATCTAACTTAGGCAATATTTCATACCTTATCTCATAAATCTCCAGAATTTATATGAATTCCTTTTTCAATTCCAAAATCGATTATACACACTTATAATCTCGTCTAACCATTTATAACTTCTTTATAAATTCAGATTCATTTTCGAAGTTCTCGTATCTAAACACTTTGGATATTTTCTTAAGTTTCCAAAATTTCATTATAAGATTTCTCTTATAAAATCACATCTGTCCAAATAAATCCGATCACAAATCTCGAGAGAATTATAAATAAAAATTCGATCACTTATTTTTAATTTCTATATATAATAATAATAAGTATTTTTAAAAGAATAATAATTTATTTTCAAAACGTGTTTAAGTAATTATTTAAAATATCAAAACACTTTTCGAAGAACTATGGAAACTGATTTCCAACTCATTTAAATAATATTAATCAATTTACAAAGTTTATTTATAATAAATTAAATTTATTTGAATAGTTAACTTTTCCCAGAATATTTTAAATACAAATAACAGTTTTAAAACAACACTGTTTAATAAATAATCTCTTTTAAAACAAACTTTATTTTTCGATACCTAATCCATTTTAAAATTCTGATATAACCAATTTCACTTTATAAATCTCCCTCGATTTATACACATCGATTTACGATTCCAATTTCACAACCATTTCCAGTTCTCCAAATAAAATCCACTATTTCTCTCTCTTTCTAATCCAAATTTCCATATCTCATTTTTAAATCCACGCTGTGGACTTATACTTCCAATTTATCAATCGATAATCATTCCCCACTATTTATAAACATCGGTTATAAATTTATAGTTTCTGATTTTAAATATCCTTATTTATAAAATTACCTTCAGCTCTATTCTTTGATAGATCTCATTAGTTTACCAAATTCATTCAAACACCTATTTAAATCCTTTCCTAATTTCATCGATTTATAACCATCCCATTCTATTTATAAATATCGTTTATGAGTTCATAAACTCATTCTTGGTTTTTCCCTGTTGATAACAGGTTCATATTAAAAAATCCATTTATAATCGATTTCTATTTAAAATTCCATTTAGAAATCTATTTCTTAATAAATCCCAATTATAATTCAAATCCATTCAAAAACTTGATTTCAACTTATATTTTATAAATTTCAGAAATATCATCAAAATCTATAGTTTCAAATTCCTTATATAAATTAATTTCAAAAACATTTATTCGAAACCACTTTACGAAAAAGCTAAGTAAATTCTGAAATTGAATCCTTTTATTTAATTCAAATCTTTCTTTTGTTGAATATTCCAACTCAATGTAAAATATTTTTATTTCCACAAATCGCATTTTTAGTTCCTTTTTAAAATCAAAAATATTATTTATGGTATTTATAATACCAAAATTAGGGTCAGTGCTACTATAGCATCCAAACAATCAAATCATACAACAATCCATAATAGATTATTTAATTTCATCATATATCACCATATATGAAACAATCAATATATTTTTGAGGAATCCAGTTGGATCCCTCTAACCTGTTTCCCTGCATCCACAGATGTTATATAACATAAAATACCAATCCCGCTTCGAGGTGGGATATCGCGGTAATATAGGATCATCCACTCCAATCGGCGGGAAATATACCCAACTACTAATATATATTAATATATATAATATAACATCCAACTGATAATAATTTATAAATTCATCCAATCAACCAATAAATAAATTTTAGTAATTTAAATTAAAACCGGCAATCTAAATGAGTGAGATTCACTCACCTTTATTTTCGAATTTGCTGATCATTCCAATCCCAAATTTATTCCATTGTGTTGTATTGTTGCCGCGAGTCTAACGTGACTTGTTACGTTAATTTTAGACCAACAACACACCGAAATCTCGAGCGAAGTCTCATTTCCTTCTACTTCACAATCGCCAACAGCCCAATACGCTACTGCCTCCAACATTCGCCAATCCAAAAGTCAATGCTTGCAACTACCGATTGATTGCTAGAACCCCGCAATGCCAACTATCGCCCCATCACCTACAGTCATCTCAGCCAAGCCTGAGCTCAAAGCAAATTCCCGCTTCAACATCACAACATCCAAACATTCCCAACCGTCTACAGCACCGAAGTTGTCTACTACCACACGATTCATGCACATCCCCAAACCTGCCTCGTCAATAGCGATGCCGCCTTGAAGCTTGTTCGATCATGCGACCTCACAAGTCGCCACCCAGATCGCGACTTTACTCCTCGTGTACGAGCTCCCTTGGACGTCGCTTTCCTTATCTCACGCGTCTTAGTTCCTACCATCGGCCATAGGTTGCGGCCATCCTGACATCGACAACGTCCTCTCAAATTACGTTGTTATCACGCGAGTGCATCTCCAGGTCAAGTGAATGAATTTTTATTTCGTTTTCCTTTTACGTGATTCGTTTTTTTTGTCTTTTTCTCGGTGAAGAACGAAGGGAATAGGTCACAGGTTTTAAAATTGGGGAAGACGGCTCGCGTATGAAGTAGATGGTGGTTCTAAAATATAGGGCGGCGGATCCAGTATTAGGCCAGCTCGCGTGTACTTTATTCATTTAAATTATTATTATTATTCAAAATATCTTGGTTTACCCATCTTAAAATCTTGAATTCCTATCGACGCGTGCCGCCTGGCGTTCTATATGCTATACCCCCATTACAAACCAAATGGAACTAGTCTCAAGGCCTAACTCGATCATATGCAGAAGATAGCTTTTTAAATCGACGGTTTTTAATTGAATTAATCTTATGCATTTTCAGCTCGTACGACCAAACGGTAAATCCACTCGCTACGAAAATTGAAATCCTGTAATAATACACTATTACGGATCCAATGGTACTGGTTTCGTCGAATTCCAAGACTGTGCCTCGGAAGGCTATTTTTATATGTTAATTAAAACGAGAAAATTCCAAAATTAGCTAAATCACTTTTGAATCAACTTTAAAAGTTTTATTATCTCCATTCTTGCTAAATAGTGATAAAATAAGCTTTCAAATTATTTTTATCCAAATATAAATCCAAGATTCAATTTTTTAAACAATTTTCAATTATTAATTCAACAATTAAATTTATCCAATAAATTGCTATATTTGGAACTTAAGTTTTATTCCACTTATTTGATCGATAAACTTCATATTAAAATTCCATTTACATTTCAAATTCAACATTTAAAATAAATTAAATGTACAAAATCAAACGACTGAAAATCCGGGTCATTACATTCACTACGTACTAGTAAACTGATACCATGTGCATTGGTTTCGACTATGTCGGAGGCGAAGATGAGGAGGCGGAACCTAGTGCTGACGGTGTTGAAACAGTGAAAAACATGTAGCAAATAGTTCTTTTCACCTAACCTGCCTTACGTGTTTAATTGTGATTGATTGCCTCTATCTTTACCAATAAAAAGTACTGCACTTGTCAAAAGTGCTGCCGACTTTCCAGATTTTATTTAAATCATTTTACAAAAAGCCCCTTCACCTCTTTTAATTATATAAAACATTTAAGTCTCATACCTTAAATAATTTTATATAACCCGTAAAACACTTAGGAAAAATCTACAAAAATTCCAGAAAATCTATTTTAGTATGTTTTCCAACATATAAAAATTTCAGACCCCAATCTTTTATTATTTAACCAAAATTGGTTATTAACCCAAATTAGCATTTTCTTTACAAGAAAATTCATATAAATTCCACATAATTTCAGAAAATTCTAAAAATTGAAAGCCATCTCCAAAATAATATTTATGATCTTCATAAAAATTCACAAGGCATTTGGATGCATTTTATAGGGTTTTCACCTTAAAATATATCATAAAATTAATATGAACATACATAAATCATCAACATGTATATATAATTATTCCATCATTCAAAATCATGGCAAATCAATGCAAAATATTCGGCAATCATCTAACAATCGAAAATACAATCAAAAATGAGATGTAAACATTATTCACCTTAGCTTTAGAGATTGTAGAGATTGAGATGTGAATAGATTTGATTTGAATTAGCTACTTCCTAGCTTTTCTTCCTCTCTACCCCTTTTCCTTATTAATGGTAGTCGGCCGCTTATTTTTTAAAATTTTCAAAATGAAATGAACGTGTATTCTAATACACGGCCAAGGTTTGGCGGATATAGGAATGGTCACTTTCCTATTTTACCCCTCCTCTATTTCAATTTAAACTTCTTCTTTTAATTCATTATTAAATGGCATGGCTACCCCTTAATTAAATCAAATCTCAATCCCTTAATCAACACATTATTTTATTTAATTTAGCTAATTAAATATTCTAAATAATGTTACCAAAAATCTGGGGTGTTACATGCTTGATATATGTTGTATTATTGTAAATCACCATGTATATATGTTCATACCCTTGCTATGTGATGTGTGGTTGTATTGCAAATGACATAAACTTGAATTTCGAACTGCCCCTATAGCGATAGTCGCTATATCGGCACTTTCGGAACATCACCTTTTATCAAACCGTTTGGTTTCATTATCGTACTTGAAATTGTTTTACTAGTTAAGCAAGTTTTTGATTAATGATGTTTTCAAATGTAGTTAACTATTTTAATAATGATTATTTAATTTAATTAATAAGGATTAAGGTTAACTAATTAACTTATTAATGATGTGTTTTAATTTAACTAATTATTTATTTAATGATGTTTTAAATTATTTCATCATTTTATTCAATGATGTTTAAGGCTAATTAATCTTTTGAAAATGATGGATTAAAGTTAATTAATAAATTAATTAATGATGTTTTTTAATTAATCTTTTTAATTAATGACTTTTAAAGGAAATCAACTTGCTTTAACTTTAATTAAGCTTTCCTTTAATGATATTTTAAATTTGATTAATCATTTTAAATAATGATATTTACTTATTAATTAATTTAATTAATTATTAAATATTATTATTAATTAATTGAGTTAATGATGATATAAAGGTGATTTACCCTTTTTAATTAAAGGCATTGAAGTGAATTTATCAACTTAATTAATGAAATTTTAAAGTTGATTAATAAAGGTAATAAGAATATTTTATGTTATTAAATCCTTTTTAATGATGTTTTGGAGTTAGGGAACTTTATCAACAAAGTGTTTTTAAAGCTAATACTTGTAATGTGAAGCCAAGTACAAGTTCGGTTTTTTTAAAAGAAAAGGTTTGATTCGTTCATGGAAATGAATTAATTTCCGTAAAGAAAATCACTTATATGGAAATGATAAATTAGCACTAAACATCAAAGAAGTAGACTTGTCGCTATTTCGAAAGTTAAGAATAATCGTGAGACATGACCTTGAGGTAATATTACCAAGACTTATCTGATATCATTGTTAACCAAGAAATAGTACAATTTTGAATTCGATGAGTGGTGATAAGTATACAAGACCTAATTTCCATATATGATCGTTTTATATCCTCGAGAGTTGATTTCTCAGTTATTGGTTACTTCAACTTCTTTATTTTCATCACACTAAGATGATTTATTGCTCCGTTGAGCATTGATATCCTTTGTCAAAAATGACTAAAACCAAAGCGCGAGAGGAGGCCAAGCTATGGGGTTGCTCCCATTATACTTTCACATCTCATCTAGATTGACTTCAATGAGCTATTAGATGTGAAATATTCGGATTCTCGGTAAGGTTTGATGGGTTCCGGCTTGGAGATTTTCGAGAAGTGTCACGGAGTATATGAGCTTCTCAGAAGTATATTACTAGAGGTATACTTCAAGGGTGCTGCACCTTCCTAGTCATTTGTTGGAAATTTTTCTTTCTCATTTGATTCGAACCTTCAAATTTATTTCCTTATTTGCATCGGGAAGAGTTAACCACTCTTCATGGTGTCTAATTATTTGTCCATTCTTTACGTTTGGATGTTGGTATATATGGGAGTAAACACGTTTCATGTTCAGTGGCGTGGTCTCATATGTTTGTGTTTAATTTCACACCTATTGTTTAAATTTTTTTACTAATACCAGACATATCGTCTGACCCGAGTTGTTTGTTTTTCCAAAAATCTTGTGTACTCATTTTATTCGAGTAGTCCAAGAGTAACAGGTCTTTTATGGGCTCTTTTGAAGACGACTGCTAACCATAAAATGTAAATGAAGATAAAGAAGGCACTTCATAGACCTTCCTTATAGGTAAAGAGTATCATAAGAATTTACCATTCGACAACACCGAAAGGATTGTATGACACCAGAGAAGAAGAAGCACATGGTAGCTTCAGGGTAGAGCTTTCGCAGGCACGAAAGAGTAAACTATTAAAGTGAAGCAAAGTAGCTAGATAAAAAAACTACTGAGTATCTCCTAGACCAAAAAGCAAAATGTTTACAAGGCCGCTTAACGTAACGCAAAGACTAGGGAAAATAAGATCGCCCCAAATCTTTTTGATAGGAATGAAAGAATGCGGGTGACAAGTTTGCCGTAGTTCTGAACCCTTTAGAGCAGGCGAAGGGTTTCATCATTCGTCATTCAAACAGACGTCTTTCGAGAAGGGTAGAAAGGATAGGGCAAGAACATGCGACTCAATTGACAACCCTTTCGAAAGCATAATAAACCTTTCGGACCGGTTAAAGTACATATCTGACAACTTTCGACAGTATCGAAATGTTTAAGCAAAGGCAGCATCCATAATTCAATAGAAGACCACCTTCCGATAACATTCAAAAAGAGCGTAGCTCTCTGCGGTAATCGAGTAAAGAAGCAACCCTCCGACAAGGTCGAAGGGTTCACAATACCTTATAGGAAACCAACCCCGCGGGAGAGACGAGAAGTCCATGAATACATTGGGAAATATAAACCCTTCGGCAGCTGCCAGTAGTCCATGATGATGTATAATAAACAAACCATCTGTCAAGAACGAAAGGCTTACAACCATGTACAAGAAGCAACCTACTATCAAGACCGAAAGGTTTACAACAACATATAAGAAGCAACCTTCCATCCCCGATTAAGGCATAAGGGCGGAAGGAGGGCCGCCTACATCTATAAATAAGACCCTAGGTGTCCAGATTAAGGATCTGATTTTCTTCTCACTCTTCTACCCATCAATCACTACTGCTCACGCTTATTACTTTGTAACCCTAATTTAGAAATCAAATTGGGGGCTAACTTCTTAAATTTTGTATCGAATTCCATTATGAGGAAATAAAGAGAATTGTGGCTTGTGATCAACTCGGAATTTTGGGATAATCATGATTAGGCATTAATTCAATATTAACGACTAATCATTTGTGATTCATTTCTTATATTCTTTGTTTATTTTGAGAATATGCCATGAGATGCTTTCATAAGTTCCATTCTCCTTTACTCGGCATCAGTCATGAAAAAAGGAGAATGTAACTTGTGAATTAACTATAAATATAAGTCTCATGGCATATTATATCAACTCTTATTATTATCTAAATATTTTTGGATGATCCATTCTTTTTCGAAAGGTTTTCACATGAAGAATATCTACCTAGGAAGCTGAAAGTGGCACAAAGGGACAGATGAATATCTCCTTTCATTGATTTCGGAGGGTTCATAACCTTCTAGAAGAGTTCAAAGGAAATGTTAATCGACAAACAATTACTTTCGGATTCTAAGGGAGAGAGGGTATAATGAAGTGATTAAGTTGAAGGTTGAATAACGAGTATAATTAGGTCAGAAAGTTTAAATGACCTCTTATACCATCCGGACAGAGCGGAAGGTTTAGTGATTTCCTGACTCTAGACTAGCCGAAGGGTTTGAATGGAACTCTAACCCTTCGACCTTGTTAAAGGTGAACTAATCTCATCTATTGTCTCTACCCAGAATAAATAGACACCCAAAACCTTCCTGCATTGATCGTCCCCAATGGTGGTCAAAGTCGATGTTTCAGAACCTTTTGGCTTAATCACTTCATTCAAAAATGTGAATACACTCAACCGAAAGGTTGAACCCATACAAGACAATTTTGTGAAAAGCATGTGAGTTGTTAACAGGAAATCTTGTTAACATTTTTGGCACTTGAAGGAGGGTCCGAACCTCCATCCTTGCGGTTAACACGACTAATTGCGGGAATTTAATTTGTTGTAGGAAAATGAGATCAAAAAGACTTACACCTATCAGCGAAAAGGGTGAACCTATAACATCACTGGAGGAGAACGTCTCACCATCTTTCAACCCTGGAAATTGGGAACAGGGGCAATCTTCCGCCCCAGTTCATCCTACTTCACCTCCGACTCAGATTCGTTTACCACCACTGATGGTTCCGACTCAAAATCTTCAGCCGAAGGAACATCTTACTAAGATCCCATAACTAGAACGACAAATGGCGGAGATGAAAGATCTTCTGAATGAGGTGCTATCTCATCGATCGTCTATGAAAGATGCTATGGCGGAAGAAGAGGTTGTCTCACCAAGGAAAAATCTGAAGATCAACACAGGTGTCGCAAATAGCGAAGTTAATATTTCTTCATCTAAGCAGAAAGATCACCTTCCATTAAAGGCCAATTATCAAGGGAGAGTTCAAGTGTAAGATAAGGATTGTTCCGCAAGCTCAACTTCGGATGGATACAAGCCAGACAAGAGGAACTATTTGAGCAGTGAGGCATAGCTCAAAGACGTCATAGAAAAGGCTGTGAAGGACCTATTAAATGCCAAGTGCAAAAGAACTGAAGATGAAAGAGTAAACGACAATGAAAGGGTTGCTCCTTTCATCGATGAAATCATGTCAACACCTATACCACCTCATGTAAAGGTCCCGACTATGAAATATCATGGGACAACTGATCCAGATGACCATTTAATGGCGTTTGATAGTCAGATGAACTTATACAATGCTTTTGGCGCTGTCAGATGTCGGCTCTTTCCGGTCACACTACAAGGAGCTACTGCAAAATGGTACCGACAGTATCGTGAAAACATGATATATTCCTGGAAACAGTTCTCCTACGAGTTCTCTGCTCAGTTTTGCATATGTAAGGATCCCTCTATTGACTATACCATGCTCGCTAACATCAGACAAAACAACAGAGAGTCGTTAGGAGATTATTTGAAGAGATTCAATACTAAGGCCTTAAAGGCTAAAGGAATGAATGATAGAGACAAGCTCGTTGCTGTCCACTCGGGGCTCATAGTTAACTCTCCTTTCTGGAAGGAGTTGTTCATCCATGGATGCCGGGATCTTCAAGATTTTTATTTCCAAGCTGACAAATTTATTCGGATGGATGAATTGTATTACTCAAAGAAGAAATTTAGTCATAGGAAGGACAATGGTAGGTTCGGCCTAGAAAGGATTCTTAAGAGAGCTAGATGGAAGGACACTAATACTAATGCAGTGGCGTTAAATTGACCGATTTCCTACATCTATGCAATGACCCAAGATAAGGTCAACTTCCCCACTTCATTCAAAACCCGAAATTACCCTGAACAAAAGAAAGGAGACAAATATTGTGCCTACCGTAAGGCAAATGGCCACAGAACAAACGAATGCAAGGTACTAGCTGGAATAATTCAAAAGTTAATCCGAGAAGGGCAGTTGAAAGAGTTCGTGAAGAATCCACAACAAACTCTCCCCTTAAATACTGATGCGAGGAAGCCTGCTGGTAATGCTGTGAATATAATCGAGGATGAGGACCCGTTAATTCTGGGTCCACCTCAAAATAGAATATATGTTATATACGGAGGGCCGCATCCCGCTGGTAGAAGTCAAAATGCTCGAAATAAATACATTCGTGAAGCCAAGAAAGGAGTATTTTTTGTACAAGAAGAACCACCATTCAAGAGTCAAAAATACAACATCAATATGCACACACTAGTGGTTAGTCCATAAGAGCTAAGAAGGGGAAATCATCATGCCCATAATGATCCACTAATGATTACAGCTCAAATAGGAGCCTCGGTAGTCACAAAAATCTTGGTTGATACAGGAAGTGCTGTAAATGTGATATTTCGTCATGCATTTGAACAAATGGGAATTTCCAAGGATAAGATTGAGCCTAGCCCCGAACCTATTTTCGGATTCAACAATAAGGGGACGACTCCACTTGGGCAAGTAAAGCTCCTGATCCAACTAGGACTCTCCCCATGCTCCCGAGTTTTTGAAACAACCTTCGTGATCATAGATCAACCATCATTCTATAATGCTTTCTTTGGATGGACAGCGCTGGACGAAGTGGACACATTTGTCTTGCCAAAATATCTAATGCTCAAGTTCCTCACTAAAAATGGCTGGGGCACCATCCGAGGCGAGCAATTCGCATCAAGAGAAATGTATTTTGCAACTTTAGAGCAATATAACAGGGAGTTCACTTGTAATTTTGATTCTTCCATTATTTTACAGCCTTCAGAAGATGGATTTCTACGTCCATCATTTGAAGCAAGGAAAAAATTTGATAAAACTAACAAACATGTTGCTGCAAGATGTTTTGCAATGTATGGGAAGAGAAAAAGAGCGGATTCTAACTCGATAGAAGAAAGTGAAATCACTACAGAATTAGACTGTCGGGGAGACATGGAAAGATTAAAACCGGTTGAGGAAACCGAGGAAGTTCCGACAGATCCTACAGATCCAACTAAAATAATTAGAGTGGGAAGGGGTCTTGAAGGGCACTTAAAGTCAAGATTAACATAATATTTGGAAGACAATAAGGAAGTCTTTGCTTGGAACCACTCTGATATGGTTGGAATTAGTCCTACAATTATGAGCCATGCCTTGAATATCAATCCAGATGTTCCTTCGGTCAAGCAGAAGAAAAGATAATTCGATAAGGTGAGAACTAACGCCTTAAAAGAAGAAGTTGCAGCAAAACGGGTTCATACGAGAGGTCCTTTATCCTAAGTGGCTGACAAACCCAGTTCTAGTAAAGAAATCTAATGGAAAGTGGCGGACTTGTGTGGACTACACAAATTTAAATAAAGCCTGTCCAAAGGATTGTTATCCGCTGCCAAGGATAGATCAATTGGTCGACTCTACCAGTGGACATAAGCTGCTTTTCTTGATGGATGCGTATTCTGGATATAATCAAATCCCTATGTTTAAACCCGATGAAGAGCATACCAGCTTTATTATAGATGAAGGAACCTATTGTTATAAGGTAATGCCATTCGGATTAAAGAATGCTGGGGCAACCTATTAAAGAATGGTTAACCAAATGTTCAAAGGTCAAATTGGGAGGAACATGGAAGTTTATATGGATGACATGTTAGTAAAATCTCAAGAAGCGAAGGATCATCTCGAAGATTTGAATGAAATTTTCAAAGTGCTCCGCAAGTAACAAATGGAACTCAACCCCCAAAAATGCAACTTTAGAGTCCATTTTGGAAATTTTCTTGGTTATATTATGAGTGCACAGGGGATTGAGGCGAGCCCTGAGCAAATCGAGGCCATTAAAGATATGGTGGAACCTAAGACGAGTAAGGATGTCATGAGTTTAAATGGGAAGGTGGCTGCATTAAGCAGATTTATATCGAAGGCCGCTAATAAGTGCATACCATTCTTTGAGGTGATAAAGAAGAAAAAATTTGAATGGAATGAAGATTGCAAAAGGGTATTCCAAGAGTTAAAAGTACATTTGGAAAAAACCCCGATCTTGTCCAGGCCTGAAGAAGGGGAGGATTTATTCTTGTATATGACGATTTCCGAACATGCGGTCAGCTCAGTATTGATTAGAAGTGAAAAGGGACTATAACTACTAGTTTATTATGTAAGCAGAAGGTTAAAGGACGTTGAAATTCGATACCCAATCATTAAGAAGTTGGCATACTGTCTAATTTTAACGGCATGAAAGTTAAGGCCTTACTTCCAAGCACACCCAGTGAAAGTGTTGATCAATTTCCCGTTGAAACAAGTCTTCGGCAAACCCAAAACTTTCGGAAGATTGATCAAGTGGGTAATTGAGCTAAGTCAGTATGATATAGCTTATCAACCTAGAACAGCTACAAAAGGGAAAGCCTTAGCTGATTTTATTAACGTGTGTACGGGATTCATTTCGAAACAATCCGAAAGAGAGAAGGATGTGAAACCTAAATGGCAATTATTTGTAGATGGCGCCTCAAACGAGCAAGGGGCCGGAGCAGGGTATGTGTTAATTACCCCGGATGGGCACAAACTACATTATGCTATGAAATTGGGGTTCTCGGCAACTAATAATGTGGCAGAGTATGAATCCATGGTTGTAGGGTTAACCCTTGCCTACAACTTAAAATTCCAAGGATTCAAGTGTTTAGCGACTCCCAATTGATCGTTAACCAGATTAAACAAATATATCAGACCAAGGATCCTAAACTAAGTCAGCACGTGAAGAAAGTTTTAAAAATGCTTGCACTTTTTGAAGACTTCTTTATACATCAAATACCCAGAGGGGACAATTCTCAAGCAGATTCATTTGCCAAATTGGCAATTTCAAGAGGAGCACCCAAAACTCGAATTGTTCCTGTCGGATTTCAATCAAATCCCAGTATTGAGGAAAGCAAAGAAGAGAAAGCCAATAAGTTATTAGTTTTAACCCGATCACAAGCCTTAGCACAAGAATTGGAAGAGATAGATCAGGAAACATTGAATGAAGAGTTTGTCGCTCCAGTAGTAGAAGAAAGCGATGAAAACACTTGGACGGCTCCAATTATGGATTATAATGTCAATGGAACATTGCCAGCAGATAAAATAGAAGTAAGAAAATCGAAAAGACAAACTCAGAGCTTTACTATTATGGATGGGATTCTCTACAATAAAGGACATGCCCTTCCTTATTTATGATGTGTGAAGCCCGAAAGTTGATTAGAAATATTGAAGGAAGCACACGAAGGATTTTGTGGGGATCATTCTAATGGAATCAAGTTAGCCAAAAAGGTAATGAGGCAAGGGTTTTACTGGCCACATTTAACCAAACAAGTTATTGAATATGTTAAAAGGTGTGAAAGGTGTCAACGTTATTCGAAAATACCGCGTCTTCCATCAAGTCAACTGACTCCCATTTCTAGTCCATGGCCATTTGATCTTTGGGGAATTGATTTGATCGGACCACTTCCAATCTCTAAGGGAGGGGCGAAATATGCTATAGTAGCAATTGACTATTTTACAAAATGGGTTGAAGCGGAGCCACTCCCGAAAATCACTTCTGGGAAAGTACTAAGATTTGTTATCAAAAACATTGTCACGAGATTTGGGATACCTTATAAGATAATATTCGACAATAGAACCCAATTTGAGAGTGAAAAATTTTCACGATTTTGTCACAGGAATGGAAGCATAAAAAGTTTTTCTTCTGTCGCTCATCCAAAGGCCAACGGAGCCATTGAGGCTGCTAACAAAACAATAAAGACAATCTTGAAAAAGAGGTTGAATAAGGCAAAAGGAAATTAGGCAGAAGAACTACCACTAGTATTGTGGGCTTATAGAACATCAACTAGAACTGCAATGGGTCATACCCCGTATTCTCTAACATATGGATGTGAAGCAATGCTACCTATGGAGATTGAGGTACCTTCCCATAGAAGGATTGCCTATGCCTTCAACCCAAACCAAGAATTGAGAAAGGAATCACTTGACCTAATTCAGGGACTAAGAGATGAAGCAGCCTTGAGAAAGACTGAATATCAAAGGAGAATGTCGAAATATTACAATTCAAAAGTAAAAGCAAGGTCATTTAAGCAAGGAGATCTAGTACACTGAAGGGTAATGGCCAACACAAGAAACCCCTCGGACAGACCATTAGGACCAAATTGGGAAGGTCGATTGATAATCTTCAAAGAAATTACCTCGGGAGCTTACAAGTTATGCTACCCTAATGGAAATATGTTACCAAGAACCTGGAATGCAGAACATTTATTTTCCAACTTTGAATGAATAAAGCAATTTCAAGAATGTCTCTACCATGATTCATTAAGAAAAGAATACATGGTTAGGAGTAAAATTCTCCTCGAAACATGGACTACCTAAGATGGTAGGCTACCAATAATGGTAGAAAGCCCTTGGTCACGCCAAGAAGGCCAGGTCAAGGCACCTCCTGGAGGGAGGGCGTAAGCCTTTATTCACGCCAAAACCGAAAATGGCCAGGTTAAAGTAGCACAAGCCCTTATCTGCGTCACACTATGGCCAGGATAAGGCACCTCCTAGAGGGAGGACGGGTAATCCCTTGGTCCCGCCACGCTATGCCTGGCCAAGGTGTCGAACAAGCTCTTAACCGCGTCACGCTATGGCCAGGTTAAGGCACCTTCTGGAGGGAGGTCGGGTAAGTCCTCGGGCCCGAAATCCCAGATGAAATGTCCGGCGGACTAAGAAAAGTCCATGCCTAAAATAGGCACCGCCATAAATTGGCATAGCTTAAAATAGCAACCACCTAAAAGGTCGGTATTATCAAAGGTGATAAACAGCCTGAAATAGGCTCTGCTTAAATAAGCACAAAATCGGACAAAAGAGTCCCCGCCTGAAATAGGCCGAAACAAATGACAAATGAAAAAAGAAAACTCGGGCCTGAGAAAGTAAAAGCATTCAAGGCATCCTCTAAGCTTGAAGATGGCACGTTCAATGGACAGGATCAGAAAGAATTCTCGAATTTCCACCAGATGGGTATTCTGGTCTTCTATTCTTAATTGCTAGAAATGGTATTCTGGTCTTCTATTATTAATTGCCGGAAATGGTATTCTGGTCTTCAACTATTAATTGCCAGAAATGGTATTTTGGTCCTCTATTATTAATTGTCGAGGATGGTATTCTTGTCTTCTATCATTAATTGATCTTCTATTATTAATTTCCAGAAATGGTATTCTAGTCCTCTATTATTAATTGCTGCAGATGGTATTCTGGTCTTCTATCATTAATTGATCTTCTATTATTAATTGCCAAGGATGGTATTCTATTTTTCTATTATTGATCGCCAGAAATGGAATTCTGGTCTTCTATTATCAATACCAAAAATGGAATTCTGGACTTCTATCATTGAGTAATGCTTTGGATCTCTACTATCAAATATCAGAAGAGAATATTCTGATCATCTATTATTTATTACCAGAAATGGTTTTTCGGATTTCTATTGTCAATGCAAAGGTGGATTTCTAGTCTTCTATTACGCATTATTAAGGACAAGTGGTCAGATTGGGATTCTGGTCTTCTTCTGTTATTAAGAATTCTTTGATATTTATTTTCGCAAGACGTGAGCTCCCAAACTACCCAAACGAAGGCATAAGGCCGGAAGGAGGGCCCCCTACATCTATAAATAAGACCCTAGGGGTCCAGATTTAGGATCCGATTTTTCTTCTCACTCTTCTACCCATCAATCACTACTGCTCTCGCTTATTACTTTGTAACCCTAATTTAGAAATCAAATTAGGGGCTAACTTCTTAAATTTTGTATCAAATTCCATTATGAGGAAATAAAGAGAACTGTGGCTTGTGATCAACTTGGAATTTTGGGATAATCATGATTAGGCGTTAATTCAATATTAATGACTAATCATTTGTGATTCATTTCTTATATTCTTTGTTTATTTCGAGAATATGTCATGAGACGCTTTCATAAGTTCCATTCTCCTTCACTCGGCGTCAGTATTGAAAAAGGAGAATTTAACTTGTGAATTAACTATAAATATAAGTCTCATGGCATATTAAATCAACTCTTATTATTATCTACATATGTTTGGACGATGCATTCTTTTTTGAAAGGTTTTCACATGAAGAATATCTACCCAGGAAGCTGAAAGTGGCAAAAAGGGACAGATGAATATCTCATTTCGATGATTCTGAAGGGTTCATAACCTTCCGGAAGAGTTCAAAGGAAATTTTAATCGACAATCAATTACTTTTGGATTCTAAGGGAGAGAGAGTATAATGAAGTGATAAGTTGAAGGTTGAATAACGAGTATAATTAGGTCAGAAAGTTTAAATGACCTCTTATACCCTCCGGACAAAGCGGACGGTTTAGTGATTTCCTGACTTTAGATTAGTCGAAGGGTTTGAATGGAACTCTAACCCTTCGACCTTGTTAAAGGTGAACTAATCTCATCTATAGTCTCCACCCAGAATAAATAGACACCCAAAACCTTCCGGCATTGATCGTCCCCAATGGTGGTCAAAGCCGATGTTTCAGAACCTTTTGGCTTAATCACTTCATTCGAAAATGTGAATACACTCAACCGAAAGGTTGAACCCATATAAGACAACTTTGTGAAAAGCATGTGAGTTGTTAACAGGAAATCTTGTTAACAACGGCGTCTAAGCAGGAGGCTTTCATCTTCTTAGTTATCTATTCCGCTGTATCATCTAGTTTGTGTAAGTGTATTTTGTTTTAGCATATTTAAAGCAGGATGTTATAACTGCCTAAGCTGATTTGTAGTACTTTTGTGTAACTTTGATAACTCTCTATTAAGGAGTAACCTAATTTGAAGTTTCGTTGTGAGATTTTCTATTCTGTTCTTTATTCTACCCCACGACGATTCATTTTTCCGATGCTTGGACAACAACACACGAACACCAAGGATGTGTTAAGTGTTGTCCTAGGGGTCAGAAAGATGGGTCATCACAGTTGTTATCAGAGCTTCGATTGAGCGAATAGCTTATCCTGATTGGGGATAAACTCATTAGAGATTGTGTGAGCAGAACCCTAGAATGAGTTAATCTTGAGAGAGCGTTTCTTTTTCTCCCCTAAAAGTCTGGTTTTAGATTCTTTATTGCAAGTTTCCCTTTTATCATCTTTGACCCTATCTTTGTATTCTAATGATACCTGTCACTTATCCAGGTTATTGGAAATCAGTACAAGATGAAGAAGTGGAAGGGAATCTGGAACTAGCACGGCTATAAATGGCAGAGCTCCTAGAAATAAGCCAGTGTAGAGTCGGTAGTAGAAGCAGTGATGCAAGTTCAGCCACCTCAGAACTTTACGACCTTGTGTAAGAATTACACTGCTTTAGGTGGTAAGCCTTTCTATGGAACTAAAGATATTTTGGGAGTTCAGACATGGCTCCGCTCTTGTGAAAGGATATTTGGGGATCTTCAGTTGGGAGATGCTAGAAAGAGAATTTTCACATCGCGTCAGCTTCAGAAAGCAGCAATGGATTGGTGAGATTCAATTACCATGAATACACCAGAAGAAGATTTCTCTTGGGCGTAGTTTAAAGAGGTTTTTGAAGCTTAGTTTATCCCAGAAGCAGGGAGGACTCGGTTGTTCAGAAGTTTTATGTATTTTAAACAAGGTGAGATGACAGTGGCACGGTATGAGCATAAGTTCAATGCATTGTCCCACTTTGGACCAAGATTGATTGATAAGCTACTCAAAAAGAATGAAATGTTCGTGAAAGGAATGCGACCAGAATTTCATCGGGAAATGACCAATCATCTCAATGGTACCTTTACCAATCTGATCAGTATGGCTTTGAGGTATGAGGCTCTTGATATTGAGCTAGGATTTCAGAAGGGAGTATTACTAGTAGTCAATGCCCAACCTTTATCAGTGATACCTGTTGCTACTAAGCCATTTTTCAAATGCAAAAGGAAGAAGAAGTGGTCAGGAAAGAAACCTGGAGGGGGAGCTCCAGTGCCCAAAAAGTAGATCGACTTCTCCAAGATTCTCTGTTATAAGTGAGATAAGATGGGACACTTTGCGAATAGTTTCCTAGAGACTAATCTACCGTTATGCTACAATTGCCACAAACGTGGACATATGAAGAATGAGTGTCCATTTCCGAAAAAGGTGGTGCAGGGAAAAGCTTTTACTATTGAAGAGGTACCATCTACTTCTACGGACCCAAAAGGAAAATAGGTGTTGCAAGGTACATTATCCATTTTTGATATTCATGTTAGAGTGTTATTTGATACCGGTGCATCCCATAGTTTCATTTCAGTGGATCTTGTTGATAAGTTTAATCTCAAACCCATTCTCTTAAACAATTCTCTTTATGTGTCGAACCCAATTGGGGGTTCGACCAATCTTGACACCATATGTTTGAATGTGCCTATTTCTTATCGAGATTGGCCTTTCTTTTCTGACTTATTTGTTCTTTGGTATTGGGGATAGATTGGTTGTCTAAATTTAGAGCAGTCATAAATTGTAATCAAAGGATTATCATAATTCGTGATGCTAGAAATGTTGGTATGGATATTTATTGTGTGGAGCCTAATAAGTTGAAGAGCATTTTTCTCTATTGCCTCGAAGTACCCAAAGAGGAGATCAGGAATATACCAATTGTCTAGTACTTCAAGGATATTTTTGAAGAAGTGCAAGGTTTACCCCCTCATCGGGAAGTAGAGTTCCGCGTTGATTTGATTCCAGGAACCAGACCGATTGTTCAACCACCTCGAAGGTTGGCTCCAAAGGAAAGAAGAGATTTAAGAAGCAGCACAAGGGTTTGATTAGACATAGCACATCGAGTTGAGGATCGCTAGTAGTGTTCGTTACCAAGGCTGATGGTTCTCTTAGATTATGTGTGGATTACTGAGAATTAAACAAGAGTACTATAAAGAATAAGTATCCTTTACCTAGAATTGACGACATGTTTGACCAGCTACATGGAGCTTGGATATTTTCTCAATTGGATCTTGCCACTGTTTTTCACCAATCAAGGGTAGCAAAGGAGAGTGTACCCTTAATAGCTTTTTGTACCCCTGATAGTTTTTACGAGTGGTTAATCACGCTGTTCGGATTGACAAACGCACCTGCATATTTCGTGGATTTAATGAATAGAGTGTTTCAGGATTTTATTAACAAGTTTGTTTTCGTCTTTATTGATGACATTCTCGTTTAATCTAAAATAGAGGAAGAGCATAAGTACCATCTTCAAGTTGTTCTATGTACTTTAAGAAGTCATGTTTTAAAGGCAAAGTTTTCTAAGTGCCATTTTTGGAAATCCGAAGTTAGATTTCTAGGGCACGTAGTTTTAGGAGAAGGCATATCATTGGACCCAACTAAAGTAGTTGCGGTTCAAGATTGGAAGAAACCTGAAAATGCGACCGAGGTTAGGAGTTTCTTAGGATTGGCAGGTTTCTATAGAAGATTTATTAAAGATTTCTCAAAGATTGCTTCTCATCTAACAAAGTTAATGAAGAAAGAGGCTAATTTGTTTGGACATCTAAGTGCGATTAAGCATTCAATGAGTTAAAGGAGAAGTTAACTAGTGCTCCCGTTTTGACTATTCCAGATGGGAGTGAAGGATTAACAGTTTACACGGATGCTTGTAGGACTAAATTGGGAGCAGTTCTGATGCAAAATGGAACAGTAATAGCGTATGTGAGTCGACAGTTAAAACCTCATTAGAAGAATTACGCTATGCACGATTTGGAGCTATTGGCGGTTGGCTTCGCATTGAAGGTGTGGAGACGCTATCTTTTAGGTGCAAAGTTTGAGTTATATATAGATCACAAGTCATTAAAGTATCTTTTTACCCAAAAGGATTTGAACTTAAGGAAGCAAAGATGGATGGAATTTCTCACGTCTTATGACCTAGAGATTCTTTATACCCTAGGGAAAGCAAACGCCGTTGCAGATGCGTTGAGTTAGAATGTGGTGACGATTGCAAATTTGGAAGTTAAGCCAGCACTAATTGAGAGAATTGCATATTTCCAAGAAGAATACCGTATTCTTGCTCAGCTTAAGTAGGATGTTGAAGATGGAACTACTCTAGTTTTCAGATTGACTCTCGAGGCATTTTAAGGATGAATAGACGGATTTGTGTGCCAGATGTTAATGGAATTAGACAGGATGTGCTAAGAGAGTGCCATCGATCAAAGTTATTTATCTACCCAGGAGTAACCAAAATGTTTCAGAATATGAAGAAGACCTTTTGGTGGAGAGGGATGAAGACATTTCGATCCTCGTGAGTCAGTGTGGAAATTGTCAATAGGTCAAGGGTGACAGTAGAAGATTGCTGGGTTACTCCAACCATTGGAGATACCAAATTGGGAGTGGGAGCAAGTATCCATGGACTTTATCAATAGGTTGCCCAGAACAAGAAGAGGTAATGAAGGCAATTGGGTAATTGTAGATCGATTAACAAAGTGCGCCCATTTTATTCCGGTGAAGTCAACGAGAACTACAGCTTCTTTGGCAGAGATTTATTTGAAGGAGATTGTTTGACTGCATGGAATCCCAGTAAGTATAGTCAATGATCGATATCCTATCTTCACCAGTCGTTTTTCGGGAGCATTGCAAGCCTCTTTAGGAAAAGAATTGAATTTGAGCACCGCCTATCACCCGTAGACAGATGGACAAACCGAAAGGGTGAATCAGATTTTAGAGGATCTCCTAAGAGCATGTATGGATTTTGCAACTTAGTTTCATTCTTATCTTTGTTGTCCTTAGTTTAAGGTGGTTCTTAGGAAGATCATCTGCATTTGGTGGAGTTCTCTTATAACAACAATTACCAAGCTAGTATTGGCATGACACCTTATGAAGCTTTGTATGGACGGCCATGTAAATCACCTTCATGTTGGGTTGAGACTAGAGACCGATTAGTTCTTGGACCAGAGATAATTTGAGAAGCATAAAATAAAGTAGCTATGATCAAGGAAAGGATGAAAGAAGCCCAGGATCGGTAGAAAATTTATGTCGGTCAATGGAGAAGGGACTTAGAGTTTGCGGTCGGGGATTTGGCGTCCGTTAAAGTTTCCCCGATTAAAGGAGTTGCAAGATTCATAAGAACTTGAAAGCTAGCACCCAGATTCATTGGACCATTTAGAATCCTTGAGATAATTGGATCATTTGCCTATAGAGTAGAATTGCCTGAAAGATTGTCAGAAGTTCATAATGTCTTTCATTTATCTCATCTGAGAAAGCATGTTCATGATCCATCTTCGATTGTTGAGACGTCTATTCAGGAAGACATGGAAATAGAACCGAATTTGACAGTATTCCAACATTAAAATATTGTAGATCAGGATGAAAGGATATTGAGGAACAAGATGGTGAAGTTTGTGAAGGTTCTGTGGAATGATGACCCCGCGATTGTACTTGGGAGACTGAGGATCTTGTAGAGCAACTTACCCTGACGTAATGTCAGATTAGTTGTTAGTTGTTTGAATGCATTATGTATGTTATTTTATGGCATAGTTGCTTTGCATTGTTATATGAATTTCTAGTTATAATATATACCTTTTGGACTGTCTTTTTGTATTAATTTCGGGGACAGAATTCTCCTAGGGGGAGAGTACAATGACCGGTAAATTAACCGCTTTGTATTTGAATATTTAAATCATTTTTTAATATTTAAATAATGGATTTTAATAACCAAATAAACATATTTTAAATATTAGTTAATGATTTTAAAATCATTTTCAAATTTTTTTTAACAAATTAATTAACTCAAATAAAAATAGAAAATGTGACCGAAAAACGTTTTCCGAAATTTTGACTTTTCGGCATAGGAAAGTCATCGAAAAACGTTGTGCACATTTTTTATGACTCATAAACACATGCACACACATGTACATATGTCATGTGATAAGCTAATTATAGTGTTAAAGTTAATAATCATGCTTAGTTTAAATATAAAACATGATGTGACCTTCTATACATAAATTATGTAAAGTGTATATATAAATGTAACATATCCCACCTTTTATGCTACACATCATGGTAGCTCCTTGATTTAGGAGCATGGAGAGGATATGCCTCATGACCAATGTGTATAAAGAGGTATGGTAGAGGATGGAGCTTCCATAATTCATGCGCACTTTATTATATTTAATTCCTAAAGTCAATTTACTAAACTACCATCCTCATTTCCTATAAATACCTCTTACCTCCACACATTTCCACTTTACATTATCATTTACTTCTTCACTTTCCTTCTCTTCATATCCAAAAATACTTTTATGGCTTCCATCACCTTTTCCTAAGAGAAAAGTTAGTGTATATACTCTAAAACCAAGTCTAAAATCACCTACATCCACTTACATACCTCTTCTCCACCAAAACAAGCCCTAACATCCCCTAAATAGTGTTGGTTGAGCCCATTCCTAGCCAATGCCAACCCACCTTGCACCCCTCAAGCCCACACAAGTTCATAAATCCAAATTAAGGAATTTTACTTAGCGTTTAGTCAAATTCGGTGGAAGTTTAGCATAGATTTAGTGCACTTTAGGGAGTAAAGCTTCCACCTTCAAACCAAATGTTTTTAAACTATATTTGTGTTCATGTTATAGCTATTGAATGCTTGTTGTATTGGTAAAATAATAATTTGGTTGTTGGATTGGTGTGTTCCCCGAAAGTAAATTGCTTTGGAAAGTTAGCAAGCGAATCATAAGACATATGAAATTTTATTAGTTAAATATATGCCTTTGTTAATAAATGCTTAATATATGTTGTATTATTGTAAATCACCATGTATATATGCTCATACCCTTGCTATGTGATGTGTGGTTGTATTGCAAATGACATAAACTTGAATTTCGAACTGCCCCTATAGCGATAGTCGCTATATCGATACTTCCGGAAAATCATCTTTTATCGAAACCGTTTGGTTTCATTATCGTGCTTGGAATTATTTTACAAGTTAAGAAAGTTTTTGATTAATGATGTTTTCAAAAGTAATTAATTATTTTAATAATGATTATTTAATTTAATTATTTATTTAATTAATAAGGATTAAGGTTAACTAATTAACTTATTAATGATGTGTTTTAAATTTAACTGATTATTTATTTAATGGTGTTTTAAATTATTTAATCGTTTTATTTAATGATGTTTAAGGCTAATTAATCTTTTGATAATGATGATTAAAGTAAATTAATAAATTAATTAAATATGTTTTTTAATTAATCTTTTTAATTAATGACTTTTAAAGGAAATCAACTTGTTTTAACTTTAATTAATCTTTCCTTTAATGATATTTTAAATTTGATTAATCATTTTAAATAATGATATTTGATTATTTATTAATTAATTATTAAATAATATTATTAATTAATTGAATTAATGATGATTTAAAGGTGATTTACCCTTTTTAATTAAAGGCATTGAATTGAATTTATCAACTTAATTAATGAAGTTTTAAGTTGATTAATAAAGGTAATAAGAATATTTTAAGTTATTAAATCCTTTTTAATGATGTTTTGGAGTTAGGGAACTTTATCAACAAAGTGTTTTTAAAGCTAATACTTGTAATGTGAAGCCAAGTACGAGTTCGGTTTTTTTAAAAGAAAAGGTTTGATTCGTTTATGGAAATGAATTAATTTTCATAAAGAGAATCACTTATATGGAAACGATTTATTTGTATAATTAGCACTAAACATCAAAGGAGTAGACTTGTCGCTATTTCAAAAGTTAAGAATAACCGTGAGATATGACATTAAGGTAACACTACCTTGATTTGTGTAGTATCGCTGTTAACAAAGAAATAGTACAAGTTTGAATTGATGAGTGGTGTAAGTATACAAGAACTAATTTCCATATACGATCGTTTTATATCCTCGATGGTTGGTTTCTCAGCTATCGGTTACTTCAGCATCTTTATTTTCGTCAGTCTAAGACGATTTATTGCTCCATTGAACGTTGATATCCTTTATCGGAAATGACTAAAACCAAAGCGCGAGAGGATGCCAAACTATGTGGGGTTGCTCCCGTTAGGATACTTTCACATCTTATCTAGATTAAATTCGGTAGTGCTATTAGATGTGAAATATTCGTATTCTCGGTAAGGTTTGGTGGGGTCCAGCTTGGAGGTTTCCGAGAAGTGTCATAAAGTATATGAGCTTCTCAAAAGTATATTACTAGAGGTATACTTCAAGGGTGGTGCAGCTTCCTAGTCATTTGTTGGAGATTTTCCTTTTCTCACTTGATTCAAACCTTCAAATTTATTTCCTTATTTACATCAGGAAGAGCCAATCACTCTTTGTGGTGTCTAATTATTTATCCATTCTTTACATTTTGGATGTTGATTTATGTAGGAGTAAACTTGTTCCGTGTTCAGCGGTGTGGTCTCACATGTTTGTGTTTAATTTCACACCTATTGTTTAAACAGTTTTACTCATATCAAACATATCGTCTGACCCGAGTTGTTTGTTTTCCCTAAACTCTCGGGTACTCATTTTATTTGAGTAATCCGAGAGTAGCAGGTCTTTTGTGGCTCTTCTGAAGACGGCATCCGAGCAGGAGGCTTTCATCTTCTTAGTTATCTATTCCGCTATATTATCCAGTTTCTGTAAGTGTATTTTGTTTCAGCATATGTAAAGACAAGATGTTATAACTGCCTAAGCTGATTTGTAGTACTTTTGTGTAACTCCGATAACTCCCTGTTAAGGAGTAACCTGATGTGCTATTGACTGTTATGGTTTATTTTGTAGTTTCGTTGTGAAGTTTTCTATTCTCTTCTTTATTTTACCCCATGACGATTAATCTTTTCGATGCTTGGGAAATAGCACACGAACACCGAGAATGTGTTAAGTGTCGTTCCTAGGGGTCAGAAAGGTGGGTTGTCATACTTATAGCTATTTACAAAAACTATTCTTATGGATCGGTGATGATCCCCGAAATTACAAGAGTGATTTTATAATTCGTAAACAACTGAAAAAAGATCCCTAAAACATGCCCATGTCCCTCTATTTATAACTATAAGTTGCCAAAACCATCTCCACCTTTTTCATGCCCATGTTTCCCATGTCCAGGAGGAGTCATGCTAGAAGATCATGGCTACGTCAGCAATAATCAGGGATCGGTACTGATCCATACTCAGGGATTAGTACTGATCCATGAGATTGCCTTCTATATCTCTTCTTTGACCTAGCATAGACTCGACTAGTTCATGCCTTCATCTTTCTCACTTTATTTGGTTTGCTAGAGGCTTGGATCAGATTGAATTTCTTGGTTCGAGGATAGGACAATAGTGTTCGGTTTGTGTCTTGATGGTGGTAGTGCATATAAATTTGTGAACCATCCTTCATAGCATGGAATTTGTTTGCGATCACCTTTTCAAAGCAAAGCATGAAGTAGGTAAACATTTTGGAGAGCTTTTAGGGATCGGTGCCGAACCCTTTTCAGGGATCGATACTAATCCATACACTTTGATTCTTGGGCTTTGATCTTGTTGCTCAAGAGATGGGAGATGTGAAAGACCATGCTTGGAGACTTTGTTATATTTTGGGCTTGATTCATTGATTGGACTTGGCATCTGAGCTTGGCAACCATGACTCTGGACTTCCTGTCTTGATAGCTTTCATGTTTGACCAATTGGATTTGTTTGAATGTGGTCTTATCACAAGGCTGGATAACATAACATGTATGATAAGTCCTCTTGTCAATGCGTAAGGAATCCATTTTACATGTTTTGTATTAACAGTTAAATAAGATGTCCTTGCATATTGATTTGGGATATTCCCGATATCTTTTATACTTAATATAAAAGACATTATTTACAAATCCAACGTCAAATATTACAACAACTAAGGCTGCTTTTAACACAAGTACATTGTTAAAAATCATCAATGTGTTGTTTACTTGTAGTTTAGAAATATCAATGTACCTTCAACATTCTTTCTTATGAACACACACTTTCTCAACATTTTGATCGATAATCAAACTATTTGATATCTCTGTCAAAACACTTGTTCAATTTTGATGCATTTCTGAATGATACTTTTGCATCTATTCTTCGATCATATCCAAAAACTCACAAACTCAATATCGCTCCCACTGACTTCGAGACACTTTGGTTATTACGTGTAAACAGTTTACTCTAAATCATTATTTAGAATTTTCTGTTTAAACACATTGGTACCAAAACATAAAGTCATAACATACGAGAATTTTGTGCACATAATCAAAATTAACTTAAGCAAGTTGAATAACGAATCTATTACACTAATTTCAACAATTGAAATTTACAATATTATTTTTATTAATGTGCTCGCTATATTCCAACTGCATTTGTCTTTCTCTTAAAGACACTTTTGCGGCCAATGGATCATATCCCTTTAGGTAAGCTATCAAAATCATATTTTGATAACGTACTTCGAATCTAATTCGGATATGCGCATCGTACCATATCATAGAGTCAACACTCTTAATGGTTTAATTAAACAATCGAGGATTATATATTTTTAACATTAGTAATAACTCATAGTTTTTCTTCAATATGCAAGAATACTTATTAGACACTCTAATGCTATGTGTTCATTTAGATTAGTAAATTTCATCTCATCTCATGTAATCAGTTTTATCTTTAGATCATATCCAATTCCATTTTACTACTAATAATTTCTTAAAGAAATTCCTTCACCATGAAGATGGTATTTCTTGAAACGATAATTGTTTCTCAATGCAACAAAATAAGTATTCGTAAACACTTTATAAATTGCCTTATATATAAAACTGGTTTGGTTTTTAGTTTACAAAACTCCTTTAGCCAATGCCTTATATTCAAAATTCCTTAGATACGATTATTACGTGCAATCTTTCGACTTACACAACCTACCACTCCTTAGCCTATGATATGTAGGGGTTTCTTATAAACCCTTTATCTTGTATGGTTTTGTAAACTATTCTTTGGATGATATTAATTTTAACCTCATGTACTACTTTTAAGTACACATTTTATATAAAGAATTTAACTTAGCTTCACTCATTATTAATCATGCTTTGTTCAATAAAGTTTGATTACTCCTTATCAAAATATCATTTGTATTATAAGGAGAATGGCCTTTTGAGATAATCTTTATTCATTTTAGGTATATACGGAAGTCCTTCCAATATACTCACTCATTCGATCGAATTGAATCATTTATGTTGCATGTTATATTTTTTACTTTCGTTTTATATTATAGGAGCTTGTCATAGACTTATACATGCGTATCATATACACATGTTCTTGTCTGTGATATACTTAACCAATATCATATGATTTATAATCATATAATAAAAGTTATTGCTCAGAACTATGGCTAAGTCTATATTTCCAAAACAATTGTAAATAGCTTGTGATACCTCTATATTTTCCAATGCATCGTTTTTGGTGTGAAAACTAATACCACATTATTATCTTATTTCATAATGGATATTTATAATATTCACATTGAAACGTAACTATATCTATTTTTCAATCGATACTGAAAACAGTCATTATTTCATTTCAGTATGTTTTATGAAAACAATTTTCGTAATTTGATGCAATCAATAAGTGCTATATTGCATGCTCCCATAATTCTCACCATTACTATAATAGCATACTAAATTCGGAGATCCATCATTCACTTAATATGGAATATTTGTTTCATATACTGCAACTAGTTTATAGTGGAGAGTTCTTTAATCGAATATCTTAAACTCATAAAAATAAATATCATAGAAAATAATTTTCTATACAAAAATACATTTCGGAATAGAAATTATATTTATTATTCCAATGTTAAGTATCGTATCACTATTATTACAATTCTTGTTTCTGAAGTTTCTTTATGAAGCAGAAGTGACCATTCTCTCTCTTCATCCCAATTGTCCTTAAATCCCATTTACTCTTATACATTCATTTTCCTTTCCAAATGGTCGAACCATTCAAATGAAAACCCATACTACAATAACATAACGAGCTCTTTAAAAAAGCGCAATTGATCATCCTTAACATTTAAGGATATCAAATATGTCACACTTTGCGTAAACTGATCGAACTGACATTTCATTAATCGAATTCCTAGATCTTTCTTGTAGTTTTGGTCTAGTGTTACATTTAACACAATACGATCCTTTTGTAATCGATCAAATTGAATTCTCGATCTCACATTACTGTTTATTGGCTTATTTCAAATGAATTAACTTCATCGAAGTATCCTACATTACGAACTGTGGTTGTTTCCCATATAACACTTACACACGAAAGTATATAGATCAAATATCGATAGTCTTGTATTGCTTTTAGAGTTTGAAACTCATAGAATGCAACACATGGTCTCTGCCAAATAAACCTATAGCGACCAAATTATGAATGTATTTAGTAGTTGTAAAATCAGGCACTTGCATGGGTATTGAAACATTAACATGCGAGAAGCATTTATTACTAAGTACATGTTATATTTTTATTTTTCAATCTTAAATTCAGTTTATGTGTATATCTTAATTGATGAATGTTTCATCAATCGTATTAAATATACAAATTTATCGATGTAGATTATTATAATATTGTAGAGCATGTGTTCTTACAATATTAGAGAGGTTAAATGTTATCATTTCATTTTTAGGCTCCCACTAGTCTTTTATATTTGACCAAACCCTAAGCAAAACATAGAAGTTTTTTGACTTCACTAGTGGGTGTTAGGACTCGTCCATCTTGGAATTCTGACGTTGAGTTTACTCAACAAATCATAGCTCCATGGACGATGGATAACTCCTTATCGGTTGTATTAACCCTTGATACCTTATCCTAATTTCACTTAGACTTTGAGTTTGCTCAACAAATTGAAATGAAATTATTCACTCTTACCTACCATGTCGCGACGGTCTAAGTATAGTGTATGTACCTTGAGTTTGCTCAACAAGTACAGATAGTTATCTTACCTCGTCGGTTTAATATATTAGTAATGCTACACATAACATCTCTAGCTTGAGTTTTTCTCAACAACTAAGGAGTATGCAAGTAATTTACTTATATATATATATGGTAGAGGACGACATTATACTGAAGATTCATAATCTTCAATATATTATATTAAGTGACATCGACTTATGGAATAACGTAATTCTTATGAATTACTCTCGTGCTTCAAGTGTCGGACACATTGGAAATCACGGTATACACACATTTAGGTATGTATTTATTCCTTAAAGTCTAGTTAGGGTTTCTTGAATGTTCCCCTTTTAATTTATACATTCATATTATATAAGTTTTAATATTATATAAATTTTATATTTTATATTACTTATATAATAGTCATATGTATAACATTCTATTAATTAAATCTTATTTAATTAATTTTAATTAATTAACATTTTAATTAATTTCATATTAATATAACATTAATATTCAATGATTATCATATACGATAACCTTTATAATATAACACATATATTATATGCATGTGTATATTATTTAATTAATTAACCTTTTAACTAATTTATTTAATTAAACTATTTTAATTAAATTATATTAATTTCAAAATTCAATTCATATACGTACATGTATACTTATGTTACTTTAAACATTTTAAAACAACATAACATATATCATAATATAATACATGTATATATTTATTAATTAAATTATTTAATTTATTTATTTTTATTAATATTATTAATAAATTTTTAATTTTCGAAATTAATTTGTATTATTTTTCAAACATTTTGAAAAACTTTATTATATTATAACTTTTATAATATATGTATATCTTATTTTAAATTTAACTCTTAAATTTAAAATCTTATATTTTGTAAATTTTCAAACAATTTTGAAAATTAGGCTCTTCTATTAGAGGTAACCTTTTAGGCTCACATATCTGTTCGGGCCAAACCGATAGCCATGTAGAGCAGAGTACTTGATTACCCAAACCCAATCCTTCGCCACTGCCTTTCTTAGACACCATACTAACTGGGTTATGAGCTTAATTATTTAACCCTAACGTACCTAATTTAGATCGCATGAGCTTTTAGGCTCCAATACTATTGTTGATCTGGGCCAGCCTACAATGAAAGTTCTAGATGAATTCAAAAAAAAATTCCTTATTGGATCATTATTGGGTCTATGAAGTCTACTTTATTCAGAACATTTCTAAATATTATTTAAAAAATCTTTTATTTTATTTAAAATTATAAATTATCTAGTTGTATTTAATTTATGCCTTGATATATGTATACACACACACACATAAATAATAAACATACTTATGTGTGTGCATGTGTTATCAACCCATGCAAGGTATAACATGTTGGGATTTACATTGCAATGGACATGTTAGCTCATCTAATATGCAAGTATATATTGTCTAAATATATTATGTGTGTATACATACACTATTATTTGTAAATAAATAGCATATATATATCAATATTATTTTGTTTAAATAATTTTATTTATGTATGTAAGTGTATTTATATATATGTATATATATATATATAATCATATGAATAAAATATTAATACTATGTATACCTATTACGCAATAGATTTGTATAAATAAATTGTCTACAAATATCAACATTTATTTAAAAACAATAAGTAATACATATATATACATATTATTTTTTTAATATATATTTAATTTAAATATATATACACACACAAATATATTCATAACAAAATATACATATATATATTAATAAAATACAAAAAAATATTTTTTGATAAATATGAAATACCGAGTCTTAAGCACTTGAATTTTTGATAAAATTTTGATGACATATTAAATTAATATAATTTATTTATGTAATAAATTGATTTAAATAATATTAAATATTTATAATAAAAAATATTTGCTACCAAAAATTAGTATTATCATAATAATTTAAATATAAAATTATATGACTAATTTTAACCATAGTATGATGTTGTAATTAATTATAACCTATATGTAATTAAATACTATATAATTTAATAAAATATAAAATTATATTACTTTTATATATGGCTGCACTGACCCAATATATATATATATATATCTGATAAAAGCTATTTTTTAACATAAATATATACATACATATAACCAAACTATTTTGTGACAATATTACTTGCATATCAGAATCATCACCTAACTAACAATATAATATGTACACATATATAATAAAACATTATATCAAAAATTATTAACTATAATCTAATAAAATCATACCTTAATCCCAAAGCCTTGAAGTACACCTTGAAAAGATAATTTCTCTCATTTGAAACTCTTTCTGACTTAGCAGATTGCTAGTCCTTGAACTGCTGACCTTCAACTATCAAATAATAATTGATTTGATTTGATTTGCACTTGAGAAATCAAGGAGATGGATGAGAGGAATTCGATTAGCAATAGATCATGTTGGAGGCTTCCAAAGGTCTTCTAAAGGTTGAGGTAGAGAATCTTATATAGAGGAGAATTAAGAGATATTTTAGGATGAAGATCCTACATTATCTCTTACCAATTCTCTTCCACCTTAGCCCTTCATCTCAAAGTCTATGTTTCACCATCTTATGGCTGCACCAACCCCTCATTATGGCCGGATTTTCCAGCCCCATTATGGGCCTTTATGGGCTTTTAAACCCATTTAGCGTGCAAATAAAATGTTATACAATTAAATCCAATTTAATCGCTTATCGATTTCGTATATCGATTGATATATTTATAACTACTATAAATAAATATATATATATATTATAATATTTATTCATCAAATATAATCGAAATTTTACAATTAATATTTCATAAATACTAATTAATTTATTTAATTTATTACAATTATAAATTAATTAAATCGTTTGGTCAAAGAAGAATTCATCGTTTCGATCGTGTGACTCGTTAGGTGTAAATTCAGTCAGCGATTAATATTGAACTTCGAATATTAACATTCACACGTAACTTAGTAGGTGGTGCAACATTTTGGCCAAATTTTTTGCTTACTTGGTTTCAGTAAAATCCAATTTTACTTTATTAAGAATTTTTCGATTGTGACTTTTATTTTACACCAATTCTCTTTGTCAAAACTATATCACTTTGAACTAATGGAATTTGGTAATGGACATATTAAATTCTAATATCATTCATGTTCAACTCTATAATTTAAATACAAAATCCTTGATCCAATAATAATAATTATTATTAACCGAATTTCCATGGCCAAAGACTTTGACTTTGAGTTGACCATGATACTAACCTCATATAACTGAGGAGAAGAATCCTATCTTGAATTATGCTTCACTTTCAATACTTCCACTCGACCCAAATATAGTCATTCGATGGACACCATGTCATGATTTGACTATAATCAAAGCGGAGCTGTTATATTAAAGATTGATAGTATTTTTATGTCGAGAGAACAATGTAAATCAGTCGCATCAATATTTTCTATTTGACCTTAGTTATATTAACCAACAAAAAACTATCGACTGAGTCACTCCTTAGTTATCCAATAACTTTCAGTATGTAACCCCTTGGTGCCCTCCAACAGCCATGAGTAATATACTTTCCCACCATTTGGAGAGCATTACGTACTCTAGCCTTAACCGATGTATCGATATCCAATCTCGATACATCTTGACTAGGAATATTTAAAATGGTATATTTATTTTTCATTGTGATAAATTACTCATGGTTATAACACTTTGTAACTACTATCACAAAATATATCATTTATAGATTTTAAATTAAATTAACTAATTAATATAACACATTGTATCAAGTATATAATAGAAAGAAAACACCTTTTATTTCGAACAAGATTGTATGTAATAAATTACATAATTACATCTAGGGCATACCCCTAACTCTATCAAGTTACTTAGGTGATACTGCATAGTTATACTACAGGTGTTAGGTAGTATATAGTTACCACAAGTCAACATATGCCCAGTGGTTTGAATCATGCATTACGCATGATTAAAACCTATGACCTTATGGACCAAAGCTAGAGCACCTAATTGATAGGACAATGGTGTTGGACTTTACTGGCTGATTAATATTATACACTTATACAATGTGTATCACTCACCATACGTATGTTTATGACTCCCCATTCCTTTCTCCCTTTTGTTTACTCCGATGGGTAGGTAGAGAGGATTGGTGGTGATTTCAGAGACGTGGTGTTAAAATCCAAAACGGATTAAATTTTTTGAATTTTACTCATTTACCTCATCGAGTTTGGTTTAGTTCCAAGAAAGGAATTTCCTAGGTGATACATTCTCAGTCGTAGGAGGATTACATGTCCCGACTCAAACTGGAGCACATGGTTGGCTCGAGCACTTTGTATAAGTGTTATGTTAAATGGTGAGATGGATGGAAAGTGCAATTGTTCATAAGAACTTTGCAAATAATTGAACTTATTATCAAGAGTAAGAACTTATCTGTGATGTTGGGCCTAGCTTGTAAGTGTGCTTGAGAAGGACATTGGCCATTAAGTTCGGACATTTACACACATGTCGGCAAACGCCCGGCCATTTTCGAGCATGGTTGAGGGCAAAGATGAACAAGAGGGCTGCTTGATGGCCCGAGGGGGCTGGTCCAAACACAACCCAAAGTGCTGAGCTGCTCAAGGACCCTTCAAAGGTGGATGCGTGGCAGGTGGCTATGATTGCTTGACTTGCTGTCTTGGCCCCAGGTTTAGCCGCGAGCATGGACCGACCCGAGCATTATTGTGGGAGGGAGTATTCATGGGCAGAGACAGACACTCGCCCCTTACCTTTCCTAAGAGGGGACACCACTTACACTGATATGGCCGACGTCACTTGATGAAAGATGGAGGGCGAAGGAACCTGGCCTTCGATGGTTGGCGTGATACTTATACATAATATACATGCAACATCTATAACTTGGTTGATAGCACAGTAATGTGAAAGAGTGGGCATACACTACAGCGGCACACGACATAAAGCCAAACTGAGATTTTGCCCAAACTTTTCAAGGGAATCTTTCTTAATTACTAGTTCTGGCACTAAGATGTTAACGCCCACCGTGTGTTTAAGCATATGGCTGTTTACTATAAGGTTAGAGGTGACCCTCCTTCCAACGCCAAAATGTTTAAGATATTTTTTGTCAACTTTGAAGTTAGGATAACGTGTCACGAATAGCAAAGCTTACTTGCTAATCGCTAGGCTTAAAGATGAAAAACTATGGTAAAACGAGAATTTAAAGGTAAATGACGCATGATGTAAAGTGGTTCGCAAATCTATCTACATTCACTATGAAGTTCTCTTACTGCATGACTCTCTTGCAATTATGAGGAATTACAATAGAATAATAAGAAAAAGGCACTTAAGACTAATAAAGCAGCTAATCTTAAGAGTTTGTTGTGTGAAAAGCTCTGAATTGTGTATGGTATCCAGAATTCTTATCATCTCCAACCAACCAACCCGCCAACCAAGCGCTGGGAGCCAGAACCTACCAACCCTTTCAACACTGCAATGCACAGGGTTCTTATAATAGCCGAACAAATGCTTGGACGGCTGAGATCGTGCGGTAAAACATGTAGAAAGCACATCTGGCCGTTGATCTTGCTGAATGGACTTGATGTGAGACAATTGGAAAAATGGAAGGAATGCGCGGTTGAGATGAATGTCAATAGGAAAATTATACCAGAGGTATGCCTCATCTTACCTCACATTTAATGCACTTGCACTATGGCGGTGCATTTCAAACATGCTTCTTGTTAGGAGTAGATACACCTAGTTGTACCTTTTTTCACCTCGATCCTGTATGCCTAGATGGCAAGATGGGCCGAGTTGGTTTGTTGGCCGTTTAAACCATGAAGAGGATAGGGAATTGTTGAGAGCTAAGAGCATGCCGAACCAAACTAAGGATGACGAGATGAGCTAAATGCTGTCGGTGGCTGTATTATAACTGGATCAAAGATGGGCCACATTGAAGTTGACATCGAACTGAGCCGGTTGGAAAACAATTGTGAGAGATGCTTAAATGGGTCGGCAAACTTAGTGTTGTGCCAAAAGCATGTCGATATGAGAGGGTCGGTCGTAAGCTAGCTGGGGGGTTCATTCTTCTGCTTTGTGGAGCTGAATTTGTCCTCATACTTTGTTGGGTCGGCATGAGTAGACGGACCGATATTGTTTAAAGCAAACCAGGCTGAGTTATGTTAATGCCTCGCTTTGATTGACGAGTTGGCTATTGGAATTGCTGTAGAGTGCCTTAGTTGGAAGCTATCTTAATGTGCAATTGAGCAGGGACCGTGATGGGGATGTCCTGGATTTGGGTCAGCGTCAAGTATAGAAGCCTAGTCGGTCTTTCTCTAGCCTTGGTTGGATTGAGGGCTGACCTAGACACGAGTCGGTCTGGATCGGACTAGACTAGGCTAAGAAACCTTGATCAGCCCATCTTATTACTTATGAAAAAATTGATTAATAATAACTGTTTGGAGAATGAAATAATGACAACCAACATCTCTATCATTTCTTTTGAGAGCAATTGGAGCAACATATCCCATCCACATTCACAATAAATCTTATTGGATTCTACTTCGTTTTTTTGTCGTTACCTTGTATTTATGTGTGCTTTGTTCAAATTTATAAATGAGCACGGTAATTGTTATCCATGAAATCTTCTCAAGAGTCAAAGTATGAAAGAAGGAGCAATAGCATTAGTGAGGTTTCAAAGACATTAGAATGGTTTATGTAAGCATTAAACAAGGCTTTCGACAAGGCTAGAAAGGGGCCTCCTAAGCATTAAGAGGACACTTTCATCATGGTCGATGTTATCATCAAAAACCACTCCAACTTGATCGAAGCCTTAAAGAATACAAAAGGGGGATACATGAAGAATGATAGTCATTATCATCAGAATTCATATTAACTATGTCAAAACCATGAAGAATACATGGGAAGGATTTACGAAGAGAAACAACAACCACAAAGCCTTTCGAGAAAGTCGAAGGGATGCTTCAGTAGAATGTTCGATAAGCAGCTAGCTTTCGAAGAAGTCGAAAGGTGACGGAGCTACCCTTTCGCATTAGTGAACCCCTTTCGAAACAATAGCTTTTGCATGCATAAAGGAGTTTCGAATATGTTAAAAGTACCATTCGAAGGAAATAGATAACAAACTTCCGCATGTGTGCCAAGCCTTTCGAAACGATTGGTTTTGCCCTCATTTTCCTTCACCAGAAGAATGTATGACCAAAGCAACCCCATCGAAAGCATATATTCGAATTGGTTGAAACATCCACACTTATAAAGGAAAAATTACACGAGTTAAATGTAATTTCCTCAAACACTAAAAGATGGAGTGCCACACTAATCAAAGAGGATGCTTTCGAATGGTATCTTCTACAGCTAAGCTTTCTACAGTGCTTCAACTCATTCGAAGCCTACAAAGTGTACGTTTCGATGGCATCGAAAGCCTACGCCCTTTTCAACTTACATGGCACATTAACAGCTAGGTGAAGAGCACTTCTATACCTTTTGATGAAGTTGAAAGCAATCAAGCAAGATAGAAGGAAGCCCAAACTTTAGCGGCAGGGGAAGGTTGTCAAGGTAATCCTTTTGACTAGGTCGAAAGGTCTGATTCAAAAGGGTGAAGGCGAAAGAATGAATGAGAAAGGTTAAGAGAAAGGCCTTTCGACTACATTAAAAGAATATGCACGAAAGGATGGAAGAGGGCCTTTCGACTGCGTCGAAAGGATGAAGGTGATCAACCAGGGCCTATAAATAAGACCTTAGGGGTCTTGATTGGAGGGCCGATTTCATTAACTCCATATTTGTGCTTTCTTAAATTTGTAAACCCTAATTCTAAAATTAGATTGCGGATTTGACTTCTTTGTATCACTCAATGTAACACGCCTAATTTTTGATAACATTATTCAGGGGATTTAATTAGATAAATTAAATAGAATAATGTAAATGTTAAGTGATAAGGGGATTGAGACTTGAATTAATTAAATTAAGGTCGAGCCTAATATAAAATTAATGGGCTTAAAAAATGGGGTTCTTGGTTAATTAAATCACATAAGGGCATATTAGGAATTGTCGTCCATAGCTTCCACCCTTATATATTTTCGTTCCTACCCTTTTTCTTCTCATTCACGTCATTTTAAAAATTAAAACGCAAGAGAACGGTCGGCCATTAAAGAAGAGGAAATCGAATTAAAGATAGAGAATGAAGCTTAGGGGAAATCAATCTTAATCCAATCTCCTTATCTAAATCAAGGTGAATAATAATTCGATCTCTATTTGGTTTTAAATCATATATTTTCGGATTTAAGGGTAAATTCATTTTTATGGTATATTGGATGATGATATGCTTGATTTATGATTTATTTGATTTAAACAAGATTGTTTAAAGGATTTTTTATACAGTTTTAGGTCAAAACCGAGAATAAATGATGATTAAATGCCATGGGAAAATTTTATGTTATGAGAAACATGATTTTGGAGTTGGGTTTCAATTTTGATAATTTTCTAAGCTATGCAAAGATTATTATGAATTTTCAAAGGAAAATATGGTTATTTGGGTTTATAATTTATTTTGGAAAATATATTGAGAATTTGGGTCTGAAATTTTGATATGTTGGATAACATGATTAAAGTGAATTTATGGAATTTTTGGGAAATTTTCCAAAGTGATTTGCTATGCAAAATAAATTGTTTTAGAAGAGGGGCTTCTTTGCAAAAATTGGAAGGGCTTAATTGATTAACTTAACCATGGTTTAGATCTGGATTAGCGGTGGTTAATTTTGAAAAAGAATTTGAAAAAGTTAAGGCAACCAATCTAGTGTTGACACGTGGCAGGTTAGTTAGAGAAAAGTTTACTTTAACAAGAATTAAACCTGATTTGCTCAGAAAATTGGTTCCGCCTACTTAGGAAAGCGCCTTTCGACATAGATACTTCTGCCTTTAACTTACCCTGCTGAAACCTATACACAAGGTATCACTAAGATGGTACGTAGTGGATTGGAGGAAGGTGGAAGGTAAGGTGTCGAAAGCATAGCTTCCGAAGGAGTCGTAACCTTGGTTTGTTTTTAATAGAGAAAGCACATACCTTTGTTTTGATTTAGCCTTCGATGGAGTCGAAGCTTTTGGTTCCGAAAGAGGATTTAAAAAGGTTTCAGAAGGGTTGCCATTAACTTAAGATTGCTTTCGACTAGGTTCCTTACTTATGAAAGAATATTTTGAAAGAAGGGGTTCCGACCTAGCCGAAACCCTGCTGCTATTTTATAGCCTTTCGATGGTGTTGAAGATATCAATGCTGTCGGAAGGTACTTTGTTTTATAAAGTTTAAGCCACTTCCTATAGCTTTCGAAAGGGGTTAGGGGTTTCGAAGGTGATGGTTTCGAAAGGGGTTTCGAAGCCAGCCTTCCGCTATTTTACCCAGATGTTTTATGCTTTCGAAAGAGATGGTGCCGACACTATCATATTTCACCGATATTTTTATATGATAAAGGATGGTTTCGAAACAGATGCTTTCGCCTATATTCACTTTGACCCAAATAATGTTTTAAGTATAAACTCAATGCTTTCGAAAGGAGTACTTTCAATGATTTCGGAAGGGTACTTCCATTAGTGTTGAAAGGGGTACTTTCAACTGGTTTCAAAGCTAAGCTTCTAAAGATTAAATGCTAATACTTTATATATTCGAAAGGTTTTGAAAGGTCGATTTTAAAGTATTAAAAGGCAGGAGCCTAATGTTTTGAAGATAGATTTTTAAGGCTTTTGAAGGAGGCTATCCTATGAAGTCGAAAGCTAGGTATCGAAAGGTTTTATAACCCAAACTCTATTTTTAAAGGAAAAATCCATGGCTAAATTAAAGGAGTTTTTATAATGGTTTTGAGAAGAAGCTTTCTTTGATAAAGTAATAGGTTAAAAGAATTAACCATGTTTTATATTAAACCCACAGAAGTGGTGTTGCTATGTTGTTATCTTGCTTCTTCTAATATGAATATATTCACTTTATAATGGGCCCATAACTGCATTTTGGGGATAAAAGGGTAGAAGAACCAATTAGGTTAACCCAGTAGTGAATATAAATTGAATAAACTCTTGAATGAGTAGATTTGCATCTGGGGGGTCGGGAAGACTAGAATATAGGATGCTAAAATATAAACAAAAGGTATTGGCAGGGGCCAATAGGTTCTCGGTAAGCCCATGAAAACTGTGTATAGGAAAAGATATTTGCAGGGGCCAATAAGTTCATAGTTAGCCCATGAAAACTATGTATAAAAGAAGATGGCAAATAGAAAGGTTCATAGTTAGCCCTTGAAAACTATGTATAAAGGAAGATGTCAGATAGACAGGTTCATAGTAAGCCCATGAAAACTATGATTGGATACCGGTAGGGGCCAGTAGGTTTGTTGTTAGCCCATGAAAACTATATCCGGATGAAATATTGACAATTGTCAATAGGTTCCTAGTCAACCCATGAAAACTAGGGTAAGAAGAAAGGATATTGGGGTTACCAATAGGTTCCTAATCAACCCATGAAAACTAGGATAAGAGTAAGATATTGGAATTACCAATAGGTTCATAGTGATCCCATGAAAACTATGTAATTGGACAAGGAGTCCTTAAATGCTTAACCGGTTATTAGTTAGCCCATGAAAACTAATAGGATAATAATAATCCTGGAAACTATAATTGAGACAGATAGTCTAAAATGAATGGGGATGGTAATCAAGAATTGATTCATTTGTTTTGCATATCATCATATTATACTATTTTTAATTGTTTTAACCATTGTGGATGCCGGAGCACAGTATATAGTTTTATAAAGGTTTTGAGATAATAGTGAGTGGAAAACCCGTTCCGCTAATCGGTGTGGTCTCACTAGATATCTAAATAATTTGAGATGGTAGATTATTATTCATACCAGGCTTTATGTCTGACTCGAAGTTTATGTTTTCCCCTTAAACTCTCGGGTACTCAATTGATTTTGAGTAGTTTGAGAGTTGAGGTTTTCAGGTACCACTTAGGACGAATAAGCTTCCGGAGACATGCAAGAGGCATAATAGCTATTTAGAGCAATGTTGTTTGTAATGGCAAGGTTGTTATATTGCCTGTATATATTTTGTCATCCAAGGGGGCATCTTCATATGTCGCTCTTGTCGTATGTTGTAATAAATATATTTTCTCTGAACGTGATTTTCGAATTTGGGATTATGTAATGAATTAGAAATATTTTGGAATGAAATGTGATTTTGTTGAAATTTAATTTTTTTTCCATATTCATGTGTTTTTTTGTATCAATGAATCTAACACCGCCGTGTTTAGTCGCCGAGGATTAATAACTATGGATGACTACAACATCCATAACCATTAGTTTTGGGCCTCTAAGTAGGTGGATGTTACAAGTTGGTATCAGAGCATAGGTTTATGAAACTTTAAAAGAAAGTTATACCTAAAGGTTTTTGAAACATAATCCAATGAATTTGAAAATATGATCGGGGTTTGGGTTAACGCTATGGTAACGTACTTGTATTTGATATATATATATATAAGTATGTGTTCCCCTCTCTCTTAGACCGTTCTTATGTATCTTACTAAGGCTCATATGTAGATTTACGAGAAAGAAGATATGGAAGCAGGAAACAGAAGAGAAAATCTAGGTGGAGGAAGCACCACAAAAAATGGAAATGCTCGACCTAATACCACGAGGAACCAAGGTCGACAGGCTAATGCTGAAGCCAATGTAGGTGCTGGAAATCCGCCAGTAGATGCGAGTATGGTGTATCAGTTGTTAGCCAATCTTTTGCAAGCTGGAGTTGCCGGTAATGTTGGAGGAACTAATCATGTGGCTCCAATTGGGAATACCTATGCTAAGCTAAGCAGAGACTACACCAGTTTGGGTGGAAAGCCATTTATTGGAACGGAGGATGCTGTTGAGGTTGAGAATTGGATACTGAGTTGTGAAAGTATCTGTATAGATCTAGGCTTAGATCAAAAGAGAAGGCTGGCCTCTGGACAGTTGCAAGGGGCAGCACTTCACTGGTGGAATAGTGTAACTGTCGGAGTTCCGGAGGAAGAGCTAACATGGGCTGATTTCATGAGAAGGTTTGAGCAGAGGTTTTTATCTGAGGTTGTTAATTCCTCATTGATGGGGAAGTTCATGGATCTAGTTCAAGGAGAGATGTCGGTGGTCAAGTACGCTGCTAAGTTTGATGAGCTGTCTCGATATGGATATGCTTTGGTTGACACTGGTGTTAGAAGGAATGAAAGGTTCATTCGAGAACTGAGACCTGAGCTTGCTATAATTACCATGACCCATATTTGAGAACCTAGTAATGTGGTAGTGGATATGGCCATTCACCATGAGGATATGCTTGCTATTTCTACTAGAGAGAAGCCAGTTAAATCCTAGGGTCCTCAAGGAAAAAAGAAAATTCTTTAAGAAGAAGGGAGCCCAGAAAGGGAATGCTGCCAAGAAGGCAAAAGATGATTTGATATGTTACAAATGTGATAAGAAGGGTTATTATGCAAATGAGTGCTGGTCAGGCAAGGGGAAGAAGGCTGCAGATAAGAAGAATGTGAAATGCTTTAACCGTGATCAAGTGGGGCATTACAAGAACCAGTGTCCAGAGCCAGCCAGAGCGGACAAGGGGAAAGTTTTTGCTGTTGGATCATCAGCTAGGCCAACTGTAGTTGATAAAGGAAAGACTATGATGGAAGGTAAGTTTTTTATTCAGAGTATACCAATTAGGATACTTTTTTATACCGGTGCAACACATTCATTTATATCCCAGTGTTTGGTTGATAGGTTATGCTTAGAACCTACATACCTTGTTACTTTCTTAAGGGTTGCAAATCCAATAGGAGGGTATGCAACTCTGGGGATGAGATGTTACTAGTTAGAACTTGATTTGTTAGGTCATAAGTTTGCATGCAGTTTGTATGTTTACGATTTCATAGATTTCGAAATCATTTTGGGTATGGATTGGTTGAGGAGGTATGAGGCTAGGATATTCTGCCAGGATGGGGAGATATCTTTAAGACACTCTGATAGTCATAACCGAATTATATTCTCAGTAGGGAATTCCGACCGAAGTAGTTGTGCTTTGTTAAGTGCAATGGAAGTGGAAGAAGAGCTAAGTCAGGTTCGAATAGCAAGAGAATTTGCAGATGTCTTTGAGCCAGTCACAGGGCTACCACCGAAACGAGCTGTTGAGTTTCGGATAGATCTTGTGCTAGGAGCTAAACCTGTGAGTAGACCACCTAACAGGATGACACCGACAGAGATGAAGGAACTGAAGGTGCAGCTAGTGGATCTAGAAGGAAGGAATTTTACTAGACCAAGCAGTTCGCCTTGGGGAGAGGCCGCTGTATTTGTGAAGAAACTAGATGGGTCGTTGTGGATGTGTATCGACTATCGTAAGCTAAACGAAAGGACGATAAAGAATAAGTATCCTTTGCCGAGAATTGATGATCTTTTTGATCAGTTGAGGGGAGCCAAAGTGTTCTCATGGTTGGATTTGGCGATAGGGTTCCATCAGTTGAGAGCGGCAAAGGACAATATTCCTTTCACTGCATTTCGGACTAGATATGGTTCATATGATGGTTAGTGATTCCATTCGGGTTGACAAATGCACCTGCTTTCCTTATGGATTTAATGAATTGAGTCTTCCGAGAGTATTTGGATAGATTCATGTTGGTGTTTGAAGATGACACTTTGATATACTCTAAGGATGAGAGAGAGCATGAAGATCATCTTAGAGTTGTGCTAGAGACGCTGAGGCAGAATCAGCTAAAGGAGATATTTTCAAAATATCATTTTTGGAAGAAAGAGGTTAAGTTTCTTGGTCATGTGGTTTCGGAGAAAGGATTGTCGGTCGATCCAGATAAGTTCGAAGCTGTGAACAATTGGAAGAGACCAGAGATAGTGACCGAGATCAGAAGTTTTCTTAGACTTGCTGGCTATTACCGGAGATTCATCAAGGATTTATCGTGGATAATAGCGCCTTTGACTAAGCTTTCCAGAAAGGAAGTGAAGTTTGTTTGGTCCGACAAATGTAAGGAAGCATTCCTTGAGTTAAAGAATTTGTTGACCAATGCTTCAATGTTAGTAGTTCCAGATGGAAACCAAGGGTTGGTAGTATACACTGATGCGTGTGGGACTGGATTGGGAGCAGTGTTGATGTAGAAGGACAAAGTCATTGCTTACGCATCTAGAAAGCTTAGACCGCACGAAGTAAGATATCATACTCATGACTTGGAGTTGGCTGTGGTGATTTTTACCTTGAATATTTGGAGGCATTATCTCTTGGGGAGAGATTTGAGTTATATACCAATCATAAGTCTTTAAGATATATATTCTCTCAGAACGAGTTGAATATACGACGGCAGAGGTGGATGGAGTTTTTGGCTGCTTATGACTTTGGTATAGAGTATACTCTTGGTAAAGGAAATAAGGTGGCAGATGCTCTCAGCAGAAGACATTAGAATGTGGTGTTCGCTATGTTGGCAGAATGGAAAGATCTTGAAGCTTTGGTCAGTTGTGGAGTGCAGTTAAGATAGACTACTAGTTCTGGTCAGAATACTGCCATGTTGTCTTGTTTAGAAGTTTAACCGGTGCTGATTGAGAGAATAGCTTCTAAACAGAGAGAAGATCCATTATTAGCCGAGATTATTAGAAGGCTTGAGGTTGGAACTAAGGTTGATGATTTGAAAGATTTTTGTCTTGACCAAAGAGGATGGTTGAGACAGAAGGGACGGTTATGTGTTCCAAATGTTGAGAACTTGAGAAGAGAAGTTATTGAGTAATGTCATCCAAGTTTACGATTCATCCTGGAGGGACCAAGATGTATCAAGATATGAAGAGCTTCTATTGGGAAGGCATGAAGAGGGATGTTGGCTTGTGGGTTAGGCAATGTGTAAACTGTCAACAAGTGAAGGTCAAACATCAGAAACCGAGTGGGTTACTTCAGCCGCTAGAGATTCTAGTTTGGAAATAGGATTTGATATCCATGGATTTTACAGATGGGTTGCCAAGGTCAAGGAGAGGAAGTGAGAGTATATGGGTTATTGTGGACAGGTTGACCAAGAGTGCCCATTTCATTCCAGTAAAGTCGACCAGGACGGCACCTGTTTTGGCGAAGTTGTTCATGAAGAACATGGTTAGACTTCATGGAGTTCCTAGTAGCATAGTCAGCGACAGAGATGCTTTATTCACTAGCGAATTTTAGAAGAGTCTAAGGGATGTGTTAGGCACAAAGCTCAAGATGAGTACCGCATATCACCCACAGACAGATGGGCAGACGGAGAGAGTAAATAAGGTGCCCGAGGATTTGTTGAGAGCTTGTGTGTTGGATTTTGGTGGATCTTTGGAGGATCACCTTCATTTGATTGAGTTTTCCTATAATAATAGTTACCAAACTAGTATAGGAATGGCGCCTTTTGAAGCTTTGTATGGAAGGCCATGCAAATCCCATGCATGTTGGTTGGAGACTGGAGACAGATTGGTCTTAGGTCCAGATTTGGTAAGGGAGGCATCAAAGAAGATTGAGTTAATCCGAGGACGGATGAAGGAAGCTCAATTCAGACAAAAGAGTTGCGCAAATAAGAGGCGTAAAGACCTAGAATTCCCAATGGGAGACAGGGTTTTCATTAAGGTATCACCAATGAAGGGTGTGGTACAGTTCGGGAAGTCAGGGAAACAGGCACCGAGATATGTTGGTCCATTCGAGATTATAGAGAGGATTGGAAAGCTCGCATACAGAGTTGAGTTGCCGAGCAATATGGTAGGTGTCCATAATGTATTTCATGTGTCTCTGATGTGCACGTAAATGTGCATATATTTACATCCATATTTTATCTCTTTTTATTTAAATAAACATCATATTTGGGCATTTTTACATGTTAAAACCAAAATTCAATTATTTTCAAACCATCATATTTTCATCTTCATTCAGGGGCAAAATGGTCATTTTTGTGCATGTGTTAATTTAAGAATTTTTACTTGGACAATTTTTATGATTTTTATAGGATATTTTGATGCATATGGAAGTGGGATTCATGATGATATATGCATGCACAAGGAAATACAAAAGGAATGAAGAGGAAATAATTCAAGTTCAAGATCATGAAGGACCCCACCTACTTACCTAAATGTATAATTAGGAGCTAATGGACAACTAAGTGGAGGTTAAAGCTTCATGCACATCAAATGATGGATTAATTAGTGGCTAATGGTTACTTGATGGCTACACTTACTAAAGGGTATTTTGGGAAGCTCCCTAAAAATGGAATTAGAGTTTTATGCATGTATAAATAACCCTCTTATGTACATGAACATATCTTCTACTCTTCCATATATTTCCTTAGGAAATTAGCAAGTTGTAAACAAAAATCAAAGTGAAATAAAAATGGCTTCCAAGCCTTTTTCTCCTTTCTTTTCTACATGCTTTTCTTTGCTTCTTTGTTAATGTTTATTTCTATGCTCTCTTTCTTTTAATGTTCATAGCTTAGATTTACATTTATGCACTAGTCTAATTAATTTTCTTCTAGTAGTTAATCTTCTTTTTCTTTGTTTATTCTCTACTTTCTTTCATTTTCAATGTTGAAACTTACATGTGTTGATTTGATAACACAAATGATTAGCTAATCCCCTTCGATTTAGGGGTAATGAAGCTCTCAAATAATATGTAATTTCAACATTTTTATGATTTATGATCTCTTTAGCTTGTGCTTAATGAAAGTGAATTTTGATGTAAGTTTATACAAGTGGGTTTGATAGCTTATATTGCTTATGCAAATGAGCTATTCTTATTCAACATAACACAATTTACATCTTCATTTGATAATTAATTTTTGATTTTGAAATGAAAGTAAAAATGAAATTTGATGATCTATATTACTAGTTACAATAGTAAATAGATCATACTTAAAATAGCTTTTGATTTGACTTCATTTCATGAGAATTATAAGTGGTATAATTGTTGTATTATAGTTTGATGGTTTGAGTTATGTTAATTAATAACATAAACAAACCATACTTATGGTAAATGCAATGATTATTTCACTTAATATCAAAGTTAGAGATCATAAATTATTTTTTTGTTGATTTACAAAAATATGAAAGTGGATTTGCCTCTAAATTATTCTCAAGTCTAATAGTTTTTAAATCACATTTTAATTCTAGCTTTAGCTTCTTTTTTGTAGTTAACAATTTCATCTCACTTTGGTCTAATTTGATTGAATTGAAAATTTTAAAATCTTAAAAATTCCATGCGGATCGACTCGTACTCGCCACGTACTAACTTTTGTACGCCGTGCGCTTGCGGTTATTTTATTTCGAAATTTATCAGCATTTTCTAATCGATAGAAAATTTGTCGTTAAACAGTCTCACTTCGTAAGTATGTGCATTATCCAGAGGCTACTATTCCTCAGATAGAGTTGGAGGACTTAGTAGTAGAGCCTGATTTGACTTTTGTTAGACAACCAATTCGGGTTGTAGCAAGAGATGAGAAAAGATTGAGGAACAAGGCAGTCAAGTTGGTGAAAGTTCAGTGGAGCGACAATGAGAAGGACTGTACTTGGGAAACAGAGGAGAGGATTTGAGATACTCATCCTAATCTGCTTTGAGGGTATGTCTGTATTAGATTTATATAGATATTTCCTAGTCAGGTAGACTAGTATGGTTGTTAGGAGTCGTTGCAGATGATTGCTATGTTTAGTATTTAGTCCTTACTGAATTTCGAGGACAAAATTCTTTACGGAGGGGAGCCTGTAACACCCTAATTTTTGATAACATTATTCAGGAGATTTAATTAGATTTTTTTTTTTTTGAAAATGGGTAAGAAATTTATTAAGGCATGAAAGCCCAAGTCCAGACCCAAAAGCAGGCCCAGAGAATATCTACAAAGCAAGAGTTAGACGACAGACCGACGTAACTCACTTACTTTCCAAAAAGAAACAGAAAAAAGTAAAAAAGGCGAAACACTTCTTCCTCCTCAAATCATGGCGGCCGATCATGAACAAGGTAACTCGTACTTGGGATTTCTGCCAATGAATAGCTCAGATCCCCTGCTCCAGTTTGCTCTTCATCTCTTCCCTGTGAGGTAAGACCCCAACTTTTACATCTTCTCTGAACCATTCGCATGTCAATAATCGCGAGTTTACTGACCTCTTCCTGTTGGAGATTTAATTAGATAAATTAATAGAATAATATAAATTTTAAGTGATAAGGGGATTGAGACTTGAATTAATTAAATGAAGGCCGAGCCTACTATAAAATTAATGGGCTTAAGAATGGGGTTCTTGGCTAATTAAATCACATAAGGGCATATTAGGAATTGCCGTCCATAGCTTCCACCCTTATATATTTTCGTTCCTACCATTTTTCTTCTCATTCCGTCATTTTAAAAATTAAAACGCAAGAGAACAGTCGTCCATTAAAGAAGAGGAAATCAAATTAAAGCTAGAGAATTAAGCTTAGGGGAAATCAATCTCAATCCAATCTCCTTATCTAAATCAAGGTGAATAATAATTCAATCTCTATTTGGTTTTAAATCATATATTTCCATATTTAAGGGTAAATTCGTTTTTATGGTATATTGGATGATGATATGCTTGATTATGATTTATTTGATTTAAACAAGATTGTTTAAAGGAGTTTTTATACGGTTTTAGGTCAAAACCGAGATTAAATGATGATTAAATGCCATGGGAAAATTTTATGTTATGAGAAACATGATTTTGGAGTTGGGGTTTCAATTTTGATAATTTTCTAAGCTATGAAAAGATTATTATGAATTTTCAAAGGAAAATATGGTTATTTGGGTTTATAATTTATTTTGGAAGATATATTGAGAATTTGGGTCTGAATATGTTGGATAACATGATTAAAGTGAATTTATGGAATTTTTGGGGAATTTTCCAAAGTGGTTTACTATGCAAAATAAAATATTTTAGAAGAGGGACTTCTTTGCAAAAATTGAAAGGGCTTGATTGATTAACTTAACCATGGTTTAGATCTTGATCAGCGGCAGTTAATTTTGAAAAATAATTTGAAAGGTTAAGGCAACCAATTTGGTGTTGACACATGGCGGGTTAGTTAGAGAAAAGTTTACTTTAACAAGAATTAAACCTGATTTTCTCAGAAATTGGTTCCACCTACTAAGGAAAGCGCCTTTCGACACATATACTTCCTCCTTTATCTTACCCTGCCGAAACTACACAAGGTATCACTAAGATGGTACATAGTGGATTAGAGGAAGCCGGAAGGTAAGGTGTCGAAAGCATAGCTTCCGAAGGAGTCATAACCTTGGTTTGTTTTTAAAAGAGAAAGCACCTGCCTTTGTTTTGATTTAGCCTTCGACAGAGTCGAAGCGTTTGGTTTCGAAAGAGGATTTAAAAAGGTTTCGGAAGGCTTGCCATTAACTTAAGATTGATTTTGACTGGGTTCCTTACTTATGAAATAATGTTTTGAAAGAAGGGTTTCCGACCTAGTCGAAACCCTGTTGCTGTTTTATAGCCTTTCGATGATGTTGAAGATATCAATGTTGTCGGAAGGTACTTTGTTTTATAAAGTTTAAGCCACTTCCTATTGCTTTCGAAAGGGGTTAGGGGTTTCGAAGGTGATGGTTTAGAAAGGGGTTTTGAAGCCGACCTTCCGCTATTTTACCCAGGTGTTTTATGTTTTCAAAAGAGATGGTGCCGACACCATCATATTTCCCTAATATTTTTATATGATAAAGGATGGTTTCGAAACAGACGCTTTCGCCTATATTCACTTTGACCCAAATAATGTTTTAAGTATAAACTCAATGCTTTCGAAATGGGTATTTTCGATGATTTCGGAAGGATTACTTCCATTAGTGTCGAAAGGGGTACTTTCAACTGGTTTCGAAGCTAAGCTTTTAAAGATTAAATGCTAATACTTTAATATATTCGAAAGGTTTCGAAAGGTATATCTTAAAGTATTAAAAGGAAGGAGCCTAATGTTCTGAAAATAGATTTTTAAGGCTTTCGAAGGAGGCTATCCTATGAAGTCGAAAGCTAGATTTCGAAGGTATCGAAAGGTTTTATGATCCAAACTCTATTTTTAAAAGAAAAATCCACGGCTAAATTAAAGGAGTTTTTATATTGGTTTTGAGAAGAAGCTTTCTTTTATAAAGTAATAGGTTAAAGGATTTAACCATGTTTTATATTAAACCCACAGGAGTGGTATTGCTATGTTGTTATCTTGCTTCTTCTAATATGAATATATTCACTTTATAATGGACTCGCAACTGCATTTTGGGGATAAAAGGATAGAAGAACCAATTAGGTTAACCCAGTAGTGAATATAAATTGAATAAACTCCTGAATAGTAGAATTGCATTCAGGAGGTCAGGAAGACTAGAATATAGGATGTTAAAATATAAAAGAAAGATATTGGTAGGGGCCAATAGGTTCTTAGTAAGCCCATGAAAACTGTGTATAGGAAAAGATATTGGCAGAGGCCAATAGGTTCATAGTTAGTCCATGAAAACTATGTAAAAAAGAAGATGTCAGATAGACAGGTTCATAGTTAGCCCATGAAAACTATGTATAAAGAAAGATGTCAGATATACAGATTCATAGTAAACTCATGAAAACTATGATTGGATACTGGCAGGGGCTAGAAGGTTTGTACTTAGCCGACGAAAACTATGTCTGGATGAAATATTGACAGTTGTAAATAGGTTCCTAGTCAACTCATGAAAACTAGGATAAGAAGAAAGGATATTGGGGTTACCAATAGGTTCCTAGTCAACCCATGAAAACTAGGATAAGAGTAAGATATTGGAGTTACCAATAGGTTCATAGTGATCCTGTGAAAACTATGTAATTGGACAGGGAGTCCTTAAATGCTTAACCGGTTATTAGTTAGCCCATGAAAACTAATAGGATAATAGTAATCCTAGAAACTATAATTAAGATAGATAGTTTAAAATGAATGGGGATGCGTAATCCAGAATTGATTCATTTGTTTTGTATATCATCATATTATACCGTTTCGAATTGTTTTAACCATTGTGGATGCAGGAGCATAGTATATGGTATTATAAAGGTTTTGAGATACTAGTGAGGGGGAAACCCATTCCGCTAAGCGGCGTGGTCTCATTAGATATCTAAATGATTTGAAATGGTAGATTATTATTCATACCATGCTTTATGTCTGACTCAAAGTTTCTGTTTTCCCCTTAAACTCTTGGGTACTCAATTGATTTTGTGTAGTTTGAGAGTTGAGGTTTTCAGGTACCTCTTAAGACGAATAAGCTTCCAGAGACGTGCAGGAGGCATAATAGCTATTTAGAGTTCTCTTTACTTTTGATTCCGCCGTTTTTTTTGTAGTGGAAAAGTTGTTATGCCTGTATATACTCTGGTCATCTAAGGGGGCATCTTCATATGTTGCTCTTGGCGTATGTTGTAATAAATATATTTTCTTTGAACGTGATTTGCGAATTTGGGATTATGTAATGAATTGGAAATATTTTAGAATGAAATGTGATTTTGTTGAAGTTTAATTTTTTTCCATATTCATGTGTTTCTATGTATCAATGAATCTAACACCGCCGTATTTGGTCGCCGTGGATTAATAACTATGGATGACTGCAACATCTGTAGCCGTTAGTTTTGGGCCTCCAAGTATTGGGATGTTACACTCAAGCTACTAGCAATAACACAAAAGATAATCAAAGAAAGTTCATGGCATTTTTTGGATATATTGGTTGATCTAATGCTTCTATGTGATCCTAATTATGATTTGTTTGTATTCAACATGAACGAAAGGTTACCTATCGAGGAAGTTGAAACCTCTTAATTCAACTAACATCCTTAAATCATTACAGCCAAACCTCAAGCCACCTCCACCACTTCAAAACGAGGTTTCGATGGGATACTTAACCAATTCAACTAGTTCAAAAGGTATTATAAAAAGGAATTCAGGTCTTTCGACAGAGTCAAAAGGTTAAACAAGAAGAATTTCCAACTGCCACAACCTATTCGAAAGGTGGTCTTAAGGGAATCAATAGGTTTTAAATATCTCCATCTGTTCGAAAGGTGGTTTCGAAGGAGACACCTACACATTAAACTCTACTTTGGGGTGTTAACAAGTTTTCTTGTTAACATTTATACGCTAGAAGGAAGGCTCGAACCTCCGATTCCCAATAACCTCCTCTATATATTAATTGCATAGAGTTCTTCATTCGAAAGAAGAAAATGATAAGAGCAAGGGGTAATAACAACTTCCCTAATGCAGAAGCTGCATCACAATCAACTTTGGAAAATAATATAATCCTGAACTTTAACTTAGAAAATATGGAAATTGGACAACCTTCAATCCTAATGAGATTGGAAAACAATGAGATTAAAGTCCAGAATCTACTATAGCAAGTGATAGCTATACAAGAACTTCTTGAAGGGGCTCCATCTCAAGAATCATTAAAGGTTGTGGAAGGATAAGATGAAGCACAATCTCCAAATGAGGCAAAAGATGAAAAGCTAAACCAAAAAAGTAAAGTAAAAAAGTTCCTTAAGCAATCAAATAGTTTAACCCTGGAGGACAATGAGGATCACCACAACAACATTCTCAACCAAGTCACAAAGGATACGGTAAAGGATGTACTCCTAAAACTAGAGGAACATGTTATCTTGCAAAAGACTTCTTTTTAGAAGAAATAATAGTAGTTAGTATCCCTCCTCACATTCAAATTCCCCCACTAAAGTATGGTAGAACTACTGATCCAATGATCACCTTGTAACTTTTGAAAGCTGGATGGACTTATACAATGCTCCTGGGCCAGTACGTTGTAAACTCTTCACCATCGCTTTCAAGGGAGTGTCTGTCAAATGGTATAGGAACTATCAGAAAGGAACTATCCATTCTTGGGAAAAATTCTCCTATGAATTCATAACACAATTTCACATTTGTAAAGACCCAATAATAGATTCTTTCATGTTAGTTAACATCAAACAAAGGCCAGAGGAATTGCTTGGTGAGTACATTAAAAGATTCAATAGGGAAGCATTGAAGGTCAAAAGCACAACTGATAGAGAAAAACTAATGGCAGTTTGCTCAGGGCTAATCAAACAAACTCCTTTTCGGAAGGAACTTCATATTCATGGGTGTAAGGATCTACAACATTTCTATCTCCAAGCTGAAAAGTTTATTCAAATGGACGAAATGCATCATGTTATGAGAAAATCTTATCGAAAACATAGAGAAGGAAAATCTGACTTTTGGCATCTCAAAAAGAGACTAAGGAAAAATGAAAACTAGAAGGGGACTCAAAAAGAGATTTTCGAATCCAATTATGTAGTCCTAGACAAGCACCTCTCCCACATATTCGCCATGGTGAAGGACGATGAAAATTTTCCCATTCCATATAGGATTTGGAACTTTTCTGAACCAAATGAAGGAAGTAGTTATTGCGATTACCATAAAGCAAATGGACATGAAACCGACAAATGCCGCATTTTAGCAGAAGCAATTCAAGGCATGATTAAGTCAGGATTCCAATGGAGTTCATTAAGAAAGTTTAGAGGATATCTCATTCTAAAGAGGATATCTCAAGTATTCAAAGCTTAACTATACCTGCGAGAAGGAAGCAGCTTAACAACCCTAAGTTTGGACCCCTATCAAACCATGAAACCTTGCGGCATTAGCTCAACTATGGATTTTCTTCTTTCATAACTTTTTAGCTTGATTTGTACTTTGATTTATGTGTTGATTTGTGCTAAAAAATTGTTCATGTATTAATACAAAATTCGAGTGTTATTACAGATAAAAACAAAACCAGTCCATGGCATTCAACACACTCTCGAAGCACAACAAATTTCTAGAACGAAATGACACATCCTTATCTCAAAGCTTGAATCAATGTGGTGTAAAAAACTACTCCCATGGAACCCTGGATTATCGACAAACTTCAATTTTAAACTCGTGAAGGGAAAGTATCTAAAACTCTCCTAAAAGAGGCGATTCTTGGGAAAAGCATGCCCTTATTCGTGAAAGTCTATTAGTCCATGCATCATGGCTTTTCAAACTTGCAAACAAGACATCTCTCTTTACTAAGCAAAACCTAAGGAAGCATAACCATATATGTTATACACATTGATTCTATTTTCAATTAGTTATTCTACTGTTTTGGGAAAATTTTCCTAAATATGTTTTCAAGAAAGTTGCTTTCAAAAGTCGAAGAGGATTATCTCTAATTACCCTATAAAAAATAAAAATTAAGTATTTGTTTATTTTAAATATAAACCTGCACAATCTTTAAAGAATATTATTTGGCATTAATAAATGCACTCCAAGGATTTCTAACTAAGCAATCCCAGTATTTCAAAGTTTTCTAAAACAATTGGCGAGGAGAAGCTTATTCATGCTTTTTCAAGAAAAGTTTTAAAGCTATTAAGAGTTCATTGACAAAAGTTCAGATAAGAGAATCTTATTCTCGATTAAAAGACTATTAGTTCATGAATCATGACCTTCCAGTCGCTTATTTGAGATCTGTACGTCTCTATTATGAGAATAGTTTGAAAACCCTTGTAGAAGGCACCATTAAGAAAAGATTCTTTTATCAAAAGGATTTGCGCATCCAAACTCTTTTTTAGAAAGAAATTCTTTAATATATTATAAGGGATCATTTATAAGACATTTTTCTCTCTTAAAAAATAGACTTTATGACAAAAAGAAAACTGATATTTAAAAGGGATTTTACAAACATTTTAATTGGCCAAAAATGATTTTCATATACAAGTTTTAAGCCTACGATGCTATTCTGTAGCACCTCCTAGAGGGAGGGACAAAAGCCTACGATGCTATTCCATAGCACTTCCTAGAGGGAGGGACAAAAGCTTACGACATTATTCCATAGCACCTCCTAGAGGGAGGATCAAAACCAATAACATCCAGTTCACCTCTTAGAGGGAGGGTTATGTCTAGCACACACTAGCAACCTTTTAGAGGAAGGTCAATCTAACATACACTATATCCATTAAAATCAAGGGAAGCCCAAATGAGGCACCAATCAGGTGAAGAAGGACAAAGATGTCCGCAACTCAAAACAAAAGTCAAGACCCATAGGAACAAAGGGTCAAAGGAATAAATCCATCCATCATTTAAAAAAAGGATGAAGGCTGAGAAAGGAATACAAATAAGAGAAAAATGATGAAGATGTCCTACTCTATAGACAAGAATGAATGAGACATCCAAGACCATAATAAAAAAGGATAAATATCAGCTAGCAACCTTCAAAACATATGATTCATAAAAAGTGGTTCCCATAGCAAAGAGTTAAGGAACCTACATCCTAAAAGGAAACACGAGATGAGAAAATGGATAAAGAGATTCACAGTTTGAAATGGAAATCAAAGATTTATATGAAACCTAAAGGAATGAAACAAATAACAAATTTTTACTGCAAGGATAAAAGCGACTTCATTTGAAGAATAGATCAAGAAAAACACTTCTAAATCCTTAGAAATAAGGTGACCCTTTAGGATAAGAGAGTCTATATATATATATATTATATGTATATTAATAAGTTATTTCGACCATTGCACTGCTGAACAGCCAAGCAGTAGGATGGAACTTGCACAGCTAAACGACTTACTAGTCAAATGGAGCTTGCACTGCTAAACGGCCAGCCAACTGAATGGAACTACCCGCTGAACGGTTGAACGGCTGAAAAGCTGAACAACCGAACGAACCTATCTGCTAAACAGTTGGCTGGTCTTATAGAACTACTACTCCGAATGGCTGACTAGTATTATGGAACTACTATTCTAAATGATTGCATGGCTTTATGGAACTACTCGGCTCCAATATAACGATAATACTACTAACTTATAAGCATTTTAGGAACTACACATCTATTAATAAGATACCTACCGTTGAATAACAAGAATCCCCGCCGCTATTCAAGACATGAGTTTTAAATAAATCTCTAGCATAACATTTTAGGAAGAACTTTAGAATTAGGGCCAGATAGGATTAAAGATCTTTTGCTTAGGTCTACTTAGGTTACCATTACTAGACAGTTTTCCAACCTTGCACTTATACCGAATAAAATTTTGACATAGTCTATTTGCCAGATGAGATCCCGATAAATTTCTGACTAAATCCTTGACGTTGTGAACTTTCAATTTCTTTGTTTCTTATCATAAAGATTTCATATTGAATTTCTAGTTTCTAAATTTCCTTATTGATTTTTATGATGATTTGTTGATTTCATATTTTTGGCTTCCTTATTGGATTTTCATGATGATTTCCTATTAGACTTCTAGTTTCTAAATTTCCTTATTGATTTTTATGATGATTTGCCGACTTCATATTTTTGGCTTCCTTATTGGATTTTCATGATGATTTCTTATTGAACTTCTAGTTTTATGAATTCTTGATTTCCTTATTGAATTTTCATGATGATCTGTGGACTTCCCATTAAATTTTTGGATTTGAGTTTTAAACAAGGTTCTCTTGATATCAGATGGGCTTCCATTAGAAAATAGGGTAAAAAGAAAAGAGAGCCTTTTGATCTTCATATTATCAAGTAGCATCAGTACTAAACTATCAGTGGCTGAATGAAAGTTACTAACATATAATGCAACGATGAAAATAGAATTATAGGAGAGACAAGGTAAAACCACCTAAAGCAAGAAATTAATACCCACTGGCTGAAGAAAACTTAACCCAAGGAAAGAGGATTTGGGGTGTATGATAGCTTTCTTGAAAGGTTCATTTACTTAAACCAGCGTCTGATGACCAGGTGATATTGTTCCATATTTCTATAATTAGTAGTAAAAGGGTTTGGCCATGTACTTTTCTAAATGCTTTGCCCAATAATATTACCAGATAGTATCTTGAATTTTAGTTCTAAATTTAGAGTTACCAATTAAAGTCTTATGACAAGGATATGATCCTAATAGAAGTTATTATATGTTTTGCAGGAAAACAAAGAAAGAAATTTTATTGAAGTTTGAACAGTTTGAAAGAAATTCTTGGAATTTTGTCTCAAAGAACAAAATCTTCTTTCATACTAAGGGGCTAAATGTTATCCATGAAATATTCTCAAGAGTGAAAGTATAACGAAGGAGTAATAACATTACTGAGGTTCCGAAGACATTAGAATGGTTTCTATAAGAATTAAACAAGGCTTTCGACAAGGTCAAAATAGGGCCTCCTAAGCCTTAAGAGGACACTTTCATCATGGTCAATGTTATCATCAAAAACCACTCTAACTTGATCGAAGCCTTAAAAAATAAAAAGGGGAGATCCATGAAGAATGATAGTCATTATCATCAGAAATCATATTAACTATGTCAAAACCATAAAGAATATAAGGGAAGGATTACAAAAAGAAATAGCAACCACAAAGCCTTTCGAGAAAGTCGAAGGGATGCTTCAGCAGAATGTTCGATAAGGAGTGAGCTTTTGAAGAGGTCAAAAGGTGACAGGGCTACCTTTACGCTTCAGTGAACGCCTTTAGAAACAATAGCTTTCGCATGCATAAAGGAGTTTCGAATATGTTAAAAGTACCTTTTGAAGGAAATAGGTAACAAACTTCCGCATGTGTGCCAAGCCATTCGAAACGATTGGTTTTGCCCATTTACCTTCATTAGAAGAATGTATGACCAAAGCAACCCCATCGAAAGCTTATATTAGCCTTCGAATTGGTTGAAACCATCCACATTATAAAATAATAACATGAGTTTAATGTAACTTCCTCAAACACTAAAAGATGGAGTGTCGCACTAATCAAAGAGGATGCTTTCGAATGGTATCTTCTAAAGTTAAGCTTTCTACAGTGCTTCGACTCATTCGAAGCCTACAAAGTGCACATTTCGACAACGTCGAAAGCCTATGCCCTTTTCAACTTACATGGCACATTAACAGCTTGGTGAAGAGCGCTTCCATACCTTTCGATGAAGTCGAAAGCAATCAAGCAAGATAGAAGGAAGCCCAAATTTTAGCGGCAAGGGAAGGTTGTCAAGGTAATCCTTTCGACTAGGTCGAAAGGTCTAATTCAAAAGGGTGAAGGCGAAAGAATGAATGAGAAAGGTTAGGAGAAAGGCCTTTTAACTGTATTATAAGAATGCACACGAAAGGATAGAAGAGGGCCTTTCGACTGTGTCGAAAGGATGAAGGCGGAAGGTGATCAACCAGCGCCTATAAATAAGACGTTAGGGATCTTGCTTGGGGGGCCGATTTCATTGACTCCACACTTGTGCTTTCTTAAATTTGTAAACCATAATTCTAAAATTAGATTGGGGACTTGACTTCTTTGTATCACTCAAGCTACTAGCAATAATATAAAAGATAATCAAAGCAAGTTTATGGCATTTTTTGGATATATTGGTTGATCTAATGCTTCTATGTGATCCTAATTATGATTTTTTTGTATTCAACATAAACGAAAGGTTACATATCGAGGAAGTCAAAACCTCTTAATTCAACTAACATCCTTAGGTCATCAGAACCAAACCTTGAGTCACCTCCACCACTTCGAAAGGAGGTTCCGATAGGATACTTAACCAATTCAACTAGTTCGAAAGGTATTATAAAACAGAATTCAGGTCTTTTGACAGAGCCGAAAGGTTAAACAAGAAGAAGTTCCAACTGTCACAACCTATTCGAAAGGTGGTCTTAAGGGAATCAATAGGTTTCAAATATCTCTATCTGTTTGAAAGGTGGTTTTGAAGGAGACACCTACACATTAAACTCTGCTTTGGGGTGTTAACAAGTTTTCTTGTTGATAGTAATAATTCATAGTGGTGAAATTTGCATGATTTGTTTTTTCTTCTTTTCTTTTACGTGTGTTTAAATTTAATGGGTAGCAATGACTTTGTAAGGCGATACCATGGGGTGAAATATTGTTACTGTTATAGATACAAATTCTGTATTCACCGAATAATCGAAAATCCTAGAGTACTTGCTATTAAGATGTTCTAAAGGGATTTTTTTCCACACATCCTTTTTTAAAAGTTGATAAAAACAGGCCCAAGGCCCAACAGGAACCGGGTATAAGTTTTACCCGTATGAACACAAAATGGTTTTATAATATGACTCAACCCTGGCCGCACATTATAATACTCTCTCCTCGGCAAAATAAGGAAAACTTAACCCTTAAAAATTAGGGCTAATCAAATCAGGATCGATTCATTCAACTTCCCAGGTTATAAGTTTAAATCTTGGTTCAGGGAGGTTTCGTTTTCAGATCTTCTCATTGCTGCTTTTAGCTCTCCCGATTTGCAGCTCTGAAGAGTTTTCTATGAAGTTGCCCAATAATTCATTTTCATTAGTATTAAGCTTCTCTTGACCAAAAAGTCAGCTGCTTTCACTCTTGCCTCAAATAGATAAGTGATATACTAGATTGTTGAGCTTACTTCTATAAAAGCTATCACTCAATCTCTGATTGTTAATGTCGAGTTGCAAAAAATTTTCTTATTGTAAGGAGCAAATCTCTTCCAGCATGTTGTTGTATGTGCGGTAGTTTATGCTCAAATCAGGTAAGAAAAAGGGTCGATTAGAATTTTTAAATGATTTATCATTCAAGTAGTGATTATTGAATGCATGTTTACTTCCCTTGCAGGACCTGCTTTTGATTTAAGCACAGAAACGACCGCCTCCAGTAGATGAGTTTTCGAGATTGGTTCCACACCAACCTCTGAACTCTTTCATCCAATGATTGCCATTATGGTGAAATTTTTTGCCATGGGAAATGTTTGAATTGACTTTCCCGCTTTTTAGGTGTGCGTCTAGACTTTCTTCATAATTATCTAGGCCCTGAATGCTTGAGTTTTTATTTTGTGATTCAAAATATTTTTGCTGGCTTTGTGATATATAATGTGATAGTCTGCTTCAATGATTTTCCATAATTGAATTCTTTCAGTTTCTTTTCTTGTGTGTAATTTAGAATTTTTTCCAGATGTGATAAATGACTATTGTTAACAAAATGCAAGCTTTATCAAAATCTTTGGTTTTACTTTTGTACTTCTATTGGATATGCTGGATGCTTTCTCTGATGTTGTGCAAAGATATGAATTGGTCGAGTTTCAGTTTTCCTTTTACAATGAATCATAGATGCCTTGAAAAAATGCATTCAAAATATAAATGCTATATTGTTTCAGTTTCTTTTTTGCAAAGAAAGGCATTTGGTTTTCTCCTTTTTATTTCATTTGTAGCACCTTTCTTTTATAGGCAGTCTGTTTAATAATGAAAAATAGGCACAATGTGCTTTTTTTGGTAGTTTGCCCTATTCCATATTGTTTTAAGCCAATCCACTTCAACTTATGCACATTTTATGAACTCCCAAAGTATTTTTGAGAGAAAATTTTCCTTTAAAAGATAAATTCCAGCTCCAAGCATCTTTTTGAAAACTTGCATCAATGCTAATTTTTTTCAATTGTAGTTTTGAATATAGCTGCAGCTGGTTGTAGTTATGTATTTGAATAATACTTTCCACTTTTAAATTAGCACCACCAAAATATATTATGATGTTCCAACCTAATAAATTGACCAGAGAATTGCCATAAATCCAAGGGTCAAACCAAAGGCTGGTTAATTTGCTTGCCATCTTTGAATTTCCTTTCAATAACTTTGATGCCATTTTCCCTATTTTTTAAATTGTTCTTCTAAGTATATGAATAGTGATTTTCTATTGGAATTTTCCAGAAGTTTTTGCCTTTAACATATTTTTTCTTCATCCATTTAGCCCATAAATATTCTCCTTCGACAAATTTCCAAAAAGATTTAAGGTTACATGCATCGCTTATGTCCTTGAAATTTCTCAAACCCAATCCTCAAGTTTTTTTTCTTTGCATATTGTTTCCCATAATGCTTATTGATGCTTTCCTTTCCAAATGAAATTTGCACATATTTTCTCAATTTTCTACATTGCTTTTGATGGGATATTATGAGTATGCAACCAATACATAATGATAGAAGTGAGGACAGTATGTGTGAGCCAGTGTTGTAAAAATCGGTCTAGGCGGCGCCTAGGCGGTAATCGGTGCTAACCACCTCGCTTGGCATGTAATCAAAAATTCTAGGCGGTCTCCCCGTCTAATCGCCGTCTAGAACTGCCCAACACCGTCTATTGCCGATTAAAAGGGAATATACCCGATTTTATTAATAAATCTGATTTTATTTTTCCAATAACATTTTCTCAGCCCAACAAAAAATTAAAAAGCCAATATCCATTTAGTTATAGGAAAGACCGATCCTCTTAACCTAAACTACCAGAAATCAAAACGCATGAACAAAATTATTGGAACCTTAATTCTCCCCTCTTTCAATTTCAACCTGATCGTTTGGCTATACGAAAGACCGAAGAGCGCTGACGAATGAAGGATGATGAGCATCGAAGAGCATCGACGACCGTGGTTAAATAATATTAAACATTGCATACAATTTACAAGTGGTTATACAATATACAATACATATGATTTACAATTGTGGAATAAACTATATTAAATGACATATAACTTCAATTTAACGTGCATGCGTCACTGCCTTCATAACAATTATAACAATTAATTATATAAGTAGTATAGAGACTTTTATAAACAATATCGAAAACGCCTAGTGCCAATTAATCCGATTAATCCTTAATTCATGCCTACCGCCTAGAGTCTGCCTAGCGTTTTTTACAACCTTGGTGTGAGCTCTAATCGGACTGTTATAGATAGTAATTTACTAGACTAACCCTCCAATCTGCACTGCATAATGTCATATAAACTTGCACAGTTTTTATCTGTAATTTGATTCATGTTGAGTGGCAATCCCAAGTATTTTACTGGAAGTTTACTTTTCTTTATACTTTAAGATATTAAGAATTTCTTCCTTTCTATTGTAGCCTTTGCTAATGCATACTTTACTTTTGCTTTCACTTATTTACAAACCAGTTAAATCTTTTAACTTGCCAAATATCTTTGCAATTGTGTTAGCACTTTGAATATCTGCATTCAAAAATAAAAGTAAATCATCAGCATATAATAAATATGAAATATGTAGTTTTATTATATTTATTGCCTTTAAATTTCCAATTGATTGTTCTATTTCCATTTGTAAAGGAAAAAATTCCATAGCAATAGTGAATAAGTATGGAGATAAAGGATCCCATTGCCTTATTCCTATAGTGCTATGAATTAAACCACTAGGATTTCCATTAATGAGAATGGGGCATGTAAAATTTGTAATACATTCTTTTACTAGATTGCAGAATTTTTTTGGAAATCCTAATTGTTTCATCATGTGAATTATAAAATACCTATCTATTTTATCAAAAGCCTTGTGCAAATCAATTTTTACACACATTTTGTTTCTATTTCCCAGATTGAAATTTCTAGCTATTTCATGGGCTAACAAAGTATTTTCGACAATTAACCTGCTTGGAATAAAAGCACTTTGGTTCCCTGAAATTGGATACTTAAGAATTTTTTTATTTTATTACATAAAATTATTGCTATAATTTTATAAATAAAGTTGCAGCATGAAATAGGCCTGTAATCCCCAAACCATTAAGAACCTTAACTTTTGGGACTAGAGTAATAAATGTATGGTTAATATTTTTTTAAAATTTTCCCAGAGTTAAAGATTCATTTACTGTCTCAAACACACTGTTTTTAATATCTTCCCAATGAGATTTGTAAAATTTTGCTCCAAATCCATCTGGACCAGGGCATTTATCAAATTTTTAATTAAAAATTATAGACTTTATTTCCTCCAAATCAATTGGGGCAAACAAATTTCCTCACAGTTACTATTCAATAAAAAATTTGCGACTATATTTGAGAAAGCTTTCATACAAGAGTCAGCATTATATAGAGCTGATAAATAGTTAATAGCTTCCTCTTTAATTTGAGAAGCTTTATTAATTGCTGCCCCATGTTAGTTTCTGAGATGATGGTTTTGATGACAACAACCTTAGGACTTGTTATAAAATATAAATACTAATATTCTTGTCTACATATATATGTATATGCAGGATATATATGCAGGTACTGAGAATGAAGACTGTACAGTATAAAGATTCAAGACTGACGAATTCAAGATTGAAGAAATCAAGGCTGAAGACTCATGAGTATCAAGAGTTTAAGATTTCAAGAGTTCAAGGTATCAAGATAAGTAATAAAGTCTAGATTTAAGTTAAAACTTCATAATAGCACTAAAATCTTTATTTGGATTTTAATTGTCGAATAAAATCCACCTTCTCGCTTTAATAGTGGTATGAAACCCACGACCTTCTCTAGTGGGATGGAACCCACGACCTTCTCTAGTGGAATGGAATCCACGAAATTTTCAAAATGATTTATTTAAATATTTTTTCAAAAACTTTTTAAAAGTCATCTCTCTCAGTTTAAATATTTTAGCCTTAACTATTTTTATTATCTTTTATATTTTGATTTCAAAAATCATCTCTTGTTTTTAAACTATCTTCTGGTTTTAATATTCTAACTTTAAATTTCAAAAATATATTCTATACTTAGTTTTTAATATTACTTTTATATTATAGATTTATATATTTTTAAGATTACTTTTTAAATCTCTTTTATAAGTTTAAACTATATTCAAAATGGTTTATAAACTTCAGAAATTGTTTTGACAAGATTTAGAAAGAAAATCTCTTTTAAAAATAAAAATCAATTTTCAAAATTTACTAGAGCATGTTGACATACCTCATCCCCCCATGTCGATATGGTGAGCGTAGAATTCAAATTTCAAATTTTCAAAAGAAGTGTCTATTCATCATAACCTTTCGCGAATGGACATGACTGTTGTTCTTCTATAAATACCAATTATTTTCAACGAATTTTAAGTTAGTTTTTCTTCATTTCTTCACTCCTTCTTCTCCACTCAAATATTCTCTTATATTTTAACAAAACTCTACCGAAATCCTAAGTGAATCAAACTTGATCATCTCTAGTTTGATTCTTTGCCACTCTCTCTCAAAGATCTCAGTGCTATTCAGAGTTATAGGATCATTTGTAATCAAAGAAGTGTATCGAGTCTCTCTATCTATCAAAGTGATGTTGGAAATGGTGCGATTGTGGCCCGTAAATCAATTGGGTGTGATTGTAGCCCATAAATCAATTAGGTGATCTTGTAGCCTGGTTAAATCAAGAGAGTTTGCCCTGGACTCAAAGACAGGAGGGTGTATCTCGTGGCCTTGAAATCGAGGTTGTAATATCGACATTATATTTGAAAAGAAATCTGCACAAGAAATTGTATGGGACTGGATGTAGGGTAACTCCGAACCAATATAAAATTCCGGTGTGTTCTTTCCTTTACTGCTTTTTATTTACTATTTGCATCTGTGTCTGATTCTGTGATTGTTTGTGTGTTTGTGAATTGCATCTGTTTGTGTTTAATTTGAAAAGATTTCAATAATTCCATAAAATCCATTAAACATTATTCACCCCCCTCTAGTGTTAATTCTGCCTTAAGATCCTAATCCGCATTTCCAACACCCCTTTATTGTCAATAAGTTTGCCTATGTCATTTATATGTTTTTATTTGACATTTTGGCATAGAAAAAAAATGCCAAATAAAAACTTAGTTGCTTCATCCCCATTAGTTAGTTTATCCACCTTGGCTTTCTGTTTCATGTTGATTGTTTGCACATGCAAAGACTTAATTAATTTGGCTTGCATTTGGAAAAAATTGTTAACTTGAATTTTGTCTGAGCTATCAAAATCAATATTGTTTTGCGCATTCTCACATTCCTCATTTATTTGTTTTATATCATTTTTGTTTTTTCTTTTATTCCATTTTTTCAGATTTTTCTTTGCATCCTGTAGTATTTTGCAAAACTTTGTTTTACCACTTCATTATAATTATCTTCTAATGTCCATCCATTTACAAATCTAAACGGATGATTTTTCTTCGAGATTTGATTTTGAGTTTGAGAAAAAGAGATTTGAATTGGGGTATGATCACTTGTTGCTTGAGGCAATGTGTTACATTTGAAATCTGGAAAACAATTCAGAAAACTTTGATTAATTAAAATTCTATCTAATTTACCATGTATATTTCTATATTCACTTGATTTCCATGTGAACCTTTTTCCTATAAATGGGGGCTCTATTAATCTAGTTTTTAAAATAAATTTATTAATCATTTCTAGCTTTTTAAAAGAAAGTGGGATTCCTCCTCTTTTTTCATTTGAATGAAAAACAATATTAAAATACCCTAATACAATCCAAGGTTTATTAATATTTTTATTGATTTGCTCTATGTGATTCCAAAGTAAAAATCTATCATTTTCACTATTAGAAGGATATATGAATGAAATTTCAATTTGAATCCGCCTTTATTTGTAAATTTACAATGAATATATTGTAAATTTAAAAAATACTATTTTGTCCTAAATATTATGATACCAAAGTATCATAATTCTACCATTTTTCCCTAAAGAGTTATTATTAATAATATTCCAACCCAGTTTTCTGTTTAGAAATTCTTCTATCTTGTCATTTCCTAGTTTATGCTCTAATAGACCTACTAGGCTTACTAGTGAAGAACAGTTAGCTAGATCCAACTTCCTTTCAGGAGAACTAAGTCCTCTAACGTTCCAAGCAATAATCGACATTATTATATATGAGAAGTAAATAACATTTTTTTAATAAGGATAGTGAAAGGATGTTATTTGTAGTTATAGAGAGCCTCTGTAACTGCCAATATCAATGCATTCAGTTGCCTTGATCCCTTTCTTTTCGCAAGCTTTAGCATGTTGTGCTTTGAGCTGCTTTTCCCATAATCGGTTTTTGCTGATATATTTTGCTTTGAAGTCATTTTGTTCATTGTTCACTAAGCTGCTGTTTGAATTGATGTCTTTTGAATTCTTTATCTTACCTTTCTTCATCTTGTTCTTGTTTGAAGGGGATGAAGAAGCTGAAAGGATTTTAGCTACATTTTCCCATAATCTTGGGGATATACTTTCTGTGGATTTAACTATTTTTGAAGCTTTGGAACCCAAATTATTTGTTGCTGCAGTTTTTAAATTCCCTATTTCAGATTATGTCTCCATTCTAATTTCTACCAAACTTACTTCTTTTCCTAAGCAATCCCTCATAGGGAAATTTTCTACATTCTGCATGTTTGCACTTGATTGTGAATTTATAGATTGTGTTGTTACTTGGTTTTCCTTCTCATTTGGATCAGAAGAAGTTTGCACAAAAACTTGTTGAGTACACTTTTCACTTTGTTGCTTGTCATTAACCTCCATATTAGTCCCAGTTTCTTGATTTTGAGTGATTTCCATTAGATCAGTGGTTTCGTTGCTTTGAGTATGTATAATTTGTGCATCCAAAGCTGAATCTTTTAGAACTTCAATATTTTCAAAGTATTGAAGTTTCCAAGTATTGAATTTTCCAAGAAATTGCATTACTTGTTGTTTTGTCTGGGTTTCTACTGATTGAATTTTCTTTAAGAATTCCATTTCTAAGATTTTCTTTAACCCGTTTTGTTTTTTCCGAAGCAGCATTATCACCTTCTTTGTTTGCCATTTTTCTTATATTATTTTTTTCTTTCCATGTCTTTTTTGTATGACAAATTTATGTGCAGTTGTTTGAAGAATGCCCCGAGCATACACAATTTAGACATCTTGGGGGAATCCATTCATATTCTATTTTTCGAGTTAAGTTTTCTCCATCATGCATTAGGATGTATGCTTCTTGTAACGACCCTGAATTTTTGACATTTGAAATGTGAATATTTAATTGAGTTTAAATATTCGAATGATAGTTTAATTTGAAATTCGAATATCAGAATGAATTTGGCAATTTAATTATTGAGTTTAATTTACTGAAGTTGGGTAAAAATTTGAATCTTCAGTTTTAAGCTTGTTAAAAATATTTTCAAGGCTTAGAAAATTCATATTGATAATTCTGAAGGTATTGGAACTTTCAGAATTGAATTTGAAACTGTTTTGTTCAGTTTTGAAATTTTATCGTTTAAATCGATATTTGAAAATAGCGTTCCGGGGCACAGTCTCGGAATTCGACGAAACCAGTTTCATTAGATCCGTAATAGTGTATTATTATCGGATTTCAATTTTCGTAATGTTTGGAGTGATCGTTTGGCCGTACGATAAGCAAACGCGTTGAAATTATATCGAAATTTAATATTTTAACTGGGTTCAAAAAGCTATCTTCTCCATATGATCAAATTTGGACTCGAAACCTTTTCCATTGCGTTCGAAATAGGGGTATAACCTTACGAACGCCTGGCGGCATGTCTCATTAGGAGGTCGAAAATTTAAGCTACAGATTCGAGACAATTTGAAATCAATTTAAATTATATTTGCTTATTCTTATTCCGACAATACGTACAACTAGCTACCACATTGTCTCTTTTGTACCTTTCATTTTCTTTTCCCTGTTTCTCAAATCATACAGTTCGAACAGAAAGAAAACAAAATAATTTCGTTCATAAAAGGGAAGATGATAAAAATGGCTGATCGAACGAAAACCTTTTCTTCGTTTCAAATAAAAATTCATGGCCACAGTTTCTTTTAGAATTCGAAATCAATCTCGTCCTCCCCAAACGAAATCAAATCGGCCGAGCCCTTCTTCTTCCATTCAAACATAAATCATTCGAGACTAAGAAAAAAAAATAGGCAGATACGAATCGCGATTTAATCGCGACTACGCAAAGGGGATCGACGATAGGCGATTCTCGAGCACCGCGAGTAGGCTGCGAAGGCGACGGCGCAGTCGAAGGGGGAAGGTCGGGATCGCGATGGACTTGAGCTTACATGCAGGCGATTCGACTGCGAGTTCAACTGAGGCCGGAGGTTTGGGAATAGGCGAGGGTTTCAAGCTCGAGTGCGATTGTCGCGTGTTCGATTGGAGGGCGACGGTGACGTCAAGCAGCACGCGGAGGCTAGGGTTTCCAAACCCTTGATTAATCAATCAAATCAAGTGAGGTATTTTTCTTTGTTTAAATATATATAACTGTTGCAGTGAGTATAAAAGCATTTCTGCTTTTAATATATATATACAGAGATTGGTAAGAAATTTTAGTTCATTAAAATTTAATAAATGTATACTTGTATAAACAGAAAGAAATATATATATATATATATGGTTTTGGAAATTATAGGAATTTTAAATGTGAGCAGTATTGATTTTACTGTAAGTTTTAGAAAATTTATATTTTGATTTAAATAGATATATAGACAGAAATAATAATAATGTATATATAGATAAGATTTGAAAATGGAAAATTTTAAATGTTTGAAATTTATATAGAAATGAAATTTTAGTTTTACAGTAAAGCATAAAAATACTTCTGTTTTAAATATTTACATATACAAGTTGAAAGGGAAAATTATCAGTTAAAATTAAATCTATTTCAAAGAAAATATTTTGTTAAAAAGAAATTAGTTTAAAAGTCAAATTTAAATTTTTAAAATTAAAATCATTGTATAATTGAAACTTATCAAATTAGAAATTGAGTTGTTCGATTTAATTCGAATATTAATAAATTTATATAATGTTTTTACAAGGTCTATAAATTGAAAAAACAAGTCGAATTGGAAAATGGACAGCGAATTAAAAAGCTAAGGTGAGATCTTCTCACTCAAACAAAGGGTTTTGTTTAATTTTAAATAGTTATATTTAAAATTATTGATTGTGTTGATTGTGTGCTTGAATGATAGTATACATAGTAGTATATAGCAATATATATATATATATTGGAATATGTATATATTGGAGTTGTTGATTTCCCGCATTATATAGCGGATGAGACCCTATGCGCCGCATAATAGCGGATGATATTTTTATAAATCCCATATACCGCGATATTCTACCTCGAAGTGGAATCGGTATTGTGCTAACGTCTGTGGATGCAGGGAAACAGATTAGAGGGATCCAACTGGATTCCTCAAATTATATGAATTTGTTTCATATGTTGTATGAATTTGTTTCATATGCTGTGTGATAATTTGTTTATAATCTGTGAATGATTATATCGATGATTGAATGTGTTGAAGGCTATAATTTAGCCGAATGTATTTTTGGTATCGTTGGATACCAGAAATAAATAAATTGGATTTTTGAAATTAAAGTAAGAAATTTCAAGTAAATTACTTTTGAAAGAATTGAATAAATTTAAAAAAAGGGATTTAAAAGCGTAAAGTTGATTTTTGTAATCTTATCGAGTTATTTCCAAAATATGGGAAAGGATTTTTATAAATGGATTTTGAATAGTATTATTCGAAAGTTGGGAAATTTATTTAAAAATGGAATTTTAGATGGTTTGAAAGAGATAAAGGAATTTATTTTAAAAGGTGATAAATTTGTTTGAAATCAAATTGATAATTGATTTGGTATTTGAAGATAAATCTTTGGGAAATCGATATGAAAATTTATTTGACGTTGAATGAAAAATTGATTTGTGTTGAAATAAATTGGAAATCAATTTGTAAAATGATTTGGGATTTGAAATAAATTGGAAATAGATTTGTAAAATGATTTGGGATTTGAAATAAACTTAGAAATCAATTTGTAATTGATTTGGTGTTGAAGTAAATTTAGAAATCAATTTGGAATTTGATTTGGTGTTTGAGAGTGAATATTTGAGAAACGATTTGAAAATCGTGTATAAGTGAATATTTGGAAATTTAATTCACAATGGAATTTATAAAGGAAAAGGGGAATAAATAATATCGGGAATTTTTATTCCAAGAGTGAAAAATGATTTGAAATTTGTTTTCAAAGTGATGAAGTGTGGAAAAATATATATCTAGTGAAGATATTTTGGAGATTTAATAATTTGGGAAAATTATTTAAATTGGTTGATTGTTGTGAATGTTGTTTGATAGTTAAATAATCGACTATCAATATTTGCCTTTGAAATGGCACTTGATTTGTTTTTAAAACAAACGCTCATTATTCGGTTAAGCTGGGAGAGGATTTTGTGTCATATAACCCATTCCGAATAGTGATACGTCGTGAATGGATAACATTTGAAGACCGGTGCGAAGACCGGGTATCTTCGAAAATGAAAGGACAACCTGTCGGATGTCTCAGCACCGAGTTGCTCTGGTATAGAGATTTATATCACTCTTTTTGTGATGGGAAGTCCGGACGTGATTAGTGAATACCCGGATTGGAAGGGCTTCTTTGGAAGTGCCTTCGGTTTTATTCGAACCCGGAACAGACTTGTATGGTTGTATGTCTGACGCTACACTTTGAGATATAAAGCTGATTTCTTTCAAATACATTTATGTTGGTGGCGGAGAATTTATTCTCTTAGCTTAACACTCTTCTCTGAGACGTATGAGCTCAAAGGTTATGTAGTTGAAGGTTACTAGTGATACATTCCCAATTTGGTAATGTGGCATACGAAGTGTTGTTGATCATTTGTTGATCAAAGCATGGCTTTGTGAAAAAGCGTAGCTTTGTGGACGAGACTTCATCAAAAATATGTTTTCGGACCTTCTCTTTAAAATGAAAAGTAGACGTTCCAGTACGAATCTCAGCAATAACTTGTTCATATTCTACATATTGATTATTTTGAACTAAAATCAAACTTTTGGGAGGAGCCTCACAACCCGGTAATGGTCGAAACAGTAATGTTAGGGCAAGGTTGTTAGGGGTCGCGCCCCTAGGGTATGACATTTCCTTCTGGATAAAAGGTGATATCATGGTATGGAGCCCAGATATTTTACCTATGTTGATGCTGCGAATTTATTATACTTTGTGGTTGTTGCTTTGTGGTTGAGGATCCTCGGATAAAGGTCGGTAACGACCGGGGGATGGCATAGCTTGTGTGTTAGCTACCTAGTTACAGCTGTACAGCGTGAGGTAGTGTCAGTGTGTTGGTTACCTAGTTACAGCTGTACAGCGTGAGGTAGCATCGGCCTTGTGTTTGCAGAGATCCGGTTAGGTTCTCGGGGCGTCTTTCCAGAGGCGTTTCCATTTCGGTGTAAGGAAGTTCCTTTGCTTGACCATTTGTTGGAAATCCAAAGAAACAATACGAACCTTGTACGGTTTTAGTTGTATAACCTGCTATGGAATGTGGCGGCTATTGAACATAGTAGCTATAGTAGGCATACAATAATGGTTGTATGTTGGCTAAGATTGATATTATAATTTTGAAATGTTTTCCACACTAGACATTAATAATAATATCAACTGATCTTTCGTAGTAAGCATCTTTGACTATCATAAGGAGAAATCTCCTCCAATTCTGCGTTTGCATTGTGTGTGTGGTGGGAGGCCTTATGGTAGTTTCATTTTCCAAAAGCATTGCGAATTTGTTTTATTTTCTTTGTGAAAATAACTGTTTTACGATCTCACCAGTCACCATGACTGACTCGGAGTTTATTGTTCCCTTTCTAAACTCTGGGTGCCCATAATTTTCCACACGGGCAGCCTAGAGTTATGTTATCAGGATATTCTGGAGCTTTGGAGATGAGCTGGATGGCGAGGCGTACTACCATACTTGTTTATTTATTCCGCTATGTATTCTGTATGAGGACAAGTTTATATAACTGTCCATTGTTGTATTGAGTTGTATATTGACTCTGATGATGTATGTATAAAACTGATATAGTCCTTTGTTTAAAAGACTAGTGATTATCTATTATATATTGTTCCGCTGCGAATGTGAGATTCTGGTATTGTTGTTGTTTCTGTTTCTTCTTCTTTATTTTTCTTCTGTCTTCTTCTACCTCTTCTTTTTAACCCTAATGATTCGGTTTTCCGGCATTCGATTGCGCGTCATTTGATACAGTGGACGTATTAATGTCGACTTTCGAGCATCGAAAAGTCGAAACGTTACATGTGGTATCAGAGCAGCCGGTTAAGCAACAACCCTGGCTCTGTTAGGTGTTACTCATTAGAGATAGAGTCAGTAGTACTCTAGAATGAGTGTGAGTGTAATAATAGATATGAGCGCGTATTTGTTAGTGAATACAAAGAAAAATTTGTATTGTGTTGACTTATCGGTTGATTGTTTATAGATTCTGGTCGGTGTAGTCTGGCCAACTGTAATCGATAGGGGTTTCTAAACTCTTAAACAAGATAAACTGACACAATATTGTTTTAAATAGGGTGAATGAAATAATTTTACCCAAAACTATTTTGTATAGAAAAGAAATGATTTTCTATGAATTATTATAGTATATGGATGCTTAGTTGTTAGGAAGTGATAGTATTGAATTGTTATCATTGTTATATGGAAATTGAATAAGAAATAATGGTATAATTAAAGATTTGGAGATAAATTCATTTAACAAATGAAATTTATAAATATGAATTGAAAGTATAAGGAAATGAATTCATATACGAATGGGATTTGTAAATGAAAATTGTAAATGTGCTTTATAATTGAAATAGAATTCCAGGAAGATATTTGAAATAAAATTCAGTAATGGAATGAATTTGTGAATGAACTAATGAGGTTACATTTGTAAATAAATGAATTGGGAATTGAATAATGAAATGAGATTTAATTTGGATCGAGTTGAATAAAAATCCAAACTTGGAAAAAAAATAAAGTGGATTGAATTCAAGTAAGCAAACTTGATAATTTATTGATTCATGAAATAATGAATTGGAAGTTGAATTTGTTAAATTAAAATTGAATTGTGAGTTGAATAAAAATGGTTTGAATTTGTATATAAATTCAAGTAGTAGAAACAAATTGAAAATTTCCTTGTTATTGATAAATTAAATTCAGGATGAATTGAATATGGAAATTTGAAATTTAAAAAGAAATTTTGTGAAATGGTCATCGTCAACTTTTATTGAATGGTTTTGAATAGAATTTGTTTAGTTAATGAAATAAACCGAATGTGAATATGGAATGTAAATTAAATTGAATGGAATCAATTGGAAATGAAATGGAGTTAAAATAAATTGAGTTGGAATCAATTTAAATTAGTTATAAACTAAAATGGATATTCTATTAAGTGAATATCGTTGAATTTGCATAGAAATTATTGTCGTTTGACGCAAACGAGATTGTATAAAATTCTATGAGCTAAATGAAAGCCAATAAAATTGATGTGAATCAATTGAAATAGATATGAATTCGTTTCGTTTAAAAATGAATTGAATATAAGGAATTGCATTGTAAACCATTGAATTGAATGTAAATGGTATGTAAATTAGATGAAAGCGATTAAATTTGTATTGAAATTTTATAAATTGCTTATGAGAATTATTTGGAGTGCATTGCTTATGAAACTATGTGTTTACTATTGAAAATAAGTGAAATATAAATGAATTTCCTATATATGTCACTTACATGTTTAAATTGAGTAAGTGCAGGTTTTTGGAAGCCGTTTGGCTGCATTTGGTCGCGCAAATGCTAAATAAATAAACCGCTTTGCTTAAAATGCTAAAAAGGTACGCCTACGCAATACAAAATAGGAAATATGAACTGTTTTTTATTTTCCGACCGAGTGGGTCGATGTATATATATTTATATCTTTTGTCAAATTGCAAAAGCTCCTCCGTACAAAGGAGACTCCGCCAAAATTTTCTAAAAATTTTGGGAGTTAGAAAAAATTTGGAATTTTTGAAAATTTTTCACTTAACGACAAGTGATTTCAAATTGCATTTGAGATAAGGTAAATAGAATTCAATATCTAAAATGAATTAAATTGAATTCAAATGGGATTGAAAATGCAAAGTTGAATGGAAATGAATATATAACTTTGTTAGTGAAGTGAAAATAAATATAAGAAGTATGTAAATACTTATATTGAACTTAAGAAATAAAGAATGAAATTCTTAAGTAAAATGGATATTGGGAATCCAATAAGTAAATTTGGCCATTGTTGTTAAGTAAAGTATACAGGGATTATAAAGACTATAGGAAAATGGAATGGGATTTTGATTTCGAAGGTAAATTTGAATTTGCTCGACAATAAGGTATGCATTTCAATTTCAATATGAAATTTGATGAGTTTCTGATTTTGCCACTTGGAATTTTGTTTTCTATTGGAATTTGGGAGTCCGTAGGGACATTTTGTAGTGGTACCGAGCTAGCCGCGCAAAGGAGACGCTGGCGAAATTTCTCGGAAATTTAGAGAGTTAGAAAATTTTTGAGAAAATTTTGAATTCAAAATTTGAATTTGAATTGTTAAGAAAACCATATTATTTGGAACTTATGGTTGATTGTGGAAAGTTAGTTAAAGTGATAACGAATCTTGTAACAACCCGTGATTTCGCATCAATCAATTATCGTCATTAAACAATTAATGGTGATAGTTGATTGCTGTTGGGATTTTTATCGGTTGAAATTCTTTGAAAAAAATGGGTTAAGCGGTTACGCGGGCTTTAAAATTTATTTGGCCCATGTTTCTTTTTGTTGCCGTGAAAATCATTTACACCCGTTCCCCTTATTCATTTTCATCTCAAACCCTAAAATGAACAAGAAATAAAATGGCGGCCTCCTTTAGCGTTCGTTCCTCTTCTCTTTTGCTCGAGAATTAGGGCTTTATAATTCGAAAGCGCCGAATTCAGTAGCTCGATCGATGCTGTCGATCGTTCGTTTCCTCGAGTTGCGTTCGGCTCCTTCAAATTTCGTCGAAAAAGGTAAGTGATTTTTCACTCACATCTAATTCAAAATTTTAGTGATTTCTGACTTTGTTAATTTCGTATATTTATGATTGGCTTGAATTTCACGGTTTGTTTTCTCGGCTTGATTTTTTTATCTTACGGCTTCAGTTCCGATTATTCTTCTGTTGACTTTGTCACACCCGGCTATGAATTATTTTTACTTTGTGATGAAGGTTTACTCGTTCATTAATTGTGATGATTTTTGCTTTGCATTTGCTTGATGTTGAGCATTGTTTCAGGTATCACTGTATTTTGTTCATCTGAAGGTTTTGGGTTGCATTGACTTTGTCATTGCCCGACCTGTGCTACTTCTGTTTATTTTGGTTACTCGTTCATAGCACTGAGCTTTGCATCAGTGCTCGGCCATTGTTTGTCATGTGCATTCTGGTCTGGTATATTTGACATATGTCCAGTCTTGTTCACTGGTCGAGTTCTTGGTTTGATGTACTTGAGTCTACATCCCTGATCATGTCACTGTTTGCATTGTCGACTTATGTGGTCTATGTGGTTGAAGTATTTTTGTTGTCCACTGTTTGGACATTTGGGCTCTTTTGAGTTGCAGTGTATTTGTTCTGTTCAGTTTATACTTGCTTCCTTTCATTATGACCTGAACTTCACTTGTTCACTTCTGGTCTCCATTGGTATCCGGGGCAGTTTGATTTGTTGTACCTGTTTTGTTGTCTTCATGTACATGTATACTTGCTGTTGCTTGAGACAGCTATCCACTTCATTTCACTGTTGCACTTGTTGCCATTTACTTAGTGCAGTAGTTTGCACTATGCATTCATGTGCACTTTGTTCGCTTGCTTTTGCTCCTCTCTGATCATGGCTGGTCTGGTGATAACGTTTGGCATTGTCACTGACTTTGTACATATGTATTCATGCCCGGTTATCTGCATTGCTTAATTCGAATTTGGGTTCATTTATGATGGCACTGTGTTGTTTGGTCGACCCTTGCAGTTCACTTGCTTATGTTGGTTCATGTATATGTATGTTGTCATTGCCCTTGTGCACTGATATTTACTGTCATGTTGAATTTGAAAATTTTGGTGTGGTATTGATTTTGCTGGTGCATATGTTTGTTTCTGAAGTATGGGAGCTGCTGTCATGCTTCACTGCGACTCTCATGTATTTTGTTCATAGCCAGTTGCCTCTGGTTTGAGTTTTGCTTGTCTTGGAATTGCAGACCTGTAGCATTATGTTGACACTGTTTTTGCTGGAAAATATTTGATGTGCTCGTTTTTAACTTGTACTTGTGTTGAACCCAGCTAATAGCTCGGGTTTGACCTTGTGCTCGTTTGTGAATTTTCATTGCGCATTCATGTGCACTTTGTTCATTGGTGGTTACTGGGTGGACACTATGCTAGCTCTTGCAGTTCCATCTGGTTCATTTTGATTTGAGTTGGTGCCATTTGCTTTTGATTCATTGAGCTTTTGTGTATTTCATCACTGTAGTGGCGAGGCAGTGCATGCGAGCGTGTACTGCAGCCACACAGCATTGACTTTGTTATTAAGTGATATTTCAATTGCTTGAATTGTTTTGTGGGTTCAATTCAATATTTTGAAATTGTATTCTGTTTTGGTTCGATTTGATCATTTTGTGGTTGTCTAATTATCTATTTGATAATTAGATTATGAGTTTCTAATTATTTATTTAATAATTAGATTTTGTTGTTAATTGTTGTTTAGGCAATTCTGTGGTTTTCATATTATCTTCATTGTTAACCTTTTTACTTATCTTTGTTGATGATTTGAATTTGTTGATTTGTTGTTTAACATTGTTTCGTGTTATATCTACTGTTATCCGATTATCTTATTGAGGAATTGGATATATGAGATTTATTGTGACTGTCGTCTATTTGATTATTAAATTATTATTGCTTCCGTGCATTAATAACTGAGTTTGAATTAAACTGGCCCATGTATTATTTTCTTTTGAATTTAATACTCGGGTCAGACCGAGTTATTTCAGGTTGTTGATATCTTGCTTTGGGTTGCTGCTTGAGCTATGAAGATTTTTCATATCTTTTGGAGTAGTCGTGTCATAGTATAGGATGATATGTATTCACGTATATTATTTATAATAATGTACTTGTATATGTAACTTCCAGTGTCGACAGTTGTAGTTGTACCATATGTATTGCATCACATGTATTGTAACTGCCTTCAGTTATATATATATATATGAGATTTTATGTTAGCTGTGTTCCGCATTTAGCTTATCTGTGTTATTATTATATATGTTGTCCTAAACTATTATGAACCATCGTAGTTCGTTTTATACTGGAATTGGATATGTCGATGGGAGTAAATAAACAGAGATTAAAGAAAAAAGAATATACCACTCTTATCGATATAACCAACTAGTGTAAGGCCTAACTACGGATGGCCGCTCCTATCCAGCCTTATTCTTCGTAATAACAGACGGTATTTCCTTTTAATACTCTTTGTTATTGTGAGCATAGAGGTGGGGCGTCAAAGTTGGTATCAGAGCGAGGGGTTTATGGACATAATATAAAACATAACTTAGATGGAACATGTGTTACAACTAATTGTTGATGTTTTTATTTATGCTTGAGTCAAAACTAAAGTTTTGAAATCATGATGAAATTTTTAAATATCATTATTTAAAAATAAAAGTGAAATTGTGTTTTGATGATTGAGTAATTTGTGTTCTGTTTATTAGAGTGCGCAGCGGAAACAGTGACTGTCTTCGCTGAGTACAGCTGATAACATTTTTGATTTAAAAATCAAAATATGAAAATGAAATTAGTTTCATTTTGTTGTTTAACCAATGGTCTAGATTTTTGCTGGTTTTCTTTTATGCTAATCACATATTGATTAGATTTTTGCTGTTTCAAATATATCTTCATTGAAGGTATAATCGAGTGATTTCTTTGCTCATCTTTTGGTGTGCGTGCAAATATGAGTTGCACATTACTGCATTGATTTTACGTTGAACCGATATTTGGTTTAAACGTATTTTGTTGCCGTTATTTTTATAACAGGATTTTTACATCGATGTTAAATTTTTGAAGCACGGTGTTTTGTTGACATTTTTAATGAATGAAAATTCACTGGTATTATATTTTGATGCGAATTATTTTGATGAGATTTTGACGTTTAAAAATTACTGTCGCTTTGACTTCAGTAACCGTCAATTTTAAAGTGGATTTTCAAGCGGTTATTCCGCAATGCTGATTTAGAGATCCGATTTTACGGTGTTTTGGGAAGTACAATTTCCTTTTCGAAATTGCTACTGATATTGCTGTTTTAATCACGTGTTTGAAAATTGTTTTTAGAATAAAATTTGTTTTCAAAAATTTTACAGTTTGCGCTTTCGAAAGAATGAGGAAGCGATTTAAACGCTTCAGCAAAATTGAGGACTATGAACCCTCACTTTTACTGATTCGCTTAATTCCGGACTTGTCCGTTTGAGAACGTAAAATGTATTTTTTTTAAATACACAATTTTGCACTTTCAAGGAAACGATGAAGAGAATCAAACGATTTAGTAAAACACGTGGTATGGGACATGTGCGTTTGCTATTTCGGTTAATTCCGGACTCATTAATTGAAACATCTACTGTTTGATGATTCTGATGATTTTGTGTGCTTTCGAGCCACTCTGCTGGACCTTCGGGTCATTTGTTGGGCTTTCGGGCCACTCTGCTGGACCTTCGGGTCATTTGTTGGGCTTTCGGGCCACTTTGAGGACCTTCGGGTCACTCTGCGGACCTTTGGGTCATCTGATGGGCGCCAAAAATTTATAGTACTTGGTAGGCTTTGGCCATTTGTTGATGCACGAGCGGCGTAGCTAAAACTCGCCATCTGATGGGATCGATCCAACCTTTTATGTTGATTTTCTAGTCATCTTAATTGATTTCTAGATATTTGTTGTTTCTAATTAGCTGCAGGTAATTAGATATTTGCTGATTTGAGTTCTAATTATCCTTGTTGATAATTAGATATTTGCTGATTTGAGTTCTAATTATCCTTGTTGATAATTAGATATTTGCTGATTTGAGTTCTAATTATCCTTGTTGATAATTAGATAATTGCTGATTTGAGTTCTAATTATCTTTGTTGATAATTAGATAATTGTTGTTTCTGATTATCGTTTTTGATAATTAGATAATTGTTGTTTCTGATTATCGTTTTTGATAATTAGATATTTGTTGATTTGTGATTTCTGATTATCGTTTTTGATAATTAGATATTTGTTGATTTGTGATTTCTGATTATCGTTTTTGATAATTAGATATTTGTTGATATGTGATTTCTGATTATCGTTTTTGATAATTAGATATTTGAGATTTTTTATTATCGTTTTTGATAATTAGATATTTAAGATTTCTGATTATCGTTTTTGATAATTAGATATTTGTTGATTTGTGATTTCTGATTATCGTTTTTGATAATTAAATATTTGTTGTTTCTGATTATCATTTTTGATAATTAGATATTTGAGATTTTTGATTATCATTTTTGATAATTAGATATTTGTTGATTTGTGATTTCTGATTATCGTTTTTGATAATTAGATATTTGTGATTTTTTATTATCGTTTTTGATAATTAGATATTTGTTGATTTGTGATTTCTGATTATCGTTTTTTATAATTAGATATTTGTTGATTTGTGATTTCTGATTATCGTTTTTGATAATTAGATATTTGTTGATTTGTGATTTCTGATTTTCGTTTGATAATTAGATATTTGAGATTTTTGATTATCGTTTTGATAATTAGATATTTGTTGATTTGAGAATTCTGATTATCGTTTTTGGTGATTAGATAATTGTTGTTTTTAAATTATCTGGTTGATAACTAGATAATTGTAGTTTTGCGAATTATGATTTATGTTTTCTAATTATCTTTGTTGATAATTAGATTTTGTTGTTTTCTAATTATCGTATCGATAATTAGATATTGATGTTTTGTGATTTCTATGTTCTAATTATCTAATTGATAATTAAATATTGCTGATAATTGTATTTATTCAGTTTTGTTGTTTTCTGATTATCTATTTGATAATTAGATTTTGTTGAGGATTTGTGAATTTCTTTTATGAAATTAAAAGATTTCTTTGGCGTTTGTGTTCTTGACCTTTATTTTTCTAGCTTAACCAGTTTATGTTAGAAAAATAATTGTTATTGACGACCTTAAATTATGAAAATTGCGGGGACGCAATTTTTATAAGGAGAGGAGTCTGTAACAACCCGTGATTTCGCATCAATCAATTATCGTCATTAAACGATTAATGGTGATAGTTGATTGCTATTGGGATTTTTATCGGTTGAAATTCTTTGAAAAAAATGGGATAAGCGGTTACGCGGGCTTTAAAATTTATTTGGCCTACGTTTCTTTTTGTTGCCGTGAAAATCATTTACACCCATTCCCCTTATTCATTTTCATCTCAAACCCTAAAATGAACAAGAAAAAAAATGGCGGCCTCCTTTGGCGTTCGTTCCTCTTCTCTTTTGCTCGAGAATTAGGGCTTTATAATTCGAAAGCGCCGACTTCAGTAGCTCGATCGATGCTGTCGATCGTTCGTTTCCTCGAGTTGCGTTCGGCTCCTTCAAATTTCGTCGAAAAAGGTGAGTGATTTTTCACTCACATCTAATTCAAAATTTTAGTGATTTCTGACTTTGTTAATTTCGTATATTTATGATTGGCTTGAATTTCACGGTTTGTTTTCTCGACTTGATTTTTTTATCTCACGGCTTCAGTTCCGATTATTCTTCTGTTGACTTTGTCACACCCGGCTATGAATTATTTTTACTTTGTGATGAAGGTTTACTCGTTCATTAATTGTGATGATTTTTGCTTTGCATTTGCTTGATGTTGAGCATTGTTTCAGGTATCACTGTATTTTGTTCATCTGAAGGTTTTGGGTTGCATTGACTCTGTCATTGCCCGACCTGTGCTACTTCTGTTTATTTTGGTTACTCGTTCATAGCACTGAGCTTTGCATCAGTGCTCGGCCATTGTTTGTCATGTGCATTCTGGTCTGGTATATTTGACATATGTCCAGTCTTGTTCACTGGTCGAGTTCTTGGTTTGATGTACTTGAGTCTGCATCCCTGATCATGTCACTGTTTGCATTGTCAACTTATGTGGTCTATGTGGTTGAAGTATTTTTGTTGTCCACTGTTTGGACATTTGGGCTCTTTTGAGTTGCAGTGTATTTGTTCTGTTCAGTTTATACTTGCTTCCTTTCATTATGACCTGAACTTCACTTGTTCACTGCTAGTCTCCATTGGTATCCAGGGCAGTTTGATTTGTTGTACCTATTTTGTTGTCTTCATGCACATGTATACTTGTTGTTGCTTGAGACAGCTATCCACTTCATTTCACTGTTGCGCTTGTTGCCATTTACTTAGTGCAGTAGTTTGCACTATGCATTCATGTGCACTTCGTTCACTTGCTTTTGCTCCTCTCTGATCATGGCTGGTCTGGTGATAACGTTTGACATTGTCACTGACTTTTTACATATGTATTCATGCCCGGTTATCTGCATTGCTTAATTCGAATTTGGGTTCATTTATGATGGCATTGTGTTGTTTGGTCGACCCTTGCAGTTCACTTGCTTATGTTGGTTCATGTATATGTATGTTGTCATTGCCCTTGTGCACTGATATTTACTATCATGTTGAATTTGAAAATTTTGGTGTGGTATTGATTTTACTGGTGCATATGTTTGTTTCTGAAGTATGGGAGCTGCTGTCATGCTTCACTGCGACTCTCATGTATTTTTTTCATAGCCAGTTGCCTCTGGTTTGAGTTTTGCTTGTCTTAGAATTGCAGACCTGTAGCATTATGTTGACACTGTTTTTTCTGGAAAATATTTGATGTGCTCGTTTTTAACTTGTACCTGTGTTGAACCCAGCTAATAGCTCGGGTTTGACCTTGTGCTCGTTTGTGAATTTTCATTGCGCATTCATGTGCACTTTGTTCATTGGTGGTTACTGGGTGGACACTGTGCTAGCTCTTGTAGTTCCATCTGGTTCATTTTGATTTGAGTTGGTGCCATTTGCTTTTGATTCATTGAGCTTTTGTGTATTTCATCACTGTAGTGGCGAGGCAGTGCATGCGAGCGTGTACTGCAGCCACACAGCATTGACTTTGTTATTAAGTGATATTTCAATTGCTTGAATTGTTTTGTGGGTTCAATTCAATATTTTGAAATTGTATTCTGTTTTGGTTTGATTTGATCATTTTGTGGTTATCTAATTATCTATTTGATAATTAGATTATGAGTTTCTAATTATTTATTTAATAATTAGATTTTGTTGTTAATTACTGTTTAGGCAATTCTGTGGTTTTCATATTATCTTCATTGTTAAACTTTTTACTTATCTTTGTTGATGATTTGAATTTGCTGATTTGTTGTTTAACACTGTTTCGTGTTATATCTACCGTTATCCGATTCTCTTATTGAAGAATTGGATATACGAGATTTATTGTGACTGTCGTCTATTTGATTATTAAATTATTATTGCTTCCGTGCATTAATAACTGAGTTTGAATTAGACTGACCCGTGTATTATTTTCTTTTGAATTTAATACTCGGGTCAGACCGAGTTATTTCAGGTTGTTGATATCTTGCTTTGGGTTGTTGCTTGAGCTATGAAGATTTTTCATATCTTTTGGAGTAGTCGTGTCATAGTATAGGATGATATGTATTCACGTATATTATTTATAATAATGTACTTGTATATGTAGCTTCCAGTGTCGACAGTTGTAGTTGTATCATATGTATTCTATCACATGTATTGTAACTGCCTTCAGTTATATATATATATATGTATATATATATATATATGAGATTTTATGTTAGCTGTGTTCCGCATTTAGCTTATCTGTGTTATTATTATATATGTTGTCCTAAACTATTATGAACCATCGTAGTTCGTTTTATACTGGAATTGGATATGTCGATGGGAGTAAATAAACAGAGATTAAAGAAAAAAGAATATATCACTCCTATCGAGATAACCAATACTAGTGTAAGGCCTAACTACGGATGGCCGCTCCTATCCAGCCTTATTCTTCGTAATAACAGATGGTATTTCCTTTTAATACTCTTTGTTATTGTGAGCATAGAGGTGGGGCATCAAAAATCTTTAATAAAAAGATTGGTTTGAGAATTTGATAAAACTGTTCGGGTTTTGGGGAAATGATAAACGGGGATTGGATCATTCTTCTTAACTTGTAATTTCGGGACGAAATTCATTTAAGAGGGGAAGATTGTAACGACCCTGAATTTTTGACATTTGAAATGTGAATATTTAATTGAGTTTAAATATTCGAATGATAGTTGAATTTGAAACTGTTTTGTTCAGTTTTGAAATTTTATCGTTTAAATCGATATTTGAAAATATCGTTCCGGGGCACAGTCTCGGAATTCGACGAAACCAGTTTCATTGGATCCGTAATAGTGCATTATTATCGGATTTCAATTTTCGTAATGTTTGGAGTGATCGTTTGGCCGTACGATAAGCAAACGCGTTGAAATTATATCGAAATTTAATATTTTAACTGCGTTCAAAAAGCTATCTTCTCCATACGATCAAATTTAGACTCAAAACCTTTTCCATTTCGTTCGGAATAGGGGTATAACCTTACGAATGCCTAGCAGCATGTCTCTTTAAGAGGTCGAAAATTTAAGCTACAGATTTGAGACAATTTGAAATCAATTTAAATTATATTTGCTTATTATTATTCCGACAATACGTACAACCAGCCACCACGTTGTCTCTTTCGTCCCTTTCCTTTTCTTTTCCCTGTTTCTCAAATCATACAGTTCGAACAGAAAGAAAACAAAATCATTTCGTTCATAAAAGGGAAGATGATAAAAATGGTCGATCGAACGAAAACCTTTTCTTCATTGCAAATAAAAATTCATGGCCACAGTTTCTTTTAGAATTCGAAATCAATCTCGTCCTCACCAAACGAAATCAAATCGGCTGAGCCCTTCTTCTTCTATTCAAACATAAATCGTTCAAGACTAAGAAAAAAATAGGCAGATACGAATCACGATTTAATCGTGACTGCGCAAAGGGGATCGACGATAGGCGATTCTCGAGCACCGCGAGTAGGCTGCGAAGGCGGCGGCGCAGTCGAAGGGTGAAGGTCGGGATCGCGATGGACTTGAGCTTACATGCAGGCGATTCGACTGCGAGTTCAACTGAGGTCGGAGGTTTGGGAATAGGCGAGGGTTTCGAGCTCGAGTGCGATTGTCGCGTGTTCGATTGGAGGACGACGGTGACGTCAAGCAGCACGCGGAGGCTAGGGTTTCCAAACCCTAGATGAATCAATCAAATCAAGTGAGGTATTTTTCTTTATTTAAATATATATATATATAACTGCTGTAGTGAGTATAAAAGCATTTCTGCTTTTATTATATATATACAGAGATTGGTAAGAAATTTTAGTTCATTAAAATTTAATAAATGTATACTTGTATAAACAGAAAGAAATATATATATATATATATATGGTTTTGGAAATTATAGGAATTTTAAATGTGAGCAGTATTGCTTTTACTGTAAGTTTTAGAAAATTTATATTTTGATTTAAATAGATATATAGACAGAAATAATAATAATAATGTATATATAGATAAGATTTGAAAATGGGAAATTTTAAATGTTTGAAATTTATATAGAAATGAAATTTTAGTTTTACAGTAAAACATAAAAATACTTCTGTTTTAAATATTTACATATACAAGTTGAAAGGGAAAATTATCAGTTAAAATTAAATCTATTTCAAAGAAAATATTTTGTTAAAAAGAAATTAGTTTAAAAGTCAAATTTAAATTTTTAAAATTAAAATCATTGTATAATTGAAACTTATCAAATTAGAAATTGAGTTGTTCGATTTAATTCGAATATTAATAAATTTATATAATGTTTTTACAAGGTCTATAAATCGAGAAAACAAGTCGAATTGGAAAATGGACAGCGAATTAAAAAGCTAAGGTGAGATCTTCTCACTCAAACAAAGGGTTTTGTTTAATTTTAAATAGTTATATTTAAAATTATTGATTGTGTGCTTGAATGATAGTATACATAGTAGTATATAGCAATATATATATATATATTGGAATATGTATATATTGGAGTTGTTGATTTCCCGCATTATATAGCGGATGAGACCCTATGCGCCGCATAATAGCGGATGATATTTTTATAAATCCCATATACCGCGATATTCCACCTCGAAGTGGAATCGGTATTGTGCTAACGTCTGTGGATGCAGGGAAACAGGTTGGAGGGATACAACTGGATTCCTCAAATTATATGAATTTGTTTCATATGCTGTATGAATTTGTTTCATATGCTGTGTGATAATTTGTTTATAATCTGTGAATGATTATATCGATGATTGAATGTGTTGAAGGCTATAATTTAGCCGAATGTATTTTTGGTATCGTTGGATACCAGAAATAAATAAATTGGATTTTTGAAATTAAAGTAAGAAATTTCAAGTAAATTACTTTTGAAAGAATTGAATAAATTTAAAAAAAGGGATTTAAAAGCGTAAAGTTGATTTTTGTAATCTTATTGAGTTATTTCCTAAATATGGGAAAGGATTTTTATAAATGGATTTTGAATAATATTATTCGAAAGTTGGGAAATTTATTTAAAAATGGAATTTTAGATGGTTTGGAAGAGATAAAGGAATTTATTTTAAAAGGTGATAAATTTGTTTGAAATCAAATTGATAATTGATTTGGTATTTGAAGATAAATCTTTGGGAAATCGATATGAAAATTTATTTGATGTTGAATGAAAAATTGATTTGTGTTGAAATAAATTGGAAATCAATTTGTAAAATGATTTGGGATTTGAAATAAATTGGAAATCGATTTGTAAAATGATTTGGGATTTGAAATAAACTTAGAAATCAATTTGTAATTGATTTGGTGTTGAAGTAAATTTAGAAATCAATTTGGAATTTGATTTGGTGTTTGAGAGTGAATATTTGAGAAACGATTTGAAAATCGTGTATAAGTGAATATTTGGAAATTTAATTCATAATGGAATTTATAAAGAAAAAGGGGAATAAATAATATCGGGAATTTTTATTCCAAGAGTGAAAAATGATTTGAAATTTGTTTTCAAAGTGATGAAGTGTGGAAAAATATATATCTTGTGAAGATATTTTGGAAATTTAATAATTTGGGAAAATTATTTAAATTGGTTGATTGTTGTGAATGTTGTTTGATAGTTAAATAACCGACTATCAATATTTGCCTTTGAAATGGCACTTGATTTGTTTTTAAAACAAACGCTCATTATTCGGTTAAGCCAGGAGAGGACTTTGTGTCATATAACCCATTCTGAATAGTGATACGTCGTGAATGGATAACATTTGAAGACCGGTGTGAAGACCGGGTATCTTCGAAAATGAAAGGACAACCTGTCGGATGTCTCAGCACCGAGTTGCTCTGGTATAGATATTTATATCACTCTTTTTGTGATGGGAAGTCCGGACGTGATTAGTGAATACCCGGATTGCAAGGGCTTCTTTGGAAGTGCCTTCGGTTCTGTTCGAACCCGGAACAGACTTGTATGGTTGTATGTTTGACGCTACACTTTGAGATATAAAGCTGATTTCTTTCAAATACATTTCTGTTGGTGGCGGAGAATTTATTCTCTTAGCTTAACACCCTTCTCTGAGACGTATGAGCTCAGAGGTTATGTAGTTGAAGGTTACTAGTGATACATTCCCAATTTGGTAATGTGGCATACGAAGTGTTGTTGATCATTTGTTGATCAAAGCATGGCTTTGTGAAAAAGCGTAGCTTTGTGGACGAGACTTCGTCGAGCCTCACAACCCGGTAATGGTCGAAACAGGAATGTTGCGGCAAGGTTGTTAGGCGTCGCGCCCCTAGGGTATGTCATTTCCTTCTGGATAAAAGGTGATATTATGGTATGGAGATCAGATATTTTACCTATGTTGATGCTGCAAATTTATTATACTTTGTGGTTGTTGCTTTGTGGTTGAGGATCCTTGGATAAAGGTCGGTAACGACCGGGGGATGGCATAGCTTGTGTGTTAGCTACCTAGTTACAGCTGTACAGCGTGAGGTAGTGTCAGTGTGTTGGTTACCTAGTTACAGCTGTACAGCGTGAGGTAGAATCAGCCTTGTGTTTGTAGAGATCCGGTTAGGTTCTCGGGGCATCTTTCCAGAGGCGTTTCCATTTCGGTGTAAGGAAGTTCCTTTGCCTGACCATTTGTTGGAAATCCAAAGAAACAATACGAACCTTGTACGGTTTTAGTTGTATAACCTGCTATGGAATGTGGCGGTAACCTGCTATTGAACATAGTAGCTATAGTAGGCATACAGTAATGGTTGTATGTTGGCTAAGATTGATATTATACTTTCGAAATGTTTTGTGTAACAACCCGATATTTTCAACCATTCACATCCATTATAAGTGTATAGGTAGACACTCATGCCGGAATTGAATTGCTCAAAATACCGCGTTGTAAATAAAATTTGGCAAATCTCAGAATATACAGTAAATAAATAATCACGGATCACAGACACAGAGTAAAATAATGCAGCGGAAGTAAAAGAAATAGTAGTTCATGAAGCTACTATATAAATATATCAGAGTTACATAAGATACAACAGAAGAAATAAAGTACAACAGAAGTCTCAATACAATAACCCAGTACAAGCTGAACAGAATAAAGAACTGGAATAAATAAGCAGATAGATAAGCAGAATCTCCAGCAAAGACCAGCTCCAGAAAGAAAACCCAAAGCTCTGAATACTCAGACTCATCCGAGCGTAAAGCAAAACACAAAACACTCGAGTCATAACAATATATACTTATATAATGTAAACCAACTCAAGTGAACTGTAATAAAGTACAAGTAACTTAAATGATACCTAGGACCGCCCATCCTCTAAGGATCCGTTAAACTATTTACTATATAGTAATATTTCGCTATTATAATAATGTCTACAATAAAATAAACATACTTTTAAATAGCGTTCCGGGCTACCCATATCACCCTTCATACATAATAGTCCCAGTAGTCCATCCAATATCATGCCATCTCCACTACGGGGGACTGTCAGAGGATACCACACGGGCTACGGGAGAAAAACAAACTCGTAGTAAAGGCTCAGTATGGTAGGTGACACGGCACACAAGGCAATGCCAGGGTAGATATACCAATTACGCACACGGGCTGGTGGTAACGTAGCAGCCACTACACCCACCCTGAACAACACTCCAAAATCAAGGGGTGCACCCAATCGATCACAACAGTAATAGAATGGTATCGAAGAAGTGTGTCCGACCAGAGGTGCTACCTCCTTTGGCCCGAGATCGCTTCTGTTTTAGCCACCTTAAGCTAACTCATGGGAGTTAGGTCCACGAAATGTACCTTAGGAACGTCGCCACCATCCTACTTCATTCTGGAATCTCCACCGCGTACACGGTTGTTAAAGTGGTTTTCGGTATCGACAGAGAGTATGTCCATATCCGATCTCGGTCTCTTTAACAACCAATCGTTATTATAACCGGTGGTTATAATTTAAAAACAGTTATACTTCAAAAATCAATTCATTTCATTTCAAACTATATTCCTTTTAAAATAGTTTATACTTCTAAACCAAATCATTTTATTTCAAAACTATATTCAAAACAATACCATATCATTTCCAATTCAAACATATACTCACTTTTTAAAATAATATTTTATATTTCAAAAATAAAAATATCATTTTAAATTCAAATATTTATCATAATAAAGATCAAATCATTTCAAACCACTTTAATATCAAAATATCATATCTTTCCAAAACTTCATTTCAAATCTTTTTAATATCAAAATATCATTTGAGTTCAAATCCAAATATTCAACTTTAAATACCTATAAATTCAAAGATATCATTCATTTATTTTTATTTCAAATCACCTCTAAATAATTTATATTCCAACGAATTAATTCATTTAAAAGTGAAATTATTAAGATTTCAAATCAGGTATTAAATTTCCAAAGTTTCAATTTAATTATAGTTTATCACCAACTATTTCAAATCTTATCAATTTCAAATATAGATTTGGTCCACGAAATAACTATTCAATTTTTAAAATAATTCAAAGCTTAAATATCCCACATTTCATAAATCCAATATCATTTAAATAAACTCAAATAATATATATATTTTAAATATTCATTTTATCAAATAATTTAAATAAATCAGAAATCAAATATCATTTCAAATATCAAAATATTATTCAAAACATCATTCATTTAATTCATTTAAATACCATTTAAATCATTCATATTTTTTTTGGAATAAATTACCATTTTCAATCTCACATTTAAAAATTCAATTCTTCCATTTAAAACCATTTAAAACAATTTAAAACCATTTAAATGTCTCTTCATTATCTTTAGAAATTTAACATTAAATTCCCAAAATTTTATCATTTTCCAAAGATTATTTTTCATAAAATTTTATTAAAACAACAAAAATATAGTTTTCTGTAGCACCTATAAAATGCTACGTAAAGTAATAGTTTAAAACAGTTCATTTAACAAAAGACAACATTTAAATGCTGTAATAGATTTCCTTTAAATTCCAAATAAACTTTAATGTTAAGTTTAACCACTATAGCACTTACAAAGTGCTATAATAGCCTTTATTTCAAATTAACCTTTTAGTTCATTTAAAACAACTACAGCATTTACAAAAAATGCTGTAATATCTTTTACTTACATTTCAAAATGCGGTCAAATCAAATTCAGAGTTTTAATTACCATTTCACAAACAATTAACTTTTAATATAAATAATTTTATCTTATAAAAATCATATATTTCACATTTTAAAATCATCATTTCAATACTCTTATTTTTATGATTTTTATAAAGTTCAATTTCATCCAATAATCCAAATTTAACATAATTTCTTATTTAAATTCAATTATTAAATTCCATTTCTTTAATTAAATTATTAACTTAACAATTAAGTTTAAAATTCCAAAATATAACTTATTTCTATTTATTTTACTAAATTAAGATTTCACTTTTAACAAAGGTTCAAAATTCCCAATTTAAGTTATATTTCAAAACTTTAACTTAAACATTCATTTATTTAACATTTTAACTTATTCAAAACCCATTATAAATTTTATAAAATCATTTAAAATACATTTTTAAATCAAAATATTATATTTTCCTTACTTTACATAATTTCCCTTTTAAACAAAACATAAATTCCAAAATTTACTTATAGTTCAAATTCTACTTTACCATTTACTTAATTCATTATTTAAATTATAGAAAATCACTAATATTTCTGTGAAAATCATTTTTATTAAATTTAAACCAAAATATTATAAATTTTACATTTAAAATATTTATAAAACATTTCAGAAAAATATTATATAAACCACGGGTCTGTATATAGTTTTCTAGCCTAGGTCAAGTGATACGGATATATATCATTTCAATCTGCAATTTACAAAGAAAAACCGGGTTCTATCATTTCAAACCCGCAGTCCCAAGTAAAATGAATGAAATGAAAACCGCTCAGGCCTATCATTTCAGCCCATAACGATTTTCCCTTATTCTAAAGTCCGTTCGGGTATGTATCATTTCAACCCATAGTGATTCTAGTCTACAAGGAACTTGCAGTGTGATAAACTGATATAAATAACATAATAGCATGAAATAACAGTAACATAGGGTATAATAGGTGTAAATACAAGTATGAACATCATATGAATAAAATATGGCAGTTATAACAGGATGATGTAAATTACAGATTCAAGTGTGATCAGTTTATTACTTATATAAGTATAAATTGTCTGGTGAGATGTACTCACCTGTTCATAGCTGGAGATATCCACCAAAGCACACAACACTGACACAACAAAGGCACGACAACATGGATACGATTTGAGAGTGGAGAACCAAAGGTAATGGCCTTGATCAAACATTTAAACAATACAATACAACAATATAAGTTCAAAACAATTTACACTAGAACAACACTAGAAATCAAAGCCCAAAACGATGTCAAATTCATTGCACTTGTTCCCAACTTCATATGGATCAGCAATAGGTTGATTTAGCACAGCCAAGGCATGATCTAGGGGCTGGGTTTGGGTCCATACATGGTCGGCCCACATGGGTTTTGATGGTGCATAGATCTAGGTGCATACATCTTCAACAACAAGGCAACAATCATCATCTCTAGGCCACAATAGGGTTCGGCCATGGGCTATGTGGGCCCAGCCAGTGGTGCAGGGGGTGGTGGGTGATGTGGTAGAGGGTGGTGGTCAGGTCAGAGGTGGTGGTGGTGGAGGAAGTGGCGGCAAGAGGTGGTTGTAGGTGGTGGTGACAAAAAGTGGCTCAGTTTGTAAATAGGTGATGGTTTGTAACGACCCAATATTTTGGACCATTCGCGTCCATTATAAGTGTATAGGTAGACACTTATGCCGGAGTTGAATTGCTCAAAATACCGCGTTGTTAATTTAAATTTGGTAAAATTGAACATATACAGTAAATAAATATAATCACAGATCACAGACACAGAGTAATAATTTGCAGCGGAAATAAAAGAGATAGTAGTTCATGAAGCTACTATATGAATATATAAGATACATCAGAGTTTACAACAGAAGAGTAATACGATACATCAGAGTTAAACCAGATACAACGGAAGAGTAACACGATACATCAGATACAAATTAGAATACATCACTGGAATCATCGAATACCGAAAGCATAATAGATGGCTGGATCTTCAAGCAAAGCTCCAACTCCAAAGGTGAGTCTCGAATACTGGTACACTCAGTCTGACCTGAGCGTAAAGCAAAATACAAAATACTCGAGTCAGGATTAACATTCTTATATTAATAAATCCAACTCAAGTGAAATGGCAATTGAAATACAAGTAACTCAAAGGATGTTTGGAATAACCATCCTTTAAGGATCCGTTAAACTATCTACTAGGTAGTAATATACGCTAAGTAGATAATGTATATCAGTAATATAAGGTATCAAAATAGTGTTAAGTCATGGCCCATTCCACCCTTAACACATTTTTATTCCCAAAAGCATATACAAGACCGTAGTTTCCCCAAAACCGGAAGTCACCAGAGGGCAATCCATATACTAAAGGTACAAAACAAATTCGTAGTGGTCGCGAATAAAGGGATACAAGTATGACAAGGCACATGAGGCAATACCCAAGGTAGTGATACTACCGTTCGCCTGATCCGGACTGGTGAGAACGCAACGCCGCAGCGCCCGCAACACCGTGAAACAACACTCCCAAAATCAAGGGTGCACCAATCGACAACAAGTAATAAGTAGTTCGAAGAAGTGTGTCCACTTGAGGTAGCTAATCCTCCATTGGCCCGGCACGGCTCCTGTTTTAGTCATTTCCAATTTGACACAAGTGTCAAGGCTATCCATTATCGTTCAGTTTTTTCAGTCAACACGTACATCATTCCAGCCACTTCATTCTGGATCATCACTCCGCGTATAGTTATTAAAGTGGTTTTCGGTTTAGATAGAGAGTATATCCATAACCGACTCCGGTCTCTTTAATAACTTTCGTAATTATAACACCGATTGGTCGTTTATATATTTCAAAACCAAATCAATTTCAATTTCAATCAGAATTCGTAAATCAACATTTCATTTGTCTTTCAAAACCAATTTCCAATAATATACGTTTCAAAACTTCCAAATTACCATTTCAAAATCTTATAATTCAATTTCAATTTCCTTTAAACAATTCAAATATTGATTCAAGTTCGTGTATAAGTTCCATTTCGAAATCATTTAAATTAATTTAATTTAACATTCAAAACAATTTAAATCCATTGATCGAATTTATTCAATATTCATTAAGTAAATTTGTCATTCAAAAACAATTTCTATTAAATTCCCAATTCATTCAATCGATTACTTAAGTTCAACTTCCTTATATCAAAACTTACAAATTGAATTAAATTAAATTCATCAAATCAAATTCTTTAAATTTCAAGTCTTACATTAATTTAATAAACCACATTTTATTTCTTGTTAAAGAAATTCAATTTCACTTATTTACTTACTTAAATAATTTTTCAAAACTTAATTAATAAAGAAAACTCAATTTCAATTATTTACGAAGCAAAATTCACTTATTCAAAGGTTCACTTTTTCTTATTAAAGAATTCAATTCAATTTAATCATTAAATAATTCAACCTTATTTAATTATTAAATAATTCAAAACTTAATTATTAAATAATTTCAAAGTTTAATAATTTCAAACTTAATTATAATTTCAAACTTAATTATTAAATCATTTCAAAGTTTAATAATTTCAAACTTAATTATTAAATCATTTCAAACTTAATTCAGTCATTTCTCAAATTAAACAATATTCTTTCATCAATTACATCGTTAATATTTTGTTTCAGATTATTAAATATTAACATCTCCTTTCATTAAAAATTCAAATTTAAACTTCATTTCAAAACCATATTATTTGTTCGAATAAAATCTTCGTTTTATTTTAGATCAAATTATTAACCAATCGGGTTTTATTTAATTCTCTATCATAGGTCAAAGTTCAATTTGGGTATTTATCATTTCAACCCGATTCCAATTCAATTCAAAATCAAAACATAACAAAGGGAACTTGCAGTGTGATAACTGGGATGGTGTCAAAGTAAATAAACAAGCAATAACGACAATCAATAACAATCCAATAATCAATTCAAATAATCCCGAAATAACCGTATTAATTCGCATTGTTATTTGTACGAATTAATATAATTATTTCTAGAATCTACACTATCATTTCATGTAGATTAAAGATTATTACATTACGGTTTTTCACTTGTCATCTATTTACAATTTCATACATCATCAATTTAACAACATACATTCAGTGGTTCAAAGTGTAATTAAACAAATCCTACGTGTCAATAAATTCAATAGTTAAAGGGGTCATATTATACCAATGTCAGTTAATCAAATTTAACATTTAATTATCCTATATCAAGTTCAATTTCATACTATTTATCATTTTAACATTAACAATTTAACGTCCAATATAAACATCAACAATCAATCAATTATCAGCCAAACTGTATTATCATCGCATAAATAATTAACAGATAATGGTGTCAGATGTCACAGGTGAACTGATACAGGCAATAGCATATATAACAGTGTAATTAACTAACAGCAGCATATTTCAATTGTCGTTTCAATTGAAATCAAATTTAATGAATAAAAGAACGTAAATCGTGAGTGAGTGCTCACCTTTCGAGGCTAGATAGATGGACGGGAAAGAGATGGGTTACGAATCCAAGCCCGAATTTTAAAGCGAGGCAAGATTGAACTCGAGTCGACGAACGAAGCTGAAAGCTTGAAATTGACGGAATCTAATCAAACTGGATCTGATGAAGAAAATTGATATAAATGAACTTATATATAACTATTTATAAAACCATATTCTCAATTCTGACACATTTTCTAAACAATACTTAAAATAATTGTAAAACAATATTTTTATAAAATCAAACTCACAACTCAACTGTTTACTTAAAAGTCACATTTACTATATCATGTATATATATCACGCACTTAAAATTTTGAAAGTCTGTACATAGCCATATTCAAAACAAGTATATATATGCACTATGAAATCAATATTTAATATGCAGACCGACTTTATCTGAACAGGCAAAAATGTATACGACAAATGTTGTCCTCATTATAAAACGTTTAGAAATTTATATAGATGAAAGTCTTTTTTTTTCAATATAACAACTCTGTATGTACATATTATATCAAAATCAATATCTCTCCCGAATATCATTGCTTATATACACTAACTGATCACCTCCCTTTAGTATATATCCACTACAAACTTACAAAATAAATATATATATACTTTAAAATATAATACACGTACTATATTTAAACACAAAGTACAAACATAAACATTTATCTAAGCAACCTATAGAAATGAATGTACACCTTAAATACATACACGAAGGAAAATATATGTGCGTGCATCAATATACTTAAAAATGCAAGATCCCTATATGCAACTTTATACAAAACGTTCAGATCAAAATACCCACGCAGCTGATAAAATTACATATGTGTAATACTATTAGATCCAAGTCGTGCGTATGCCAAAATGTAAGCAAAGTGTAAACATATTATATATAAATAATATACAACTTGCATGTAGACTGATATACAACACTGGCGAACCATATACAAACATCATATTATAACTCACTTACATATAATACTAAAACTTTGTCTTATTTTATTTTATTATATTATTAAAATATGTATATATGCATATAACCGTAATAGATTTCTATATAAAACTAGTATAAAATCTACATGCTTTCAGACATATTTTAGCTCCCAACTTACAACTGCACACACATATGCATCACTGACGCACTGTCCTTACTATTAAAAATGTGTGTATACTGACCTATATTAAATCTAGTTATAAAAGTCCCTTTCCTAATGTGAACCAATTCTACAGCTAACATGATCTATGACTTAGAAACAAATACACATATTAACAGGCTAATAGCATATGTAAGTGATAATATAAACAATGAAAAAACGTGAACTAGACATATATATATATATAATACTGAAATCATTATATAATGTATACCTTATATATATACTCACATACTCTATAAAATTTAGACCAAGGTTTTAACAAATCAATAAAGTTACCGTAAATATAAATAAATGTACGTACATAGCAAAAAGGGATGCACGCAAGGTCGGTTACTACTAGCATCGAAAGGAGAAGGGCCGGAGAGAGAGAGCGAGTGGGTTTTCTGGCGTTGGCCGAGCTCTGAAGGTGGTTGATGAGGCAGGGGAGAACAGTGCGTGGGGCGAGCTGTTGTTGAGGTTGGATTTGGTGAGAGGAGAGAGAGAGCGGTTGTTTGGAGAGGGAATCTGGATGCATGAGGCCATGCGAATCCAAAGAAATGAAGAAAGAAGATGGACGGTGACAGCAAAAGAAGATTAATGAACTCTTGCCTTTCCCAAAGAACGAAGTTATAAATGAAAAATAAATGTCTTTCAGATTTCAAAGCCATGCGGGATGGCAACGATAGAATTTTGGTAAATGAAGCAATAAATATTTTATAATGACATTAGTTACGGCTGTTTGAAATTTGAATGGACACAAGGATGGTACCGCTACTACGAGCTGTTTTATCGTTCCCGTCGCAAACCGGACCTCCAAATACAGAAATGAATACACTGTAGTGATCAGCATAACGAGGGGATCAATACGGTATATAGATATCAGTGGTACGATCGAATTATAAAAATTCGAATTTTCTAATAGCGGAAAATGCAAGAAAAACGCTGAAAAATAAGATCGACGGAGCCAAAGATGTCCGAATTTGGAAAAACGAAAAACTAACATCTTGCTCAGAAGATGGTTTAGAATTTTTCTATGTAAAAATATTTAGGTTTCGGAAACATTTTATTTTCATCGCTTTTTAACTGATTAAATTGAAGTAAATTTACGCGCGAAATAAACTTTCATATTTTCGGACGAAAATTTACCAGTTGCTATGTTTAACTAAACGCATTCCAAATATCAAATTTATATTTCAAAATTTTATCGTTTAAAAATTTCACAAAATTTCAACTAATTACGTTATTAAAACAGTTGGAATTTACGGGTCGTTACATGGTTTTTGTAAGTTTTGGTGGTGATCTCTAGCCAAGGGGTGTTCGGCCTAGGGAGGAGGTGATCTAGGGTGGTTGATGACCAGAGAATAAGGTGGTGGAGGTCGGCCTAGGTCTGGTTGTGGAGTGGCCGATCCATTGTAGATGAGAAACAAGTGCAAACAATTAAGAAAACATAGAAAAACAAGAAGGAGAAGAAGAATTACCCAAAAACTTTGATCAAAAGTGGTATGGCCGTGATTTTTTTTGTTGAGAAATGATTGAGGAAGTGTAATTCACGTGAAAAAGAAGATGAGGCTGAAGAGAAATGAATTATACGGCCAAAAAAAAAAATTAAAAGCAAATGGTGGTTGAAAAATGAAGAGGTAGAACGCAAAGAGACTTTGGCAAACAAAAGGTCACAACTCTTCAATTTCTTTTATTTATTTGTAATTTTTAAAAATACATATAAAACTGAGAAATAAAGATAAGAATTCAGAAAATAAAAAAATTATATAAAATAAATAATTAAATTTTAAATAAATAGAACTTAAATTAAGAAAATGGCTTAAAATTGCAAACTAGGCTCTATAAATTGAAAATCACTTCAATACACTTTGGAAAAATTTATTTTAATTTAAATACATGTAATATGAATATAAATAAAGTAAAACACAGCAAATAAAATTTAATGCATAAAATAAATAAATAAATTTTAATTAAATATAATTGAATTAAGAAAATAGCAAAGAAAATGGAAACTAGGCTTTAAAATTAGAAAATAAATTCAACAACCTTTGGAAAAATTATATAATCACTTTAAAAATATTAAAATACAAATTTATACATAAAATAAAATATTAACACATATTAGAACAAAATATGACAAATAAAATATAATTTAAAATAGACAATATTGCTAAATACATCAGTTTACACACAATATTGAAATATACATAACTTTCACAATTTAACTCCGTTTCCAATGAAACGAACAGCAGTATTCAAGTTATTAAACCTATTTTCATAATAAAAGATAAAATTTAAGAATTTGAATATTTAAATTTAAAAGTTAATAGACAAAGTTTGAACAGTTTGAACAGAAATACACTTTTTAGTAAAATATCCAATTTATGCTAGTTTGAAATTATAATTCACATAATAATCCAAATTTATATTTGTAAATGAAATGTTTGAAATATAACAAGTTTAAAATAATTTCAAAATAAAATAAAGTCAAAATTAAAATTATATGAAAAATCTAGGGTTGTTACACTCTCCCCCACTCAAAACTTTTCGTCCCCGAAAAGGAATGAGGTACGGGAAAGCATAGAAAAATAGAGTGAAATAAGATTAAGACAAGATGACAAGGAGATTGAATTTATGCCTGATAACCATCGTTATAGGTAGGTTAACAAGGTGGATGGCAAGCAATGCTCAGGTTAAAATAAGTACCAAAGATTATCAAAGATTATAGAAATATTTCTAAACAGAAAGATTATAGAAAGATGCCTATACCAGTCTATAGCACGATAAGGAAAATAAGGACACCCAAAGATAGTTTGGAAAACAAAATAAGATAATAAGTTGAAAAACAAAGTAAGATAATAGGTTTGAAATTTCCATGCTTTCAGCTTAAATAGATAATTAATTTTACACAAGTTAAATACATCTTACTATCTTTAATTTCCTTATCTTATCCTCTAATCATCCTATATTAACAATTTCAAAAATCATGGATTTGAAAAATCATCATTTTTTATACTCAAATGTACTTAATAAATTAATTCTTCTCTATTCTTCATTGAAATCAAGTTTATTCCTCTCAATATATTTTATCGTCTATGTTAAATATACTTACACTTATTATAATTATTTTAGTTTATTCTCAATTCCTTTAACATCATTGTGTATTGTAAGTTATTCAATTTTCGTTTTATTCTATTTACTTCTGTTAATCTTTTATAACTAAAATTTAAGTGTATAATATTTATTATAACCACTCAAATTTTATTTAAAAAAACTTTTTATATTGTATATTATCCAATTACATTGTTAACTTCTAAAAATTAAGGTAAGTTATATTTGAATGCAATTGTATTATACAAATAAAACTTTCCAATTCAATTATCTCAAGTTTGAATCATTTATTCAAAAAAATTGATTTTCTTTTTTTTTATAATTGAAATTATTCTTTAAGATAGAATTAAAGAATAAAATTTCCGATTCCTTTCAAATCATTTAGAGGTAAATAAATATATGTACATAGTATGTCAAATCAAATACCTATATATATTATAAATCAAATCATATTTTAGAGATTCAAATCAATTAAATTTCCCAAACAAGGCTGTAGCAAGACTACAGAACGGTCTCTTAACTTCGAAACTCGAAAATGAATGTCGATGATGCTGCAGTCATCACCGAAATTATTTTCTAGCGACAAAGAAAAGAGCACTAATTTTAAACTTTAAAAATCTTTGGAAACAAATTTCTATTCGAAAATACTTTAAATAATATATCCTTTTAACTTTAAACCAAAGTTCGAAATCATTGGAAATTGAATTCTCAAATTCTTGTTTTAAATTCATTTTACATTTCCAAATGAACTTATAAACAACTATTTATAAATTCATTTATAGAAAAATAAATGATAAATCAAGTATTATCATCTTAAATAATCAATTTAAATCAATTTATTAAGTTCCATAAATTTGCTTAGATAAATAAAATTTATTTCATTAACAATTTTAAAATAATATTGTGTCAGTTTGTTCTGTCAAAGTGTTTTAGAAATCCTATCGATAGCGTTGATCAGACGAATCGATCGGAAACCCAAATCAACATCAACAACTCAAACAACACAATATATAAAACAAAACATAGATTTACAAGTACAATTTTAAAAATATTATGAAGATAGGTTGGACACAAAAGACAAGATGATTATAACTGAGTAGGGAGATTGATAAGCTTAAATTAATCGCGGGTAACCTTAACCGGGTCAACCGTGACTTAAAGAATAAGATCGATGTGGATTTTCTGGGATATATCTACATTCGATCTCAGGAGATAGAGTTTGGAGTAATAAAAGATATCAGCATCTGAACTAAGGATAGATATAAATCACTGGTGAATCGATGCTAATTGTAAAGGAGTTTCCCCCTTTTACAAGCAAATTAAAATATTGGCGAAACCACCAATTCACTATAAACATCATTCGAAGCGGAGTTATGGGATACTCCAGGATCAAAAGAAGATGAATAGCAAGGGACACGAATGGATTTTGGAACCGCGGGGAACGTTCCAAAATTCAAGGAAATTCGAATCAAGGAGGAAATGTTTAAGCTCAAATGAAAGTGATTCTGTAAATAAATTTACCATACATTCTAAGTTTTGCCTAGAGCTACCAAAGCTCTGATACCAACTGTAACAACCCGATATTTTCAACCATTCACATCCATTATAAGTGTATAGGTAGACACTCATGCCGGAATTGAATTGCTCAAAATACCGCGTTGTAAATAAAATTTGGCAAATCTCAGAATATACAGTAAATAAATAATCACAGATCACAGACACAGAGTAAAATAATGCAGCGGAAGTAAAAGAAATAGTAGTTCATGAAGCTACTATATAAATATATCAGAGTTACATAAGATACAACAGAAGAAATAAAGTACAACAGAAGTCTCAATACAATAACCCAGTACAAGCTGAACAGAATAAAGAACTGGAATAAATAAGCAGATAGATAAGCAGAATCTCCAGCAAAGACCAGCTCCAGAAAGAAAACCCAAAGCTGTGAATACTCAGACTGACCCGAGCGTAAAGCAAAACACAAAACACTCGAGTCAGGACAATATATACTTATATAATGTAAACCAACTCAAGTGAACTGTAATAAAGTACAAGTAACTTAAAGGATGCCTAGGACCGCCCATCCTCTAAGGATCCGTTAAACCATTTACTATATAGTAATATTTCGCTATTATAATAATGTCTACAGTAAAATAAACATACTTTTAAATAGCGTTCCGGGCTACCCATATCACCCTTCACACATAATAGTCCCAGTAGTCCATCCAATATCATGCCATCTCCACTCCGGGGGACTGTCAGAGGATACCACACGGGCTACGGGAGAAAAACAAACTCGTAGTAAAGGCTCAGTATGGTAGGTGACACGGCACACAAGGCAATGCCAGGGTAGATATACCAATTACGCACACGGGCTGGTGGTAACGTAGCAGCCACTACACCCACCCCGAACAACACTCCAAAATCAAGGGGTGCACCCAATCGATCACAACAGTAATAGAATGGTATCGAAGAAGTGTGTCCGACCAGAGGTGCTACCTCCTTTGGCCCGAGATCGCTCCTGTTTTAGCCACCTTAAGCTAACTCATGGGAGTTAGGTCCACGAAATGTACCTTAGGAACGTCGCCACCATCCTACTTCATTCTGGAATCTCCACCGCGTACACGGTTGTTAAAGTGGTTTTCGGTATCGACAGAGAGTATGTCCATATCCGATCCCGGTCTCTTTAACAACCAATCGTTATTATAACCGGTGGTTATAATTTAAAAACAGTTATACTTCAAAAATCAATTCATTTCATTTCAAAACTATATTCCTTTCAAAATAGTTTATACTTCTAAACCAAATCATTTTATTTCAAAACTATATTCAAAACAATACCATATCATTTCCAATTCAAACATATACTCACTTTTTAAAATAATATTTTATATTTCAAAAATAAAAATATCATTTTAAATTCAAATATTTATCAGAATAAAGATCAAATCATTTCAAACCACTTTAATATCAAAATATCATATCTTTCCAAAACTTCATTTCAAATCTTTTTAATATCAAAATATCATTTGAGTTCAAATCCAAATATTCAACTTTAAATACCTATAAATTCAAAGATATCATTCATTTATTTTTATTTCAAATCACC